>JAZDUH010000471.1:7105000-7812500 GCA_036419115.1 Scarus forsteni
AGAACAACTCCGTGTGAGTGTAGGCGAGTCATTCATACACACAGCATTAACAGAGCTATGAAGAGCGGCCACGAACGCGCCTTGCCATCTTTCACGTCTTCATTCTGTGCGACTTGGACACCGAACAGCGTTTACTGTTATATGAGAAATAGATATCGGCGTTACATCGGCAAAACTCTGGCCTATGTTGAATACTTTGTAAAGACTAAAATCACCCTAATTGTCATTATTTATATTGGAAACTTAATCAGTCTCGCATTGTATTTGCTGTTTATGACCAAACTGTTTGACAAAATCTTGCTCCGAGATACCAAATATCCAAAAGCACATCCAAAGTGACTCTACGGCTGTTTTCAACACCCCCTTCCCATCACATGCTACTGCGCTTAATAAAATGATGTATGCATAAGCAGTCTTTATACTCACCCTGGCTCGTTCCTGAGTGTCACACCCTCAGACCCATGGACTTCATGTGCATCTCTGTGAGTGTATGAGTGCATGGTGCTGTTTTTCTTTGTAATCCAAGAGTCCATAGGAGCTCTGGGGGGTATTCCAGTAAGCATGTTCAGTGAAAACTCTGAGAGTGTTAAGCCTGAAATCAGGGAATCTCTAGGTTTCCAGTTCCAAGAAGGTAGGTAAGTGAAACTCTGAGTGAGTCAACACGGCAACTGACTCTGTGAAGCTAACCTGCCCCCTACCAGGTTTTCTGTAAGAAACCCCGAGTTAAGCCTGCCTCTTCCCTTCTGCCATGTGCAAGTTATGGCTTACCCATTTAAAAGGAATCCAATCGACATCGAGGCACAATTAATTTGCGCTGCCTTGCGTGGAGAGAGGCTCTTCAGACCCCGTTTGGATGTGCTTTCATTCCCGCAGGAGTTTTTGTTGGAGCAGTATTGTTTCATGCGCAAATCAATCATGTATATCAACAACATTCTCCGACCACACATATGAAATATTGCACACCGCGGCCGTTCTCTGTCATCAGTGCAAGTTTCATGCACTGCGCCATGTTTTTTTGCAAGCGGTAGCCTTTTACATGATATTGGAGACACAGAAAACATGGGAAAGGCTACAGTGTGTAGGGCAGAAGGTGACATTGGCCTTAAAGCAGCTGCTCCCCATGATGGTGGTGTTCCCCGGGCACAAAACCCTGAGGAACATTAAAGAGGAATTCCACAGGATTGCAGGTACATCATGTCATGTAATCACTGTATGTCAATGACAGAATATCTAAATTAAGATTATTTTTTCTATATTATACAGTATTTAATATTAGCCCATATTAGTGATGTTCAACCTCACATAAAGATCAGTAGCCTATGTATCCATCTTTTTGCAGGGCTCCCGAATGTAATAGGCTGCATAGATGGTACTCAAATACCTATCGCTGCTCCATCAGGTAATGAAGGGGACTATGTTAATAGGAAGTCATTCCACAGCATAAATGTTCAGGTAGGCTACTGTAACTTCACATCTTAAAGTGATAAGACTATAACTCATATGACAATGCTACTTTAACCCTTGTGGACTGTTGGGGTTTGAAAACAGCCACTTTGAATAAGATTTTCTCAGTTATTTGATTACACATTTTCTTGTATTGCAGCAAATTGAATGAATTTGGGCAGAAAGCTTATTTTTACATACATTATGTAAATAGGATTTCAAATTTTTCAAAAGGTCTATGTGGACAAATTTACTGTACATTCATACTGTTATGGCTGTTTTCAGCCACTATACTTTTAACTGCTCTAAAAACATATAAAATCATTTTTTTCTTTACTTTGTCACTTATATATCTTCATTCACTTCTGCCCTGCTCAGAACTACCAAGCATTTAACAAAAAATAAAAATTGTAACGCCTTAAGGGCCGTTTCAAGAATTAAGGTCTCTTATCATGGATAAAACACAAATCAACCCATCTTCAATATTAAAAATATAAAGAAGTTTTATGTGCCTTTAAGGTGTTAAGATTTGTAATTTATTTTCAATGCTTGGTAGTTTTGGGCAGGGCAGAAGTGGCTCAAGAGATTTATGTGAAAAAAAATAGAAAAAAATTATAGATCTGATATGTTTTTAGGGCAGTCACAAAAGTTAATGGCTGAAAACAGCCATAACATTTCCTGTGTGGAGTATACTGTAACAGTCCACAAGGGTTAATGTCATTCTCTGCATATTTAAGATCATATGTGATGCTGGACACATCATCACAAATGTGGAGGCAAAGTGGCCGGGCTCTGTCCATGATGCACGGATCTACCGTGAATGTGGCGTGAGTGACAGATTTGCACGAGGTAAGTAGACCAAAGTGTGCAAATATTCGTCAATGTCTTTCTCCTAACCCAAAAGGATGTATTAATTGCAGGAGAGTTTGATGGCTTCTTGCTTGGGGACCGAGGATATCCATGCCAGCCCTTGTTACTGACCCCTTACCCTGACCCTGAGCCAGGCCCCCAACAGCGTTTCAATGTGGCCCACTGCAGGACTAGAGCCCGGGTTGAGATGACTATTGGCATTCTCAAATCCCGGTTCCAGTGTCTGCGTAAACTCAGGGTCACGCCAGAGAGGGCATGCGACATTATAGTGGCATGTGTTGTGCTCCATAATATTGCAACTAGGAGAGCAACCCCCTGCCATACAATTTAATCACCCTGAGAATGACCATCCCATCTACCCTGCTGATGTCCAGGATGGAAGGGCCATGAGGAACATCATTTGCCAAAACCACTTTCAATAAATGATGTAAATTTACCACAAATAATTCAGCTTTCATTCAGTCTTTATTCCCTGTAGATACAAATGCAACAGTCAGTCTTGGTACTATTATGCAAACAATTAAAACATTGCTGCTTTAACATTGCACCCACCTCGGCTGGCGTTCGAGCAGCTGAATTTCCAAATTAGTCTTCTTCATCTGAAGGTCCAGGAACATAATTTTTTTGTCAGTTTTTTAAATTTGTCTGATGAGATGCTGTCTGTAAAGTTCCTTGGCTGTTAACTGCTAAAACACAGGGGTGACGATGAAATTCCACAGTCCCACATGCAGAATCAACCTGGCTTTGGATGAGTATCTCACTGTGTTAAGCTGTACTGTGGAGGTTGATGGACCTTCTTCCCATTGGTTATGGTCAGCCATGTTCTGTTGAAGATTTAAAAACAATGTGAAAGTTGTGTCTCCATTTATAAATGTCAAACTCCACACAAAGATGTGAAGAAATGTGATTCTGTAGAAATCTGCTTTACAGTCAACATCTACAGTATACCTCTGTGGGCCTGTCTCCATCCCTCTCTGTGGCAGCAGACAAGGTTTCTTTATCAACATCATCCTCCTCATTATCCTCGTTAATTGCTTATTCCTGCTGTGAAGAGCATTCTGTTCAGTTATATAATTCATTTTATTTATGCACCCATTTTAAAACACTCAGACGCCTTACATATAGAGCATAGATTATCTTTAAACTCCTATTGATGTAAGATATGAGTACTGAGTACTTACAAATGCAGGAGCAGGGTGACTGGAGGTGGCCGGAGGCTCAGCCAGAGTCAGAACACCATCTAACAACTGTACGGGGTGGGGGGTAGCGAGAATAGGTCACATCCTATCCTGAGGTAATTTTGAATCTAATCATCTAATCACTTACTCCACCATGGGTATGGTTTAATATATAAATGTAGGAAGTGAGAGGGTGAGAGAAATCAAATGCAATGAAAACTTACATTTCACATGGAGACATTCATGTCCCTGTGAGGAAGTGTTTGATGAACTTGTTCCCCCAGGGATGCCATCAGCAATGAGCCGCCCAGACGTCTGGCTCAGGGCCAGTTCCTCCGCCTCAGTCAGAGGTGTGGGGGGTGGCCCTCCTCCCATTTTACGGGCCTCGGCCCTCTTTCTATTGGCTGGGCACAACTCAGATGTTGCCAAAAATCAAATAAGAATTAAACTTGAGAAGCACACAATTATTGCGAAGTAAAAAGTGCCCCACCTGTCTGGATTAAATTCTTATATTTCATTTTTAGTTGCTGCCATGTTCTTCTCACGCCTGTGGGATTGCACCTATATGAAAGTAAGTATAATTCACAACCACTTTTCCAGCAAGTGTGCTACAATTTACATTTCAATCTTAAAAAAAAGGATGAAAGTATTCTGCCTTACGCGTTCACTCTGTCAGCACTTTTCCCCCATGCAGCTTGTCTTTCCTTTGTTTCTGCTTTGGTGTTTCTCTTTTTCATTTGGAGTCGTCTTATGAAGTCATCAAAACCTCTAATTCAATTGGCGTGAAGTACAAGGAGCGAGTTTTCTTTTCCATGCTTACCATAGTGGATTAATGTATCAGGGCTACATTGATGATGGCTTTCTGCACTGGTTGTACATGCGCTAAACTCAAGGTGAACCCACTCAGAGTTGATTGACCTAGTTCATTTCAGCTGTTCTGGAACTGGAGACTCAGAAATTCCCATCTCAGTGTAAATCAACCTCGAGCTCACGATTAGACTCAGGGTTTGCTAAACCATCTACCTGGAATACCCCCCTGATGTGAACATTCTACCTGTA
The DNA here is from genome assembly GCA_036419115.1 of Scarus forsteni. Taxonomy (NCBI): domain Eukaryota; kingdom Metazoa; phylum Chordata; class Actinopteri; order Labriformes; family Labridae; genus Scarus; species Scarus forsteni. Next base: position 7,109,551 of record JAZDUH010000471.1, read on the forward strand.
AATTACATACTCTGAATGAGCTGATAATCTGCTGACTTTTCATTTTGACTTGCACAATGTTAAAAAAATATTGTATATTAAAGATGTATTTGTTTTTAAAAGTCTATAACAATTTGATTTTGATGGCCAGGCACAAAGTTGAAGTGAACACTGCCAGTGTATTATATAATGTGCTAGTTAATAGCACATTTAGATCTTTTTTAAGTCAAGCATGTGTAAGGTATTGTTATATTTCTGATATTTAAAAGTCCTGAAAAGTGCAGCATTTTGACAACAGAAACAGAAATAAAAAGTCAGTTTTGTTGTCATTTTTTATTTTATGGACAGGCACATTATGTGCAAATCAAGTGGCCCCTGAAAGTTTGACACTAGTCCACAGCTAGCTTACTGTTTCGGGTAGAGATCCCAAATGTGGTCGGCCTTGACCCTCCTGATTGCTCTTTCAGGCAGAATATGAAACTGAGAAATGGCTTGTGCTTTCATAGCATCTTCTCTGTTGAACTGGGCTGACTAGGATATGATCAGCTTCACTCTGAGGTCAGCAAGCAGAAGTCTGTTTACAATTGATTGCAATGCAGTAGAGAAACTCGTAAAAGTCTGTCAAACCAGCATAGCTCAAGAATTTTTAAGAGGGGGGAATGAACCTTCGGTAGAAAACATTTTCCTTTAAATATTTTATTGTGGAGGTAATATGACTGGTGGAAACATTTTAGTTCTGGGCCTGGCCATGGACAGAATAAAACACTCAGACATCCTGAAGGAAATATTAAATAGTTAATTTAATGTCAAAGCTAAAAAGCAGATGAGGCATTTTGAAAAAATGAATAACTCTTATTTACAAGCAGTTATTTATCAAAGCAAATTATTGTGTTTGACATGCTTGTTTTATGTTGTTTCTTGACCTCATTTGTCAAAGTAAGACCTTGTTCACATCAACACAGCTTCTATCAGACTACACATCAGTCCTTGTTTATCCTTTGGAAACCCATAATGTTCAACACAGATTCAAAGAGCAACCTCATGGCCCTTCCTGCTCTCTACTACTCTACGACGGAGGATTAGGGCCACGTTGAAATCTAAAAAAAAAGGAAGGTTACGAGAATAAAGTCATAAAGTTACGAGAATAATCTCAGAAATTACGAGAATAAAGTCGTAAAATTACGAGAATAATCTCATACGTTACGAGAATAAAGTCGAAAAGTTACGAGAATAAAGTCATCTCAATCAAGAAAACATCTACTTGGCTATATTTAGAAAGATATTCACAGATTCAGACTTTGCAGCCCAATAACTCATCTACAAAAGAACGTGATTCCAAACCAGACCCCTCTTTTTGATCACTGTAATGAAGACTGTGAGCTATAAACTCATTTTCCTCCAAATGAGCCGTCAATACGCTGCCGCTGATGGCTCTGCGGCTTAGGGACCGTCGGCAAGTTACCATATCGGAGCAACAGTGTGAAAGAAAATTCACACTATTGCTCCGATGTTTTTTTTGTATTGGCATGTATTAATTAATATATGTCAATATACAAAAAGCATATAAAATACATGAAACTATTTCTTTAAAGAGCTGTAGTGCATGCCAAAGGGAATGTATGATCATCAAGCTGAGTTTGGTGTCACTGCAACAAAAAACAGTTATTACAGTTTTTATCATCATTACCTGTAAATGAGTATCCGTCAATATTTTAGAAGTCATATAAATTTCATTCAGAACAATTTCTCTTAAAACTGAGATGTAGTATAATATTGAAGATATGTTTGATCATTAGTGACTTTAGTGTCACTACAGTTACCAACAATAAAATCATTGCAGTTATTACTATCCATGCATATTAATTAATGCAATTAAATAAACAAAGCATCATGAAAATCAAATCAAAGCATTCTTGCTGAAGTAAGAGCTGTAGTTTAAAGAAGAGGAGATCACCATTCATGTTTTGTTATGACTTGGTTGGTAGATCTTCTTACTTTGCTGGCATTTGATTTATTTTCAATCAGAAAGTTCTGTAAAAAATTCTAATTCATAGGTCTAAAAGAAATTATGACCCGTAGTATGAATAACATACTTTGTATTTGCTGTGATTTTGAAGACTTGCCTTCTCAGTATGGGGAAGTTATTCAATTTTCTTTCACACTATTCCTCCGATATGGTAATTTGCTGATGGTTCCTAAACCGTCGAGCCATCAGCAGCAGCGTACTGACGGCTCGTTTGGAGGAAAACAAGCTTATAGCTCGCAGTCTTCATTACAGTGATCAAAAGGAGGGGTCGGGTTTGGAACTAGATTCCTCTGGAGATGAGTTATGAGCCGCAAAGTCAGAATCGGTGAATATATTTCTAAATATAGCCAAGTAGATGTTTTCTCGTTTGAGATGACTTTTTTCTCGTAACTTTTCGACTTTATTCTCGTAATTTCTGAGATTATTCTCGTAACTTTATGACTTTATTCTCGTAACCTTCCTTTTTTTTTAGTTTTCAATGTGGCCCTAATCCTCCGTCGTACTACTCTACTCGCCCTGTGCTTCTTTTCCATTAGCCCCAGTCACCTGCCCAACGGGGTGCAGTGTCGCAGAGCGGCTTTGCGATGTTGTCATTTTGAGCGCGACACAACAGTCTGTGGCTTTTTGTCACAAACCGAATAAAAAAGGAAAGCAGAAGAAGGCTGCGGGAGGCAAGAAGAAACGCCCCTTGAGAAGCACAGGAGATTTTTGGAAGCTATACAACAGAATGAAGCCGAGGACAAGAGCAATCGAGCTGCAAAGAAAAGACGTATGAGGGTAAGCTAACGGTAGCTACCACTACCATGCCATGTCGTAGCGCTCATGACTCATCAATGACATTGTCTGACCAATCAGTAGATGGCAGTCTGTGAGCGGAGTAGGTACTAAAACTAGCTTGTTTCAGGAGGTACCAGGCGAGTGGAAACACGCTGCCAATCCAGTAGGACCAAGGCGTGCTAGTGGAAAAGGGCCATTAGAGAAAACTGACTGTATCTACTTAAATGTTTCCTTTTCATTCTCCAATTAATACAAAAAAGTTTTTTTTTCTACCTCAAACCTCGACTGTCTTACAATGTTTTTCATTCAAAGGAAAGGAGCACATATTTCAGTGATCCTGAGAGTGGAATAGGCTTCACAAAGATTCAACATGGTTTTCTGTTTCATGTGGCACAATGAATTGTTTTAGACAATGACAGACAGAAGACTGTGCATTAGTTTAGGTCAGATTTAATGTACACAAGTATTTACATGTATTTTCAAACAAGGTTGATGTTAAAAGGGTCCTAATGAAGCAAAATCTATTTGTTTTAAAAGAACTTGAATCATTAGATGCATCTTAAAACATTAAATAACATACACAAAGCCATGGATGCTACATGACGAAAGAACTCTTGACATCAACAAAAAAATGAACATTCCATTCTCAAAAATTAATCCATCTTTTGTGCAAACATAGGTCAAAAAAAAAACTCATCTTGTCCTATTTTCATCAAACCTAAACTTCCCATAACCTTAAAACAGTAACACATATGCAGTTAATGGTTGAATTTTATTTAAAGTTCACCCTATTTTTTGTCTATCTTTCAAGAGGAAAGTTCAAAATGTTTAAATATTAAATGGGCATCAACTGTTTTTTTCCTTCATGTGATATTTGTCTGTATGCAGGGGATACATTATTTCAGTATCTTTTAACACTTTGTCAAGGTATATTAAGGGGTAAATGTCTTAAAATCAAAAGAGCATCTGATAAAACAGCTATGAAAAGTTACTTTCTTCTTCAGTTTTTAATCTACCACAAATCAACTCATCATCACACTGCCTCTTATCAGCACATTCTGTTCATAGATCTTTATAAAGCCTTCTACCGTTTTGAAAAGCAGACTCCATTGGCTTTATTGACAGTTATGCATCTCAATATTTAAGACATTAGTTGTTCACAACATGGGTTATTTTGTGCCAATGGAGTTAGAGAATGTTATGATCCAAACATTGTTATATCCTGAAATTTCCTTCATGTTCATTGTGAGCAAAACTTCACAGTTAGGTAGCATGACATGTACCTATGATGCCTAAAACAAAATATCTAGACACAAGACTGGGGAAATTATCTGGACACTTTATTCCAGCCAGTTCAGCCAAAAGACTGACAAAGAGTCAAATGTTTATCTCTCACTTCGATCAGCTCAGCTGTGCGTACACACTCAGTGAAGGACAGCTTTAAGTTTGTTTGGTAAACCTCTGTGGCTCTTTTCCTGGTTCAGAGACCAACATGAATCACTCAACATCAGGATGGCTTTAAAATGTACTCACGAATTAAAATATACACCAAAAACTTAAAAATCAAAGTCAGTTATTGCTTAAAGGTCATTTATAGAAACATGGACTCTTGTGGCCACATTTAAAGCAGTCTCGTCTGTGAATAGATCCTGTTAACCAACAGCATTGACATTTTCTTCATGTGTGTTTCCTGTTTTTCCAGTCACAATGTAACAGCAGCAAAACTTCAACCTCAATCACAAAAAATAAAAATCCATCACCTCCATGTCTTGAACCATTCTAAAATTCCTCTTTAGCCAAGAACAAATCAAAACAAAAAAGAAAAAGAAAAAAGAAAAGTGCAGAGATTATGTTATTGTGTCGGCCTACATCCAGCCTTTGAGTTAAAGTATGTTTATTTTGGGAAGGGTTTCTGGATAGTTATTGATAATAAGCTCTGTGGTGAAAGAGTTTTGACACTGGCACACTTTGTTCCTTTAAAATAATCTTCACAAATGGCTTCTTTCTTTATCAAAATTCTAAAAATGTGACTGTCACAGGTGAAAGTAAAGACCTAATGTCAGACTTCAAGAACTAAAACATGCAGACCAACTTTATCTTACCCTCGAACTTCTTGTCTAATTGATGTTTTACCTTTACTCAGTTCATGTACTAGTTTTTGATAACTGATATTCACACACTTAAATGTTTAACACCTCTTTAGGTTTCATAAACAGAGTACCCCTGACAACTGCTGTGTTCTCAGTCTGTCTGAGACGCTCTGTTGGAACTCCCTCCCCCATGTAGGTCCAGGTTGGTTGACATGCCAACTCTGTGGGTAACTGGTCGGTTATGTCCTGAGCACCGCCATGCTGTTAACAGCTCTGCATTCATTCTGCTGTCTCTGCTCCTCACAGGGCTTGCCATCCTGAGTCAAAGGGCTTAAACTGGTAAAAAAAAGAAGTTCCGGTAACTAAGACTTTGTTGTCTTGCTAAAGAATAACTAGTTTTATGTGAAAGACACGCATAAAACACACTGAGGGGCATGTTAAACATGAAGGAGCACAATGTGACCTTTAAAAGTTCACAAGTACAGCAATCCTAGATGTATCTAGAAAAAGAAAGAGGCTGTCAAAATCATACCTGCTCATGTTCACCACAGATCTTATTTCAGGCATTTTTTCTTTAGAAAACCCTGTCCAAAAACTTACAGACCTTGAGACGAGGCAACAGGAAGTGCTAAAATGATAACTCCGTTCTCTTTATAAGGACTAATAACTGCACTATTTTATAGGGCACCATAAAAAATAAAATAAAGCAGGTTCTTTTGCAGCTTTTATCCAGAATGATGCCCTTACATGCTAAAAACATGAGTCAAACCATCTCAATTACACCTGCATTTATCACCAATACTTTCAAAAAAAAAAAAAAATCAAGACAAAAAATTCAACATTTCAATGACATTTCCTTAACAAGAAAACTTAAAAGAATAACATTAAACCAAACTCTCAAGGGACAAATATCCTCTTATCATTGCAAACAAATTCAGTTGCTACACAAATAATAAAGGGGGTGCACCTTCTTTTGTACAGGGAACAGCTGCACAAACTTAGACTAACAGTTTGCTGGTCAGATCTGACAGGAGAGAGCGAAGCAGGCCTGATGTTTCACAAATAAAAGCAGGCTTCCTGATCTTAACAGGTGTCCCTCCTTGTTTCATAATCAGCTTGATAACGTTCCATTGATGCTCACCAACTTTTCAAAATATTTCACAAAAAAAACTATTCCTAATGTCATCATAATCTATTTAATTAAATTTCTTTTTAATGTTCTCAACTGAAAATTATATTTCGAAATTCACTTTCACTTGAAAATGACGTGTCTTAAAAAAAAAAAAAGACTGGAGTGAGCCTTCAAGAAGAATTTCCCTCAATGTACATGACTACATAATTCTAACAATATATCAAAAAAGGTTTCACAACTTTAATACAACAGGGTTTTCTTTAGATACATGTCTTTCATAGCACTTTATGTACATTTTTCAAATGCTTTTTCAGGTGACCTGACTGTGTGAAGGTCTTTGGGCAGTGTGGACAGGCATGTGGTCTCTCTCCTGTGTGGATATATTTGTGCCTTTTCAGGTTATTGACATCCAAAAATCCTTTTCCACAATATGGGCACCAATGTCTCTTTTCTCCATTATGCCACCTCAAATGCATATTCAGCTCAGTCCTTCTGGCGAATTTCTTTTCACAGAGGTTACAGTGGAATGGTTTCTCTCCTGTGTGAATCCTTATGTGGGCTTCAACGTCCCGCTTTGAGAAGAAGCCCTTGTTGCAGATCTGGCAGACAAAAGGTTTGATCCTGCCGTGCACCATCTGGAGATGCTTAGTGAGGCCGAAACTATAGACGAATCCCTTCCCGCACTGTTGGCAGACGTGGATTCTGCCGTTGCGGTGCACCCGTCCGTGCCGTTTAAGACCCTTGGAGTCTGGGAAGCCTTTCCCGCACAGCGAGCAGGAGAAAGGGCGGCGGCCTGTGTGGAGGCTGACGTGGCTCGCCAAGGCCGCGCTGCTGCTGAGGACGCGGCCGCACTCCCCACACTGGTTCTTCAGCAAACGCCAGCCGATGACTGAAAGAGGCTGGAGAGGCGACACCACAGGCGGGCCTCTAAACGGTATGGGATGAAGAGAAACACTGGGGGGGTAGACTACTGGCTCTTCGGGAGAGTCCGCCTCTTTTTTTACCTTTGATTTCACTGCTGCAGCTTTTTTATTCTTTGGCAGCACAGGAGGAGTCCAAACAACTGAAGTGGACATTCTCTTCTCCTTTTTTGCGTCTGCACTGGCCTCGCCTGGCTGATCTGTTAGAGATTTTTTCACTTTTGCTTTTGAAGACAGCTTAATATGAACCACTTTGATAATCTGCCTTGGAGCAGGACCCTCTTGATCTACTCTGGGTTTCTTCGGAGTGGATTCCCCCGTTTTATCCTCAGCCAATTTAGGACCTGCAGCACTTTGGAGAGTCACTCCACTCTTTGTGTTTCTCACAGAGACTGCATCATTGGTCGTTTTTTTAGGGCTCGGACTATTTTTATTTGAACCAGATGTCCCAGGGCCAGAAAAAGAAACTGTTGTCAATTTCAGGGTTTCATTATCAGTGGGGTTAAGGGTTTTATTACTTTTAGGGCTTGGACCATCTCTGCTTGAACTGGCCCTTTTTAGATGTACAGGAGTTTTGATCCTTTTAGGGCTAGCACTTCCTTTTCTTTTTTCTGTGCTTGGCCTCTTTGGACTCACTGAAGTGTTTCTGGTCAGTCTGGGGGTATCAGTCTCTTTTGTGGAACCTGACCCCCTGGGACTAACAGATGTGTTTTTTCTATTTTTGAGGCTGGCATTTTGTTGCGTTGAGCCAGACACCCCAGGAGTATCAGAGGCCTTCTTGGATTTTTTAGCAACAGCACTTTCTATAGCTGAGCTTGACCTTCTTGCAATCTCGGGAGACGTACGTTTTTCTTTTGAGGCAGCATCGCCACCTGATCTAGACTTCTTGGGAACCCCCGGTGTGGACTCAGCAGCAGTTTTGGGCCTCATTGGAGTGGCAGGGGCTAAATCATTCACAGATTTCTTGGATCTTACACCATCTGTACTTGTGCCTGATCTCCTTGAAATAGGAGTTGGGACATCAGTTGTATTTTCAGATGCTGTGGCCATATCTGGTCCTTGTTTTTTGAGGTTAAGTTTACCAGTTAAACTGTTATCTGTTGGACTGTCTTTTTCTATTCTAGCTTTCTTGCAGCTTTTGGTGAGGGTCTCAGTGTCTGTACTCGTGTCAGTACTTGTCTCAGATCCCCTGGCAGAAACAGGGGTGGGATCATCAGCTGCCTTTTGAGATACTGGATCTAAAGCCGTTCCACGTAATCTGGGGTTCAGGGGAATGGTTTTAATAGACGTGCTCTTTTCAGAAGGACCGTCTTGATCTAATACGGGTTGGATGCTGCCTCTAGTGAGAGTCTCTGTTTTTGTGCATGGTGCTTGGTTCCTCTCCAAGCTTCCACCCTTCATATGAGTCTTGAGGTGATGTCGGAACTTGGCCACAAACTCTTTTTTCTGTAACTCTCTCTTGGAGGCTGTGCTGGTTTTGGGACTGCATGTGGTTGCATCTTGTGAGTCCTTTGTGGAAGGCTATAAGATTAGGAAAAACAAAGTTACCGAAAAATGTAAACAAAGTATTCATGCAGCAAATCAACTGTGTCATAAGGATACAAGCATCACTGAGTACACATCTGCTTTTTCTGCATATTGCGCTCTGCAACTCCTGGCAGGTATTGCCAAATCGGACAGGTCAAGGGGTAGGAGTTAGACAAAACACAGTCAAAAAAAACAATCTTGGCCTCTAGGCCAAGGAACTCAGATTAACATGGTAATATACTATTTAAAGATCCAGGTAGAAATCTCAAAGAAAGGCTACAATGTTGAAAATTCATGTGGCTGTGAGCAGTTTTTAGTCAAGTGACCCACATACAGTCATCATACCAATATTCTACTAAGTTGCCAGCCACCTTGAAAAGCTGCCGCCATCTTGAAAAACTGCCACACTCTTAAATTTGAGTGTGTAATGTTATTTTTCAAGGGTGGCCCTAAGAGAGTATATGTGCCAAATTTCATGGCTGCATCACCATTTGAACTATTGAAATAATGAGCATTTCACAAAAATGGTGGCCATCTTGAAAAAACTGCCGCCATCTTGAATTTTGGAATGTCTAATGATATTTTTCAAAAGAGTTGCCCTTAGAGAGTATATGTGCCAATTTCCTGTTTGAATTACCATTTGAACTGTTCAAATAATAAGCATTTGATACTGATGGCGGCCATCTTGAAGAAATACTGCCATCTTGAAAAAACTGCCGCCACCTTAAATTTCCAAGTGTCTAATGTTATTTTTCAAATGAGTGGCCTTTAGAGAGTATTTGTGCCAAATTTCCTGTTTGCATCACCATTTGAACTGTTCAAATAATGAGCGTTTGATACTTATGGCTTGAAGAAATACCGCCATCTTGAAAAATGGCTGCCATCTTAAATTTTCGAGTTTCTAACGTTATTTTTTTAAAAGAGTGGCCCTTAGAGAGTATTTGTGCCAAATTTCATGCTTGCATCCTCATGTGAATAATTCTTCCAAAATATGCAATTATCTGCTGCACTAACAGTATCAATAAGTATCGATACTGATAAGGAGTTTCGGTATCTGCAATATCATAACGATATACATCCCGAATCACTTTCCATGTTAAGTCCATGAACAGCCATGATGAGGTGGGGCCTACCCTCAGACAAAGCGGTGGCTGCATTCAAGGCTCGTCGCGCATTGCCAAGGTTGAAAAAGTAGATCTTTTCAGGTAATGTCTTATGTGGTTGTGCAGCAACAGCCAATCAGAGGTGTGTGCATGTGTGACGGTACCTGTGACAGATTGTTACTCTGTAGTCTGGAACAAAAACTATGTCTGTGTGGGAAACATTAGTCAGTGAGTACGTTACTTCTGTCTTGATGGACTGCAGAGAACTCGCAAAGGATGCTGCTGCAGGGCATCAGCTGCAGTGTTTTGTGGTTGGTAGGTGAGTGAAAAGGATACAGTTGGAGTGATGCCTGCTTAAACATCCTACTATATGATGCATGATATGATCACGGTGAAACTCGAGTGGATGTGATGTCACCGAGCCACGGTGAGGGGTGACTGTGATCAAAATGAAGTATATATGGACATACGAGACAACTTTAGTGGGCAACGCGACTATGATCGTAACGTTGTGTTCAGTGTGAACGCAGCTTTAAACCTTTGCACCTGAAGAAGGGTCAGCTTCAAGAACATCAGCAATATGGAAATGTACCGACCATCTTTGTAAAAGTGAAGGTTCAGGTGATAAAGAAGAAATTCTCACTTGAACTAGCTAAACTAAATTTTGGAACTGAATGAGCCCTATAACCAGATTACTATACTGAAACAACTATTGCAGCTTCTTAACAGTGTGATGAGTTTATGCATTGCCCTGTTTGCTGGGAAATTCCATGCTCACTGAAAAAGAACTGGCCAGGGGTCAACTGGAAGCAAGCTTTCATCAACTTTTTCAAAAATCTGGTGCAGTTGGTTTGTATTGATTGACAACTGCTGCACTCACATATCCAAAGACACCTGACCAAGAGAACTGGGTTTTGCTCAGATGACAACAGTAATGAGCAGCAGCATAAGCAGAAAGACGTATTCTTTTCTGTTATTGGTGACCAAACTGTTGTTATTGGTGATTATTCTTCAGACTTAATCAATGATAAATTCAAGAAGTTCCAAAATACCAAAAAGAAAATCATCTCACCTTCTCGGAGTCTTGCCCGACTGGTGACACAGCTAGCTGGGCCAGGAACTGGGTTTTAGTCATCTGTAAATGAGGGTCACAAGTGTCCTTCACATCAATGATCATTCGGTGGATCACAGCAGGTGACTCTTCTTCTGTGGTAAGTGAGCCTTGGTCATTTTGTAACTCACTGTGTTGCTCTGGTGTGCTTACCATTTCCTTTTCCAAAGTCGAAAATGTCAATTCATCGGCCATATCAGACGGTTCAGAGGAACTGATTTCTGTGGTTGATTTTGCACAGATTGATGTTGGTATTGATGAAGTCTCCATTTGAGCAGCTTTTTGTTTTTCTAACACCAGAGGCCTTGTAAAAGACACATGGACAGAAGTGTCTTCAGAGTCAGAAACGTCTGAGTATGTACCCTGAATCTCCAGTGACCGCGTTGGTTTGGACATGGGAGATGGCTTCTTTTCTGTGAAACCATCTACTGATGGGGACTTTATTTCAGAATTTCCCTCAGAATCAGAAGAAATGTCAGAGTATTCAACTTGTATGTCAGACTTTTGTATGACTGCATGTGATGGTACTTCTTTTGTGGCAGCTTCTTTGGATGGTGACTTTGTTGCCGAGGTCTCCTCAGTATCAGAAATGTCAGAGTACAACACTTGTGTCTCTGATGACTGAGTTTGTTCAACCCCAAACGAGGTCTCATCTACCGTGGTATCATCTTCTGTTGGCTGACTTGACAGTACAATTGTGTCACTGGGGGACTTTGGATATTGGAGCCTGGTAAGCCTGACAAAAACCGACAGTTTTTGGTCTGCTGTTACTGGTGCAACTGGTTCATGCCCCAAAGAACTATTTGAACTGCAACTCGTCTCTGAGGGTTTATCAATCGGATCTGAAGAGGAGGCAGTTTGTTTGGAAGATTCTGAGCTGTCAGGGGTCTGCTTTGTTGATAATATGGGGGCCATTTCTCCAGTGGTGGTTTCTGTATCTCCAGACATGCCAAGTTCTTGTGAGGAGGATTTTGGCTGTGACGATGGTGATTTAACAGTATCTGACGACTTTGCCTCTTGCACTGCATTTACAGCACCCGTTTGTGACGGCTTCCTTGCCGCAGCTGACACCTGCCTTGGAACAATAATTGTTATTTTTGGGTGTACGAGAGACCCTGACTTGGATTCTGATGGAGGAGCACTTGACTTTGAAGTGGCAGAAGTGATCGTTTTTTGTGGTGAAACAGATTTTTCAAGAGGTATGTCTTTGGAAATCAAGCTTGGTGGTTCACTTTTCTGGGCATCTACATGTGTTGAGGTAACAGTTTGAGGCTGGGTAGGGGACTGTGCAGGAAATTTATGAGGTAAAACAGAGGCTACTGAACTTGACACAAGAACTATTTTCTGAGTCACCGTGCCACCCTGTTTACTCTGTACAACTGGTTTCATCTGGTAAACTGAAAGGCGTGGTAGAAGGGATTTCGTAATAGTCTGAGTTGCAGCAGTCGTTGTGGCTTCTGAAGTATCAGGAGTGTTGGACAGAGGGACCGTATCTGTATCTTGTTTCTGTGTGTCAGCCTGTTTACATGACAAAGCTACATTAGTTGCAGTGGCATTAACAGTTTGGAGATCAGAGTTCTGTTTCTTCCTTGTCATCCGTGCTGCGGTGGAGAGCTGTGTTACAGGTTTATCTCCAGCAGCTTCCTGTGTTTTGGCATGACTTGTTTGTCTTTCTGGTTCAACATGAACCTTCTCTGCAGTTTGATGATCAGAGTTCTGTTCCTTTTGTCTCAGCTGTATTGCGGATAGCTTGGTTAGAGGTTTATCACCAATGGCTCTTTGGGTTTCAATCTCAACCACTGGTTCCACGCTTTTGGTGGTTGCTGCACTTGCCTGTGGAGAAAGGGGTGTATTTTCTTCTGTCGATTGGTTCATAGCCTCAACTAACAGCATTGCATCCTGAAGAGTTGCAGAGGTGAGGCGTTCTCTCGTCGGATCTCCTGGAGCCCGTGGCGACTTGTTTCTGAAAGTGTCTGAAGTTTTTTGTTTCTTAACGGTTGGAAGAACGTCTGTGGATGAGGCCTCATTTGACCTGTCCACATCCATTGAGAGCTCTGAGTGCTCAGCTGGTTTTTCATTTTCAGAGGAGCGTTGTCCTCTTCTTGAAGAACCGACCCTCCTGTTCCCAACATCTGTTGAATAAGTTTTTCCTCTGGATGAAGACCTTCTAGACTGAATGGGAGATCCTTTTGTAGCGTTAGGTGAAGTGGTATTTACTACATCAACTGCAGCAGAGGAATCAATATTTTTGCGTGTCCTTTTTGGGATCTTCTTTACTTCAGAAGATGGTGGAGGTATTTGCTTCACTTGCTCTTGCAGAACTTTCTTTGATGGCCTTCCTCTTTTAGGTATGACGTGTGTGAAAGTCTGACAGCTAGCCTCATCTTTTGAAACAGTACTTTCACAGTCATCGGATGCTTTTCCTTCATTGGATGGTGCAGGTTCTGATATTTGCGAGGCATGCTGTGAGGGCTCTTGCTCAGATGACTGGTTGTGGGCTGTGGGTATATCTCTACGCACTCTTAAACTGGACCGTTCTGGGGCAACTTCAGCCTCTTCTTTTCTTTGAGAGGAGGATTTTTCTGCCTTTTTGCATTCCTTGTTTGAAGATCCCCTTGGGATGGGCTCAGCTTCCTCGTTCCTTAGGCCGGACTGCTGGGGGGAGTCGACAGTGCCCTGCAAAAAAGATACACATTTACTTGTGGAAAATCCAAAAACAGTTTGTTCATGGGAGCCCCTGAGTATGCAGGTTGGCCTGAATCATTTGTAAGGACACCATGCAGGCACATCTAACAACTATCAATATATACCTTCCTTCTATAGTATCCCAATTACAAATGTTCTTGTCAATTTCTTAAAAATCAGCAAGGGACCTGAAAATATTAGCAGCACAAAAATAGTATTGTCAAATTATTGGCTGATACGAAAAGTTGGTTTTTCCATCTGCCATATGTGGGGCTCCTGCCCAAAACTTAAATCAAATTTCTGGCAGTTTAAGACCTTTGCAGGACCTGAATTTATAGAGAAATATTGACAATAACTGCAATGAGGAACAACAGCTGTGGTATAAAAAACTTTAATGCAATCTGATCAAAAGTTTAAGGCAAATACATTTTCTCTAGAGTTAACTGTATATGAAGCTGTCACTGTTTTCCCAAATATAAACCAACCCTTCATAATTTATTTTTGTAAGGTTAAAACCACAACATATCCTTCAAATACTTGGACAGATCACTCAGGTATATTACCAGCCCCCAAGTACATTTGTCAGGCATGTTTTTATTTTCAATAGTTATATAATCAACATCTGGATGCATGAGAACGACAACTTCAAGTACGCCCCTTGCATTAATGCATCTTTTGTATCACCTAATGTTAAGGATAAAGCTTTGTTAACCAGGCACACCAGATGGACCATTTGACATATCTCACCAGTCCATCTGGGAAACAGCCCATAGAAAGTATAGAGGAAGTGATCTGACAATTGTCCTGTTAACCAACATTTACTACGGGCAATTCAGATTATGGCACAGGTGGAAACTACGGTGCTACAGAACATCTGTAACTTCATAAAACAAACTCTAGTTAAAACATGTCAGAATTGGAGTTAAAGTAAGTTTATAGTGTAGTTATTTGAATTCCTTTATTAAAGAAATATGGTCCAGATCTGATAAAACTGCTCATGAAGCTGTTAGCATCTATGCTAATTATGAGCAGACACTTCCTGCTATTGTATCAGTCATAGCACGTTCCTTTTCCTGCTTTAAAGGACTTGGACTGGACTGTGACGCTTTGACATGCTTACAATTGTTGTGGACTTGAGGAGGTCAAGCTGCTGCACAAGGTTAAAGCTTTGTATGCTTTTATTTGAATATCCTCTGTCAAACTCTTGCGATCAGCATTACTCTGTACATGCACTCCAGGAAACTGGCTGCAACACACTACCTCTACAATCAAAAGCCTTCACACATGCAGTTCACAAATAGAGATCTGAAGGCAATGTTTGCAAAGTCTTTGGAAAACAGCCAAGCAAGTCATTCTTTCAAAACATGATATTGTATATATTATATTACATATGTACTGCTGATAAATAGTGTCAAATTCACAGTAATACAAAAAAAACAATCAAACAGAATGAGCACAAGCGGAAGAAGCCAGCTCTTTACTCCAAACCTTAGCACAGTTTCATTAGTGAGTAAACTAAACAGTAGAGCACAGCATTTTCCTGGACCGGCTTTTGTTGTAAAAAGTCTTACGTCTGTACTTGTTAGTAACTTGTGCTGTACTAATTAAAATTGAGTGACATAGTATTGAGTTTTTGCCACTTAGTTCCACATCAAATACATACCTGTTTCTCTTGTGAGGGGCCCTTTCGAAAATGTCTTTTTCCTCTGAATTCGTAATTGTGCTCCTGCCAAACATGCTGCACTGCAATATTCTCACATTGCTGGTCTTGGTTTTGCTGTAGCGAAGCTAGTGATGGCTCAGTCTGCTCCTCCGGGATACTGGCAGGTGCAAGGTCTGATAAAACATCCCAGACAAAAACAGAACACAGAGGAAAGTTAAGGAATTTCTAAAGCCAAATTTGTGCAGTTTGTTTTCAATACCAGTAAAACAACCTGATTAAAAAAATTATAAATAAAGAAGGAAAGAATTAATGCAAAATTTTGAACAAAAAGCCAATGCACTCATAAACCAAACAGAAATCCATTTTCTCCAAAAAAAACATCACCGGTATGTGCTCTTATTCAAACACTTAAGGTTTTCGAAAAACATCATGTAGGGCTCCACTTCATACCAAAGACAACCCTGCTTCGTCAAAGCCATTAACCCGTTAAATCAGCACATCCAATGATTTAAAAGCTGCTGCTAAATCAATCATCAATGGAAGCCCCACTGTGTCAAAATTCACTCTGAATCCTAAGTCATTGTTTTGATACAGTGATACAGCAAATCTTTGGTGCTCTGGTGGTCCAGTTTTATTCACTCAAATGTATTGTAATTCCTGCAGTTCTTGGATCCAATGGTAATGATCACTGTCATTTTACCAGTCAGTGTCCTTAAGAAGAGAGAGGCCATAGCTGCAGCTGTGGTTTGGTTTTTCCATTGGGAAACAGCTGCAGCCAGCCTGTGCCAACAGGAACCCTAGGAGATTAGATTAGATAGTGCTTTATTGCTCCCCTTTGAAATTCAGTAGTAGATCAGTATGTCAGATCAACAGATATATATAAAAGACATAAATAAAATAAAAATATATGGCAACTGCTACTTCCCGTCCTCTGTCTTCCTGTTACTACTCACCAACCTGATCGAGGAGTTGTACAGTCTGAGGGACAAAAGAGTATCTCAGTCTGTGAGTCCTGCACTTCAGAAGGAGCAGCCTTGAGCTGAACAGGCAAACTCCTGAGGAGATGCTACATTCAAATTCAAGCTAGTTTTCTTTGATTACCAACAGAACGTTTATGTCCTCTAATGCCCTTTTTATGCTGAATCATTCTCTACTCCATTCTTTTCCTTGCCAAAAAGTCATGACTCATATGACCCAAAACAAAGACCAGAGACATCTTTCCTAGAGTTCAGAAAGCATCATCTTTGGCAGAGTTATACTTTAACTAAATCATGGTCACAAATAGTCTGTTGTTACCTACAAGAGTCTACAGTTGCTCAGTAGCAAACACAGTGAGCTGCTGCTACAGTCTGTGGTCACCCAATGTTAATCATTGTAACTTTACGGACGTACCCTAAATAAACCTCCTCCCCTCTGTGTTCATATCGTTCCTCATTAAATGCACTTCATCATGCAGCTGATGGAGTAGTGAACGGTCATTCTCTGCACTCTTTTACTTTACTTCTATGGCTACTGGCTGGTTGTTAAGCTGTTAACTAACGCTATGCTAGGTTGGCGTAAGTACAGCGATGTCATTGTTAACATACACAGGGTGTATGTTTACAATGACAACAATAGCTAGGTTAACAATAACAATACTTAAGCTAGGTTAGCAGAACTTTACCGTTGTAACATAATTGAAAAGCATGACTGACGCAACAAAGCACGTGTCACTTGTCTTGACAAATGGCATAGCGAGTTTTTGTAACGGTAGACATTTTAAGTCACTGTTAATTTCACAAAGTTGTTAAACACATACCTGTCAGTAACCTCTGTTCAGCCCTCTCTTGTATTGTTGCCTGGCTGTCTGACTGATTAGACAGTGGTGGGGAGGCGACTGAAGATTGAATTAAGTCAGAGCTCAATCTATGGGACTAACTGCGCAATGACATAATTTTGCGCAACTTGGAAACTGAATAGCGAACTGTTTTATGAGAAAATAAGAATATATTGGCATTGTATCTGCAAAACTCTGGCCAGTGTTGAATATTCTGAAAAAGGTTATAATCGATTGATTAAATCTGCCAGTTGACAGATCTGTCGGGCCCCAGATTCAATGCCAAAGACATCAGTTTTAATATTTTTTAACACTTAAAGCTATGGTCTACGATTTGGAAGCTTTGTACATATTAATAACACCGTTTATAAGGCTGTTATGGTCCTATGGTCCTATCTACACAGTATGAAGACCAAAAAGAACGAAAAAAATCCATTCAGTATATCTGCTGAAAAGCTGCATACTAGCTGACCAATCAAACCTAAGAACCTGCGACTATTAATTGGTCCGTGAGTTGGTCTGTGAGTCCATCCAATCCCCTGTCTCTCTCACTCACGCATGCGTAGCGCGCCATGGTCCCGCTCTCCCTCTACCTCCGGTGAGCAGCTAGCAGCGTTAGCTACTGAACTATCATGGAGCCGGAAAAGCCTAGCGCCGAGACCGAAGCCGCCTCCCTCTCCCGCGGGGCCCAACGGAGCTCTGCCCGCGGGTTGAGGCCTGTTAGCGGGCTAACGGCTAACGAATAGCCTCAGCCGGCCGTCAGACCTTCAGCATCGACCGTTTCGCCCCTGGTTGATCAGGTAATGGCTTTGTTTACTACAGTGGGAGATGTCTGCTGAATAACTCTGGTTAGTTTGTGCCTGCATGGGCTAATAACTTGTAGGGGAGCGGGTTAGCCTGTTAGCCGCTAATCATTTGCACTGTAAGCTGAGCTGGGGAGGACAGGCTGAGAAAGATAAATCCTCCCCCACACTCGGCTCCGCTCTGGCGGCGCCAGACCCGCATTGCCGCCAGTCCAGTTGAAATGGCTACTGCTGTGGGTTATAAGTGAGATGTCTGTCGTGTTTGATACTTTCAGTTGAGCTGAGCTGTTTTTGATTGAGTTTGCTGTTTTTGATTGAGTTTGCTGCTGATATATTGTGCTAGTCGCTCGTAGCTCTGTCCGAGGGGGCTTTATGAGGCGATACGAGCTGGGGGCGGGATCTTGGAACACGGGGGGGAGAGGTGAGTGAAGGGGGGGCAGGCTGCAGTTTCAAATCGTAGACCACAGCTTTAATATAAAACATTTCAGACAGCTCTACTGCATCACACAAATTCAAACAGTTCCATTCTCATGTGCTTATTCCAAAAAAAAACAAAAAACAAACAAAAAAAAAACATGCCATAGGTTTTTCTTACCATCATTCACAAGAAACCCAAATGCCTCAACCAAAACATGATCCCATTACCAAAAGGCATAAACAGCTCCAGGTCATAACACAAGTGTTTTAAAGTGTCCACTCATATCAGGGGAGTGGATTTAGCTTTCTAAAGGGATCAGTGTTGGGAGACAAACAGAGTGAACAGACACCGCTCAAGCAGCTCTCCGTGTTTCCTCCTCATCACACGGCATATCCTTCTTATCAATACAATTTTTTAAAGAACACAAATTAACCACAGACCAACCTTTTAAAAATCACAACATATCCTGACATAATCACAACGCAAGCCAAGCTCCTCATCGCAAAGCAAACAAGTGGCACCGATCTGACAGCTCTAATACCATCCTGTGGTGGGAAGAGATTACCAAATGATGTGGTCACCGCTGCATTCAGTGAATGAAACCTTTGGTCCAATAAACACATGAGCACTGCGGTATAGCTCACGCATGACTGTGCACAGTGGATGCCATGCCACTGCAGGAGGAGTGTGTGTGTGTGAATGCAACAGCAATATGGTGTCCCTCTCATTTTTCTGTCTACAGCTCTCCCTGCAGCAGGAAGCGGACCGTGCGTGTGGTCTGAGCATTCATTCACAGAAACAGAATTTTCTTTAACGCAGTTTATTGTCATTGAAGTCATTTCAGTTGTCAGTGTTTATTCACAACTGGACATGTTTAAACTACTTAATTATTATCATGCATTTCCATTCATTGAAATCTTTACATTTTCATGCATTTAAAAGTCATGGTTGACTGTAGGAATGCCAAGGGAGGAACATAATGAAACTGAACGAGTGCACATTTCTAGGTGAATTGGAATCTATTAAGACAATAATGTGTAGAAGCGAGTCTGCACTGTTTTATGTGCAATATTATTTTTTATACATTTTCTATGGGGAAAATTTCAAAATCCAGGGTATATGCACCACAAGAACTTTTGCATTCCTATTTGTGGAGTGACACTGTGGATCAGTTTGAATGTGGAGTTGAAGGAAGGTTTGAACATAAACCACTTTCAAAGGAAGCAAAAAGAAATGATTGACAGGAGATATAGAAATGAAGGTGTTTGACAATCACAGGTGTCTACTGTATATGTAGTTATTTGGTTGTCTTGTCCTTCTTTCTTGTATTAGGGGAAGTCAATTCCAGTTTTGGTATGACCAGGGATCCGTGTATTTCTGTATATCTATATATATGTAAATTAATTGTATGATTATTATTCCCATTTACTTTTTGTTTGTCTCTTGAAAATTCAGCTACAATTACTATTAGTATTGCTACTGCTACTACCACACCAAAAGTTTATCTCATGGATTCCAAGCACTGCTCTGTAAATGAAACCCTAGACGTGTTAAGCCTCTCATGGTTTCACAGTGAGTAAGCTTCCTGCAGCTTGTTGGCATGATCGATTGAAGACAGTCCAATAGAGGCTCAGCCAGAGAAGGAGATGTGCTGGATTACCTGAATAAACATTTCAAGTCCAACAAAGTTTGCAGTAGGGCCTGACCTATATGGATATTTTGGAGCTGATGCCGATATG
Source organism: Scarus forsteni (assembly GCA_036419115.1). Classification (NCBI taxonomy): domain Eukaryota; kingdom Metazoa; phylum Chordata; class Actinopteri; order Labriformes; family Labridae; genus Scarus; species Scarus forsteni. The sequence goes on from JAZDUH010000471.1 coordinate 7,129,340, forward strand.
GATGGTTGGCAAAAAAAAAAAAGATTATCGATTGATCTGCCGATTAATTTAAAATATGTATGTATAATGATTTTTAAGAATTTGGTCCCAAAACACTTGTAGCAATGAATATATTAATTACAGGCAGAACATTTTACTGTTTTACAATACTTTATCCTTAAGCATTTGCTTAACTTTACAACAGAAAGGAATTTTCACATCCAAAAACATGCAGAAAAGCATTAAACCTCAGGGAAATTAATTATAAACCTTTAAAAAGAGTCACTGTTTATCTTGTTGATGAGAATAATAAGAAGGTAGGTTATAATACAGATAGAAAAATTCAACTCCATCATTCATACACACAGAATCAGTACAGAATATGTTACTGATGAGACTCATCTTGTCTTCTTAGATTACAAATGTTTTAATGTTCTTCTATTAAGACATAAGGTGTGGTTACCTTGACATGTTTCAACGTTATTCTGCCTTCCTCTTCAGAAACTGTCATCCTGACGTAGCCGGCGGGACAGATCACGTGATCAACCTGTCCCGACGGCTGCTTCTGGAAATAACAGCTGATAAAGACACGTCACAGCTGTGAGGATGACAGTTTCTGAAGAAGACGGCAGAATGAAGTAGAAACATTTCAAGGTAACCACACCATTTGTCTGAATAGAAGAACAGTAAAACATTAGTGCAGAATAAGGCTGGGACGATACGCCTATCTCCCGATTAGATTTTTTAAAGATATTTTTAGGTGCCGATTCGATTTAAATTGCAATTCGACAATATTGCCGATTTTTCTATTTATAGTTAACCTTTCTAACACAAGCGAAAAAGATGAACAATGATAATGCCTACAAACTACATCAGGAAAACTACACATCACATGTGAGTCCGGTTTTAGAATTTATTCAGCAATAAATTTTAACAGCTGTTTATATTTTCTCTTCAAAAGCCTGGATTGCATTTAAAAGTGGCTTATTAACACAGACTAAAAGCATTTTAATTTGTAAAAAAAAAAAAAAAAAAAGACTTTGGAACAAAAGAAAATCCATTTAAACGTCATCAAAAAAAAAATCCTGATTCTGATGTAAAATATTTTTTCCCACCCCTAGTACAGACCCCTAAAAAGCTGGGAGTCACCATCTTGCATCATCCTTCTGTGCAGCTTTGACACCAAACTATGTTTGTTTTATGAGAATTTAAGAATATATCCGAGTTATTCTGTTTTTAATTTTTCCTCTATTCCGTTGTTTTAATTTTTGGAGAATTACATTTTTTATATTTTACGCAAAAAAATATGTAGACACTCCTTCTTCAGGTGGTGCTAACACATACTGTATCTTTACAGGTCCAGCCAACAGTATGTTGACAAAATCTGCAGCCCATTTAATCCCATGACACATATCACGTGACGTGATCAATGGGAAACTGCTCTGCCCTGTACTTTTGAGTTAGTCAACAGTTTTGTAGCTTCTTTGCTAACTTAGCTGGTGTCTTAGGCTACTTCAGCAAGTCTGAATTGTTAATTAACGGAGGAGGAGGAGGGGAAGTGCAGCAGGCATAGTCCCCAGCCTCAGTGACCCCCTCGCAGTATTTTCCCGAGTGATACATTCCTTTCATTAAAAAAAGACATCATACTGCTTATACTGAGATAAGCATTTGGGATTATGTGTTGAAATAAATTCTGCATTATATTTGCAAAAATTTCTCAAAACTCAGGGAAATCAGGCCCCAAACCTTTTTAGCTTAAATAAGTCATAATCCTTATATAGTATTAACCACTGTTAATACTATATTACATCTCAAAGTAATCAAATCAAACCTGAAGGACATGATATCCATGTTGATGCACAGTGCAATACAGCTGTGGGGAAGTTCCAGACAGTGCTGCACAATGCAAGTTCCAAAAACACACAAATGCACCATGTAGGCTTCAAGTAACATTGCAGAGCAGATGGACCTGCCTGATTCATTGTCTGCATATCCATCTAGCTAACCCCCAATTGTCCAACAATTTCATGGCTGAACAGCCCAATCAGGGAAAGAGAGGCAGGAGATGCAGACATGACAACAGCAGGAAATTACTGCACGTTTGAAAACAATTGACAACAATGTGAAATGGCTTTTTGGACGCAGCAATATCTGTAGTTTTATCAGAAATTCTCTCAATTTCTTATTTAAAAGAGGGCACAGGAACGTCACTTAAAGCTAATGTTAATCATGCTTTTACTTTTCTCCCGACTGTGGATCACTGCAGCAGAAAATGGAGATGTAGAAATGCTGCATGAACAATGCCAGTAGTGTGGTAGCATGAGTTATGGTTACTCAACCACACGGGGTGAAATATGCTCTCCTCAAAAGTTCACAATGAAAACCTGGTGGGGATTGTTGTTGACAAGGCTCATGCCACATATAAGTGGAATGATAGACCTGTATGGTTTAATTTAATGAAAGACTATAGTCTAAGGTCTGACACATAGTTTATGCTAACAGCTAACAATGGGGTCTAGCTGCTACATCATACAGTGGCTTGGTACGATTGGTCTGTGATGAGTGTGACAAGCAGAACGAGAGTCCAATCAGCAGTTGCTGTTTTTTTTGAAGGTCACTTCTCTGAAAACATTTCCAAACAGCTCTTTCCCAGATGGACGAGTGAAACATTCTGTGACAGACATATGGAACTGTCCATCTGGCGTGTCAGGTTAGGCCTTTCACGCTCTCCTCCCAACTTCAGTGCAGCCCTGAGGGGTTTCCCACGCCGAGGCACATTCAGGCAACAGTTACATGACAGTGTAAATGACCAAAACCTCTGCCTTTTCGGTGCCTATACATTTTAGCAAACGCGTCCCTGAGTGGATATTTTCAGAAACATTGATGTCATAGCCCATTCCAGACTTAAACCGCATGCTTGAACCCTGAAGACAGAAAAACAGAGGCAGGATAGGGAGCTGTACTGGTGCTGCAGACTCTACTGGCTATGGCTTTTACAGCATAATCTTCTACTCCTCTAAAACCACGATGAATCACAAGATGACATGGAAAATGTTGCACGCCAGTGTTAGTTCACAATTCTTATGATACTTGCCCATGTGCCATGTCTTTTTCTCTGGCCTTCGTGCAAGTCTTCAGCAGCGTTACAGCGCCACTTAGAGGCCTGGCATATGAACAACAGCATTTACCGGTGAAAGGTGACTTATCAAAACTTTATTGCCCCTATAAATAAAGTTAATGTAAGAAGGTGCCTTGTGTTTCATTGTCTATTTCAGCTGTGCAGCACATTAGTTTTACTTTCTATTTCCATAAACTGTGACTGCTCCAGGTTTAATCTTATGACTACTATGTACAACTTCAATTTAGTTAGGGGAAAGTTAGAGGAAAGAATGGGCTTATAGTTGAATTTTGTTAGATAATAAAAATATTAACATCGTAACTACTGATTACAATATTAGGCATTTTAACCTAAACACATTTAAGAAAAAAGAAATTAAAACGAAACTTTATTTAAAGTATTCATAAAGATATGAGCTATGTTAAGTTTATTTTGGGTTAGGTGTTTTGCTTAAGTTTTATTGAACAAAAGCTTTCCTCCATTGAAGGACTGTTTCTCAGAAGGGCTAAACCTATTCTGTGGAAGTCTCCCACCACAAGGGCCTCCCACGAGTAACAAGCAGGAAACTCGTCTTTAATTGCAAGTTTCCGGATCTAATTTAACCTTTTATTATATAATGCTTTCTGTATGACTGATATCAGTCGCGTAAGGTTCAGCCCTTAAGATCTATTCATCTCCCACCCTATTATCTTCCCCTCTCAGCCTCGATAGCGTGGTATGGTTTCCCTCCTATTTAGCATCCGACGCTTAGCTAAGCAGGCTAAGCTACCTGCTACCTCACTGGTATGTCTACAAAAAGCCGCTGTGTTTTGTCCCATTAATCACGTTAGCAATCTTTTTTTCTCATGACATGATGGGTCATATTTAGACGGCACACACTAGGCACAGGTTTCAGATTAAAAGCGCATAATGAGTGGGGAGATTAAGAACTCACCACACTGAACAGCTTCGTCACGTTTGTCCGAGTCGTCCGTCTGCCTCGGGACGGGCTCGCTGTCCTGGCTGGGATCAGTGGTTTGTCCTCTCGCACTTTCAAACTGGCTACATCGTCGTTTGAGGTCCTCGTTCTCCTGCTTCATTTTTGATATCTCTGCCTTTAGCTCGTCGACCATAGTTTCGAAAAGTTTCGTGGTTTCCGCCACGGCACTCCTCAGCATGCTCTCCATGACAGAGGCATATTTCGTTTGAAAATCGTCCGCAGACATTTTGGTGTCGTAAAAGTTCCCTTTCTGTCCAAGTGTAGCCTTAAAACCACGCAAACCGTGTGAGGGCTGCGAGGTGATTAAAAACACAGCACTGGAAGATGACCCAACATGGCGTCTCCCCCACCAACGCGGGCTGTTGGCTTGTGTGAGTCTGACGCAAGGGCCTCTTCTTCTTCTTGTACGGGTGTGACCTGAGGAAAAAAACAAGGTAGATGTCTTCTACATAAAGCGCACTACCGCTACCTACCGAGTTAGAGCGTGTACTCCAGTGACTACACCGTAATATTGAGGCAAAAAACCTACGAAGTGTTGGTTTAAAAGTATAATACTTAAACCAATATTAGTTAAAAAAAACAACAACAATGTTTTACAAGTAAACTGCAATCTACGGAGCCCCGCTGGTGACATTGGATAAAAAATAATGCGTGGTCATGAGATAGTAACGCGTGACACTGGACATTCATATTCGTCGTCGTTTCACATTCCAGGGTAAAAAAAACACATATAAATCGATTATTCTCCCTGATCATTTGACTTAATCAATGTCAAACCAACTGTGCTACATAGGTATTCCTAACATGCCACACGACTTCTTTTTGAAATCCTTTTTCTATTTTTCAAATAATTTTTAAATTAAAAAGGCACATAGATCTACTCTTCTCCCTCACCATGTGACTTACAGTATTGATGTCAAACTATCTGTGCATAGATAGCCCACTAATACTCCTCAAATGAGAGTTATATGCATTTTACGGCTTCAAAAATTATTTAAAAAATACACAAAAGATATATTTCAAAGAGAAGTCTTGTGGCTTGTGAGGAATATGACTACCTATGTTGCACAGCTGGTTTAACACTGATAAGTCAAATGGTCAGGGAGCATAATCGATATTCGTTTCTTCCCATGGCATGTGAAACGACAACGAATGTCCAATCCATTAGGGGTCAGTTTCATTACTTAAATTTTGGCTGATTTCTTTCATCTGTTGACCTTGCAAAGTATCTAGAAAAGCAATCAGAGAGCGCAGACCTCCGCCAGCACTACAGTCCTCTCCCATATTGTGATTTTTACCATAAATATTAGTCCTACCAATATTTCATGCAAATATTTAGATTCATTGACCATGAAAACATACCATTAGCAATTGAATTCATAATTACATCTATTTTAGTTCAGTAGTTATTCACGAAAATCACATTTTTCGTCACGGTGGATCCAGACGGTGATCCGGATCAACACCAAAATTGAATCACTTCGTCCTTTTCCCATGCTGAACATTTCCTGAAAATTTCATCCAAATCCATCCATTACTTTTTGAGTTATTTTGTTCACAGACAGACAGACAAACAGACTCTCCCGAAAACATAACATCCTTGGCGGAGGTAATAAACAAATTTACAGCCTGGTCACAAATAACAGGCTTAGATTAGAAGAGTTCATGTTTATCAATACACAATAAAAGATTTGCCCCCATTCAGTGCCACATGGCAAGCAAACATCTTCAAGTCAAGTTGATTTTTGACCAAGAAGACTGGACAAAATCATAATGAAAAAATAGGATGTTACTGCAAAATATATATGGAGTCTCTGATCTCAGTTAAACCAAGGGAGGTATAATCACTCAAGACAAAGGTTGATAAAAGCTTTAACCGGAGTCAGCAGTATCTCTTTTTGATTCAAATACTACCTACTGTAAATGATACAATTCACAACAGATTCTTCACCGTCTTCTTCTCCTCTAGTTTTGCACTGCTCACATGGACCAGTATGTTGTTAATTTATAAAGTAATCACTGCTAGTCCTGTGTCCCTCCCTCAATATATCTGTTTTCTTCCTCCCTTCTCAGTTAAACTTGGACGTCTGAAAATCAGAGTTCAAGGATAATCTGCAAGGCCCCCAGAAATCAAAATTCAACTTGAGAAACTGGATGGTCCCCAGAACTAATTTAAACACAGCAGCCTCAACATTTTAGTTGCAGGGTTAAAGGAGCTCAACATTATTCTTTCCATGACTGAGCACCCACAGAAACATAGTAACTTCTTCAGTAGCAGTAGCTAATGTTTGGACATGCACTGGAACAGCAGCAGCCACATGGTGTCCCTCCCCTCTCACCTGTGTATTGCCCATCCTGCTGTGGGAAAAGACTAGTTATACATTTTTGTTGATATGATGACTTGCATTGAATGCCTATTGTAAAATGTCTGTGTGAAGAGGTAATAATGTGAGACAATTCCACTTGTGAACTGTATTTTGATTCATGAGAAAGTTTTGGGTGAAACTGTGTGAGAGCAGTGTTTTATAGATTTAAATCACTACCCTCTCAAACAGATTAGGAGTTTTGACACAGGTTGACTTTAATGTGGATTCTCAACAAAATTGTATAAATGAGACCCTGGAGCTGTAAAATTGCTGATGTTTTTACTTTACATCAAATCATTGGTTATCTGCTTGCTGAATTGTTGACATGGTCACACAAATGTAGCTCTTCTTGCTGATGACCTCCTGCCAAAACTACTAAAACTGTATTTGTAGTATTTGGTTACTAGATTTATATTAAAATGTCTTTCTCTTTTCTTTGTGGGGGGAGACGAGGGTGGTTGTAACACCTTTGCTTCAATCGCTGTAACTCTAACGATTTTGGGGCAAGACATCTCAAACTTTATTATGATGTTCCAACATTTGTTGTCTTCTGTCCTACTCCACTAATGGTTGTAAGAGTGAAAAGAAGCTAAGACAGTGGCTACAATGTTTGGATAAAGCAGATTTTGTTGTTCAGGCTACGGTCACATAGCACAAGATCTTATCTGTGCCTCATTAGATTCTTGACCGTGGCTCAAATCTAGGTTTTAGAGATCGGATACAACCTGACTTGTTCTATTAATGCTATCTTGAAAATACTAGATCTTAATTTAAAAAAAAAACAAAAAAATCAGATTCAGGTCACTTTGGAGAGCAGTGTGAATGTACCTGTGTGTATGTAATATTTTACCTTTAATTTTTTTTCTTTAAAATCAACATGCAGCAATTTCCAGCCCCGACAGTCATGGTGTGTGCTCAGGGAGGAAGTAAGAAAATACTGAAATGACCATGTGACTCCCTTTTTATTTCCAACTGGAGAAAACTAACTTGTTACAACTCCCCCAGTGTTACAGACGTACATGAATTGCTTTGTTTACAATGTTTTATTTATACATAAAATAAATCATTGATAAAGGACATTAGAAAAGAACACAGTGAAAATAAAATTAAAATGATGACCTTCCGAAGACATGCTTTATCCATGTATACAAATGCCTGTGAGATAAAATATGAGGAACATTTTTATTAGGGTCATTGTCAGGCTTAAGTTCAACCAGTATATCTTCCAAGGAGTTATGAACATATATTATACATATACTTACGTGACATTAAATGTCGACTTCCCCCCCTTAATTTACTTAAAAGATACTCTTGAGACTTTGACTTTTGAGGACAATTTACATTTTGTTGGCTTCCCAACAGGACAACTCAACAACCAATCACATTAAGAGAATCTAATTGGATCCATGACAAAAGCAGCTGGTGTCAGGTCACACAACTGCACACTTCCTTTGTACACATATTTCAATTATTTTCAAAGATTCATAACAATTTTGATTTTCCTTCATAAAGTCAGCAGTACTTTTTAATATAATTCTACTGGGGCACAGTTTGAAAAGCATCAAATATTTTAAATATGAATAAAAGCTGATCGAAAAAAGTGAATAACTTTCAGTTGTTTCAAATGAGGTAGAGGGCAGAAACAATACAGTCTAACCAAGTAACTAGGAAGGGCGGGGCTTAACAGAGGATCACTTTCTGGAATGGGCGGAGCTGGACAAAGGTCAATTATAATTCATCTTGGAAACGTAATTTTCAAAAAATCATTTTGACGTTTTGTTCACGTTTTGTCTTAAATATTACCATATCAATGTTTTCTTCAAATTCAGTCAAAATAAGAGGGCACAAATACCATCTGCAACCTGATCCCTTCTCCTTCCGTGTTTAGGCAGACCTCGAGCAAGCTGAAATGACTAAAATTGTCCTTACGCCCGACCCGTAGTTTACACTCGGAAGTGCGCTTGTTTACGGAATTAGGAGGATGCGTTCACTAATCTCTAACCAGTTTTGATGTTACATCCAATATATGGACCAAAATTGAATTCGAAATATTTTTTATGTGTACAAAATATGTCTGTTCGTTGTTTCTGGTGACTGTGTAGCTCGTTGTTGAAGAGCTGTGGCTGCTTAAGCTGGTGTACCTAGCTGCTGAGCTAACGCTGATAGAAAGCCGTTGGTTTAACACCACATTCGTTGCGATGGCAGCAACTTAACCATACCTGTGGACAGGCCGGTTTACATGTGCCTCTGTTGATGGTGGTGTGCTGTACTCCGTCATTTTAGTGGCTTACTGGAGCAGGAAAACGAGCCGAACAACACAATCTGATCGATCCGACTGAATCTGCTCAGGCTGTTCTTACTCGAGAGGCACGATGAGTGAGGCCATAGTAACTTTTCAGTCCCAGCTCTCGGGGGTGATGGAAACGGTCTTTAAAGCTGCCATGTATGAGATAACCCGGCTGGTGGAGGACAGTTTTCTGGAGGAGGTGACACGGTGCCGGGATCAGATCGAGTCTCTGAAAAGGAGACTGAAGTGGTCCGAGGGTCGTCGCAGAGACAGAGATGAGGAGAGGGAGAGGTGTGTGAACTGTGGGAGGGTCGGGGGTGCGACTGAGGAAGAGCCAAGAGCCACAGGTAAGCAGGGAAGGGAAGTACCTGAGTCAGTACTCTTGAATTTATGTCATGTAGTAGCTTTTGTACTTTTAGGACGCCCCTTACCTCTCAACTTGACTTTGGTATGTCTGTAAGTTGGGATGGGAATTGACAAGATGTTATGCACACCAATACCATTATCCAACCTGCAAATCAATCTGATTCTACACTGATTCCAGTGGATATTCTGTTAAAAAAAAGTCCACCCACGCGTGTTTTTTTGTGTCAGCAAAGACACAGACTGAGTTCCTGATACTCGCTGCATTGTCACATACATGAATGCTTGCAGGTGTTTTCAGCCTTTCATGAAATCAAACTTCCACAGATGCTTTGCGATGGCCAGGAAGATTCATTTTTTGTAAAATTAAGAAGTAACTTTGACCACCTGTTTCTTCTTTGCCGTGTTCATGACTTACTTGTTTCCACTGACTTTCTCTGATAATAGCAACACATCTGTGATTTGCCAATGAGGCAGAACAAGTGGAAGGGATGATGACGAAATGCTTTGACAGGAAACTAGATATCAATTCTCAACAGGAATCGATTTTCAATTTCCATCCCTGTCCATAATTAGCATTGCGCTTTACTTGATTTCACATTGCAGCTGAGATCTATCTGACGAAACTATTTTGCAATAAAGTTTTAAAATATTTATCAGGTATATTTTTAAGCTATATTTATGTAAGAAGTATTCTCTCTTCATTCCAACAAATACAGGGTGCTTAAAAGTGTTCCACAGAGTTTATAAACCACATTTCCACTGGTATCTGTTATATTTAATTTGAAATACATCAGGGTAAATTGCTCCTCTGTGGTCTAGGTCTTTGGTCAGATGTTAGTGTGTATTAAGATGCTATGAGGAGTTTCTAAGTAATTACAGATAGGTTATCTATAAATGCTGGTATTCCTTAGCTTCGCGGTCGGGTCTGACAGGGTTGGACTGGCCTGGATACTCAACTTTGGGAACAAGACAATTAAAACTAGAGCAAATTTATATATTTCTGACACGTCTTAGAGCACTGGGCTGTAAGTAGCGATATATAGCCGGCTACAAAACTACAATACTAGTTTTCCAAAAATTGCTTGTTGTCACACATCAAAAACTACCACTATGTAACTAGATAGAGATACATTACCTCGTTGCTTTGCATCCTGTAAGTTGTTGAAAAAAGAAGTTGCAAAGAAATGCAGAGTTCTGAGGAAGGTCCGAGCTGTATTCATTAGCATCACAACAAAGGCACGCTTTGGCTTGGGTCACGTCTTTACGACAGTCACCGCTCGTGCTCATGGGTAGCAGACTCTTTATGTCGACGGAAAAAGATTCTCCTCATAGCACCTTTAATGTGTTATTGTCTTCAGAGCAAAATAAGTGGTTTAGTCATAACACTCTAGTTGTTTTACTTTTAACAACACAGTAAACCATGCTTAAATGGATTATATATGAATAAAGAACTTCTTAGTTTTATGTAAATCAAAGGATTATGCTTTTACTTGCATTGCAGTCAAATGTGATTAAAATAATTTCACTTTTACTCAGTTACATTTTGGCACTCATTTATCTGCTGCTAAAGTCTGTCAGGCTACTCCACTTTACGTTCAGCTGCTCATGAGCTCGTAAAAAGCTGATATAAATGTGCTTTATTTTAATGTTTCATGTTCAAAAAGGTTTAAATGCCCAGCATAATGATATAATGTCAACGTTTTGATAATAACTAGTAGAGATTCACATTAGTTATTCCCAGCCTTAAGAACAGTATACAGTATTGTTCAACCCTTTATATCTATTAAAAAGACCTAGTCTCTTCTGTACGAACATTTACTGGAAATCCTTACTGAAAACAAACAAACAAACAATAAACATCATAAGAATAACAAGACAAATAACATTTACTTAAAAAACTACATTTAGTTTGTGATGTGCAATATTGCTGCTGCACAGTGAGCTCTGACAAGCATAAATCAGACAGTGCAAACAATTTAGTTTGAAAGTTAAAGGAGACATATCATGCTTGTTTCTCCTTTTCACTATGCCAGACTAGGATGCCTGTAAAGCATTTCTGCCCTCAGTACAAGTCATTTAGTTCCTTCATTGCCCCACAATAGCGTTCTCAAAATCCTCATCTTAGGCCATTATGAAGCTCTCCCTGAAACACTCGGATCTCAGGCTGACCTACAGTAACCTCCCAACGTCACAGCCCTTTGTGTTCTGATTGGTCAGTTCTATCAGGGGTAGAGCCAGCCTGTCCTTCTTCTTCTACTGTATTTTCCAGCAGGCTCAAAGCAGCGACCGCGTATTGAGTCCCCCTACAGGCCAGAGCTGGTAATGAGTGAGTATGAGCTAGGGAGCTATATACTGCTGCTGGGTGGATGTGTTCCTCGGTGACAGTTTTGTGGCTAACGGACATCACAGAGGAGGAAGTGTTTTATCAGATTACTCCAATAAAAAGAAATGTACCTTGTGTCGTCACGACGTTTGAAATCTCGCAGACATCTCGCAATGACCTATTTTCAGAGGCATCAAATCTCGTTCTAGGATATCAGAAAAAATACAGTATCTCATTTTTTGAAAATTAAGGGGGTGTAAGGTCTTGTTTTCAAATTTATTATATGTAAGTATTAAATCATGCATCAGCATGATATGTCTCCTTTAAGTAACCTAATTGACAACATGTTTACAGGATTTTTTTTTTTTTCACTAAAAATCCCGCCTACTTGTCTGGAATAACTTTTAAACCCATGTTTTATTTTCAATTTCCATACTCAAAAGTATTAGAACACTAATGTCTTTTTTTCATGTGTAATAAAATACATGGTTGTAATGTTTTACCTCCTTCAAAAAGAAACATGGTAGGTTGTCATTTGAAGATTAACAGTTGTATGTTACTGGAGAGACTTAATGTTCCCCACACTGCTTAAGTGTTTTGGATTGAAGCTAAATTAATGAAATAATGTGACTATATCACACCTGGTCAACAATATAGCAACATACATCCCTGTATTGTTATCTTTTTTTCACCTAAACAAAGCAGTTGATTTGTGTGCGAAACTCAGTTGAAGAATATTTAAGTAAACATGTTTTCCAAGTGACATTAAACAAGGGAAAAATAACCAAAACTTTACCCTCCTCCCCAACAGAAAAAAGTCTTAAACAGGAGAGCGTGCTGCAAGAGGAGACCAATAACTCCACAGGAACCGATGGAGAGATACCTGTTCATGAAACTGAAGAGGCGTATTGTGAAATAAAGTCCCAACAGGTAAAAGACATGTTATGGTTGTTTAATTTGTCATAAAATGTCAGATATTTTAAATGTCTGCTGAAGTATTGTTCTTTTGCAAAAAAATAAATAAAAAATCCACAGAATAATTCTAAATAATAGTTTGTTTTTAAATTCTGTAGGGATTAACACTTATGTTCATCCTTTTTTCATGTGTTTCTTTTGTTGTTGTTTTTTTTTCGTCAGTCTCCAGAGGAAAAACTGGATGGACTGCTCAAGGAGGAAACGTCCCAGACAACACCAGAAACTAATGAATCACAGGAGAGATGGGGCGTCAGCGTGGAAGGTCAGTCCGTCATATTAATCAGATACGATCATGAAGACATTTTTCAAAAGAGATTTCAAAGATTATTTCATTTGTCTTTGCTCTCATGTCATCAGAAAGATGGGGACCTCTGAAATTCAAGTTCACTGGAAAATTTAGAAAAATAATCAGAATTAAGGCTGCAACTTTTGATCTTTCAAATAGTTATACATATTTTTCCAGATTTACTAGCAATATGAGGAAAAACTCAAATTTCCTTCTCTTAATTTTGAAATAGAGGCAGGTGCTATCCAGTGCTGTAATAGCAATTTGAAATAATCAACAAATATTAAAATAAAAATTCCGTCAATACTTTGATAAATAATGTTAAAAACAGACATTGAAACAACAGATTCACCCGGACAAACCTGCTGCTATGCAATGTTTTTCAAAGTCAAGAACTTCTGGGGCTTCCGTTTCATTTTGGAGGTCAGGATGTCGGAGTTGCAAATTAGGTTCGTCCCTTTGAGCTCCCACTTACATCAGGATTTCTATTCAGGAAGTCAGATGATCTTCAGGTGCCCGAAGGGTCAGACAGTTTTTGATAATCAAGTTCCAAGATTTGAAGTGTACTGAGATACTACTAAGATATCTACTACTCCTTGCAAAGGTTTTCCTTTATAAAAGCAACAATTCTTTGCCCTCAAAGATTATGAATACTGTGCTGCCATATAGAGACTATTTTTTGTTTGCTGAAATTGTTGCTCTATCACCTCAACTCTCCTGAACTTGCACACAGACACATCCATGTTCACCTCCCAACACACACACACGCACACACACACTATTGCTCCCCTTATACCAACAATGTGGACCTCCCTCACCTCTTCTGTCTGTATTTGCTGTATATGTGAGACATCGAAGATTTGATCTAAATTAAGTTAAAGACAGGGTCTTTACTTTATTAGATTAAATCGCAATGTGGTGTGTTAAAATTTTCAAGTCCCAGAAGGTTCAATATTTTTAGCCCAAAATGTGTTGAACATTTTGGCATTGTGATGTAGTTATTTGCAATTTCATGCCTATTTTTTACCTCCATTCATACACTTTTTTCCCCACTTTTGGACCATTTTTACCTTTTTTTAAACCCCCTTTTTACAACATTATGCCTTATTTGCCCCCATTCATCTTTTTTTGGCCACTGTCAGAATCATTTTTGGAATTTTTACATGTTTTTTGAAATTTAATTTCAAATTTAATTCCCAATTCTTCCCATAATCAATTTTCCTAAGCCACTTTTGGATTTTTTTCCCCCCTTTTTTGCAATTTCATACCTGTTTAGCACCTATTTATTAACCTTTTTCAACTTTCAGACCATTTTTACCCAGCTTTTAAAATTTCATACCTGTTTGCTTCTGTTCTTTACTTCTCCACTTTTTCTCACATCTTTTATCCTTAGATTAATTTAATGTCATATTGGTTTTACTATAAAAAGATCTACTGCTTAATGTTTGTTTAAGAATACATAAGATGAGGAACATTAAAACAATTGCAGAGTAAATTGCAATATTGGGGAAAAGAATCGCAATTAGATTATTTTCTCAAATCATTCAGTACCCATAGCAGCTCCCACTGGTTGGACTCAATAGTCCCCTCCAGCAATGAAACAACAGCCCTCACTTTGGTTTCTTTCACCTTTTTTTTCTAAAATCTGTCCTCCTGACACAATAAGTAGTATTTTACTTTAAATTGAGAGATCTCCTGTCCCATTTACAGAGGATTTTATCCCAAAAATGAAGTGGTCTTGTTTATTAACTCTTAAAGCAGACCATGTGCTCTACCATACTCCACTCAGTCGACTCTGTTCAACATAAACAGCTTTATGCTGCTGCAAGTAAAGTCAAATGTAACTAACAGAATGAGTCTGTGATCCAGTTTATTGTCAGCACATTAAACAATGGATTTTTTTGTATTGTTTTGCTTAATTTCTAATCATTTTATTAAACATTTTGCAACCCTGGCCACAATATGCATGCAAAAAACTGCCACCAGTGTCATGAATTTCTGGGTTCATACATGCATTCTGCCATTTCAGCAGATTCCTATAACTGTCCTATAACTAAAATCTTCACTTCTGTTATTATTCAGAAACGGAGGATCGTCCAGGGCCTAGTAAATGTTACAGTGACCAGAAGATCCCAAAGTGCCAAGTGAACTGGGACGGTGGCTTTGACCAGAGGCCAGAATCGGGCCAAGGAGGACATCCAGATGGGCCATGCGAATCGGTTTTTCAGACCAGATATGGAATGGAAGACTTGGGTGCCTTTGACAAGACCGGCTTTGGAGCAACAGACATGATTGACATGGGTAACTTGGATGGATTACACGGATCTCCATCCCACCTGGCTGAGGATATGAGTTACATTGGAAATTATGAGGGAGATGTAGAACCACCACATGGAACCGAGAGTCAGGTCAACCAAGGAGGTGCTCCACGGAACAGAAGGGCTCTGGTTGGCTCCGCTGGACCGACCCCTTCAAGGACTAACAATGAAGTGAGCGGAGAGTTCGGCTGTCTACTAATCAATGAAGAAGGGTATCTGCAGGATTCAAGCATTTTGTACCCTGAGCAGGTTTCTGGTGATTCTGGCAACAGGTTGAGTCTGCGGGGCCACGGCACTCACACTGACCCTTCTTTTGCTAGTACAGAGAACATGTATGGGCCCTCAGACAGCTACAGGGACACTTTTGGAATGGGGGAGAGGTTTCAGCCTCAGCAGGGAGCGAGAGGAGGCAGGAGACTCACCTGTAATCAATGCTCCATGTCTTTCCCTGATTTAGCCTCGCTTAAGACACACAAGCAGTCCCATAAGAACGCAGGACAAGTGCCGCCATACTACTGCACCCAGTGTGGAAAGACGTTCACCCAAGCCTGCAACCTCAAAGTCCACCAGAGGATCCACTCAGGGCAGGGCCTCCACCTCTGCAGTCACTGTGGAAAAGGCTTCCACTCTTTCTCTGGCCTCAAAGCTCACAACTGCAGCCAAACAGGGGAAAAACCATACTGCTGCACCGTGTGTGGAAACAAATTCAGTCGCCTCTGGAATCTGAAGCTGCATAAGAGGATTCACACCCAGGAGAAACCTCATCGATGCACTATGTGTGATAAAAGCTTCACCCGGGCAGACATTTTAAAGGTCCACCAGCGTACCCACACTGGGGAAAGACCATACTGCTGTGCTGTCTGCGGCCTCAGCTTCAAACGGCTGGACCATCTGAGATCACACCAGCGCAAACACATGTCAGATCGATAGATGGTTTGATGTTTGTTGAGTGTTTCAAGGACTAATGATAATAAGAATTAAACACAAATATTGAAACTTAATATTACTACTTTTTACAACCCGTTTTTTCAATATAAAGTCTTTGCTTTTTTATCCTTTTTTTGTGTAAAAAGCAGAGCACAGCATTGACATACGCGCTTGTCACGTCTGAATATGACATGACAAAGAAAAGGCAAAATCTATGCTATAATACTTACAGTATTATTATTATTATTATTAGTTAATATTTTTACATATATTAATCGAAGATCTAAAGACCCAGTTGTTGTCATTGGGATTATCTCCATCCTTTTCATACCGTTGTCTTGAGTTATGGAAGGTTGAAATGGAAGGGTTTGTAATTTATCAAATGTTGTGATCCCCGGCGAGCTAATGAACACACTTTGTAAAGGATGTTTTCAAGTCCAAATAAAATGTTTTTCTCATGTACTATTCTTTGTGTTAAACTCCATTTGTGTTTACCTTGCAGTTCTTTGAGTTTAGCTTTTGTTATTTGAGATTTCTACAAAAAATGCAACTTTTTTAAAAAGTGGACATTTAGATAATTGTCAGGTCATAGAAGTTAAAGTGGTCCTTAGTCACTGTTCCATAACAACTTTGCTTGAATGATGTAGCGATAGAAGCGTACAGACAGGATTTTTTGATTTAGTTACTAGGCCTGTGCTCAAAAGATCGATACGGCAAAATATCGTATCGCACTCCTTTGGGATACGTGTATCAATACGGATTCTACAGAATCGACACGGCCTAAATATTTTGACAGTTGTTGTAAATACACTTTGGGTAATGTTAACAGTGGCACAGTTCAAGGTAGAAGACGAGCTACATAATGAAGCATATGCTCTAAATTTGAACTTAGGTCTACCATCTTTGAGGATCTGAATTTATGTCTCTCAAGTTGTAGAACCACTTCAAACTCATCCTTGTTCTTCTTCTTATAAGAAAAAACTAAACTCAAGAATTTTGCTTAAAGCATAGTCAATGTTCACAATTTACGTGTATCGGGATACGTATCGTATCGTGAGGTTGCTGGAAATACCCAGCCCTATTAGATACCCGAGCTCACTGAAAATAAATGAGTTATATGATGTGTTTTATCTACAGACGTGGAAAAAATTGTTGATACCCTTCTGTTAAAGAAAGAAAAACACCCATGTTCACTGAAATAACTTGAAACTGAGAAAAGTAACAATAAATTAAAGACCAAGAATTAACTATTGAAAATCAGACATTGCTTTTGAATTGTGGTTCACCAAAATCATAAAAAAAAAAAACTAATGAAACTGGCCTGGACAAAATGATGGTACCCTTAACTTAACATTTTGTTGCAGAAATGTTTGACATAATCACTGCATTCATATATTTCTGTAACTCTAAATAAGCCTTCTGCACCTGAGCAAACTGCTCCAGCTGTCTTCTTCAGACTGCATGTTTCAGCTCCTTCCACAAATGTTCAATAGGATTTAAATGAAGGCAACTTCAGAATAGTCCAATGTTGTGTTCTGAGCCATTCCTGGGTGTTTTTAGCTGTGTGTTTTGGGTCATTACCCTGTTGGAGGACCCATGACCTGCAGCTGAGACCAAGCTTTCTGGCAGCTTTTTTCCATGTCTTTATGCTTCTCTATAGAGCAACAGCTTCTCGAAATGTAAGCCATCTAAAACTCTGACGAAATCAGGCAAAAGCACATGAGAACAAAACAAAGTAAAGAAAATATTTTTAAGTTGACTGTCAGTGTTAAAAATGTCAAAGAATTGTGTTACTGGATAAAAATTATTACATTATTACACCACACTAAAGTGGTTCTTAACTGGTCCAAATACCATCTCCAGAAAAACCATGACTAGAATTCACATTGTTTTCTGGGGATTTTCAGGTACTTATACATCATGATGGGAAAAACAGTTTTTTTCTATCATGTGATTAGGAGTAGTTGATTTAGATCTAATGAAATAAACCAGAAAACACAATTATACATTACATCAGAGTACATATATACAGTTTTATGCCTGCTCATTATCTATCTATCTATCTATCTATCTATCTATCTATCTATCTATCTATCTATCTATCTATCTATCTATCTATCTATCTATCTACTTTAAAAACTTGTAATATATTCATGATTTCACATTTCTGAGTGAGTAGCAAAGTGAAGAATCACAATTTGTGAGAACTTTTTGTCCTTGTGAACTATAACTACAACTTACAGTTTAAAAAAAAGTGTTAAGCGTTATATCTCACTAATAAGAATATATAAATAGTGAAGTACTATGCATATATTACAGTATTTGTTTTCATATATATTTAAAAGTGACAGAGTAATGAGTAATCCTCAATGTAGTACAGTTTTTCAGTAACTTTCCCAACATTGGTCCAAACACCTGAACAAACCTCCAGCACCGTGGGGAAAAAAAGACTGAAAAGGTAGTTTTTGTGTTGTCAACAAATGTACGTGAGATAGACTTTTATCACTACAATTTGTTTTAAACTGGAATTTTTCTATTTGGAAGTAGGAGCCACTGGGAAAATTCGTCAGCTTGGAGCATCCTATGGGTTTCCCTTAAATAAAACGCGTTTTGTTATTCAAACAGGAACACAGCGGCCACCGTACAAGAGCCCAGATGACGTCACGGGCGAAAACAAGGCTCACTGGCGGCTAAAAGCTAGCTCGCTTATTTTATGAATTCTGGTTGCCTTACTTTAAAGAAAACACGCTTTACGTGAAGTAAACAAAACAAAGTTTGGAGAGAAAGGGGCTCAGAGCAGGACTATGGTTAAGAAAGGTCACAGGTTGTTTGGACTTTTTCGAGGTTTGTCGCTATTCACAAAAGCTAGCGTGCTAATGCTAATCTGCACGTAGGCTAGCTTTACACTAGCAGGCTGTTTGCGACTGTCGGTAGTTTGAAGAAAATCATTTATATAGATCTTCTGTTGTCGTTGGACAATGTTAATAACGCCTACGACGGGGTTATAGCTAACATCCATCTAACCCGGATGCTAATGGACTTTTTAAACGTTATGACCATCGGTAGACCCCTTTTCTCAGATTGACTGCTTTCAAAACACACGGAATACCGATTTATGTAATCACTGCCAGACTTCGGACCCTGACTGCCACAATGTCGGAGCTGGACAGCCTGCTCGTCACTTTCCAGACCCAGCTGTCGGATGTGATGGAGACTGTCGTGAAGACAGCCATGTTCGAGGTGACCAGGTTGGTGGAAGATGGCTTCATGGAAGAGGTGAAGCGCAGGAACCAGGAGGTCGAGTCCTTAAGGATGCAGCTACAGTGGGTTGAAAGAAAACTGAGAAAAGAAGACAGTAGGAATGGAAAGTGTGTCAGCGATGGTGTGCAACTGTCCAGTGATACTGCAGAGGAGTCGGTGGATGGTAAGGTCGACCCGAAAGTATACAAACAGAGCCCCCTCTGTCGTGATCTGCTGACTCCTGCTGTCTTTCAGGTCCAGAGCAAGGATGTGGTGTAAAGAAAGAGGCTGACTCTGCCAAACAGAGAGACAGAAGCCACACAGAGGACAGTTTAGCAGCAGCAACACTGTCGGCAGAAGACTCTGAAACGACTCTCTGCATAATTATAAACCCACAGGTACTGCTGCTTGATGACAACAAGAACTATAATCTTTTCTATGATTTAGACTGAGGTCACAATTATTAAACACAGTCATTCAGTTCTATCATCCATATATTATTTCTCTAAAGGTGCCACAACACAAACAGCCCACAGTTCAACACATTCCTGTGTTTGTTGGTTCTGTTGCCCTGGCTATTGCTTTATTTTTAAAGATCGAAGCAAAGAATTGGAATAGCCAAGTTATTTAATGAAGAAAAGCTATGATCTTATTTCAAAACCCTTCATTTGATAACTTTTTTGCCGTATTTTGTGAAAGAAAATTACTTTTAACATACATTTCAAACAGTTTTTTCTTTTAACTTAAAAATATCTCTTTAGTCTGAGAGCACACAGCTGATGCATCTAGTTAATACTGCCTGAAAAACTAACTGACTAAAGACATCTAACCTCTAAACTACTGTACTGATTTAAGCTTCTCATCATGAGCTGGGTTTTATTTGTATTTTTCTTGGAGTTTAACTAGCTGTAAGCAAAACTGAAAATACTGCATTGCACAGAGGCATTAAATCATCATCTTATCACATAACTGTTAAAATGAGAGTTTTTGCATCTGTAGTTCCCTCTCTGAGAACAATTTTAGGACATCTTCTAATGGCTTTGCCCAATAAATATATTTTCCTTTCTGGTTCCTTTTTGAGGCAAACCCTTTTAAAAGATGTACAGCCTGTTTCTACATCATACTTCTAAATGATTCTAAAATCATAGAAAAATACACATTTAATATGACCCTTGACATAGTGTTGCCCTCTCCGATGACTTTCTTGTCTGTTTCGTAAACTCTGACTTAAAATTGTAATCATTTTTGGAATCACGTTTTAGGACAGTACAAAAATTTCCCTGACATTTTACTTTTTGCTCCTGTTTTACACGTGTTTGCAACTGATGAATGATTGGTCAGCTTTTACCAGGACAACTGGGCTGTGTACAAACTGCAAAACAAGTGTGTTGTTGATGTTTTTCAGAAGCTATTCCAAATTAACCATTAAAAAAAGAACAGGGTAGCATGCAGTAGTGCAGTCATTAAAACTGAGCTTTTAATGGTGGAAATTCAGTCTTCAGAAAAAAACTTCTACAGTCTGTTGCTCACAAAATGGCTCTAGCACAGTATTTTTGCATTTGATATTGTCAGATTAAAGGGACACTCGAACATTTCTGCAAACCTTGGAGAAACTAAAAACTTAAGTTAAAATCACATTTTCAGACTTCTGTGTTTTGTTCTCTTTGCATTTCAGATTACAGGAGCCGAAGATTTGCTGCCAAGGGTGGATGTAAAGGAAGAGGAAGTAAATAAGCCACTTTGTTCTTCCTCAGATTTAGGAGAGTGGCATGGCATCACGAAAGGTATCGTACATGTCACCTTGTTGTAAATATCAAGTCTTTTCATGTAGGCACACATACAAAAATGATTTCATAGACAGCTTTTATTGTCATCATACACAGTGTACACACATACACAATGTACAAGGAAATTTGCATTCTTCTTGATCCTGCCTTTGCCACTGGAATGTTAAATAATATTGTGACTTGTTGGAAGATTTTTTTCCCTTTCCCCCTTTAACACTGAAAATCAGTGGAAACTTTGAATTGTAAATAATTTTTTTTAATTTCGAAGGCAGGCAGATTCTCTTTTTTGTTTCTCAAAGGTAAATATACATCTGCTCATCATTCAAGACATTTCTTGTGAATTTGAAGCCTCATTCGTACTAAAATAGCCAGCTAGTCTTGAAACTTTTAATAAATTTACAATGAGTAATTCAATATGTTTTTTCTATATCAAAATAATATGTCTAACTAGATAATATATATTTTGTCTAAGTCAAAAAAACTACAGTAGGACAAAACAGAATCTGCACCCAGTTTTGCTCTCTTGCCTCACGCTACGGACATCAGGACTCTTTATCTTATGAATTTATTATTTCATCCACCTGGGAGAATGTTTCCAAATTTCACAGATCAACCAATAAAATATTTATTTCATCCTGTTGTTTACCAAAGCTTATGGTTGAAGTGAAACTTTTCTATTGTCAGACAAAATCTCTGCAGCTCTTTAGAAGTTTGGGAAAGGCATCAGTGTCAGTCAGCAGCACCGTGTCTTTTTAAGTGGGAGACAAACATGCTGTCTACCACTCATCAACCCTATAATCTGCTGTCTAAAACTCCATTCCAATCCCTTTTTCTTAAAACCTCAAAAAGCTGGATGTGGTTTATATGCTGATGGAAAACACAGTCGTTGCTTTAAATGCAGCCAGCACCATCTCACAAGTGAAACACCACCCAACACCACTGAGAGACAGAAATGCTGAGATGTAGAGCTGGCAGGACTTGTGTGAGGATAATCCTGCATTTAAATAAAATGCTGGTTAATTAAATAGATAATAAACTGCTAATTTATTTTAAAAAAAGACTCCATGATCAGAGACACTGGGCAGAAGTGAGCAGCATGACTCTCACAGGATATGAGTCTTCCCTCCACACAGTCCCTGCCTGCAGGCTGAGATCTGAAAGTTGAGCTACAATGATAAAAATCTCAGAAGCACAAGCCAACACAGGGAGAGCCAAAAGCACAAAAGAGCAGCACAGCTGCACAGCAGTTACACAATGTAGAAAACATAAATTATCACACAGAAATAATGTAAAAATAGCTTTACGTCCTTGGAGACTGCGGAACAGCAGGTGTTGTACGAGAGTAATCTTTACTTCAGATTTTACAGTAATTAATAAATGTCCACTTTTTTAGGCAACCCCGTGCCCGAATCCAGCAACTCCTGCAATACAACAGAGGCACAATCCAGACAGACTTCAGAAAACAACAAAGAACTTTTGGGCAGTGTCGTAAAACCCGTGATTACTCAAGTCTCGACTGCTTGTTTTTCAACTGAAGAGCAACAGGATACACACATGGCGGACGATCCATCAAACGAAGAGGATGATGGTTGGCCTGGTCTGACCGTTCCACCTGCCGAAAGGCTGCAGAATTACATTCATGCAACAGAAAAGGATTGTAATCCAGATAAAGCTACTGGACCTCTAACAGAGGGAGAGCATAACCTGTCAGACTCTGTCACAGCCGACATTAGTGCTCTCATTGCCCCTTTTAGAGATCAGATTTCATCCTCTGCATCCCTTCAGACAAGAATGATGGACACTGATGTGCTGGGTGTGACCATAAAACAAGAGGTCACTGATGGTTTTGATGAGTGCGTGGACAGTGAGTTAAGGAAAAAGACAGTGGCATCATTCTCATCTCTTGTCAGACAACAGAGGTCAAGCCCAGGAGCACTTGGGCATAACCCCATTTCCCATAAAGCCAAAGTGCAGGAGATGATCAAGCCTCATTCAAAAATGGGTACAGGTCTCAGACTGCAAACTGCTATACATCAACTCAGTCGGCCAATCAGAAAGTCCAACCATGCACTCTCAAACAGCAGCACCACAGCCCTCTCTGCAGCTCACGCTCAGGCTGGAAACTTCAAATCCATCAACAAGATCCCCCCCATGTCTAAAGCTGCCCCCCCACCTCCCCTTAGCCTCTCAGTCCAACGAGTCCACCTAGGTGACAAACAGGCCGCCGCGCAGAACAGAAATGTTGCCCCATGGGTCAGCATTAAAACCCAACATAACGCTCACCACAGCAACGCCTCACCACACCTGGACTCACACCCTGTCGGTCCCAGGCAGCTCCAGCGCTGTGGCCAGTGTGGAAAATGCTTCCCGCACCCCAGCAACCTGAAGGCACACCTGCAGACTCACACAGGCGAGCGGCCTTTCTGCTGCTCCCTCTGTGGTCGCAGCTTCACCAAGCTGAGCAACCTCAAGGCCCACCGACGGGTCCACACAGGAGAGAGACCGTACTGCTGTTTGGCCTGCGGCAAACGCTTCACGCAGAAATGTAACCTGAAACGCCATCAGAGGATCCATCTGGATCTATGACTGAACCCTGTGAAGTGAGACAGAGATGAACTGTTGTGTTTTTTTAATGGTGAGAGTTTTATTTAAGAATGTAGTGCAACTGCTATAATGGTTTGTTGGAATTCTTATTATGAAATGTATCTGTTGTAGTTTTCTGATTTTTTCAATTGAGTTTATTAGTAACATTTAAAAAAGTGTTTTTTTAGGATGGAAATAGGGCTGAGCAATATGGAACAGGAGTTGCAGTTCAGTGTTTTTGAGCTGAAATGTTAAACACAACATATTTTTTGAAAGAGTGGGGGCAAAGTCTGTTTAAATTCAAAATCTAAACATCACTTAGATACCTTTCATGATAGAAAAGTTCACATAAATTTCCATCCATCGATTTTCTACACTGCCTATCCCTTTTGGGCTCATGGTGGGCTGGAGCCTATCCAAGCTGGCAGTGGGTAAGAGGTGGGATACACACTGAACCATTCGCCACCAATTAACCTAATGAGCATGTTTTTGGTCTGTGTGAGAAAGCTGGAGTGCCCAAAGAGAAGCCAGCAGCCTTCTTGCTGTGAGGCACATGCACTACCTGCTGCGCCACTGTGCCGCCCCTCATATAAACCTGCCTTTTTATTTGAAAAACTTCCCCTAAAAATAAGAAAGTGAATAAAAAAATGTGTCGCTATTGAGACCAAATGCAAGAACCAAGACTGTTTCTCAATATGTGTACTTCAGAGTACCTCTGGACTTGCGGATTGTGATCAGTCACAGCCCAGGTTCTATTCCAATTTAAAGGTGTAGTCAGCGATGTGGGAGAAAACAAGTGGAGAGGTTGTTGATAAACGAATTTGGACCCGCCTCCCGAAAGCTGATGGATGTGCATCGTCATGGAAACGGCCGTAGAAACTGTGTAGCTGACCAACATAGCTAAGGTAACCCCGACTCGTCAGACAACTCGACTGCCATTATTGATAACATCACAACAACAGTACATTTTGGCAGATTAGACGATAAGATGAATGCCCGATGGCTGTTACTGTTGTGTGAAGCACCACAAAGCTAATGTTGCTTACCTGTCCAGCAGAAAGACGGTGACATTCGCATCCATTTTCAGGTCTTTCAATTTGCGGAGTTCCCTCCACCGTCAGAAAGCAACACCAATGTTGACCGGGTCTTCGCTCTTTCATGGTCATAGCCCTTCTTCTTCACTTTTCACTCCTCTGACCTTTTTCTTTTGGGCTGTTATTCAGCCATTGCTACTGCACCTATTGTATCTCTCTTTTACGCTAACTGCGCACGCTACGCAACCTACTACTCCCCCTTCCCCCTCTGTCTGATCTGCACATGGGTATGATCGCCCCCTGGATGTGGGGGGGTGTACCCTGTTTTGGTGACTCGGCCCAAGCCACAGTATTTACCTGCTGAAATTCAGAGCCAAGGCTGTGTATTGAAACCGGACTTTTTTGTCACTGTGCTGTCAGTGTGGACATCTTGTGGATGGAGAGGAGAAATACGGTGATTTTGACAAATAGTGCATTAGATTAGAAGATTAGCAGATCGCTGACTACACCTTAAAAGACCGCATCAATACAATTTTGGTTCATGTACCAGAATGTGAACTCGCACCGCCCCTTTTACCAAGTCTGCTACCGAACGTAACTTGAGCTACAATCCCACAATTCAGTGCACAAAATTATAAATAAGATACTTATTAGTGACAGAGTTGTGCTCGATACCTGAACGTTGATTAAAACTCATCCTTGAAAATGAAGTGGGTGTATTGATGAAGTGATGTGATGTAGATTGATGGAGGGGGATGCTAGCATAGTACGCTGTTGTTCCAATGTGGTAGGATAATTCTGCAGACCCCTGTACCCCTGAAGTCCGAACTCTGGGACAAACTTGCCAAGTCCAAACCTCCAGAGAATGCAAGTTGAGCTTGTGAACTCTGAATTGAGAAACACCCACTGAGTCATAGATTAATTTGTTGACAGCTGACCCCACGTTGGCTCGCTGATTGGTCCAAAGACAAACCAATCAGAACCAGGGGGTCCTTTATCAAGCAGCCATTGTTAGGTAACCTAGTCAAACAGCCTTTGAGTTGGCAGGGTCTGTTTTAATGCATTGTGGTGAATTGTGATCACCAGTTTATTTTAAAATCAACAGAAATCATTTTATATTGACGTCGTTGGTGCTCTAAGAATAATCAGCAGAAACAATAAGAGCATTTTTTTGATGTGTAGAGCCAGTGTTAGATGACATCACAGAGGTCATACATGAGCTATATTCTTGATTATTTTAACAGATTAATACAAACTTTGAATCTTCTTCCTTCCCCCAACTGTAGTTTTGTCTTATTTCACTAAGGCCATTAAAAATAATTTAACAAGAATAATAGTGAAACAAAAGGTTAACTTTTTTCAACTGATCAAATTTGAGGGAGGCAAACCACAACAGATTTAGCCGAATCAAGTAATCGTAACTAAGGAGGGTGGGACCACTTCCTGTAAATGTTGGGACTTGACGGAGGGTCAGTTATCATATCACTGTTGTAAGTTCCTGCTGTAAAAGAATCTTTAACTTAGCGTAAGACATCCATCTTTTTCTTTTGTGTCAGTAGTTAACATAAACTATGTTGCCATGGTAGTTTTTTCCCCATTCAGTGTTTGAAGATGAAGTGACATGTCTCACAAACTCAACATATTACCCAGCCCTATATGGAGAGCCGTGTGTTGTAAACTGTATTCTTAGGTGATTTGTCAGAGTTGTTGGTTTTGGTCAATAAATAACTATTTATTCTGTGAGTACTCAAAGCTCATTCTGTTGATCCCATTTACCAAAACAAACAAATGATAATAAAAAGAGAATTGAGCATACTTAACTTTCTGAAACTATTTTTGTATCTGCTGAATGTGAAGCATGTTGAATTCATACCCTTTTCAGTTACACCTGTTAACAATCAAACTCATTTAGAGAACTGATAATAACTTAAATTTAATTTGTAAATGTTTGAGAAATCTTAGAAAAGTTCATGGATGGATTCAATGAACAGATGATCAAGGCGGACCGCGGGCGGATCACTGGATGGCTTAGTCTTCAAGTTTGCTCACCATCCATTGAATGGCTGTTATTCCAGCTCCAGCTGCCACAAGTTGATGTGCACTTGGACAAGACACTTTCTTCTCCTCAGAAAGGGAAGTGAAATGATACACAAATTCAGATCCATTTACCATTTGATTGGGACAAGCAGTACAATTAAATGTTTTTGAGAATCTTATGTGAATAACCTCACTTTATTTTTGATTAAGTTGTCTGATCTTACCACTTCCACATTTCCACACATCTTAAAAAATGCCATGTTACTTTCTTCTGGGTAAAGAACAAATGGAAATAATTTAAACTAAGTTGAACCACCTTAAACTAATCAACAAAGACATACGTATGAACCAGTCACTGGTGTTTGTTTACTTGATCTAAGCTCTTACAACAAATCCTTACTGCGAAGTTAGTAAAGATATTGTCAGATTAACCTTTTGTATTATCCAGTATGTAGTATGGGCGTATGTCTTGATGCAACTCTGTATCCTTTTTTTTTAATTTTCTGTTTTCTGTAACAGATTGTACCTTTTACTTAAAAACCTTTCCATTTCTGGTGAAAACATTGTCTTGTAAACAGGACCTTGAGGTGCCTACACACCGAACCCGACTCGAGCATCCTATGCGACCTTTTCATGTTAAGTCAATGTACAGATGTACATGATCTTTTCGTGTCGCTGTGTGGCAACAGCCAATCAGCGGAGTGTGCATGTGTGACAGTACCCGTGACAGTTTTTATTCTGGCTTACAGAGTAAAAATCTTTGTCCTTGTTGGAAACATCAGCCAGTGAGTAGGCTACAGTAGTTTCTCCTACATGGACTGCAGAGAACTCATAGACAATGCTGCTACAGGGCCATCAGCTGCAGTGTTTTGTGTTGGTAGATGAGTGAAAAGGATACAGTAGGAACAATGCCAGCATATACATCCAATTAAATGATATGTGATAAGATAGCGGTGAAACTCGAGCTGTATTTATGGTCAAGGTACTTATGGTCAAGTGACACGACTTCAGTGAGCGACGTGATTATGGTCGCAAAGTCGTATTCAGTGTGAACGCAGCTTCAGAGTGACAAAACTCCAACAGAGCACCTGAGACAGACTTGAGAAAAGGAACCATATGTGAACAGACTCTATCATTCACACACTTGTGAATATGCATAAAAACACATTTTGAACCTTAGTTAAGACATAATATGATCTCTTAAAAGTCACTTTGAATAACTGTGCGATGAAAACCCATTCTATTGAGTGCTTAACACTAAAACTGAGCGGAGTTTGGCTGGAAAGAGTTGTTACTCTATACAAAATGTAACATTTCGTTTCAAAAGCAAGTATTTACAAAAAAATCTCACATTGTCTATCATCCATCCTTCCCTTAGCCGCGGTGCCACCTACATTGTCTATCATATTAACATAATTTCCTATAACAAAATGAAATAAGGTTATAGCATAGCTTTCATAAGAATAAGATACAATAACATTTGTACTTTCAAATTAAAACTTAGGGGCCGTCCACACGGTGACATTTTAGTTTTTAATCGTACAGGTGTTACATCCACACAGAAACAACATTTAAGGTGCCCAAAACTTTCTTATAAAATCATATATAAATTATATATATATGACTATAAAAATATTTTCAGCTCTGTGTGGAACACAGACAAAACCCATTCCAGACAGATTTGTCCTGTTTGATATTGACGAGTGCCTGTGTGTATCAGCCACTTGCCCATCCCTGTTGTAATTTCCCATAACACCACTTGGTGTCAGCCTTATGCCTGACAGTGTACCCGTCAGAAACCAGCAGAAAGATACTCAAATGGTGTGAGTCCACTTTTCTCACTGCTTACATCTTAATAAAACAGAAGAGTACTTTTAAGGAATGCAGTTTAATTGGAGTGCAGTTCACGGTGATCCATCTACGTGCCAAAGCTTGTCCGTGTGTGAGTGCAATTGTGAGTGTGTGCGTAACATATCGGTAGTTCAGGATTAAGCTGGATTCGTTGTATCTAGCAGTACTGAGGAGCAGCACTGCACAGGTGGTAAAACTGATAACATTTTAATCTTATTTACAGATGAAGTAAAAGCAAGAGTGTGTGTGAAGGTGGGTGGATGGATGTGAGTGCGTGTGAAGGATAGATTTTAGATTAAAGCTGTGCTTCGGTTCCAGATGGTATCTTCTTTTTGATATTTACACCAAATGATGGGATAAGTTATCTATGACGAGCATTTGAAAAACACACATGTAACCAAATCTGCAGCGGGCACACGAGATACTGGTGTTTGTGTGAGGGGATTGTGAAATGAGTCTGTTGGTTCTAAGATAAGTGTGTGGGAGTGCACAGCATGTATAGACTAAACAAACCTCTACATCTCTGCCAGGATACACCTTGTGTTGGTTGGTTTTAGCCAGTGAGCTTAAACATGCATTGCTGTATGAATTAAACACCTGTGTGTTCTCTGAATTTTCTCTAATGGAGTGCTTTGGCGGGAGCATTTTTTTTACTCAAAATGTTTAATTACAACAAAATAAATAAAAAAAACACCCTAGAAAATGTGTTATTTCCCATTTACCTTGAAGCCCCTCATTTGAAGAGACAACCCCCCCCACACACTCCTTTTTCTGTTCCTTCAGAATCAGGAGCCAGATGGTATTATGAGGAATAACAGACTGCGTTTCCTGTGCAGGTCAGATTTTATTTTGGTTACATGTTAAACTTATTTTAAGTGACACGGCTGTTCGGATGAACTGTGCTTTAAAATAAACATACAAGACATGATCAGACTCAGATTCATGTAGATCCCTGGTGTGCTGGTAGTTGTTACAAAGCTGACATGAACAGGAAGTGCAGAAGGAGTGTTGGTATAGGGGTCTAGCAGACCAGTCAAGCTTATCATATGCAGCAGCTTTCATATAAAAAAAAAAAAAATTAAAAGGTTAACTGAAGGCTATTGTGACACAGTCTGACTTAAATTTTCTAAAAATTTGAGACCATCGCAAGAGCTATAGTGGTGCAGCAGGGGAGTGTGCTTATCTCACAGCAAGGTGGTTCAACTCCCAACCCTTCAACATTTATTTTAATGAGGTATGGCATCATGGCCCAGGGCACATTTTGTGATTTCAAAGGAGCCCTCTGTTGAAAACTGGTCAGGTTAAAGATTTCAAGGCTCCACTTTTACAGAGTTCATCTGAAGGCAGGAAACTAGTGATTTGAGCTTGAGATGTCCCTACAGACAAGTTCCACCTACGTGTGTAATCAGTTATGTTAACATGACAATTCTAACTGGACTTTTGACTTGCCTACACAAATATGTGTCATTTTTTTATGTGTTGAAGTGTTTAGTTGAGGACGTTGAGAGTGTAGGCAGGATACTTTTATTAAAACAGGAGGAAAACTTCTGTTCTCAGAATACCCTGAGAGGCCTGGTATGACCAGACCTAGACCTTTGATTTTATCCACTTCTTTTTTTTTCTATCACTGCTTGATTTAGTTGATTATGAATCTTGAAAAAAAGACTTTTAAAAAAAAGGAAATAAGAAATGGATTCTCTGTGGTGTAAATCCAAACATCCTAGACATGTTACAACATTATGGAGAGAAATACCAGTAAGCGCGTTTACACACCAAAGTCCAAAGTGATTAAAAAGCAATGACCTGAATATTTTTTGCAGGCAAAGGTTACATGCATTTTCACAGATGAAGCATTTTTTCCATATATATTGCCTAAAAGAATCTAATAACAGCAGCCAAAGTAACTCTCTGCTCATTTTGATTAAACCTATGAGCTTCTTGGTCATTCATGACTTTTAAATGTGATGTCTCAAGAATACTGTCAGGTGTTTTCATTAAACCTTACAGAAGAGTCCACTTTTCTTAAAGGATAAGTGACCGTGACCATTGACCCATTACCTGTAAAGCATTCCTGTGAATAAATTAATAAGCATGATTATGACACTCATGACCTCTGACCCATGTACTTCAAAATATTAGTTGATTCTTTAAAGGAAAAGTTTGGTTTCTACAGCTTTCACATTGTTTGTAGAATGAAGTAGAACAATATACTCACCCAGAAGGCTTTCCTGATCCAAACAGTGCTTCGGGAGATATTTAGATCCAAAATCGAGCGACGGACATCCGTATAATGGTAGCACAAGGGGCATGTTAGCACCGCTCCTAAAACTGCATTAATCGTCCAAAAACTCATTAGTTTCACCAATATTTCATCATGGTCCGCTCGGGCTACTCCTCCATTACAGTCTGTGTCGCTCCAGACATGTTTTGTGGCTGTGCTGACCTCTGAACTGAAGAAGAAGAATGTTTGCCTCCGCGCATGCGCAGTGCGCATAGGAAACTGCAACTGGAACGCCCCCCCCGGCAAGCTGTTCTTCTTTGCCTCCGCGTCCTCCTTTCCATGAGCTCCTCATCTGTAAACTCTGGCTCGAAACTGTAAGGACACCCATCATATTCAAAGTTGTCCTCCACAACATCTTCATCCAATAGATATTCGTCCATTTTGCACAAAACTGGAAGAAGAAAGTCGTTGTGTAGCCGGCGGTCTTCCCCTGAAACAATGAGCCGTACTGCGCATGCGCGGAGCAAGCGCTCTTCTTCTTAAGTTCAGAGGTCAGTACAGTCACACAACATGTCTGGAGCGACACAGACTGTAATGGAGGAGTAGCCCAAGCGGACCATGATGAAATATTGGTGAAACTAATGAGTTTTTGGACGATTAATGCAGTTTTAGGAGCGGTGCTAACATGCCCCTTGTGCTACCATTATACGGATGTCCGCCCCTCGATTTTGTATCTACATATCTCCCGAAGCACTGTTTGGATCAGGAAAGCCTTCTGGGTGAGTATATTGTTCTACTTCATTCTATAAACAATGTAAAAGCTGTAGAAACTAAACTTAGCCTTTAAAGAATCAACTAATAATATTTTGAAGTACATGGGTCAGAGGTCATGAGTGTCATAATCATGCTTATTAATTTATTCACAGGAATACTTCACAGGTAATGGGTCAATGGTCACGGTCATTATCTGCCATGCTCATCATTTGCTTTTGAAAACTAAATTCTAGAATCTGGATATCACAAAAATTGTGGTTTCCTTCCAACTTCGTACAGATGTTCAGGTATAAACTGATTAAATGTTGGAGCTCATTGAGCATTGCCATCTCTCTAGGCCATCATGTTGACTCCCTGATTGTGTATGAAATATGTCAGAAATGAGATTGTCAGGGGCCAAACAGTAAAGGCTCGAGACAGGATTAATTTAAGACAAACGGGTGTATATTTTACCTAATGAGAGTTGGTCAAAATTACAAACCAGAACATTAAGAATAAGGTCTATAAATGAGGTCAACTTAATATTACACTAAATAAACTAAACAAACAACAAGTGTCAAATCAACAAAACAGACCTGACAAAACAAGGGCGGAAGTACATGGGGTTTGGAAAACCAAATAGGGGGGGTCCAGCTGCAGACCTCCACTCTCAGCTGGCGGGTAACAGCTCCTCCAATGTGAATTGTAAGCCACCTCTAATGTGAGACGGACATGACGTAAATATAAACAACTATATAGCCCCTTCACACCGCCGCGAGGCAACGCGCCACCTCCAGTCATTTTAATTAGGGACAGCCAGCAGACAGGAAGCGGTTTTAACCATGGCGGTAGGACAGAGAAGTGGTTGCTGCCCACATGAGCATGCACAGATTTTGTCAGAAATTAGATATGTTTAATATATTATAAATACGTATAAAATGCGTATTATATACATATAATATATGTTTATGTCTATGGATTTTGCCCTGCGACACAAAACTTTCTAGCGGAAGCCGCCTGGCAGTAGCCAATCACATCGATGGAGGGGGAGAACCCGGAAAAAGCAGGCTTCATTGGCAAAGGCAAACATTAAATGAGCTCTACCAAATGGTTCTACCTTCGTACAAAGATAATCAGGAGGAAAACTTGACATGAGACAGCACTGTACTTCAGAGTGTTTGGGGAGGGAGTGTTGTGAAGGACTTTTGGGCGGCTCTGCTGTGAGGTTCACCGAATCACTGAATCACCTCTCCATCACTGCCGCCTCGGACTCTCGTACCGCAACGGCAGCAGACGCTTTAAAAAAAATGCTTTGCATAAGGCATGGAGGCTGATTTTTGGGCGGTTGCTGCACAGCAGTGTGAAGGGGTCTTAACTAATAAAACCTTGAACTGATGCTGCCTTTATCCCCGTGTTACAGTTAAAACAGCAGTGACTGTAAACACAGAGGTTGTGATAGGACTGTCAAGCAAATAAAGCAATTTTGTCTCTCTCTGGGAAATGAAAACGCTTGAGATCATCACACTAAACAGAGATGCCCACACACTTATGTTGCTCTACTGATGACCTGCATTTTAAACTTTTAATGTAACATGACTGAGGAATCAAGTTACCAAGGTAATCAAATGCAGAAAAACTGAAGTGTCTGCCAAACGTAGCTTTGGAGAAAATGATCTCTATTTTATTTTGTAGTATTTTACTTCGATATCATGACACCATTTCCTTCTGACATAGGAGGTGTTTATGACGTCACTTCCTTCTGATGTTGGAGGTGTAGAGTCTCCAAGACAGTCGGCTGAGAGTGGAGGTCTGAAGCTAGACAGTCTTGAAACCAAAGGAAACATAGGTTGAAAACAAAATGTCTGCCACAAGTAAACACAAATCAAAACTTGCCTCTGAACCAGGAAGTTCCCCTCCACCAACAACCAGGTAACTCAAAGACAAGAGACCAGAATTAATAACAGAAAATTGATCTAAATCTTACATTGAATGAATTCTGCGCACTAACTCTAGA
Source organism: Scarus forsteni (assembly GCA_036419115.1). Classification (NCBI taxonomy): domain Eukaryota; kingdom Metazoa; phylum Chordata; class Actinopteri; order Labriformes; family Labridae; genus Scarus; species Scarus forsteni. Next base: position 7,162,784 of record JAZDUH010000471.1, read on the forward strand.
CAGTCTAAGAAATAAAGCAACCAATAAACAAATATTGAATCAAAATAATGTGTAGGTGTGTTCTGTTAACTGCAAAATATGTGTAACTGATGATGAGGTGAGAGTGAATATTCCCCATGTGCGGCTGTGACCACACAGAGATATTTGAGGATTTTCATTAAAGGTCAAATGTTCTGAGGTCTTATGATCATATCTTGCCTGTGAACTTATTACTCAAGGGCTCATTTCTCTTTAAGCTGTCTACATATTTCCTCTCTCACCTGATGATCTGATAACATGAGTGTGGCTCAAGGTCATAGACCAAGATCATTGGGTCTTATGTTAATATCTTACCTATAAGATTTCTTTGGATCAACTTCCAAAAAAATCACTTTACGTGAATGACCCACCGCCATGCATACACTGCCTGGCGGTTGTACAGACATTTAATCACCATGTAGGAGTACTGATCTTTTTTAAAAGACTCTCTCTAAGCTTTTTAAAGGTCTTGATGTTGTGAGAAGGGGCTTGGAAAGCTGCAGAACATTACATCTATTACTAAACTCTCAATTCACAGAGCCATGCCTCTTCTAAACAAATGACCCTTAAGTCTCACCATTTTTTAACTTCCCAGGTATCATTACAGCCTCCACCTACATGTGTGTTTCCTGCTCATAACCGGCAGACGCCATGACCTTTTTGTTAAACAGATCCATGGTTTAAGATCCCCCACTTCCTCCATCAGATATTTTTTGGGTAGCCAATCAGCAAAGAGCTCGTTATCATAGCCTCCTCTAGTTTCCCTGCCCCCTCAGATCCAAAGTGGATGGAAAAAAAACTCAATCTAATCCTCCTATTAAATATTTCAGTTTTTAGGCCAACTTACATTAAAGGGACTGTGAGGAGAATCTATTACATTAAGACTCTGCTACCCATGAGCACGTGCGGCGACTGTCGTAATGCTGCGTTCCAGTAACCTTGGAACTGGGAGTGACACCTACGACTTATCAGCGTTCCAGTTGATGTTGGAAAAAAACATGCCGATCTACCAGGCTATTGTTAGTTGTTGTTAGCACGCCCTGTGTTGTTGTTCACAAATATCACATGAAGAATGTGATTATCACTATGGCAGCATTTTTGTAAATATAAGTCTAACAATACTATGTATACAGCTGATCTAGAGCGACACACTCCAGTCAGAAGTGCAAATAAATTGATTATTACAGGAGCTAAATAACTGTTCACACTGGGGGCATCCATCTTTGATCGTCAACTCTGGGGTGGCGAGGTTTCCCCGAGTTCCCAGTAGGAAATTCCGACTTCAGGGGGCGTTCCAGTTGCAGTTTCCTATTGGGAACTCAGAAATTTCTACTTCTCACAACAACTGGAACGCACCAAAAGACGTGTGCAAGCCAAAGCGTGTGTTTGTTGTGATGCAGACTGGACCTTCCTCAGAACTCTGCATTGCTTTACAACTTCTTTTTTCAACAACTTACAGGATGCATAGCGACGAGGTAATGTATCTCTTTCTAGTTACGTAGCGCTAGTTTTTGATGTGTGACAACAAGCAATTTTTGGAAAACTCATTATCGTAGTTTTGTAGCCGGCTATATATCACTACTTACAGCCCGGCGCTCTAAGACGTATCAGAATAATATAAATTTGCTCCAGTTTTAATTGTCTTGTTCCTGAAGTTGAGTATAGTCCAGCCCTTTCCGACCCGACCGGAAGGCTAAGGAATAGCATTTATAGATAACCTATTTTGATGCTATAAAACTCGTCTTAAAGTGTGTATTTCGATCAGGCATATATCTAAAAGTGAGACTTTTTTGTAATTACTTAGAAACTCCTCACAGTCCCTTTAAATCCTTGATTAACAACATTTCAGACATGATGAAAACAAACACAACAGGACATGAGACCATTAAGAACTATGATCTCACAAATCCATTTTTTTATTACATGCAAAGTGGCAGTTACAAGAAAATATTACATTACTTGAAATAGTACCAGACTGTCCTCTTCTTCCCTAATCATTTTTGACCAGTACCCAAATGTGAGGCTTTTTATGCTGGTGGTCACAACAAGAACTTCAATTCAACACATATTACACCTTTATTTTTCCTTCCAAACTCCGACTGTTGTTCAATATTTTTAAAATTGTAATGATCAGCTCAGTGCTGTCTGAGGCTGTTTATCCACCGTCTTTCATTACAGAGACAGTCAACATCCCCCTGAGCTGACAGAGACAAAGTAAAATGAGAAAAAGGGGCAGACAAGAGAGAAGCCAAACAGAGGATATCACAGGAATATGCCTCACTGAATACAGGAAGACAAAGAATAACCTCCAACACAAATTCCTTCTGTCACATCAAATTGTCATCCCCTTATCCCTGTTTGCAAAATTTACAGGTCAGTCAATAGTATTAACAGACTTAACTCTACCAACTTCCAACTTGAACTGATAGCAACACTAAAAAAGAAACATCTTCTTCTCTCCACTGTGCTGAATCACTTCAATATTAAATTCAGTTCTTAACAGGCCATGGAGTGCACTGTGGAAGATTTATGCCAAGTGTTGCGAGGCTGGTGTGCCTTATTCATAGCACCTTCATATTTCATAAAAGCAGCTCAGGCAAAAGAAATTGAACTTTGATGTGTTCTTCACTCTAACTTTTATTCCCATTTATTACAACGCCACTAAAGTCCATTAAGGCTTTAAGTCCTTGGATTTCACCTTTCTTTTTGTAGTGTATGAATAAATAAGTGTTGCTGTAGTTTGCTGCATTTCTTCTGTTATTTTTCCTCTCTGTGATACATTGTGAAATACATCTGTATCACAAACGTCTAAAGACGACCCTCTCCACTTAACCTTTCCGCGTTATGAAGCTCTTCAAGCATTGTCAGTGAGACGGTGAGGTCGACACTCCTGTCACACGATGCTGTCTTTACAAACTGTGATATGGTTTGACAAAGCTTGAATGGTAAATGAAAAAAGCTGGAGTCTGTAGGCATAGCTCAGACGGTGAGGCTGTATGTACAGGTAAGAGGGAGGAATTTGAATTTTTGAATTTATTAAAGGATAGCCCCTTGAGATGCAGCATCTCATTTTCAAGGGGGTCCCTGAACAAACATTTACAGAACAACAAGGCCACACTACAACACATTCATATATAAACATACAAAACATACAACAGCAGAACATACAACAGATACAGACATCTTGCTCGTCCTACTCCCACACACAACCCCAACCAACAAACGCCTAAAATGCTGAATAGACAAAAATTATTAACACAGATCAAAAATGTGGACATAAAAAAAGAAATACATAAATAAAAATTGAAGAAGAATTAATCAGAAACATGAGCAGTTTGTTTTGAGATGGACATGTAGAGACATTCTGTCACTCTAAAAAGAAGTAGTAGAACGCAAAGAGGGAGATTATTCCAATCTGATGGGGCTTTGTACTGAAATTATCTTTTCCCAACTTCTTTTAAAACTCTAGGAACAAAGAAAAATGGGTAGTTCATATGCCTGAGGGTGTATGGAGAATTATATGGAATCATGAGTTCTTTTAAATATGGAGGGCAATGGAAATAAACACATTTAAAAAGGAAGTGAAGCCAATGATATTGCCGTCTTGATTTTTGTTGTAGCCAGTTCAATGAATCAAACATAAAACAGTGATGAGTTATAAAAGGACATCTCAAAACAAATCTACAAATAGAGTTAAATAATACATTCAAAGATTTAAGATGGGAGTCTGAGGTGTTTTGATAAACAATATCAGCATAATCAACAACTGGTAATATGAGTTGTGATATTAGCCTTTTTCTAATATTCAGTGTAAAACAATTAATAGAACGCTAAAGTGATGCAAGACAACCATATGCTTTTTTTTACAATATAATCTATATGAGGTTTGAAAGTGAGTTCTGGATGGATCCAAAGTCCAAGGTATTTGAATGATATAACTTTATCAACAGGAGATCCATCAGAAAAATTAATGTGAAAGTCCACTGGATGAGATCAGAGGTGACGCGTACTAAAAATCATGCTGCGGGACTTCTTTTTGTTTAATACAAGTTTCTTCTTACTGAACCAGTCTTGAACCCTATCAAAATCAAGAGTTATGTATTTGAGATAAGTCAGAGTTACAATTGTAAATGACAGTATCATCAGCATATAAGTGGACATGACAGTTTGAGCAGATATTGGGCAAATCATTGATAAAAATAGAAAAAAAGAAGTGGACCTAAAGTGGAGCCTTTCTTTGGCATGTTTATAAAACAATTGCTAATTAGAAAAGTAAAGCTGAGGCTGGTGAAAAACGCATTGTTTGAAGGTAATGGGCTATGAGCAACAATAAAAAGAGTGACCTATAGACTATGCAGTTACTTTAGTGACCATTATGAATGAATGAGCATGTTTGATTAGTCTATCCATTCATTGGTCCAGGTAAGTATGGTGTTGTTTTATAGTTTTTTTAAGCAATCCTAAAAAAACATTTAAGACTGAAACATCTGACCAAAAATAATTCCACTTTTGATCCATCATGTATAAATCCAGTTGTTATGAATTAGTATTCAAGTAGCAGTATGTATTTGTTATGAGTAACATGACAGCCCAAAAAACAAAATATTTTAGTCGCACCCATGAGCCTCTACCTATCTATCTATCTATCTATCTATCTATCTATCTATCTATCTATCTATCTATCTATCTATCTATCTATCTATCTATCTATCTATCTATCTATCTATCTATCTATCTATCTATCTATATTTATATCTGTCTATATATATATATATATATATATGTATATGTATATATACACACATACATTTGCATGAAAAAATATGTGAACCTTTTAAGTTTACTTGGATTTCTGCTTAAATTGGTCATAAAATAGGTTCTGATCTTCATCTAAGTCACATCACTAGACAAACACAGTCTGCTTAAACTATACCGCAGAAAAATTTGTTTTTTTCAACACGAGATGTAAACAGTCAAATGTATGTATATATGTACATATATATACAGTATATACATATATATATATATTTATATATATATATATATATATATATATATATATATATATATATATACAGTATATACATATATATATATTTTTATATATATATATATATATATATATATATATATATATATATATATAGATATATATATATATAGATATATATGTACACACACAGTCCTCAAATCAAGTCTTACTACAGTATCAAAGTCAGTTATGATTTTAAGAATTTCTGTGAGTGTCAGATTTTAAACCATTTAAGAGGGTGGCTGTTTCTGTTGTAGAAGGCAACCACCAAATTGTTATACTAAATATAAAGTTATACTGAGTGTTTTCATGGCAACAATAAACACAATGTCTGTCATGACAGCTCAGTCATTATTGGCTGTCAAAACAAGCCAAGTCTCATTATAACAGTGAATGTGATTTAGGCCTTGTTTACTCTGAGACACTCTCTCTGACCTAAAACACAAAGATTATTTTTCTTTTGCACATTCAAAGTTGATCAGACAGAGGCGCAATAAATGAATGAATCCACTGTAGTGTGCATGCCAGTCCAGTAGATGGTGATGTGGGTTTACCGGGAAAAAAACCCGCTACAATACACAAAAAGAAGAAAAACTTTTCACAAACATCAATGGCAAGTGGAGGCACTTAGACGCAGGAGTTTTGTCTGGACAACAAATCAGTTCAGACAACAAATCTGTCTGGATTGTTTTGTCTGGATAACAAACTGAGCATGGTAAACAGTGCACATGTTACTCGGTAGACGGCCGAAGCTGTTGCTGTTCCTGGTAAGCAAATACAGCCTTCATGTGAAAGAGTACTGCGCATGTGATGACATCAGCGTTTCACCCTGAAATGCTCTGATATGGCTTTACATGGAGCTGCATGGAGGAGCATTTTGAAAACTCTCCACCCTAGACCCTGGGTTCAAAAGTTTGCTTATTCAAGCACTCCTTATACTGTTTCCATGTAAACAGGAGGCCAAAATGCGATGAAAACTTGTTAGATTTGACCGTGGAGTCATGTAAATAGCACCTTATCTGATTGTGGAAGCTTTAGGAAGAATAGGAGCTACTTTAGGCACAACTTAAATATATTCAACAAAGTATTAATCACAATGAATGTTGATATTTTATCATCTGATATTTAGAAACCTAATCTTACTGTATCCTCAGGTTCTATGTTCTGTACATTTGCTGGTATTCATTGCCCCCTCTTTTTACTGAGGAAAAATTTCAGAGGGAAAGTATAAGTGTGGAACATTTAATACCATTCATCAGAACTCCATGTGGTAACATAAAATACAATGAAAAATATTCCCTGAACTAGAATGAACACTCTGTCTCAGAACTTAATACAGAGGATTAAGAGAGGCCACTTGACACTGGCATCTATTTAGCTATTTACTGAGTAATGTATTTCTATTTCCCCTCCTGCTTTCATTGTTTTTGTCTTTTAACAATAAAAAGAGGGAATGAGAGTTGAGCGTACCGGCGGGTTTTACCCTTCCATTATCAGTAGACAGCAATGCACATCCTTCATACTGTGTATGTGTGTGTTACTGCGTGGGTGGATGGGGGATGATTGTGTATGTGTGTGTTTGTGTGTGAGTAATAATAGCTGTGTTGGACCCTTTTCCCTGCCAGTCTTACAGTTTGACACTTGTTTGTCCTTCAAGTTTGGCAGAAGCCTTGAAACCATATAACACACCTGTGTGTAAGTGCACTACAGAAAGGACAGAGTAGCAGAAAAACACACTTTTAATACAAGAAAAAAGCTTCAAAGCCTAACGATTTCAACAAAGGAAGCACATGTTGTACCAGAAATTTGAAGTGCACTACGTCTGATGTATTGTATGCTTCTCCAGAGACGTTCTCCAGGCAAAGAGAAGGGCAGGTAAGGTTGTCTTTTGGTAACATGGATTTTTTTATGATTTGAAAGCTTGCTGTATTTTTGTACTACTGAAATATTCTTCAATATGACAGAGAATATGAGTGTATGAAATGTCTTACTTTATCAGGCATTTCTGATGGGTGGTTCAAACTGATCTGCCACTGTTGTGCATGGTTTTTGTTTCATCCCCATCAGCAGACCAGGCAGATTCATTGCTTGCTTAACCATCTCAGTCCCCCATGTTATTAAATTTAAATTAAAATGTAAAAATAAAACAAAGGACACCTTTAAATAAAATTATTTTAAAAGAACTGTAAAGTTAGATAAATATTTTATATTATTTTTACGTTCCATGAAATACACTTTCAACAAATTCACTAAGATGGTGTTAAAGACAGGTACCATCTCCATCTACAGCCTCAGCTTATTTTAGATTTAGAACTTTATTGACCCTCCTCATGTCTGCAAACAGTGTGACAGTATTTTGGTGGGAGGATTATATGGATCTCTGTGGATAAGTGAGCTTAAGTAAGCTTAAAGGAGACATATCATGCTGATGCATGATTTAATACTTACATATAATATAATAAATTTGAAAACAAGACCTTACACCCCCTTAATTTTCAAAAAATGAGATATTGTATTTTTTCTGATATCCTAAAATGAGATTTGATGCCTCTGAAAAAAGGTCATTGCGAGATGTCCGCAAGATTTAAATCGTCGTGACGACACGAGGTACCTTTCTTTTTATTGGAGTAATCTGATAAAACACTTCCTCCTCTGTGATGTCCGTTAGCCACAAAACCGTCACCGAGGAACACATTCGTCCAGCAGCAGTTTACAGCTCCCTAGCTCACACTCACTCATTACCAGCTCTGGCCTGTAGGGGGACTCAATACGCGGTCACTGCATTGAGCCTGCCGGAAAATACAGTAGAAGAAGAAGGACAGGCAGGCTCTACCCTCTCGGCAGCGCTGATAGAACTAACCAATCAGAGCACAAAGGGCTGTGACGTTGCGAGGTTACTGTAGGTCAGTCTGGGATCCGAGCGTCTCAACGAGAGCTTCATAATGGCCTAAAATGAGGATTTTGAGAACACTATTGTGGGGCAATGAAGGAACTAAATGACTTGTACTGAGGGCAGAAATGCTTTACAGGCATCCTAGTCTGGCATAGTGAAAAGGAGAAACAAGCATGATATGTCTCCTTTAAATAAACTAACAGGACTGATTGGCCTATTTATACAATGCTACAATTTTATGTTCTGTTACAAGGAAGCCTGATAGTAGTAAGAACCTTAGCTTTGGGTTGACATGGGATGTCTCACTTACAGGGATTTTAAAACCACAATATTTTATTTTATGGACAAGCAGTTTTACCCATTAGGTTATACAGGTACTAGTTGTAATCACCATTAGTCTTAGGGGCCGTTTACACAAAGTCTAAAACGGTCAAATCCGATACGTTTTCATTGTATTTCAGCCTCCTGTTTGGAGTACCTTGAGTGCTTAAATCTGCAAACTTTTGAAACCAGGCTCCAGAGTGGAGAATTTTCAATATGCTCTCCATGCAGCGCCATGTAAATCCATATCGCATTTCAGGGTGAAACACTGACGTCACCACATGCGCAGTACTCCTTCACATGAAGGCTGTGTTTGCATACCAGGAACAACAACAGCTCTGGCCGTCTAGCGAGTAATGTGTGTGCCGCTTACCATGCTCGGTTTGTTATCCAGACCAAACAATCCAGACAGATTAGTTGTCCGAACTGATTTGTTGTTCAGAAAATAAACCCTTGTGTCTATGGCGTTCACTCGCCATTGTGGTTTGTGAAAAGTTTTTATTCTTCGTACGTGCACAGTGCTGCAAACCTACACTGCCATCTTCCGAAAGGGCATGCACGCTACAGTGGTTTCATTTGTCTCCAACATCTCCATCTGAACACGGATCGACTTTGAAGACGCAAAGGAAAAATCTTTGCGTTTTAAGTCAGAGATTGTCTGTGTAAACATAGCCATAGATTTTTCTATCTACATGCATTGGCATAGAAAACTGTCCATTTTGGACATTCAGGTAGTTTGAAGATGACTGCACTGATGTGTAATCTTGCTTTGTGTTATCAAATCCCAGCCATAACCTGTGGTTAATTTATGTCTGTCCATTCTCCACTCGTTAAGTCTCCCTGTATGTTTTGCAGAGTAGTAAAATGAATGGGGTTTAAATATGAAAAGCTATGAGACTGGCACTATCCTCTGACACTTTTTCTCATTTGTTTTGTTTCAAACACAACTTAAAATAATACAGTCATAGCTGATGTCTCCCCAAAACCCAACCGGACTCTCGTAGGACGAAGTTTACAACTCTCAGTGTAAGATAAAAAGTGACAAGTGGGAAATGATGAGTATTGTTTACTAAGGGACAGCATGATGGCGCAGCAGGTAGCATTCATACCTCACAACAAGAAGGTCATTCGTTTGATCCCCGGGTTTGCATGTTGGAGTTTGCATGTTCTCCCCATGCATGAGTTGGTTCTCTCCGGGCACTCCGGCCTTCAACCACAGGACAAAAGCATGTTCATTAAGCTGATTGGTGACTCTAAACTACCCTTAGGTATGACTTTGAATGTGAGTGTTTCTCTGGGTGGCCCTGCAATCAGCTGGCCACTAGTTCAGGGTACCCTGCCTCTTGCCCCAGTGGTAGCACCCCCTGTGACTATTAAAGGGATAAGGGGTGTAGAAATGAATCAAGTTAATTCATAGTGTTGTATTCCTCTACTGACAAAGGCCTTCACATAAACATTCTCACACTAATATCTGTGAACCTCTTGTTATCACCTGACAATTCTTTATCCACACAACAAAAAGCCAAACGATTAAGCTATTCAGTTTTGTTGGACTTTTTACTTACAGTTTCATAAAAGAGTGTCTGTAAAAATGGAAGATTAAAGTCATTAAAATCAAAAAGGCTGAATCTCAAAAGTAATGTTTAAAGAAATAGACTGATAAATGGACTAATTTCTACACACAGGCACTCCTTTTGCAGCACCTCACTCAAAGCCAAGCATACAATTACTCATGTTGGGCTGGTAGAACAGCGGCACTTCAAAGATCCACAACACTGAAAAGTGCCATTCTGACTTGTCATTTCCCCTCTTTTAGCTGTAGGCACACACCCACCCACTCTCCCAAAAGACAGCAGCTCCTGTCGCCACTGTCATCAGGCAGTGGTTTTATTATTCTGTTTAACCACTTTCTCTGTCTTCTTGTCAAACAGCTGAAAAAGCCACACGTTTCTGCATTTACACACAGCCAGTCAGTGTAAATCTTATCCATCCTTTGCTTTTAAAGGGAATTTAAAAGAGTTTGTACATTCAAATCATTATAAAAGTGGTATACACTGTGTTCATTTCATATTCACCTTTTATCAAACAGACAAGAGATCATGATGTTGCAGTAAATGTGCATACATCTTGGACACATTTTATAAAGAAACAAAGAATATGTCCTGGTGATCCCGCTTTTCTCTCTCCATACCCACCAAACAGAACTTGCATAGCTATCACAGTGAACACATTCACAAAGCACCAGTTAAACTTACACACTGTGTGAACGTTTTGTTTTAATTGACGATGATCCTGGCAGATGTTCTTGGGGCTCGGCTTCTGTGGACTCTTGTTTACATTCCAAATAGCATTAAACATGTAATGATCCCACTGCCTCCATATTTTATGAATTTAATCAGCCGCACCTGAGATCCAAATGAGACCCATTACTGGCCTATTTATGCCATTCATCAATATGCTGATAAAGACAATAAATTATGTGTTGATTGCAAGAGGCTAGCTAGTCAAAATTAATCCCAGTTTGTCCTTGGAGAAGAGGTTTCTATAATTTTATGTAGGATCACTGTTACTGATCTACAAAAGTAGAATATTCTGTCTTTAGTTGAACTTAAGGAAACTTTTATGTGCTGTAATCCACAACGTATTGACAGCAGGGATACAAATCACAATTCAATTCAAAGACATCACACAGTCACACTCCAGTCTGCAACAAAGATACAGCATTGAACATGGCATCCTGCTATTATTTGGAATAAACACAGGTTTTAGCTTGTGTCAGTACTTAATACCCTGCCATTTCTTTGAGTGGCATATGCCACTGAAGGAAGAAATATACCAAACATACCAAATAATGCATATATGGAGTACTGCCAGAACTGTCAAGTTAGTGATGTGGCTAAGAAACATTCAAATGTAATTTATCACATAATACTACTGCACTACCATACCAATAATAATAATAATAATAATAATAATAATAATAATAATAATATATTATTATTATTATTATTATTATTATTATTATTATTGTTGTTATTATTATTATTATAATACAATTTAATGCAAACACACAAAGATTGCACAGTTATTAATATTTTTTCAGCAGCTGGTTCTTCCCATTTCAATGTCTGTTCTCAGAAGATCCATAATATCAAGCTCCAATATACAATGACCGTGAGCTGAGAGTGGCACGGCCCAGTCTGGGAGCTATGAACAAGTTTATAGTGCTTCTACACTTAAAAGCACCACAAAAGACGCTCCTCATATCCATCTCAAGAAATATTCATCTAAATTGCGTAAGGCCGTTACGTCTGTGCTGAGCATGCCGCCAACATGGCACATGCCCCCACAGATGCACCAAGGCTGTGACACTCACTTGCAGCACTCCTGTCTCCCTCTGAGTTAGTGTGCCTTTCTTTCTCCAGTATTACGCCTCTGTTACTACTTCTGCTGACTTCTTGTACAAAGGTTTGCATATTTCTTTCACTACCAACAGTTTTGAATGCCTTCTCTTGAAAAGTAATGTCCTCTCTCTCATCTGCCTCCAGCACAAATACAGCCGAGTATTTTCATGGCTGATGGTAGAGATCTATGGGTGTAGACTAAAGAATAGATGCAGGTATTATTTGATGACTCATAATGATGCAAGGAGCACAGATTCAGGACAGACCTTCAGATATATGTGAATCATGAACAAAGATGTTTTATCTTTTGTGCATTGGTAGGTTTTTCAGATCCCTTAATATGCATGCAGCAATATAAAATAAGTTCTGTTTTTCTTGATTTGTTCTCTTTCAAAAAGACAGGGTAATAAGACATCATTATAAACAGCTGTCTTCGCTGACAGCAGGAGTAAATCAGCCTCACAGTCTGAATCAGGCTCACATCACAGAGAATCAACAACAAACTGACATTAATGGTTTAGTCAGTTGAATGATTGCTGCTGAATTCCCAAACTGACATTTCAAAATGTCTTCAGAGCTTCTTGAGCGCTGCTTAAAAAATACAACAGCTCACACTCCTGAACAATCATTCCTTCTGAGGAGGGCAGGGGTAGAGGTCATTAAAAGTTTATACCACTGAAACTAAACATAACAAGTGTGGCCTTTAACAGTTTGGAAAGGAAAAAAGGGCAACAAAAGAGAGCAGAAAAGACAGGTTAGTGCTGGAGCTATCTTCAAAGAAAATCGATCATATTGAGAGTAATTGTTCTTTCATTCTGACTCAAACAGTCACTCTGAAGGCAAAGAAACTCATTTGGACTTTTGACCTAGCAACAGATAGAGACGTGCAATAAGAAAGTGATGACCATGTATTTCACTCTAATGAAGACAGACAGCCACTTAGGATAGATATTTCATTTCTTTTAATATCTACAGTGAGAAAAGAGTTTTCAATTTGGAAGGAAGCACAAGTCTGGATTAGATCGGTTAGCCAACCATTTATTGACAATATGCAAAGCAATACACAAATATAAAAAACACTCAGCTGCTGAGGTCCCTGATCTGCTCGTCACCCAGGATGATCAGAAAAGAGCCAAAGGATGTTACTATATCTTAAACACTTTGGGGCAATGTCTTCATCAATACACATATTTTTGAGCAAAGTGTACAGAACAAGAAATCTATCCTCGTGTCTGGTTTCATAAGCTGTCTGTTAGGAAAGTTCAAACTGAAGACAAAGGGTTAACAGTAAGTTCTTTCAGTGCAGCTAAATCAACATAATCAACAGGAGCAGAAAACAACAAGTCTGGAAATATCAGACAGTAAACAGGTGCAAATGATTTGACATATTTGAGTACTTATAACATGAAATCTAAGAATAAATGTTACAACAAATCATAAAATATATCACAGGAGGTTTGTTAACATGACAATCTGTTTGGAAAAACAGCAAAACTGAGACTGATGAGAAGGGGTGAATTCACCTCTCCTAAGATGAACCATGCATTAAACTGGAACATTTTGTTTGCAGAAAGAAATCAATCAACCCAGCTACTGGAACAAACTGGGTAACAAGCCGAAGCATAACACTTAAGAACAGAGGAAACAGGGGCAGCAGGAGTAGAAATAGTAGTAAATTTGACTATTGGACAGTTCTGATATTAATTACAAGTAAAATCGATTGTAACAAGGGTCCTTGCACAGTTTTTAGTGCTTGGGTGGTTTTTGGAATAAGCATGGCAACAGGCTAATAATTTTAGAGTCAGTACCGAAAATACTTTATTAATTCCCAGAGGAGAATTTGGTTGTTTTAGCTGTTTTACATGGAGTAAAAAAACGAATCAGTTGGAACATTAAAATACAACACGTGGTGTAAATTTGATTAGAATGAGCAATTACCAATCATAGTCTTTTTTAATATAATACTTGTGAAAGGAAAAGAAAAATTAAAATAGAAATTAAATAAATTCTCGATTTCCACGGCTCTATAGATTATATCATTACAGTGCTCATCAACATCCACTGAATTAACAACTCCCTCTGTTCACAGTTTTGTATTTTAAGACCCCTCTTAAAAAGTCAGCAGGCACTTTGTTCCACACAACAGGATCATAAAACAGGAAGCTCCTTCACCGGCCTTTCTTTTAATCTTAGGTACAGTAAGGAGGTCCTCACTGGATGATCTGAGAGATCTGAGTGGGCTGTGTTCAGTGCATGTCAGAGAGAGGCTGTGGTGCCATGCCATTAAAAGCTTTAAATACAAGAAGTAATATCTTAAAGTCATTCATATTGGACTTTGGTTTTTTTTTTAGCACAGGTGTGCTGTGTTCACTTTTCTTTGTTCCTCTAAGTACTCTGGCTGCTAAATTTTGGATTAATTGAAGTCTGTTCATCAAGGTTTGGAAAGTCCAGCATAAAGGGCATTGCATTAATCTAGTCTGTTAGATACAAAGGCATGGATCTGTTTTTCCTGAGTCACACTGGGGCATAAAAGACCGAAGTTTAGAAATGTTTCTCATCTGGTAGAAAGCTGTCTTTGTTACGGAGGTGATATGCTATTTTAAGTTTAAATTTTGATCATTTATGACACCAAGATTTTTAATGTACCCACTGTTTTAAAGAGGAAATGCAGATAACAAAGAAATAAATTCTTGTCTTTTTTGGAGGAACCTACAATTAAAATGTTATCATTGTTTCACTGTAAATAATGATGAGACAACCAGTGATTTGTTTCTTTAATGCATTTGATCAAGTTCTGTGTAGGATTAAGATTTTCAGAGAAATTGGAGACATATAGCTGTGTATTATCTGCATATTAATTATAAGAAACATTGTGTTTTTGGGGTAGCACGGTGGCGCACCTGGTAGAGCACGTGCCTCACAGGTTCCCGGTTCGATTCCCGAGTTGGGAAGGCCTTTCTGTGTCAAGTTTGCATGTTCTTCCCATGCATGCGTGGGTTCTCTCCGGGCACTCCGGCTTCCTCCCACAGACCAAAAACATGCTCATTAGGTTAATTGGTGACTCTAAATTGCCCTTAGGTATGAGTGTGCGCGTGACTGGTTGTTTGTCTCTCTATGTTGCCCTGTGATCGGCTGGCGACCGGTTCAGGGTGTACCCCGCCTCTCGCCCAATGATAGCTGGGATAGGCTCCAGCCCCCCGCAACCCCGAAAGGGATAGACAGTGGACTTAGAACTGACCCTTGTGGCACCCCATAATCAATATTGAATTTAATTGATGAGAAATTGCTTGATAAAACTGTGAAAATTCTTGCTGTGAAGTACAATTTAAACCTGTTAATGACGGGTCCAGATAGGCTAATGCATTGTTTCCAGATGCTGTAAACGGATGTGATGGTCAACAGTATCAAAAGTGGAACTTAAATTAAATAATAATTTAAATTTGTTTGAATTTGTGTTGGTTATTAGGTCTGTTATTACTTCAGCTAGGGCAGACTCTGTGCTTTGCTGTGATTTGTCCTGAAACCTGATTGGTACGCATCATACAAGCTGTTGAGGGATAAGAAATTGTGTAATTGTTTGTAGACAACTTTTTCAATGATCTTGCTGAAAAACAGGTGGTTGGGGATGGGCCTGGAGTTTCCATTTACGGAGGGTCTGAGCTTGTTATTTTTAAATAATGGAGCCACAACTGCATGTTTTAGAGAAGTGGGGAAAAGACCAGACTGAAGGGATGGATTCACAATATGGAGAAGATCATGTAACATGCAGCAAGAGACCTGATAGAACAGTGTTGTGGGAATGGAGTCGAGTGAACAGGTGGAGGATTTAAGATTGATCACCTCCTCAAGATCACTTATAAAAACAGGTGTGAAACAATACATTTTACTTTGAATATTTTTACACTGCAGGGTGACTGAATAGATAACAGATACAGTTACATGATTGTAAGACATCAGATCTAATATGGAAGATTTTTTCTTTGTAAGAGGCAAATTTATTACATGTATTTGTGGAAAGAAAGTCCTCTGAAATTGATTGCTTGGGATTTTATCAGTTGTAGAGAAGAGGTACCTAGAGTTATTTTGACTGTCACTTATCATATTTGAGATATGTTTCTGTCTGGACAATTTGACTTCTGTGTTGTTAATTTCATAGATTATGTGACGTTTGTTCTTCCTCCATTTACGTTCAGCATTTCTGCAAGATAGTTTCAGCATCCTAAATATCTCCCCATTTCTCTAAGAAGCCCTTTATTTTTTAGTCATCAGCTTTGTTTTAATGGGAGCTATTCATATAATGATGTGATCTACTTTATTGTGGAAGATATTCATCATCTCATCACGTAATGACAGGTAGATTGGCACTTGTGTATTCTTTAATAGAAACCAGGTTTATTTTCACTAATGATGTGCTTACTCATGCCTCTGACCACACTGTCATCTCTGTGTACAGGTAAAGTAAAAGAAGATGCAAAAGTGATCTGAAATGGCAAAACCCAGGATGTCAGTGGCTGCTATGGTTATATTTAGGCCTTTAGATATAATTAAAACTGATCCTCAATCTGCTGCTGCCATGTCATGTGACCTGGGTACAGTGGACAGACGTGAGTGGAACTATGGAGCGAAAACAGAAGAAACCAACCCCCGGGATGTGATGAGTCCATCTGTCAAAACAGCTATGTTGGAAAAAGCAAAAAGATGTGTTTTTAGCAACATCTTTGCATCTCTTCAATACCAAAATTACTGTATACTCAGAGACAATGCTTGTAATGTTGTGTTTATAAAACTGAAGAGTTGTCCTGTTGATGTCTCTGATGATAAACCCTGAAACCATACTGATAAATCAATGTGCAACAAAGTAGCAATAAACAGCTCCCTGTTTAAGGAGCACAGCATTAGCGGTGATCCTTAAATACAGCAGACTGCTTTTCCCCTCAGAGACTGGCTAATACTGTGAGCTGGCTCACAAATGTAACCTGGCATGGACTTCATACACACAGAGACTGTTTAAATATGGTCCTAGTCCACTTGTACATGATGGTTTGGTGTTCAGGTCCACATATTCACCACCTACATATCATACTAAAAGGGTGAAAGACCAAAATGTTTTAAACCATATTTAACATATTAATTGAAGTGACTATTCACTGTTCTGACAGTAATCAGAGCTCAAACTTCTATTGGGCCAAATGATCAGTTTTATGAGTTATAAGACTTATTACTTAAAGGTGCTATGAGGAGAATCTATTACCGGCGAAAAAAAGACTCTGCTACCCATGAGCACGCGCGACGACGGTCGTAATGCTGCGTTCCAGTAACCTCGGAAATGGGAGTGACATCATCTCCGACTTATCAGCGTTCCAGTTGAAGTCGGAAAAAAAACATACCGATCTACTAGGCTATTGTTAGCTGTTGTTAGCTCGAGGGTGGCGAGGTTTCACCGAGTTCCCAGTAGGAAACTCCGACTTCGGGGGACATTCCAGTTGCAGTTTCCTACTCGGAAATCGGAAATTCCTACTTCTGACTACAACTGGAACGCATCAAAAGACCCAAGCCAGAGCGTGCCTTTGTTGTGATGCTAAGAAAAATGTAGCTCGGATCTTCCTCAGAACTCTGCATCGCTTTACAACTTCTTTTTTCAACAACTTACAGGATGCAAAGCGACCAGGTAATGTATCTCTGTCTAGTTACTTAGCTGTAGTTTTTGATGTGTGACAACAAGCAATTTTTGGAAAACTTAGTATTGTAGTTTTATAGCCGGCTATATATCACTACTTACCGCCCGGTGCGCTAAGACATGTCTGAATAATATAAATTTGCTCTAGCTTTAATTGTCTTGTTCCTGAAGTTGAGCATCCAGGCCAGTCCAGTCCTGTCCTGTCCGACCCGACCGGAAGGCTAAGGAATAGCATTTGTAGATAACCTGTTTTGATGCTATAAAACTCATCTTAAAGTGTGTATTTCGATCAGGCATATATCTAAAAGTGCAACTTTTTTGTAATTACTTACAGACTCCTCACAGTCCCTTTAAAGCAAAAGATGTGCTTCCTTAACTTTATCATAAATGTATGCCCACACCAGACACATGGGAACATTACCTGTCCTTTTCTCTTTAGTTGTATTCCAAGTTGATGTTGCAGACTGATTAAGAAGGCTGAATGTGTGTTGTTGGGCTGTAGCTCTGCAGATAGGAGGATCCATCTCAGACCTGATTGCTGACAAAACTGTGGACCATGCTGGACAATGGCTCCCACCTTCACCACCACAAGCTACACAAGTTGAGGAGCAGACTCATCCAACCTATGTTGTTTGAGTGAAAGATGCAAGAGGTCTTCCATACCTACCCAAGTATGCTAATCTGACAGACAATTGAGAGACAACTAAGTTTACATGGTCCCATGTCAGATGATAACACTGGACCTGAAAGCCAGGCTCTTTTTAGTCTTATTTTATTTTAAGTTGCATTGTAAATGAATTAAATGTTAAATGAACTTGAGTTTTGTCGTGTTACAGGTCACATCTACTCATTCACTTCCATTCACCTTCACAGTCACTCTCTGATGGTTCAGAGTTTAAGTGTAAGTGGCCCATCAGTGTTTGATAACATATTAGTGCCCATATATAGCTACATCTAAAAAAATTAGAATATCATGAAAAAGTTCAATATTTTTCATCACTCAATTCAGAATGTGAAAGCCATATGGCTAAAACTGCCTCTTTTAAGGCTAAAACTGCCTCTTTTACTGCATAGTGAATTAAAGGGGACTGTCCACGAAGCAATAAACAAATAAACTAAACTAAAACTAATATATTATATAGATTCATTACAGATAGAGTAAAATGTTTCAAACATTTATTGCTTGAAATTTTGGTAATTCTGAAATGAGTGATAAAAAATATTGAACTTTTTCATGATATTCTAATTTTTTGAGATGTACCTGTATATCCATTAACATGCACTGACACAACAGTGGAAGAAAGCTGGAGTAAGCATCTTGCCCAAGGACACATCACCATGTGACAGCTAGAGCTGGGCTCAAACCTGCAACCTTTTCAGTGTAACATTGGACAAATATCTTTGTGCAAAAACTGAGGACACATTTATCTGGCAATGCTCTGTGCCACGTTTACGCCTGATTTTAGTTTATTGTTTTGTTGAAATGTACCTCATCACGCTTTACTGTAATGTAGTGTGGGCTCAAAATAAATCAAAGAACAAACAAATCATTTTAACATCTGAAACTACACAAAGCAAATGAGCTGTCCATGTGAATACACCCTCTATGAACAATAAATGAATAAATGTTCAAATTATAACAAAAAAATCACATCCTTGGCATTTTAGACAGTTTCTCAATAAAATAAGATTTAGCCAATCATATTTGATTGACTAAGCCTGACCCGTTGACACAGCAACAGCTCTTATTACATTCTGTGAAATGGATCCCTAAATGTGTCGACCTGATTCAGAATCAGATGAGAAAGCTTTCCTATCAGAGGAATAATCATTTACACTGATATTTAACATCCTCAATACCTCTGCTGTTTTAATTATTAATTTTCTTCAATAATGATCACATCCAGGCTGTTACAATGCCCTGTTCTCCACTCAAAGTCATGAGTGAGGCGTAGTGTAGCTCTTTTGTAATGTCTTATTATCCTCTCGCTGACACTTAACATCAGCTCAAGTACTTCAGTCAAAACTTGCAACAACCAATTTGAGATTTTGTAAAAGTCAAACTGTGGGTTTGAACAGTCAAATATTTCTTTTGCTACTTTTCCAAAAATTGGATACCAAATCACATTCATAATTTATTTCTGATTTCCCTGAAAAGTTCCCCCCAAAAAATCCCACTTGAATTGGTTGGTACATTTTAAGTGTTTAATATTTTGTACACACGACCTTGTATTACAAAAGTAGTGAAAGACTTGGGTCTAATGAAAAAAGAGCTTGTCATTGCATCAAGAAAAAGGTTTCAAAAGAAACAAGTGAGTCATCTCTCGTCTTTCACATCGGCTGAGAACAGGCAGAAATGGTCGATTAAACACCACCACACTGGTTAGTAAAACAGTTTCTTATTTGAGACTCTGATTTTGTTGAAAACTATGAAACTAACAAAACTATGAGATTAACAAAATGAAAGAGTCAGATCAATTGTAAAAAATATGTAGATACTTAAAATGAAAGTGTGTTTCATTTAATAGTTGATTTCACTTTCACATTTTAGGCAGATGAGCTCTTACAAAAGCGAACCTGGGCGCAAATTTAAACCCTCATTGTCTTAAAACACATCTGATGGATGACTTGAAGTAACATCATGAAGAGCAGGATTTCGCATCTGCTTAATCTTATTTTGGACAGACAATTTATTTTTGATAGTTAAATGTTAGTAGCTGTAGACCAGATCTCACACGATGGGATGGACGCGATTTAGGGGGCTTGGTCACGTCTTGGTAGACATATGGCTGCGCTCTTGTTGTCCCTGCAGACGGGTACTCTTGGGGTCACTTAGGATGTGCAAACAGGTCACATCACTCGGTTGAAAAATTTGAGCTTTTCAGGTGACATTGTGTGTGGCTGTGCCGCAACAGTCAATCAGCGTTGTGTGGGTGTGTGAGGACACCCTAAACAACTCTTTTTGTTCCGGATCACAGTGACAGAATCATTCAGAACTATTATCCTGCCAACCACTACAGGGCAAAATTCAAGAGAGACATAAGTAAATACTGTTCTTCCCGTGAGGACCACCCAGAGTCAGTACTACAACTCTGGCATTGTCCACATACCAAAAGTTATGGAAGGACTTTAGCAGATTCATCGTTGACTTTGTTGTCACAAACCTTGCTTTAAGATGGGAAAATGTTGTTCTGCTTTTATAAAATATCAAAGAAAGAGGAAAAACATTTTTTTCTTATAAACCTGGTAATTGTTTTGGGCCATTTTTTATTTACAAATGCAAATGCAGTAACAAACAACTAGACTTTATCTTTTCTTTTCAAAGATGCAGCCCTTAAATAAATCTGACAACAACAAAAGCTGTAAAGACCCTTGAAATATGCTTTGCTTTTAATGTGTTTTCATAATGTAACATCCTCGACCCCTGGATACACTGTTCCCTGGCTGTTTCCCTGTATACTATTCATGTATACTTTGTTTGTTCTTTCTCATTATAAATAAGTACATAAATAAAAATGAAAAAAGGATAACAGATTGACAGAACACGTCCATGTGGGAATATCAGTTAGTGAGTACATTAGTGCCGCCTTAGGCAACAGAAGTTGTGGTTCTCTGTAATCCTGTCCTTCCTCATCTGCTTCAGCTGCAGTTTTTTACAGTTGGTAGATGAGTGAAAAGGATACAGTTGTAATAATGTCAGCTAATACAAACAATTATATGATATATATGAAACTTGAGCGGGCCTGATGTCACTGAGCATGATGGTGACAAAATGAGCTGTTTATGGACAAGCAACACGACTTGGGTGGACAACGTGATCTTGGATCTCCGTATTTCTCCTCTCCATCCACAAGATGTCACCACTGACAGCATGTTGAAAAAAAAGTCCAGTTTCAATACACAGTCTTGGCTCTTAATTTCAGCAGGTAAATACTGTGGCTCAGGCCGACTTACCAAAACAGAGTACAGCTCCCCACATCCAGGGGGCGATCATACTCATGCGCAGATCAGACAGAGGGGGAGGGGGGGGTCGTAGGTTGCGTAGCGTGTGCAGTTAGCATAAGAGAGAGATACAATAGGTGCAGTAGCAATGGCTAAAAAACAGCCCAAAAGAAAAAGGTCAGAGGAGCAGAAAGTGAAAAAGAAGGGCTAAGACCATGAAAGAATGAAGACTCGGGTCAACATTGGTGTTGCTTT
Source organism: Scarus forsteni (assembly GCA_036419115.1). Lineage (NCBI taxonomy): Eukaryota > Metazoa > Chordata > Actinopteri > Labriformes > Labridae > Scarus > Scarus forsteni. The sequence continues at coordinate 7,184,326 of JAZDUH010000471.1, forward strand.
CCGACGGTGGAGGGAACTCCGCCAATTGAAAGACCTGAAAACGGACGCAGATGTCACCATCTGTCTGCTGGACAGCTAAGCAATATTAGCTTTGTGGTGCTTCAGATAACAGTAATAGCCGTCAGGCATTCATCTCATTGTCTAATCTGCCAAAATGTACTGTTGTTGTGATGTTATCAATAATGGCAGTCGAGTTGTCTGACGAGTCAGGGTTACCTTAGCTACGTTGGTCAACTATGCAGTTTCGACATCCGTTTCCATGACGATGCATGTCCATCAGCTTTCAGGGGTGGAGCCAGGGGCCATGTATGAAGGGCGAGGCGGGTCTAAATTCGTTTATAAACAACCTCTACTCGTTTTCTCCCACATTGCTGACTACCATATCTATCTCTCTCTCTCTCTCTCTCTCTCTCTACATGTATATGACACTGTAATAATGCATAACTGTTTCAAATAATTATTATACATCAGCAATGTTGTCTTGAGATGTAATCTGAGCCCGGTGGAGGGAACTCCGCCAATTGAAAGACCTGAAAACGGACGCGGATGTCACCGTCTGTCTGCTGGACAGCTAAGCAACATTAGCTTTGTGGTGCTTCAGATAACAGTAACAGCCATCAGGCATTCATCTCATTGTCTAATCTGCCAAAATGTACTGTTGTTGTGATGTTATCAATAATGGCAGTCGAGTTGTCTGACGAGTCAGGGTTACCTTAGCTACGTGGTCAACTATGCAGTTTCGACATCCGTTTCCATGACGATGCATGTCCATCAGCTTTCAGGGGTGGAGCCAGGGGCCATGTATGAAGGGAGAGGCGGGTCTAAATTCATTTATAAACAACCTCTCTACTCGTTTTCTCCCACATCACTGACTACCATATCTATCTATCTATCTATCTATCTATCTATCTATCTATCTATCTATCTATCTATCTATCTATCTATCTATCTCTCTCTACATGTATATATATATCTATATATATATATATATATATATATACATATATATATAGATAGATAGATAGATAGATAGATAGATAGATAGATAGATAGATAGATAGATAGATATATGACACTGTAATAATGCATAACTGTTTCAAATAATTATTATACATCAGCAATGTTGTCTTGAGATGTAATCTGAGATACATTGGAGGAAATAATCTGTGGTTAAGTAACTGAGGTCAACATCATTATGTAATCTTCCATCATTACTGAAAATAACTCCTCAACACAGAAAACTTGACTTAAATACTTATTTGTCTGTGAGCATCTCATTTTTAGTGCTTTTTACCTTTAATTAAGAAAATGTAGGTAGTCTTGCTTCAATTTGTATCTGCACCTCATCGATGTTACTCCAGCAAATGACAAAACAAGACTAAGTACAATTGTTGAAGAATACAACTGAAATGACAGCAAAACACAAGAGAAAATGTGACCACATGAAAATGTGGAAAAATGTGTATATATTCATGAATAAATTGAGTTTATTACACATACACATCAAGTGTTTTGACTAAAATTCTTATTTGCTCAGAGAAAAATTAGCCTTTGTCCTTAGAGGGTCCTGTATCATCAACCTGAGGGTCATAGTGAAAACAGAACGTGTGAATGGATTGAAGAGGAATTGCTGTCCATTTAACTCCAGCTACCAGCATATTGCATAAGCCTTCAACATGCTTTGCCCTGACTGCGAGGATAGAGATCGAGAATTTAATGATTTTCTCTAAGTGAAGGACTTTTGTTGGTTGAAATGAGTACTCGAAATGTCTCTATTGAGACTGATCTTTCACTGGAATGCTATGAAATACAGCAAATAAGAACATCAGCTTCATCCTGATGGAAAGCTTTTGTGATACTCCTTCACCCAGTAGGGGTCACTGTTGCTCCACTAAAATGTGAGACCACCAGCCTCCCTGACTGCGTGTTAATTGAGCTGTGTGTGTTTTTATGTGTTTGTGCTTATGACTTAGTGATAATTGGAGCAAACCTTGTCAACATAAATGGACATGACCCCCCTCCCCACCACCACCACCACACACACACACACACACACACACACACACACACACACAGCCAAGAAACGCACACATCTTCAGGCGTGATTCTGCAGCTATCAAGCCAATGACAAATTTAACTTCACTTACAGCCTCCCTTGACTTCCTTTTGAGAACTTATTGGTCTTTTTCTCTGTTTTTTGAAGTGCTCTTCCCTCTGGCAACACATGGTCTGCAACACACACACACACATTCATGCACACACACACACACGTGCCGTAGCAAAACCGGGAGAGGGAGAAGAGGCGAGACAGACTGAGTGTGGGTGAGAGTGGAGGGGGATGATAGCTACGGTTTGTGTTTTCTCCTTCATTCTTTTGGTAAAGTGAGCCACCCAAAGCAAAAGGACACACATTGACACACACACGCACGCTCCTTGGCTTTTTCCTCTTGCTCTCAAGGGAAAAGAGCAGATGGAATGAATCCCTATAAGGGCCAACAAGCAGTAAGAGTGACTGAAGTGTCAAACACCCACTTTCCTGTGAGCTTTTATTTCTTGTATGATATAAAAGTGGGGTCATTTTGATGGAAATTTCTCTCTCTTTGTTTTTTTTTTGTGGTGTGGGTTGAAGGAGACACATAAAGCGCTGTGTGTGTGCTTGCCTGTGAGTTGGTACACTCCCATCGAGCAAAACAGTTTGGTACAATAAACCCTGATCTTTCTTGCATCCCAGCATCTGACCATAACTTTGCTTGATTGCTGTGTGCCTTGCTCTGTGCTTGGTATCCAAATAGAAAAGTTCCAAAGAAGACTGTGTGCCTGGATTTTCATTTTATTTTTTTTTTTACCTTTCACAGCTTTTGTCCTTGAAAATGCTAACCAAACTGAGCCTGACAGCGCTTAATACTGCACCAGTGATGTGTTGTGAATGTCAGTCAGGATGAATTTGATTGCTTTAGCTTCATAATTTTCTTCTACCATGTTGCTAGAGCTCTTTTTACCTCTCCTGCTCTCCCTCCCTCTCTTTTCTCTCTTACCAAAACACATTAGATGGCTTGTTGTGGGAGCCAAAAAGGACAAAATCCAAGGCTACATTTCCTCTCCCTGGCTAAGCCTGCTGCCTCTATCTGGACAAAGTATTGACGGTCTCTGAGCCAGCAGACAGGGGTCTGTCCCTCAATGTACTGACGGAGTGCGATAGAGAGGGAGACAGGGGCTGCAGACGGAGAAAGAGTCAGATCGGATTAGCTGAGCCGCAGTTTTTCCACAGTTATTCCATTACCTCTCAGACACGAGTGTCTATGTACACACACGCACACACATACACACACACACAGCTATCTGTTTTTTGTCAGTTGCATCAAACTGCCTCCATGATCACAAATGAAAAAGTGAAAAGAGAACGCAAAGAGGAAAAATTGAAATAGTGAAGAATTGATTGAGCAGCCACGCCTTTAATTGCATTCTAAACCTCGTTTCTCGAAGCCGTGGAGAAGCTCAGCGAGCGCTGGAATTAAAAGTATCCTGGGATGTCCTCTGACGATTCTGTCTTTTGAGTTGCTTAGCTGCATAATATTTAATAACCTCTCAGTAAACACTGGGAGGAATTGCTCAATAAATAATTGAAGAGAAATTTATAAATAATTTTCCCTCTTAATCTACTCCAGTGCACGGCTGCCAGGTCCCTGAAGTGATGTTCATCCCTCAGGACAGGCAGCAGTTCTCCCCTCTTGACTCATGGGGGTGCTCTGGTTCTACATAAAAAAAAATCCCACCTCCTTTGTGAAATAAATAAAAAATGAATGTATAAAAGGTTTTTTTCTTCAAAAATAGTACATGCCTCTAAAAAACAGGCCCTAACCCTCTATTAAAATCCAGTTTTTGAGAAGACTACTTTTGTTATCGGTGCGGTCTCAGATTTCTGGACGTTTCCAGGAAATGAAAGAGGCTTTGGCTCCAAGAACAGCCACACAGCTCCACAACCTTCTCTTATAGTTCACTTTGGATGTCAGGAAGTGTTTGGAGCCATGCTTGTTTGACATTGGACTTGGATTGAGATGTTCATAATTTGCTCTTATCTTAAAATCACAATTAATACTCTTGCTGTTGTACTCCTCTTTCCTCCATTCCTTCATCTCTTTTTCCCATAGCCCTCATTTCCTCACTGCTTCAACTGGTAGCAGCCTCATATACAATTAACAAGTGTTTGCCAATGAGAACGAGTGGGGGCTCATTATTCATTACATCATTAACGTTTAATTGCTCCATGCTAATCCTAATAACCATCTTGCACAGTTTAATCGGTTCTCACTTTGTGGAGCCACTACAATGTCAGTATTATTTGACTTGAAGTCTGCCATGAGGCTGAGGTTAGCTTTGTGTTCATGATGACATTTTTCAGGCTAAAAGTGAAGACCCGAAGATCATCTAGTCGTTAATGACTTGGAGAGTGCAGCTTCATAAGATCTTTGGTTCACTGTTGCTGTCTGTGTCCTCCCCATTTTTCTTCTCTTTTTCACTTCGTATCTTTTCCGTCTCAGTTTGTACCATCTTGTGTTTAAAACTCATTCCCCTCTTTTCTCAATCTCCCAAAAACACTGAATTTAAAACTTGTACCAGAAACTCTATCAAATCGATACCATGTGAACATACTGTTAGCTCTACCCACCAAAGTTGCTTCATTCTTGTCTTGAATTGAGGACTATTATCCATAAAACTACACTCCATGAGGTGTATTTACCAAACAGCACATCGCTGTTTTCATTTCATGAAGGAGCTCTACGTAATGAGGGAAGAAAGATGCTTAAAAGTGGTCTCAATTGTTTGTGCTTTGTGACTCTCAAAGAGCATTGATTGTTTCAGCGCCAAACAGAAAGGCACTTTTAACAGCTTTTTCTTCATAATTTTTAATTCATTCATGAAAAGAAATGATGACTCATTGTTTCTGAAGTTCACAATTTATTATCTTTATGTGTGAAAGAAATCCTTAAAGTCAGAACAAAATAGCTGCAGAGCTAAGGTATCTTCTTAATTTGGAAAAGTTTGGCAAAGTAATGCATCCCAGCATTGGTTCTAAAAGTAGGGGCTGTCTTTGTAGGTTCAAAGTCATTCAGATCATGTAAATACAACACTATTGAAAGCGGCAACTGGACTGATCCAGCCCTCAAAATAGGGGGCTTTTGAGAAAAGAAGGATCATTTTAACTGATTTTAAATTGTGTATTGTAATCATCATTACAAAAAACCATCAAGATATTAGTTTAACAAAATCTCAGCCATAAAATGAGGCTTATGATAATCAAAATGATTTATTTAAACAAATAAAAATCAACAGAATTTAAAACAAAATGTGTGCAAGGCTGTGCACAGCATCAAGTACTTGAACTACACGCAGGAACATGTGGAGTTTGTGGGCTGCAATGTTTGCAAACTCTGGGGATACAGTGCTGTTGTGTTGCCAAAAACTAGCCATACACTACTCAGTGTATGGACTCACTTGACATTTTTAGCCAAGTTTACAGCCCACAACTTCATACTTATAACAGAACAACACCTTTTCATTCTTAAATGTGCTCACAATCTGGTGGAAAACGGGCCAAAAACACATGGTGTTACATTTGCTAAATTCTTCCCAAAGCTCTTTTTTAATACAAAAAAAACAACAACTTTTGAGTTCATATATCTGTTGATTTTGACCCAGATTTCAACATAAAATAAAAATATTTGAACAGGATCATGCTGCCCACTTATTGCTTGAGTTCACCAGACTCATGCATGCAGGAACACTGTTGAGTAATCTCTGCTGACATGCCTCTATACATGCCAACTTGGTAACTACAAGTAGGAAGAGAATAGAAGCATTCATTTTGCAACATAATGTATGAGTCAAGGGCAGTGAGTTGTCTTAATGAGTTGCCTAATAGAAGATCAATCTTTACATTACTTGGTCCATGTAAAAAGTAATCTGAGAACAGATCTCATTGAATGTTACCTCCATCAATGACAGAAGCTGATGTCAGAGAAATTAGAGTTTATTACTAGTAAGCAGCTTAAAACACAATACAGCTTTCATTGGCATGATCCACTTACTTTTGTGTCAGAGTTTGAAGTAACTTCCAGCGTTACCATCATAAAAACAAACGTGATGGGCTCTATTTTCATAGACCAGGCACAGCACAGGATGTGTGTGTGGGTCATTTTGCAGTTTTCATGCATGGCACAATCTGGCGCAGCGAGGCGCACCCAGGCCTCCATCCTTCCCACTGGCATACTGGGAGGGGAGAAGGTGTGAGTGGGTTTGACATCTCCCCTTGCCTTTAAATGTGCTGCGGGTGAGGCGCAGTGCCAATTTCACCTCATCATGGGTGAAGGTAGCAGCAGCAGCTGAATATATGGTAATGTAAATTGACCTCCACGGGCTGATGATGCAAAAACAGCCTGAGGAAGTTAGTAATATTGTCAGTGAAGTTTGCCCAGATATTCTTAGAACCGCTGCCCAATGAAGTAAGGAAAAGTTTTTAATAATGTAAGGGGAAGGGCTAAAAGAAGGCCATCAAATCAAAGAAGGCACACGGTGGCCACCGGGGGCAGCCTCTCCACCAACCTCATGGTGAGCTCAGCGGAAGACATCCCATCCCCCACACTCTCCATGATAAGCATTGAGGGCTTTGGTGGGATTGAAGTTGTGATTTCCGGTAAGGCAAAATTATTTTTTCTACCAATGAAGACACTCACATTTAGCAATTTGTATTTAAACCCCACATAATAAAGATGAGTGATGTGGACAGATCACAACATGGATAAATTATGACAAACATCTTTGATCTGACATCAGATGTGACAGGACAATTAAAATAGATACAAATATGCTGGTTCAGACGGTTATATTAAATTGTGGTTACTGTGATTGTTTATCCCTTTCATGCAAGAATTATTTAATCACCAAGGAATACTTTTTAAGTTTTTTTTTTAACTTTCAGATATGTTAACAATCATGTTCATTTGTTTTTCAATGTTATATTTTGAGGAAGTTGGAAGTTTTGAGGAATTTTGAGGAAGTCTGACAACTACAGTAGACACCCTGCACCAACGGTATAAATAGTTATTTAGTGGAGTTTATTAAAGATTCACAAATATGTCTTTGACAAACATTTATTCTGAACTGTATGAATTTTTGCTGTTTAATCAAACTATTCACATCAATTACACCAAACTTTATCACCAAAAATACCCAAGTTGCCCTTTGTCAGACATTTTGGATTTATGATGAAATCTCTCAATATTGCAAAATGTGCAAAGATAATAATTTTATGAAACTTGTGAGAAGAGTTGGGAATTCACTGCCTTGCAGTTGGACATGATGCTTTTAGGCTGGACATTTTTTCCAAATCTCTGTCTACTGTAGTGGACACCATGCATGAAAGGGTTATTGTATTGAAATGTGCCTGATACTCTGGAGGTGTTGATGACGTGTAGGCACTGTGCGCCTGTCAGCCAAATTACCACTGCACCGGGGGCGCTTTGCCTGTGTCGAGAATGGACCAGGTTGGAGCTGGCGGGCTTTCAGTGCACGTCCTGCGCAGTGTTTTTTGAATGAAATTGTCACTGTGCCAGGCTGAATCTGTTGACAAGTCCCCCTGGTGCGCCGCTACACCCATCTCGGCGCAGCCGGTCTACCAAATAGCCAAATTGGCTGCACACAGTGGTGCATAACACTCTTCCACTCTATGTGATCCAGGAAATTAGAGCCCGATGTGTCATGCCATGGTGATGAAAATTCAAGGATGAATATTGAGATAAGTAATTTGTATTTGATAAAAACATTCAATGCTGTTTAATTTGATGCTGTGTACCTTTAAACTGCAAAGGGTCCAAACAGTGAATGATGCTGATGCAGAGCAGAGGCAGATCCTCCTTCATCAGTCATCATGAGAAAAAGGATGCAGACGCTGGCATGAATATGAGTGGAGGAAAAAGGAGAAAGAGAGAGAGAGAGAGAGTATGTGGGTGATGGGGAAAATGAGAGGGTGTGAGCAGCCACCCAACAGTTATCAACTTCTCTCCATCCATCATGTTCCTTGGCCCGATGGCTGCCACCACTTCATCAGCAGCAGCTCTTTGTACATGCTGTGCGCGTACATGCACACATTCACAGGCAATTTTTATGAGTGTTTGTTTGTAAAAGTCTGCGAATGAATGTGTGTAGATGTGAATTGTGTGTTTGTGTGCTTGGCTGACTTGCCCCTTTGTTTTTAGATGTACTCCAATTTCACTCCAGTAATTAAAGTGCAGTGCAGCATTGCACAGTTTATTCATATTCCTCTCAGAGGACACAAAGTTTTGTTCTACGTGAGATGAAGTGAATACAAAGATTTCTGAAAAGACCTCTGGGAAGTGTAAGTAGATCAAAAGTTCATTTAGACAGTTGGGATATTTTCATACACGAGGTCTCTGTACTTGGCTGGTGACTTGGTTATTTAGGAGTAGCAGGAACTTTTATTTCTACAAGGTGTTTGAAAATCAAACAAAAGACATGCTGCATTTGCCCCAGTAAGCATGTGGGTGATCAGGTAAGTCTCACTGATTTGATAATTTTAGAACAAGTCATGATATCAGGATCAAAACGCAGCCAGTGACCTCTAATCTTACTAGTAGCCACTGCCCTATGTAATAGTTTGACATTTATTTTTTCTAAATATTGTTCTTTGAAGGTGTCATTTAAAGCAGTACAATATTTTCCTCACCTTAAAAAGTAGTTTCAAAGTAGATCTACCAGTAGTATAACTTCAAACTGATGTAATTGCGTTGACCCAAGTCGAACAGAGCACCATGATTACCTGCTTTAAGCCATATGTATCTTTGGCAGTGATCTGCAGTTCCTTTTGGTGACATTGTTGCACAGAAAATGGACAATAGAGCAGTTTCACTATATGCTTGACAAAAAGCAGAATTATAGCAGTTTGCATTGTATACATACCATCAAGTCAGGTCAGGATACATCATTTAAGCATGATTATAGCCAGCCTAACAGCTGCAGGGATTTGGACCTCATCTAAAAATGTAGTATTAGTATTTGTTGTCCTAACAGAAAGTCTCTCTTGTTTGATGTTTGTTCTGTAACCCACAATTTGTTCTGTCATGTCAGAGAAGTTAACCAGTGCGCCTACATGATTGATGGTCACATATGTAAACAAGTGAAACAGCAAAGTGAAAGAGAGATTGAGGTTTCACTTCATGATTGATGACATGACAGAGAAGCTCCAACAACATTCCTGATTTAATGGTTTGTCGTAAGGGGACTGCCATAACAGATTAAATGAAGGGAAATGTTGGAGAGAAACAGCAACATGGTGAGTAGCTGCCATTATCATCAACCCAAGAAGATTCATCGTATCATTTAGAAAGAGAAACAAATACAGAATTACACTGTTTGCTGCACTGTTTGCTGTTTCTGGCACAGATCTTCCTACATAAAACCCGCCAGAGTTAAGAAGTGGATGTGATTGGTGTTTTTATACTCAGAACAACTTTTCCCTTACCACAAAACAACATTCTCCCAAATAGTTCAAGTCAGTGTTTATAGAGATACTATTTTGTTTAAATCAGGCTTATATATGCATTTTTGAAAACTACTGGGGTATGTTTGCAATCACTAAATTAAAAAATATAAAAACAAGTTTTCAAATGAATATCACTGACAGTGCTGTATTCTCTCTGTCGGAAATCTTTGTTCAGGCTCCAGTTTATTTAAGACTCCCTTCCCCACATCTGCGCAGTCTGTTTTGATTTACTGACAGAGCTACTCTTTTAATTGGTCAGTTCAGCACTGCTCTGCACCATGTTATCAACAGCTCTATATTCATTCTAATGTCTGTTCTGCAATGGATTTTCTATTAGGAGTCAATGGACTTAAACTGATGATGCATCAATGATAGGACACCACACTGGTAAGTCTGTTGTGCAAAGGGAAACAATATTTTTGGCAGCCACTGGTCGCGTAAAGAAGGGCAGAAGGAGAAGTCCTGATGCTGCAGACTTTTGGTCTTGTTCATAGAAGTGCCCTATCCCGCAGAGGAGACATGTTAAACATACTAAAGGGCATATCAGACTTAAACAACGCATAATATGGGCTTAAAAAATTAAGAACCTCATCCATGGCAAAATGACATCGATGAAAAAGTGCTTGTTTATGACACACGAAGAGGAGCTACTGTGTTTGCTGTTGCTTCTGTAACAAAAAAGGGAACAGACAGGCCTGCATGTTGTTGAATCAAGTCACACAAGATAGATGGAGAGTGTCATATAATTTTTAAGCCAACAAAAGAAACAAACAGAAATTTGTGTTGTATATGAGAATGTGTAAGTTAATATACAAATAATGGGTTTATAGGGTGTTTTCTATCTACTGGTGGCAGTAGTTCCCCTAAATTTACCATTTTGGTGTGATCCACGTCTGTTTACATTTTTGGGATGTATATGGTTGAAAATCTGTTTCAGAAGACCCCAGTACAGAGATGTGCCCAGCTATGTGACATCATACCAGTTGTATGGATACTTGCGACCCTGGTGTTACTATGTTTAGCAGCTATACAAAGCAGAAAGCCATCCCTCTTAGTAATCTGGCTTTTTTTGTTAGCTTTTGTTATTTTACAGTAAAATGAAGCTATCTCACAACAAAATACTGCTTTAATTTTCTCCTGTCAATAATCAAGTGTAATGTCAGGTTCCATTAAGATGCATAAATGAATGGATAAACAGATAAGATGATAAAAAAAAAAAGAAAATTAAACAGATCAATGATTAATTGACAGATATTTGGTTGTAATAATAATTGAAATAAATAAATATCTGAGAGGGAGGGTGTCATGTCTTCATTTGCAAACAAAGAAAAAAAAGAAATACTGCTATATTTTGTAGCAAATGTCAACAAAAATTGAAATAAATTGCTTTCATTATGAAAAATGGTGTTGTTTATGTCCCACAAGCATCTCCTCTCAAAATTTCTGAAATGCGCTGTGATTACTGAGATTTGCTGCAAGTGTGATTTCCAGCCAAAGGATTTTACCAAAGGGCGCAAAACTCTACCCTGAACATATCCTGCTGCCCCCCAGTATAACCCTCTGTTGCTTTCTGTTACACTCCAGGGAAACTTCTTGTCAGAAAAGTGTGAACAGAACATTTGTTGTCTGTGTGACCACAGAACAAGTGTTGTTTCTAAAAGGCCACATTGTTTCGAGTAGTCCTTTTACATGCATACTTCATAAATCCTACACCATGATCTGGTCTTCAGCATAAAAGTTTGTGTCAGACAAATTGTTCTCACAGCAGCTGAGCTCAGCATGTCATCTGGGGAACTATTTTGTTTTTATCATGTTTATGTGTAAGATCAGCCACAGCATCCAAATACTGCACTTATGCTGCTGAAGAACAAAAGAAGGTTCACTCAGCTTACCACATTATGTGTGTACAGTCGAACGGGCATAGTACAGGGATTATTTTACAAGTAATTTCTCCAACATCTCAGTGTCTTTATCTGCAGAATACATCACAGACACAAGAAATAGCTGCTGAGATCTTGCTCAGCACCTCTTTACCTTGGTGTTGCCTTTATTTCTTACCTCCTTCTCTGTCACTTCTCCTTATCCTCGCTGTCTTGCCTTTGGCACCTTAATGTGCCTTAAGAGCAGGATCTAATTGTGTGGAAAGAAATCTCAGAAGGAGGAAGCTTTTACGACTTGTTCATAATTAAATTGCCAAAACTGGAGACTAATGTTTCAACCCCTCATACAAAAGGTGACAGTCATTTACAGCAAGGGGTTCTTAACTGGTGGGTCGGGACCCAAAAAATGGTCACGGAGCTCTCTCAGAGAGTGGGTAATGTTTGTTTGAAAAAAAATAATGAAGCAGTTTGGTGCATGAAGCCCTGGACAGACACACATCCATTTATTGTACTACATTTAACTATTGTTTTGAGCAGTTTGTTTATTTTTGAGATATTGAATCATTTAGTTTGCCATTTTCGAATTATCTGGGGTTTACAAAACTGTTGCCATGCCATGATGATCATGGCCCATCGAATTATTACAGTGAAAGAGATATCAGAATGGTTGAGGAATTTCCCGCAAACTTTGTGCAAATGTCAAAACTTACAGGCAATACGGGGGGGGGATAGTTCAAATGTAAGGGTAATTGTTCTTCCATGACTTATAAATGCCACACAAATTGTTAAGGTCCGTGGGCTTTTTTAACCTTGTGATTAAACATACAATGACTTGGAAAAGCTTCATGGTATTGTCTTTAAACTTTGCACATGCCCACCCTGAGTCGAAGATAAAGTATTGACATCTTTGGGCTTCAAGGAGACAGCTAAACCTGCACTGAATTCTCCTTGAAATACATCCGAATAAAAAGACCTCACAACATCTGATCAATTGCCAATTATTTCAGACTGCATTATTTTCCTTTTAATTCTCTCTGTTCCCTTGCCAGCATGGCTTGCATCAGCACTGCACTCTTGCTTCCTGTCCTCCATAATCCCACCATCCACCTGTGGGCTCTAATGGGGGTTCAATTAATATGTCATCACACTTCAAGCCTGTATGTGGAATAAACCTATGAGGATTGACCAGGTCTGAGCCTGGACACCAAAAACAAGTCGATCTGCTGCTGCCAGAACTGCTTTAAAGAGATCATACTTTGCCTTTTATGTGTCTCTTCTGTATCATAGAGTATTTCTATATTTTGCAACTACTAATACTACTACCTTCTACTACTACTACAACTACAACTAATAATAATAATGACATGTTCAAATGTCATGAGCTACATTTGTCTTGTTGCTCTAACTTAGGGTGCTTCATTTCTCCCAGGCAAAGCTTTAGTGAAGCAATTGGACATACTCGTCAATTTGAGCCTTTATGCTAAGTTTTCTGTCTTGAATTTCTGCATGTCTTGATGTGACCTCATTGATTTCACTGACCTTATAAAACCTCTTGGTTTCAACAGTGAGAAGTATTTACTTCTCTTCAAGTCCTGGAGTTGATCTTTATTCTCAGTGCCCTTTTAGAAGTCCTCTCCACTTCACTATGTTTGCTTCCTCTCCTTCACCCCTTTCAGACTATCAACAAAAACCTAAGCAGCCAAACTTCCCATAACACTCTCTCCGCTGCCTCTCCTCCCTCTTTCTCCTCCACTTCTGAGGAAAGGGTAAATGAATGATGCTCACTGTATCAATACAAAACTTTTCCCTCGCCCTCTCCTCTACTGCTCTCCTCCCTCTTTGCTAATGAGCAATGCTAGCTGTATTGACCTACTTGTGGACTTAAAGGAAATCCAATCACAAATGCCTCAGGTCGCTTTCTTCCCACTTTGGGAGATTAAAAGATTCAATTCTCCCTGCCTATCCACACTCATCATCATCATTTCTCCTTCCTCTCCTTTCGTCTTGTCTGCTCTGCCGCCAGCCCCGCAACTAAACCCCCACAACAAGCCACTGACTGTCGCTTGCTCTTTGCCTCTTTTTACTTCCTAACTTAGTTTTTGGACTCTTTAACAAACTTGCTCTTTGTCTTTCCTTTTCAGACACGAGGCGAGCAAAGAAAAGGAGAGCAGCCGTGCAGATAATTATCAGCCGGAGACAAGGGTGTTATTGGGACACAATGGAGCTGGCGGACAGAGTCTGATCTAGTCCGCTGTAGAAGGACAATGAATCATTGGCTGCAGCACATCTGCATTGTGTACAAATATGCACAGAAATGGGTGTTGAATTACCAGGAAAAATCTCTTAAACAGAACACAGAAAGTCTTACACCTAATTACTTTTGTGATCCAACCTTTATTAAACCAGGTGGTCCACTGAAATTAAGTGACCTTGCTAATACATCACACTGGTTATGATTAGAAGAAAGTCAAACTACAGCAAACATAAATACAATCTTTAGAGTAAAACTAGCTTAATGCAACCATCACATTTTCGGCTTATGATGATTGACAGCTTTATCACATGTTTACTGTGCACAGACATGATCTCTGAAAGGCATCTCCAGACCTCCAGGCATCTTGAGTAATATTAAAGGGGACATATTATGCAAAAACACTTTTAAAGGCCTTTGAACACATTCTTGGGTCTTTGGCCTTACTCCCAGCCCACAAAATGTGATAGTAAACAGCAAAACCTGTTTTTAGCAGGGTGCATAATTGTAAACTCGTTACTTAACAGTGTATTTTCATTTGCATAAGCTTAACCTGATTTGTCTATCTGAGTGTACCCCCTCCACCCTGCTTGAGAGATTCCTCTGTGAAGTGCAGCCATGTTGTTTAAATTCTTAGCGCGAGATTGGTGTTCAGCGTGCCTAAGCTAAGAAGCTATTACTGCTCAATGTTGGCTGTGAACAGCCACATTTACTGTATCTTCACATTTAGACTACCAGAGGAACAAGGGGCCCAGTGGATTCATTTTATTTTTGAAGAGAATGAGCCACTACAGCCAACTGAAACCTGTATGTGCGTGCCAGTCTTTACGTCCAACTGCTTTTTCAACTTTAGTCAATTCACAGGTCTGGCAACTAGACCTTTCCTGAATTTGGGCTCAATAGTCAACAACCCATAAACTGATGATGGGAATGTATGTTAATTCTGTATTGTATTTACTTCGGCCATTGCTATGAGCTAATGCTAAAAGCAGGGGGAATGAACTGGAGGTAACTTTACATGTACGTCATTGTTAATGTTACTTGTGGAGAGTCTGAAGGGTAAACTTCAGTGTATGAATATTCCTACATTTGTCAAGAGGAGTTCAACAGTTGGCAGAATATAATCAGTCCTTTACCCACCCATTAGCCCTCCATTTGTGCTAATGTTACCCCGGAAGGTAGGCTAAGTTACGGCCACTGTGGTTAGCATGTTGTGTGTTAACCTTTACTTTGGTCACCAGCATGGATTAACAGTTTCTGTGTGTTGAGGACTGTAAGTGGTGTGCTGCTGGAGCATTAAAGCATTCCGCTTCGCTCAAGAACTTCGCTGTAGTTCTATTGTGAATTGCCCATATGCACGCTGCTCTGCTCTGGCCCATGAGGATATGAAGGCGACTGCCCTTCAAAGCCAGCCATCCTGAACAGAGTGGTTATGTGAGCATGGAAAGAAAGCAGCTGTGCAATTTGGACAAAAGCATGTTTTCAGCATTTCGTGGACATATCAAGGATCCATGTTGAACTGCAGAAAAGGTAGCAAAATATGGGACCTTGAACACATTTGTGTTGGATGCATTTGAACCAGCCATTTGACTGACATATGTTCCTCTGCCTTTCAGCGTTTTTTGACTGATGATTGTTTTGTGGAGAGTTTGGAATAAGACAATCATAGTTTATCACAGTTTATCATCCAAACAGTGCTTCGGGAGATATTTAGATCCAAAATCGGCAAACATTCTTCTTCTTCAGTTCAGAGGTCAGCACAGTCACAAAGACATGTCTGGAGCGACACAGACTGTAATGGAGGAGTAGCCAGAGTGGACCATGATGAAACATTGGTGAAACTAATGAGTTTTTGAACGATTAATGCAGTTTTAGGAGCGGTGCTATACATGCCCCGTGTGCTACCATTATACGGATGTCCGCCGCTCGATTTTGGATCTAAATATCTCCCGAAGCACTGTTTGGATCAGGAAAGCCTTCTGGGTGAGTATATTGTTCTACTTCATTCTATAAACAATGTGAAAGCTGTAGAAACCAAACTTATCCTTTAAGAAAACTATTGTCATTTTACAAAGAGCAATGCTGCCTGTACAAATCTTGAGTAAGTCAAAGAGAAAGACAGATATCAAAACATCTAAAGTCCATGCACCTTTTCATGGTTCAAGCTCATCTGAGTCAGACTGACTAAAAGTGGAAAAGTGAGTTATATACTTTTAAAAAAAAAAAATCTTTCAAGTTCCCTGGGTTAAAGTAACCTTGTATGGCAGCTGGACCTGCCTTCAATGACTGTAATCAGATCCATCTCAGCCCAAAGCAGCACAGTCAAACAAGAGCAGGAAGAGGAATGAGCTAAAAGAGAGATGACAACATGAAGTGACTGCACGTGAAGGGATTAGCACAGGTGTTTACAGCTTCAGTTGAACTTTATCACACCTTGACCACAATCCTTTAATCAATGAAAACAGATACCAATACTAAAAACTTCTCTATAATAAGGATGTTTTAGTTCCTTTTCTGACATACAATTAAATAAATGTTGATTGACAATATTATTGTCCAATCACCTGCTGGATATACTTCTAAGAGGCTCTGTCCTCCCCAAACACATCTTTGGGCTCTTTCCCAGATGGACTATTCAAATATATTGAACGGTCCATCTGCTGTGCCAGGTTCGGATTCAAGAGGACCACACAGATTGTTTCAGAAGCAAAATTTGAAGCAAAGATTGAAGCTGTCATTGTATGTGGGGTAAACTACAGCCTATGATGTGGTTACTTGGCACATCTGTGGAGGTGCCATTAATGCTTCACAGAGGTTCACATGAACTTTGAAGCAACACACTCTTCCCTCCCATTAGACATTTTTTCAGGGATGTCCTTGATAACTTCAACAAGACAATACTAAACCATATTCTTAAGGAGTTACAGCAGCCTGGCTCCTAAGGAGAAGAGTGTGGGCTCTAGGTTGGCCTGCATTCAGCTCAGACCATCTCCCACTGAAATTGTTTGTTGCATCATATAGCACATACCACATCAACGGAAACCCTGTTGAAGACGTTCATCAAGCAAGAAGAGGAAAGCATTCCACTTTGAGCACTTCAGCAATTAGTGTCATGAGTCCCAAAGTGCTCCAGAGTGTTTTTAGAAGAAAATGTGATGTAATATGGGGGTAAACATGCTCCTGTCCCAAACTTTTGGAAGATGTCGCAGGCGTCAAATGAAAATGTGTTTGCATTTTAGAGGAAAAAAGTTTATCTGTGTAAACATTAAAGATTTTGTCCTTGGCTGTGTTAAACTGAAAATAACTTTGCATTTGCAAATCTCTGTTTTCTGTTTCCTTACACATCCCACACAAGAGTCCCAGCTCTTCTGGCCTTGGCCTTTATAATAAAGAAACTTCATATAGAAAACATAGAGGTGGGAAAAAAATGCAAGTTACTGGAAATGTAATATTTGCGTCAACCCCCATTACCCTGATCCCTCCTAACACATGCATATCCAGCACAGAACCCACACTGAGTCTTAAATGACAGCATGGTGCTGAGCAGCTGTTTATTTGCCTATTGCCTGGCTGTTTGTTTGGCTTCATGCATACTGTGCAGTAATAGAACACAGTGACCGCAGCTCCAAAGGGGGTCGGCTAACAAACAGACTGAATGGTAGAAACACAGGCTCTCCATGGGGCACAGGCCACATCCTGATCATACATGATGCTTATTTGCATTAGTAGCCACAGACAAGATGAAATGCAAGCTTGCTGATATCAAGTAGGATGTGTTGTCGCGTTGAATCTGTTTGATACTGACTTTAAAGGAATATTTACTCCCCTTCTCCCTGCAGGGGATCTAAAAAGATTTTATTACATCCACAGAAAGCAGAGACTTGCTAAAAAGTGCCCATAAACTGGTCCCTAAACTTCAAATTGACTTCAGTTTGCTGATGAGTAAGAACAGAATGACCTTTTTCTGCTTAAACAGAGGAATACATGTTCAAAAACACAACACAAAATGCACCTCATAGTCAAAGATCAAGACATCTTTGTTGAATTAACACACTAGTCTAAAAGCAGCTTTCAGGATCTGGTAGATTAGACATTTTTCGTGTCTTTCTGTGGAATATAAAGCTGAAGTCATGAGCAGATTAGCTTGGCACAGCATGAAGACTGGGAGCAGGATGAGACGGCTGGCATGGCTCTAGTCCAAACTGAAAAACACATGTCTATAGCTGCTAATTAACACTGAACAAAAACTGTCTAAAAAAGTCAAGTTGCGATTTTGAAAGGGAATAGAGGTTATGTGCACAAAAACATGCACAGAAAAGAAATTATTTATTCAGCTTAGGGCTTCATAAGCACATATCAAAGATATGAAGACCTTTCATCAACACTGGCAAGCAGTAATAAGAGTTGTAAGACTTACCTTTGGCTGTGTTCTGAAAGAAACCCAGACTTGTAGATTTTATGTACATGCTTGTCTTATAGTGAGTAAAGGAGTCAGTTAAGAGATTTTCAAAAGTATAGATTAAAAACATGTTTTTTGAGTACATCCGAAACAGTGCAAAGTCTGTCTGCATGAATGTAATTGGCATGTTTAGATCTCATTTCAGCTATGAAGATTATGGCAAGACCACTTTACTTGTTTACCTGAGGTCTGAGTGAAACACAAACAGTGAAGACAGAGTTGCAGAAAATTATGTGCTTATGTCACTTGATCGGATATTTGGTAATGTGATCCTGGTGAGCGTACAGGAAGTCAAATATGCTGATTGGGTTTTAGTTATCCATTGGAATAAAAACCCTTCTCACTCTCCTCCAGGAGCAGTAATCATTATGAATTTCTATGTAAACTGGGCATGATTGCACTTTATGGAAAGTGACATTTTTTTTCCCACAAACAGACTGAGAGAGTACAGTGCAAAAGAAGCCTGACTTTCATATTTTACACTCTGGTATAAGGCTGAAAGACAACTGCAGAACAAAGTCTACTCAACTTAGTGTTATATTTTTCTGGAAAAAAGCCAATCTGATCTGTATTTATAGACATCAGCAAGACAAGGAACACAACTGGACCAGTACCAGTGGTACTCAAAAGGAATAAAAATGTATCAGATTATCTATCTATCTATCTATCTATCTATCTATCTATCTATCTATCTATCTATCTATCTATCTATCTATCTATCTATCTATCTATCTATCTATCTATCTATCTAAACATAAGGACAGGAGTTGGAGGCTGAGTGTCAATTTTAGCTGCTTTTTATGAATTTTGGATCAAATGCAGTGTAGGAAACTCATTATCAGACAACTCCCTCTGAGTGTCCGTGAGCCATGTGTTACACTAACAACAGTCCATGTGAAACCCTAAAACAACCTTCTACGCTTCCATGGGTGAATTATGTTCATCCCAGATAGATCAATTGTGAACATATCCAACCATTAAAATTATCAATATAAACCTCTGTAAATGCAAAATATGGGCTGATGTTTTAAAACCATGTCTGCCACCATTTCTCAAACATTTTGTCTTTATTTGCCAGTATCTGGAGAATCACTTTTTTTTCTCCCAAATCCATGTTTTGGTACAAATGTAAATGTATATGTCAATGTTCTTTATTTATACAGCCCTTTACAACAACCCTTTCGGTGAACCAAAGTGCTTTACAATAGGTGGGGAAAAAAAGCAATAAATAAAACAATTAAAAATAAATAGAAGCAATAACAACAATAAAACAATAAAAGCAATGAAAAGAATAAAAGCAATAAGAGCAATAATGTACATAGCTAGCTCCTATCTCAAGTTCTTTTTTTTGTGGTGACATGACATCATTTGAAAGAGAAACTTAGAGATTCACTGCATTATAAACGTAACTGGAATTATGTTTTGGATAGGAGCCATGACTTTCATATATAAAATTATCATTACAAAAAAATGACCTGCATGGGGTCATGATGAAAAACTACTTATGCATATACAACAAAAGTATATTGTACCTTATTTCACACATTAATCAGTGCATTAGCGGAGGTTTTAATCATCATGACTCGTACGTTTTTCAATCATGTTCAGCCTGTTTAACAATTGGAGACAGATCATTGCTGAGCTGTTGTTTTGGGTCCACAAACATGATTTAATGAATAAGATATCATGATGAAAGAAAATTAGATATTACAATTCAGAGCACTGGTCAGTTTTATTGTCTCATTCCTGTAACTGGAGACTTAACTAAAAAGAAACCCTTGTCATCATGCATCTTTAAACTGTCTTCACTTATGATGACTGAAGCACACAGGGTAATGCACTGATTAAGTTTTAAAGGTAGAGGTAGAGATGAGACACCTAACTCTAAGAAACAGGTGATTTTGCCTGTACCTCCGCCAAGGAGGTTATGTTTTCGGGAGAGTTTGTTTGTCTGTCTGCCTGTGAACAAAATAACTCAAAAAGTTATGGATGGATTTTAATGAAATTTTCAGGAAATGTTCAGCATGGGAAAAGGAAGAACTGATTCAATTTTGGTGTTGATCGGGATCAGCGTCTGGCCGCCATGATGAAAAATGTGATTTTCGTGAATAACTACTGAACTAAAATAGATATCATTATGAAACCAATTGCTAATGAAATGTTTTCATGGTCAAGGAACCTAAATATTTAGATGAAATAAAGGTAGGACTAACATTTATGGTGAAATCACAATATGGGTGAGGACTGTGGCGCTGGCGGAGGTCTGCGCTCTCCGAGTGCTTTTCTCGTTGTAAGTGTGAAAAAGATCAGAGATCTGCACACCATAAAGTAACTCTCGCTTGGATGGATTTTTTTTTTTTTTAAATTAGCAATGTTTTGAGATGTACAGCTCCTACTCAGGCTTACCGGACATCTTGAAACGTCACTGCTTTTAGATAAAAAGTCCTTCAGATGAAGTTTTTTTTATGTCCACATCTCTTTGCTTTTTTTGTGTGAGTACTTTCGGATCCAGCAAACACCGAGAGATATGTGTGTTTATTTTGTCTTTTCTAATTAAGCATTTGTCATTAGGCACATCCATCTCAAAAACCTTCAAGCTGATCTAGGAAAATGACATCCTTTGAGAAAAAGAGGTTGCAGCTACATGTGCATGTTAACTGTGCTGAAAGTGAGAAGCAACATCAAGCCTGTGAACAATGACAGCTTGTAAAGTGATTAGCATGGATGCCTCTTCTTCAGCAATTCTACCAGAGTTGAACAACGTTTAAGAAAAGCCAAGTACAACACTAAAGCCATACCTCAGTAGGAAATCATGTTTTAATTTCTTTTAACCAGTTTCTCTCCATGAGTTCGATTTCACAACTGGTTTGTGACACCTACTACTCCCCAGTTATGTCGTGTCATCAGGAATCTGATTGGCTCGAGACGAATATCAGTGACAGAGTTTGGAAAAACAACCTCTATGTTGTTTTAGGATGTGCTGCCTTTCTAAAACACTATCTATTGAATGATGTCCAGATGGTGTGATAGGGAGAGAAACTGTTAGTATGTGTGCATTGATGGTTATTAATCATGACTAAAAGCATGGATTATTTACTTTTGATTTGTAGACTAAGTGTTGCTATGGTACCAGGATACATGGGAAAGTAACGTTTGACCTGTTAACTGGTCAAACAAATTGTTACTTCTTGTGAACGGCAGCTGAAATGAAAACAACATGCTGCACCTTATTTAATCACTGGGGAACTGGAATGAGTGTAACGTTTTCTGATCCAAATTGCTTTCAAGAAGCTTAATTATTTTATCGACTGAAACGCACAACAGCATTCAAACAAGCAACACGTTCCCTTACAAAGAGGGAGAGAGCACTCTGTCACTGTCTAAAGCACTTTTAAAGAAGTGTAAATGACACAAGTGGACATATGAATGTGTTTTTTAAGTAGACGGGGTATTCTGCATGACGGTGACACTTTTGTCTATTCCAGTGTCAGCGCAGTGCAGCAGCCAGGCGAGCAGGTATGTGCATGCAGGTGATTCAGAAAATTAAACATTGAGACACAGTAAGTTTACCAGCACCAGTTCAGTCTATAAAGATCAGCAATCATAACTCCAATCGCTAACTACAAATCACCGAGGACAGGGAAGAGCATAATTAATGAGGAATAATGGTGATGTTAAAAAATGAAGAGAAACATGAATAAAGTGAAGCAGTGAGGTAAGACATGCAGCCTCTTCACTATTTGTCATCTGGTGAGTTTGTTTTGTGTTTATTTAACAGTGTCGAGATGGTTTATCAGATTGCTTGACCACAAATAATTATTCTCACTTATAATGACAACAAAGTTAAACTCCACTGATCCCGAACATTTGAAACGGTTGCATCAATTCCTCTTTCATATGGACATAAGATGAGTTTTATAGAATCAAAATAGGTTATCTATAAATGCTATTCCTTAGCCTTCCGGTCGGGTCGGACAGGGCTGGACTGGCCTTGATGCTGTGAGGACTAACATATTAAGATACTTAAGAACTTTGGGAACAAGACAATTAAAACTAGAGCAAATTTATATTATTTGGACACGTCTTAGAACAGTAGCGATATATAGCCGGCTACAAAACTACGATACTAAGTTTTCCAAAAATTGCTTGTTGTCACACATCAAAAACTACCGCTACGTAACTAGATAGAGATACATTACCTCGTCACTTTGCATCCAGTAAGTTGTTGAAAAAAGAAGCTGCAAATGGAATGTCCCCCGAAGTCGGAATTTCCTACTGGGAACCCCCGAGCTGACAATGGAAGATGGATGCCCCCAGTGTGAACAGTTATTTAGCTCCTGTAATAACCAATTTATTTGCACTTCTGACTCGGGTGTGTCGCTCTAGATCAGCTGGATACATAGTATTGTTAGATTTATATTTACAAAAATGCTGCCATGGTGAAAATCACATTCTTCATGTGATATTTGTGAACAACAATGCAGGGCGTGCTAACAACAGCTAACAATAGCCTGGTAGATCGGCATGAGATAATGTTACTCCCAGTTCCGAAGTTACTGGAACGCAGCATTACGACAGTCACCGTGCGTGCTCATGGGTAGGTGAGTCTTAATGTCGCCGCAAATAGATTCTCCCCATAGCACCTTTAAAGTGTGTATTTCAATCAGGCATATATCTAAAAGTGAGACTTTTTTGTAATTACTTGGAAACTCCTCACAGTCCCTTTAAAGAGCTCTTTGAATAAAAATAAACCCTCACCAAACAAATCAGATGAAATACACATAGTGAAATGTATTGCCCAACACTGCAAACAACCATTAGAATTTTCCAGAAACTGAAGAGGTTTCTTTTAATGTGCCAATTTTTTCACGTAATGCTGCAATGCTGGAATATGTTTTTGATCACCACAAAGGCATGAGGGATCTTTGCAGAATAAGTCAGACCATGGAAGCTTTGATAAGTTGAATTTATCAAAGATAATATTTCCATGTTTCTGTCCTAGCTGTGTTTACAATTATTCAAAGTCTAAAAGTTCAAAGCCTGTTTTGCCATAAACAGAATGGAAAGAGGTGTCTGCTTTAAACAGTCAGTGTAGAGAGGAGCCAGTTACTTCAGAGATTTAAGTGAGTCAGAGTTGGATGTGAGAGAAAGAAAAAAAGACGTCGGAGAGAGGCAGACATGAGAAATGAGACAAGAAGGGCATGGCTTTTCTGACTTTTTTATCTGATGCCGCTGTTTTGTTTTTCTCTTCCACCTTCATCTGTCTGCTCATGCAAGACAGCTGCAATAGTGAATGAACTTTTAAAGGAACCAAAAATCAAACTCACCTATAAGCAGGGTGAGTAAGACAATAATAATGGAGGGAGGGTTGGAAAATTCAGCAGAGGAGGGAATTTGGGATTTTCAGAAGTTTTCGTCAACAGACCTCTAAACTTGCCTGGAGAAAAGGAAAGCCTGTAAATAAATAGGCAACATGTTACATTAGTTACAAAAATCAAGCTCAAACATCTTAGCTGCTTTTGAAAAAGAAATATGTTCAGGTAAGATGTTCTCAAAGGGCTGAGAAGACAAACATGCCGAGTTATTCTCCCTTTTTCTAACCCTCTCAATTAGTTCAGACTTTCACTGGGCCCACTTATTTTTACAGCCGGACTCAAAAGCGAATACCATCAGTTGTTTGTGTCGGGCCAAAAGCTTCACATCTCACCCTTTTGACAAGACTTGGAAAATTAGTGGCATGAGACAGAAAATAAATAAGATTCATGTGAAACAATCCCTCTGTTCTTTGCCCTTTGCCACTCTCAGAGAAAATATAGAAGCAAAAAAAAAAAAAAAAAAAATGAAACACTGACTAATTCTTTCCCTTGACATTTTCTCGGTGTGCTTTCACACCTGGATTGTTGGAGAAGTTCTGCCCTGGGCTACATTCATTGGATACATGGAAGCTGGATATGTGTGCGGTTAGCTGACAGATAACTTTAAAGCCGGCACCAGGTATTCAAGTTCATGGGAGGAATTAATCGGGATTCTTTCGTTATCAGCACAGAGCTGAAATTCTGGTGAAAGGCCCTGTCTAAACACAGCAAGAACTTTGATCTGAAAACAGGGGAAAACGTGGAGAGTGGGCTGTGTCAGGTCATGATCACACAATATTACATGGATGAGGTAGCACGTGACCATTCAGCACAAAGCAACATGAACATTAAATACCCAACATAATGCTTTTTGAGTCTGCTGTGCCCTTTTCAGTTTGGTTTATATTTTTTGACAGAGCACTTCCATGAATCAGGACCACTTCCTGTGGCGTCAGGACTTCTGATTTTCCTATGTTTATGGTTCCAGCAGCTACGCAGCGTGTCTTGTTAAACATGATGTAATGCAAAAATTGTCCTCTTCAAACCAAAAACAGAACATAAAGCTGAACTCCTAACACTTTCAACATTAGAAACAGCCACACTCCACTCTGTAAACCAGACAGGCATTTACCCTGGCAAACTGCTTCACCATCAAATGGGAGGTAAAGGGTTTGCTTTACCACAATTTGTCCCCATTGCTGTGTCAGTGGTGTTTAAATTCACATGAAATGGTTTGGATGTGTTTGCTAATACTGATGGGCAACTTTAGTAGAGACTCCCATAATTAGTGGATGATTGTGGAAGTGTATGTGTATGAATGAGTAGGTGTGACCTGTGGATTCAAAGTGCTTTGAGCAATAAGAAAAAACATTTTTTTTCCACAAGTCCATTTACTGTCCCATCTGCAGAGCATCAAATGACTTGATAGCATCTTTTCTAACTAGTAAAACAAAAAGTTTAGATTACAGGGTTTAACCTGTGGGTTGTTCAACCAAAGAAATGTATCCTTCCTATTACTGACTCTATACACCACCTGCTCTCTGCTCTTACACTCTTTCATTTAGAGCCTCTAAGCTAACACTACAACAACAGGTGCTTATAGTTTTAGTGGGTAACCATGCTAACATATGACCCTTTGTCACTTGTGTATGTGGTTGCTGTTGTTATGGTGAATTTTAAAAGCAGCAAAGATTCTAAAAACATTTACTTATACATCAAACCTAAAACCTGCTGAGTACAGAAAGCTCATTCTTATGACATGGGGCAATATGGTGCAGTAGCAGAGCTACAACAAGGAGGCTGCTGGTTTGACTCCTCAGACAGGCTGGGACTTTCTATGTGGAGTTTGTACTGTCCATGCACAAGTTTTCTCCAGCCCTGGCTACCTTACAATCCCCAAAAGATTCTATTTAAATAAAAATGATGATTTGGTGTGTTTGTGAATAGTTGTCTATCCGTATGTGCCGCCCCTGTGATTGCTGGCAACCAGTACAGCATGTACCCCATTTCTTGCATAATGCGTGCTTGGACAGGCTCCCTGGCTCTGAAAAGGTAAAAGTGACTCAGATAATGGCTTAAAGGGTTTGGTGACGGTTGTGGTGTGTTGCTGTTTTTTCATGGAGAACAAAAAGATTTAAGCTTCACTTCTTATTTGAACAGGGTCAGAGTCACTGTACAGAGAAGTGGATAATTACACTGTTCAACAGACTGACTGATGAAGAATCAACGTTACTGCGACTACGGAAAGAAAACTGCTGCAACAGTGACCTTGGCAGTTTTGTGTGGTCAGAATGAGATGAGAAAAAGGAGAACAACCTTTGCATCAAGATTGTAAACAAGTTATTCTTCTCACAAGCTGATAACAGAATATGATCTGTACGCTGCTTTTTACAAAGATTAAAGATGCTTTATTTCATTCTTTTCCTCACAGGACGTCCTCAGATCAAACATCTATAGATGAGAGAAAAAAACATGAATTCAGGAGATAAAAAACACATTTTATTTAACATCTGTCAGATAAGCTCATCTTCCTAAATGATAATGAGACAAACAACCTAGCACATCTCCAAGTCAAACCATGTCTCCTTTTTTCAGCAGGCAAATGGCTAATTAGTATATTTGACCTCAGAGTGACTGTACTAGGCAACCTCTGGCTTTGAGCAATGACCCCATTGTGAATATTCATGAAGGACTGAAGTTGGTTGCAGAAGCAGTGGTATTCTCATAATCCTGAGTTGTGAAAATCAGGTTTT
Source organism: Scarus forsteni (assembly GCA_036419115.1). Lineage (NCBI taxonomy): Eukaryota > Metazoa > Chordata > Actinopteri > Labriformes > Labridae > Scarus > Scarus forsteni. The sequence continues at coordinate 7,210,579 of JAZDUH010000471.1, forward strand.
TGCAGTGTCACATGTGACCGAGGAGAGTTTGTGATGTCAGTCTAGACGGGATCAGGCTAAAATTGACCATGATTATAGATATATTAAATATATTAACGTGTACATTCTGAAGCATATTCATCAAGTTATGTCAGAGATGATTTCTTTTATACGTTAAGTGATGGGATTTTCAGAAAATGTTGGGAATTTTTTTTGCAGATCACCACCAACATTGTATTGGCTGATACCTTGGACCAAACCACACCTCTGGAAAAATTTTCATGTAAATCCATTCAGTCGTTCTTGCGTTATGTTGCAAAGCAGACAAATTAACAAACTAGAAAAGCATTCGGAGAGCACAGACCTCCACCAGCACCACAGTCCTCTCCCATATTGTGATTTTTACCAAAAATATAAGTCCTACGTTTATTTTATGTAAATATTTAGATTCCCTGACCATGAAAACATACCATTAGCAATTGGTTTCATAATGATATCTATTTTAGTTCAGTAGTTATTCACGAAAATCACATTTTTCATCATGGCAGATCCAGACGGTGATCCGGATCAACACCAAAATTGAATCACTTCTTCCTTTTCCCATGCAGAACATTTCCTGAAAATTTCATCAAAATCCATCCATAACTTTTTGAGTTATTTTGTTCAAAGACAGACAGACAAACAAACTCTCCCGAAAACATAACCTCCTGGCGGATGTAACAAATAAACAGATAGACCATGGTGAAAACATAACCTTCATAGCAGAGGAAATAATATTTATAGTATTTTACCTCCAAATGTTGTATTTGGTCCTTTTTCACACTCAGCTTTGGTGAACATTGCTAGTATTGAACTTGTATTTGCTATGCATTCTTGTAGGCCTTATTTACCAGAGATAATGTAACTATTTTTGAGGGAAAAAATATAATATTATTATATGTGGAGCTAAAAAAAGCTCCACATATAAGAGCTGTGAGCTCATATATATGCTGTGTGATTGAAAAAATGTTGACATTTTGTTTTTAACTGCCAACAGAGTCAGGACCCATGGGGAAAAAATAAATTGTAAATAGGTTCCCATGGGGATTGTCATGGAAGCCAATAAGGGGCATGGGTTGTGTGCGTCTGTGTGTGTGTGTGCATGTCTGTGTCTGCTCAAAGACAGCTGCATATTGAGGTGTGGGAGAGGAGTTTAGAAATTAGCTTGAACTCTGGTTTTTGTGCTAAGAGCCATACAACACTGGATGCAATTTACTTGTGACAGCAGCTATGCATGCACGTTTCCATTCTGGGGAGCATGTTTAGTCAGAGCTTTGAGACTACAAGCACGAGTTGTGGGTCTCAGTCACGTCTCCTTCCCCAGAAAATAAAGAAATTATATGGCTATTTAATTTTCTCTGCGGTGGTAGAATATGTCTAAGAAAAGATTGAAACAATCCCACTACTCTTCCTGTCTCATCCTCTCAAAGGTAAAGCTTAGTTTTCTTCCCCTGTGGAGAAACTCCTCTAGTTCTTTAAAATACTTTCTTTCTACAGATTTCCTGGATCAGTTATTCAATGAATCAGGTTCCTTGAGGGGACTTTTACAGTGAACTTCTCCTAAACTGTCAATAGAGCACATTATTGGAGTGATACATACTGAGAGGTAGAGCTGTGACAGCAGGGAGACCTGCCGAAGCCGCATGCACTTGCAGGTGTAATTGTAGCCTATTCTATGCATTTCTAATGGGAGCAGCGCGGGTGAATACAAGTTTAACAAAACACACATTTTCATTAAATTTATTCTTTGTGTTTAAATGTCATGTGTGAACAAAGCCATTAACGCTTAAGACAAACAGATTAAATCTACTGCACCTTTTTAAAGGAAAACTTTTCATATCGGCCATATTTGACCGCAAGACAGCAGGAAGGTTTAATTGGCCAGTTTTCATCTGTTATGGATTGGAGTATGCATGATTAAGGACATAGTCTATAAAACTGTAAGCTTGTGTGTTAAAGCTGTTTTAAAGGGGGCTTTAAACCCAACTCAGCCCCATCTTTTTGTCTGTTATTTGGTCTGGTGGTTGAACAAAAGTAACTGTGGGGCAGCTTTTTAAACATGACGGCTGCTGTAGAGCTGGGTCAAAAGACCCTTTTACTTACCAGACAGCTGACATCACTCAGGCTTTGGCCAGTGTTTTCTGCTGTCTGAGGAGCACAGCCATGGCATTTGTTTACCTGCAGATGTTAAAATTAGGTTGTGACTCAGTGATGTATGGACAACCTTCTTGTGTTGAGTACTTTGGCCCACTTCATCGTATTAAAGTGTAAACACAAAACAGCCCGAGGGAGAATGCAGCAATGTATGATTTTATCATTTTAATTGGAACAAAGTTAAAGAGCTGTAGGTGTGAAAGCACCATGAATCATCTGCTGTTTTTAATCCAGCTCTTAAGGGTTAGAGTAAACAGCTTAAGTGCACATGTGTTCCCCCATCAAACTGTTTGTCCCCAGCTGTTCATCTTTTTATTTGTTTTTGCGTTTTTCTTCCTACCACTTCTTGCTTTTGTCTCTATTTTGTTATCTGATTGATCCCCGACCTCTGCTTCCCTCATCTGTGGTAAGTGCAAGAATGTTCCTTGTTTGAGTGTCTGTGTGTGTGTGCATGTGTGTTTCTCTCTGCACTTTTCTATAAAAGAAGACTTAATGGTTTGACCAAAGGTTCACGCTTGGGAGTTGTTCTATTTTTTGCAAGTAAACAAAAATCAATAACAGCAAGTGCCTTAAATGCATTTTGTTCTAATGGCCCCTGTCTCGCTCACTTGTTTTTGTGAAAGTGTGAAAGAGATGATTTAAGGTCTCTGAGACCTGAGCATCATGTCGAATCGTGTCCAGCAGTACCATAAGCATCGATTCATGCGCACTTAAGGTCCATTTCATGAGGTGCACCATGAGGGGCCCCGGTATGACTCAATCTATCCTGAGAACATCCTGAAATCTCCAGGGAAAGATTCAATAAGGTGCTGGTAACAGATGCAGGTCACATAGTTCTTTATTTTGATGAGTCCAATATGAGGTAAACACTCCTCTATCTGTTTTTCTCCTATGACACCTCCCTAACAACCATGACGCTGTTTGTGCAGATGGCTGTTCAACATAATTTTGATTCTGCTCAGCATTTTTTTATGCTAAAAGAGAATGTTTCCTTCCCTGTGACTTCTTAATGTTACTTGTGCTTGCACTAGAATCATGTTGGGCCATTTTGGATAACATAGCAAACACTAAAGTCTGTCTCTTTTCTTTTTTGAAGTGCCTACGGGTAACATTCAGAGAAAAGAACAATTTTTACCTGGTGTTGTGAAGATTTCATCCATCAATCACAGACCAAGAGAAGATGTGATAAAGTAATGCAGATACATGACACTATGACATCATTACTCAACCATTTGCAATATATTACAAAATTTTAACCCAGTAATCACCCTGTACTTTGGTTGTACTGCTTCCAATACAGCTCATTTCATCTACAGCTTTCATCCAACCTGTGTTAACTCAAGGCCAAATGATCAGCCTGGAGCCTTCAGAACTTACACTGAATCCATCTCCACCTGAAGTTCATGAGGCCTTCATTTTTTACTCTAATGGTGTTTGACTACTAAGAGTTGGGGCCAAATCAACAAAGAATGGACTGCTCCTGCTAATAGTGCCATAATTTGCGCAGAAATAGCTCACGCAGTCTGCCGTGTTGTTGCGCCTTATCCTCAAAAGAATTTACTTTGATGATATGCAGGCGCAAACACGCCCACACAGTTTGGCATCTGAGCGCACATTGCGCCTCTGACTGTAATAATTCCTGTGGCAGATAGGTGGCTTTGTCCCTGCAAACTTCAAGGCGATTGACATCTCCTTTACACTGAGCAGTAAAAACAAACAACAGCACAAGAACAATAAGCAGTAACAACGAGGTACAAGACGTGAACTTGCAGCTATAGCGAGTAGTTCATGTCAGCTGAAGTGCTCTAGCAGGTTAAAAAAAGATAAAAATAAGGCTTGAGAGCACACATCCAGGCGAGTAATGCAGAGGTGATGGGGCCATAAGTATGATTGCTGCTGCTCTTGAGGCCAGAAATGCTTCTGTTGTAAGGGGGGAAATCAGCCTGAGCCGCCTGCCACATGATGAGAATTAAGAGGCAGTAAAGAAAAATAATTGTAATTTATAATAACCTTGTTTGGCATTCACGTTTTGTTGTCGTTTTCACTGAATGGTTAAGGCTGTATCTGTTGATTTATTTATTATTTATTGTATTGTCCTGATGATCTTAAGTCATAACATACATATCCGATAAAAAAAACAATATAAATAAACAAGTCCACAGGGAGCTGTCCATGGTCCTGAATCTTTAAGTCAACATAAAGCTCACTCTAACCTACTACTGAGGCCGCTGAAATACTATCGTTAGGATGAGAAGCTGAGCTGCGTTTATTTCTTGGGTTTGTTTGGGTATTACTGATTTATCCCCTTATTTAGTGAACACTCAGCACCCTTACCTCCTGAGACACAGCCGCCAATTGTATAAATGTCAAAGAATTAATTGTGCCTCTTAAGAAAAAAAACTTCAAGTTATTTATTATCACCACAAAGTGATTCAGTGGTCAAAGGACCATATGTCCATAAGTGTCGTTTTGTGTTGTCTTTTTTCTGTTGTTCATCACGTTTTATTTTTTTTTTCTTGGCCTTTATTATTGAAACAGCCAAAACAAATGCAGAAAATACAACTCAAATGACCAGAAAATGGTCAAAGGGGTCATAGGGTATTTTTAAGACTGTATTTAGACAAATTATTCATGTTTACTTAAAAAAGGTGGAACATTCACAGAGATGAACACAGTCGGCTATATTACTGTCATCAGTAATATAGTGCACTACTTTTTTCTGTCATTTGCACAGGTTTAGCGGTCGCAAAAGCAGTGCAATCCTTTGAGATCTCTGGAAAAAAATGTTTGACACCCAGGGCTGAAAAAACTGACCCTCCTTTAGACATTTAACATTATCTCAGTGATCAATGGGCTAAGCTTTCATTTCTGGTATTCACCTGTGGCTTATTACAGCAGGTGGAGATCAATCCAAGTTTATCGGGTGACTATTTTTTTTTACTTTTACATTTTGGTCTAGACTTTTTGCAGATGCATGACTAACATGACTTAAGCTAGTCCAGTGGACATGTAAAGCTCTAATGTTGTCAAAATACAACAATGCATTTTAGCTGTAATCACATCAGAGATGCATTTTTTGAGCCAATATGGGCATCGGAAGTCTGATGAATAATTAATGTCCCTGAATCAGTCAAATGTCTTGGAACCCCTTGAGGAACACTCACAAAAGGGAAACAGCTGTAGACTTGGCTGAAATAGCCAATTTTTGGTGCACAGGCAGTGGTAAATTTGCTTAACTGTTTTATTACGCTTATTGTGCATGTATCATGATGTCTGAGGTTGAGTCCTATGGGGGACATGTCACTTAAAGAGCTGGTTGGAGGCCTGCTGGAGGAGGAGAAACACACTGACCATACTGTAGGTAGGCTTTGTGTATCCACCACTCAAGCAATGTGTTGATCAGCTGTTTACTGTGAGGCTCTGCATGCTTCAAAACAAGGAAAATCAACCCCTTCCCATGGGATAAATCTGCTGTTTTGCAGAAAAAATGATTGGCATTTGTTTTGAATACATGATAATGGTCATCTGCACTGGAGTGAACACAACTTAAACATCTGCTGATGGGAACTGGAGTACATGAGAAATTCAAGTTACCTGTCAATGCAGGTGAGTTAATTGTGAGCTTAGGCCGTCAAGCTTCATTGATTAAGACACTTCAAGATGTATCAGTATCAGAGGATTCCAGCAGCTCCTATGCCTATATGTATATATGTGTGTATATATGTGTGTGTGTGTGTGTACATATATATATATATATATATATATAAATATATATATATATATATATAAATATATATTAGGGGTGCAACAATACATGTATCTGTATTGAACTGTTCGATACAGTGGCCACGGTTCAATACACCTTTGAACCGAACGATACACTATTATGTATTTATTTATTTGATCAATTTCTGACGAGGCGCTATGCGCTGAAAGTTCAGTGAATCTGCGTTTGATTACTCCGGGCTGCATTGTCGAGCACAGATCCACTGAGCTGCGCGCGCAGCACCTCCCCTGTAGAGATAGCTCTGATTCGGCTAAGCTGCTGAGACAGAAGAGGCTACGGGACGCCACGGCGCTGCTACATGGAGAATGCATTACCTTCAGCTGAAACTGAAGACCCTCCACTATCATTCAGATCTGGCGTATGGCCAGCAATGCCACTACGAGCTGCCGCTGCCACAGATCGTGCTTGCTGTCTCTCCGGTGGGCTTTACACGAGTACGAATTTGTAAGACTCCGGTAAAATAAACTATCGATCTGGTGATATTGACACACGGAGACGCGTATTTGTCCATGACTCCGCATCTTTTTTGAAAACCGGTTTGCAAGTGGATATCAGCGTATTCGTCTTCATGCCGTAGTTGGTATAAACAGATAAGTCCGGAAAAGATGGTGACCTCATAGCACCCGTCCTCCTCCCCGCCCCCCAACTCACGCTGTCACACACACACCAACAACAACTATGGTGGCAGCAGCTAAATATTGCTACGACTTTTACACCAACATTTGCTCACAGAACACCACCAACACCAGCTACAGCAACAAGTGCTCATGCAGAGACGCAGCATGTTTCGCACGCATGAGCACTTGTTGAGCGTTGTACCCAGCATATATATGGGGTATATATGATGTGTAAATATATACGCCCCGGCGTGTGGTGTACATAAGTAAATTACACAAGTATCTGTCATATATATATACTATTCGATGAGTATAGCCAATATCAATACATTGAGGAGCACTACTATAATACCTGTATGTATCAGTATCAGACCTGATGGTGAGCGTGAATTCCAGTTCAAACACACTTGAATATGTATATATGTGTGTATATATATGTGTGTGTGTTGATCAATTGTGTGCCTCAAATATATATATATATATATATATATATGTAAATATATATTAGGGGTGCAACAATACATGTATCTGTATTGAACTGTTATTACATTCCTTCAGCTGAAACGAAGACCCTCCTGTCATTCAGATCTGGGCGTGTGGCCAGCAAGTGGAACCAGACAGAAACAACAAGCAGCACACATGCTACAGACTTTACCTGGGTCATTTAGACAGCCTTTAGCACATGATTCAAAGAGGGCAAAGGACATCGACCGGGCCATAGCTACTTTTGACGCTGTCCACATGAGACCCTTTTCTGCTGTGGATAACGACGCTTGATACACTTAAAGCTCGTTCTTTGGAATATTTACTCTGCTGCCAAGAATGCATCACATAAGATGGGTGACTTCTCTATTAGATACATTTAATTTTTACTTATTCTTATTTTACATGGTATATAATGACTGTTTTTCTAATCTCCAACAGTGCAATACACTTCATTCCACATAAATATTTGTCGTAGTTATAGGTCACTTTTAACTGACAGTGTTAATCGATGTTTCTTGCATAGCCCTTGTACTCATATTTATTTTTTATACTATTTATTCTGGCCCTAATAATGTTTATATTTTTATACACTTATTCATTAACAATATCACTGTGTGTTGTTACAATCCAGGAAGCCAATGAAACAAAATTTTATTCCAAGTGCACTGCTGTGTAATTTGCGTAATGACAATAAAGGAAGTCAAAGTCTAAGTGATGTTTTTGTTTTTTATGGATCTAAGTATGCACTGAAGAATGTGCCTGGTTTAGCTGCAAGAGGTACATTTAATTCAATTAAAAAATATATACTCTGAGTTCAAACAAATGTTGGTTGTTTTAATAAACCACAAGTAAAAAAGGCATTGAAATTTCTCATATTTTGTATCGAAAATGTACCGTGACAGAAACGTATCGAATCGAACCGAACCGTGAATTTTCTGTATTGTTGCACCCCTAATGTATATATATATATATATATATATATATATATATATATATATATATATATATATATATATATATGTAGTGATATCAGCATACTTAGCAAAATTTATTAGCACTGTATGTTGATTAGTAGCTGCTCGCAGAGTGATATGAAAGCTGTGCAGTGTGCTACAAAGTATATAAACTAAGAAGCATGATAGAGGAAGAATACATTGCTGTAATTTTGTTGATCACAGAATGCAATCAGCCTGTGCTGTTTTATGGCTTGTTTTTATGTGAAACCATTGAACTATATGACGATTTGTCTGCCCCATTTGCAGGATTACAAATCCCAAACCAACATGCAGTTTATTTTTGCAGAAGAAAAACTGATCTCCATCACTGTGACTATTATTTATTGACACACACATCAAACCTCTCTTCAAACATCACAAACTACCCATGAGAGGCATTTACAAGTCCTTTCCCTGCTTGTTGAAGCTTGTTTGGTTGAAAAATTCTTACTGATGATTTCTAGCATTAACATTAGCCCAATACTGAATACTGAATATTCTTAAAACATACTTTTTAAGAATATTTCACAACAAAGCAGGGATAACTATGGTTGGATATTAATATGCATAGACATCTATGAAGTAACATGCCAACGACATAGTCTTTTGGTTTCTGGGGTGAATGGAAGGGTGTGATGCCACATGCAAAAGATCAATAGATTTTTAAACTTAATTGATGATGTAGAGAGAGTGGATGGAGCCTGAAAAGGAATTTAGAGAGCAGGGGAAGACACACAACAAGCTTGCCTCGGGCTGGACTCAACCCGGGTCGCTCCCACATGGCGGGAGCCTCAGCACATGTGAGTCTGTGCATGGACATAGCCAGCAGGCTATCGGCACTCCCATGGAGCTCTGTTTTAACACCTAACAGCTGAAGGAGGAGAAGAAAGGGATAAGGTGGAGGGTTTATGTGCTAAATCTCCTTCAAGAAGGACTCTCAAGAAAAGCATAATGCTAACTTCAATTTCTGTTTCAAGGCAGCACCAGAGCAAAGAATGCTGACAAACACAGTGGTTTTGGAAACTTTTTGTGTGAGATGCAGGCTGAGAGAAGAAGCATCAACTCAAGCTCATCAGTCTTTGATACAGATGATTTTTTTTTAAATAAAGATTTCATGTTCTGCCTAAAAAATGCCTGCATCCACACACAAGGTTTTTGTTTACATATTTGCGTATGCTTGTACTGGTGTAGAGCAGCTTTATGCTTCTGTTTCAGCACAGTACAGACATTAATCATCTTTCTAGTATTACCTACACTGTGGTCATGAGTGCATGTTTGCTCTTGGTGCTGTTGTCATTATGTAGGTTATTGCTGTGGAAAATATCTGGTTGAGACACTGCATTCATAATGCGTGAAAAGTGATCTTTCTTTGAGCTTTATTCAATATTTAGATGTATCAGCAGAGAGTGTTTGTAGCCCTTAAGTGTTGAATGTCAGGGCTTCTGCCTCACCCTAAATGCAAGCTTATCATATTAAATAATCCATAGCTGTGACATCATGATTTGGTTATCAGTGGGTATGGTGGATAGCACTGAAGGCTCAGGTGAAAAAAACAAAACATGGCACACCACTTTAATAATATACAGGCTTGACCAAAGACCAAGACAAAAACCTAGATTCATTAAAATGGTGAGAATTATGTCAAATGTGTATTTTTTTTTAAATAATAAATAAACTACTGTTTATTTATTCTCATTACATACTTCATTTATATTGTGGCCTCACAGGAAAAGGTGCCACAAAGTGACAGTGGACGAAATATTTCAACATAACATTCTTTAATCCTAGATTGATAGATATACTATATTTCTCCATGTTACAGAAACATAATGTAGCCTTTATATTCTCATTTATTTGTATCTTCATAATTTATGACAACAGTAATAGTTTCAAACAACATTTGCCACTGTGTGCATTATTACTGCACATGCAATGTGTTTTGTGTCACACAGATTTTTACCCTTGCATTTATGAATTAAAAATATTGATATGTTTTGGAAGCTGTGACATTGGGTGCCCCGTAATGCTTCTATTTCACATCAGAATCATAAGTCATGCCCTTTTAACTCAGGCAAAGTTGGGCTGCACCAGGTTTTGCTGATGCTTCAAAAGTAAGAAGCTGCTGGTTTGACTCCCTGGCTGGAGCGGCCTTTCTGTGTGGAATTTGAATCTTCTCCCCATGCATTACACTGATTTTTCCAGGTACATTTGTTTCCTACCTCATAGAAAAATCATGCTCATTAAGTTAATAATAGGGGTGGGTGATACTGGGAATTTTGGTATCAATCCGATACCAAGTAAATACAGGGCTAGTATCACCAATACCGATACTTTTTACCTGAAATGTAATGATCATTGAATAATTTTGTAATTTTGCCTTGAGTTGGTTGATTATGATTAGGGTTAAACACAGCACAAAGATTTTAGGCAATAAACACGCTTTTTATTAATGAACCACAACAATAGAACAAAATTTTAACTGTATAAAAGTAATAACTTCAACGTTTAAGACAAAAAATCACAAGTGCAAAATAACAAAAAAATCAGCAATGTAAAAAAAATATATATAAATATAACAATGTCAACATCACAACAAAAAATACCTTCCATCGCACAAATAAAGTGTAAACTACAGTTAACCTTAACCTTTGTCTTTCTGCTCACAAAACCCTCCCTTGGGTTGCCCTTTTGGCTCTGTTTCCATGTTGACAACAGATTTATAGGTTTTTGTTCAGGAACAGTAACATGTTGACATAGAGGGAGAGAGGTGCACGGTTTAGAAGTAAAGATGACATAAGAGAAACTGCAGTATTGATCTCATCACGCTAGTATCGATCCGATACCAATACTCAGCGTGGTATCAATACTATCGATATTAAGATCGATACGCCCACCCCTAGTTAATAAGTAACATAACTTGTGGGTTAAACTGTATGTATGTGTGAATCTCTGTATGTATGTTAGCTTAACATTTCTCTTGTTCAACGTCAGCTGTGAAAGGCTTCAGACCCCGAGAATCCCCAAAAGAGACAAGCAGAGCAAATGAAGGACTGACAAAAGTAAAGTAATCCTGTCCATAAACCTTTGCAGTCTGTCATGGGCCTCAGGATACATGTTGCCAGCTGTTAAGTACTGCATGAAAGAGACTGGCAATGTATAAGTGTGGCAATGGCTTATCTTATAGCTTCTCAAAATGCACTGAAGAAAGTGATCCCCATATCTGTACGTTTTTACAAAAATACTGTAATGAAAGTGCTTCTAACAGTGATGAACTGGGCTGAGATGGTGAAGGAGGGAGCACAGTCTGAATTTAAAGCTCTGAATTTTTCCCAACCCTGACTTATGTGCTCTGGGTGAAAACTGAGGCATGCCAAATTCTCGGGTTGGCTGTTGTGTCCTGGGAAAGTATTGGCATAATCAACCAGATGGGTTTGTAAAAACCTCAAATAAACAGCTAATCTGAGCCAAACACTGGAACCCAACTGAGGCCTCAAACCAGATTCCCCCCCTTGTGTCAGAAGGCGTGAATTGGCAAGACACCCTGACTAAGACTGAGGAGGAGAGAGTGGATGGAAGAGGGGATTGTACGATTATGGCAAAGAGTGGAAAGAACAGACTGGGGCCCAGTGCTGGTGATGCTGGACTGGAATGACATTAAAGCCTTGTAAGTGTTTTGTGGGCAGAAATTGAAAGAAGCACAGAGATGTAGGGAGCTGCTTATCAAAAAGGCTTTACGATGCAAGCAAGAAACACTTTTCTCTTCTTTAAACAGAGGAAGGTGAGCTTTGACTGTTTTCCATCAGATGCACTGGTTGATATGTGTGCTCCTGGATGTAATGAATGGTTTGAGTAACTGTTGCCTTTCTGGCATCTCAGGGGCCATTTACACAAGGCAGAATATGGCAGAATCTGAAGACTTTTTATTGCCTTTTGGCCACCTGTTTACATGGAATGGTACCTTAAGTGCTTAAAACCTCCAACTTTCAAAACTAGGGTCCAGGGTGGAGAGCTTTCAAAACGCTCCTCCATGCAGCTCAGTGTAAGCCAGAGTCAGAGTGTTTCAGGGTGAAACGCTGATGTCACCGCATGCCCAGTACTTTTTTTTTAATGTATGTTTTTGGGCATTTTCTGCCTTTATTATTGATAGGAGAGAGACAGTGGATAGGCTTGTGAAAGGGGGAGAGAGAGTAGGGGAGACACTCTGAAAACTGGGCACAGGCTGGATTCTAACCTGGACCGGCAGAAGCAAATACATGGGGTGCCTGATTGCTAACCACTCTGCCAAACCAGCACCCCCGCAGGACTCTTTAACATGAAGGCTGCGTGCGCATACCAGGAACAACAACAGCTTCGGCCATCTACCGATTAATGTGTGTGCTGCTTACCGTGCTTGGTTTGTTATCCAGACAAAACTATCCAGTCAAACTTGTCATCCAAACAGATTTGCTGTCCAAATAGAAACTCCTGCATCTTTATGCATCCACTTGCCATTGCTGTTTGTGAACATTTTTTTTCTTTGTATGTGTATTGTAGCAGCGCTTTTTCTCTGCAAACCTACATCACAATCTACTGGACTGGCATGCATACAACATTGGTTTCATTCATTTCTAGTTTCCCCAGCTGAATGTGGATCGAGTTTGAATACGCAAAGGAAAAACTTCTGCTTTTTAGGTGAGAGTGTCTCCGTGTAAACAGGGCCTCTAACCATTGTCCTCTGGCATCAACAAAGTCCATTTCCAAACCATTCTCTGTATGACTGAGGCATTGCTGTGTGGGTCAGCAGTTTCTGAAATACTTGATCAGCCAGTCTGGCACAAACAACCATGCCATCTTTAAAGTCACTTAAATCCTCGTTTTAATTCCCATTCTTAGTTAGAATATCAGCAAGTCATCTTCACCATGTCTACATTTCTAAATACATTGAATTACTGTCATGTAATTGGCTGATTAACCATATGTCTCACAGGCAGTTGAATAGGTAGACTTGATAAGGTGACCAGTGAGTGTATGTGACATTTTAGTCTTGCAACGTTGCCAAGATATGCATTCCTTTCCCTGTACTTTTGCCCGATTGCATTTTTGATACACTTTAAATTATTTAAACATATATCTTCAATAACAGCCATAAAACCAAGCTAAGGGTATTTTTATTTTATGTTAGATAGTAAAAATACTTTATTATAATTTTATATCGATATTCCTATGTGCTTGGAAACTTCATTCCCCCTTTTCTCAAGTCAGTGCCCCAGCTAGGTCACCACAGGCAGAAGAGTGGATACGCTCTGGAGAGAAGAAAATAAGAATTGCTTGTCGATAAGATACATCTCCTGGTTTTCTTCCAGTGTCTTCTGTTGTCTCAGATCTGTACACAGAAAAAGTCTCTTGGGTAGAGGGCTTGAACCCACACTCAGAGAACAACCATGTTTTTGTCAAACAGCAAGCACTAACTGTTGCTACAGTGCTGTGTAGAGGATACAGAGGTGGGAGGAGAGATAGTCTGGGTGTTATTTGTTGGGCTTTTCTACTGTTTATGGAGTCAGCTTTTTCAATTTCAGCTTTTCCTTTGAAAAAAAAGAACTGAAATTTCAGTACAGTGAGTCTTTATTGTTCAATACCATTTCAAGACATTGCCTATATATTAAGAAAAAAACATCAGAAATGCTGATTTATGAAAGCAGACTGAGTTAACCGGAGAGACTCTCGCCTCAGGAGTCATTTAAAATACAAATTAGGAAGAAATGAAAACAAAGGCTTCAGAAGATGTTATAAATGTTTTCTGCTGTCAAAACTGTATATTTTTAGTCAGACTCTCAACTTAGATTAAGCGGTGAAAACACATTTCCTTGGAAAAGAAATGACTTTGTTCCTACTTATCATCAGAGGTAAATGGTCCAATCAGAGAGTGTGAGTAAACTACGCGCTGAAGAAAATATGCTCACTGATTTTAAGCTTGTGGAAAGAAGGATTGAAGTTTCCTTTGAATAAAAAGTATGAAATGCCATGAAAGGTGTTCAGGAGTACTGGAAAAACAGACAATTTCTGATGCCTTCAGCTATGAAAGAAACTGTTTCCGTAAAAAGAGAAAACACAAACAAACACATTTGAAGAGCATGCGGGTCGATCTAAGCACACGACTTGTGCTTTGCATGCACCTTTGTACCCATAGAGCTAGGCCAGGCCAAAACAGTGGGGGACGGTAACTAAATACATTCATTTAAGTACTTGAGTCCACTTTCTGGGTAGCGGTACTTTTAGTGGAAATCTACATTTTGGAATATGCAGCTGTTTGTGCACTTTGTTTATGCAGTGTTGATGTATCACGTCTTTAGGATGTGCTGCAGGGCTCATATACTTTTTCAAGTCAAGAGCTTTATATTGGATCAATCAACAGTAATGATGGACACAGCAGAGACAGCTACACAGTTACATTGTATTACATTGCATTGTATTTATTTGTGTAATGCCCACTGTTCATGTCAGAGTGAATATTCAGAGAGTCACTAAGGCAGGGGTGGAAAGTGGCGGCCCGGGGGCCAAATGCGGCCCTCCACATCACTAAATGTGGCCCTTCATTCATTCCCAAAAAACCAGCAGCTTTAAATATGAAGAAAACTCAGATATCCAATAGAAATAATAATCTTATGTAAGTTATATACAACCTTACTTTGCTCTTATAGTGTCTGTGCCTTTAACATTATATCAAGTATTACTCAATACTATATTTAAAAAATGGCAGCAGCAAAATATTTGAGCTTTAAAAATTTGAATAACATCCTTTTATTGATATGAAAAAAGCTTCATTGGCTTTAATTCCATGTATGTTAGCTAAATTTGCTTGAATTCTGCATCAAGTTCATTTGATTATGCATAATATGTTGTAACATATGAATATTGGTTTTCTAATTTTATGACAAATTTATATTCTCATATGTTGTTTATCCAACATTATTTTTCATTGTCAAGAGTTTCTGAAAATTTGTAACAATGTGGCCCTCAGCCTGGGAAAGTGGTTTTATGTGGCCCTCTTGGTAATTAAAGTTGCCCACCCCTGCACTAAGGTGTGTTTTGAATGTGGGAGATTTGTGTGATTTTTCACAGAAACGGATTACCTAAATGGTCATATCTGTACAGTTTTGAGCATAACTCGGAAGCTTTTGTTCAAAAGTCATCTCAGGTATTTTCAGCCCCTCTGTTACATCACATGCTGTTCTGATGTCTGCAGCTTCACACCCTCACAACCTTGTCTGACCTCAGCCACATCAAAAAGTGGAAGTAGTTTTGATTGTCCTGTGCTATTCAAGTGAAGCCGGCGGTTGGATAACAAACACCTGGCCAATGAATCATCAGCCCCTTTGTGGATGTGGCAAATCTTTTAATGACATCGTTTGGGGTGAACAACTTTCACGATGTGGAGTGAGCAACAGACAAAAAGGGAGAATTTTTTCCATTCTTTTTCCTGACGTTTTCATGTATCCACTTGTCTTGGCAGCTTTCCTTGACCTAAGGTGTTAAGTGGGCTAGTACATTGTGCAACCACAACTAACATATTAATACTACAGTTCTTCCATAAACCACTGCAGTTGTACAGAAACTGGCACTCAAGACCACTGCAACTCGTACCTGGGTCAGTGACTTCCTTGTTCAACATCCGGCTCTTGCGGAGAGTGCAGCACACAACACATCTAAAACCTTTGATATTATAATAATAGTAGTGGTACCAGAGTATGATTGCTTTGTTTGGCTCTACTAAGTGGGTACATAGTGCCTTGAGCATAATAGTTCCAGGAGTGTTCAACCTTAAAGTACATTCTGCTTTCTTTCAAATAATTTTTCTATTATACCTCTTACTTTGCCTCTTGATGCCACTTGAACATTAGTGAACCCAAGCTAATGAACAGTTTTAAGTAACCAGGTGGAATGAAATCTCTTCAGTGGTTTGAAAAGCATATGTTTAATTTTGTGTGTCTGGTTTGAAATAAGCCATTTAGCTGAAGTGCCAGGATTTTTCCCTTCCTGTTACATCCTATAATATTGAACTGTGCTTTCATGTTAGGTCCCATTTAAATAGAAGCTGGAAAATATTTCAAATGGCAGATGAATCACAGTGGAGCACAACAGTTCAGTGCAGATGGAAAGAGACGGAGAGCAAAGCTGAGGGGAGACAGGGTAAAACAGTGAGGGAACAGGGGGATTCTCAGATGCAGGTGTATTTATAGCTGGAACGGGAGAATCTGTCTAACACACACTCATCGACACACACTGCAGGCTATCCTAGTCCTGCTGTTTAATAATGCAACTGCTTTGAGATCTGAGGGGCTCCTATTATATTAAGCTTTTGTGTTTCTTTGAGTGTTTGTGTGCGCTAAGAAGCTTACACATGCATATGTCATTAAAAGAGACGAGCCCGTCCCTCTCTCTGTGCTTTGCGACACATTTCGGTCTCTGTTAATTGGCCTGTGTGTGTGTATGTGGGCTATTTTGTGTGTTTCAGACAGAATTCATTATATTCAGTTTAGGGCTCCATCATGTCTCTGTCTTTACTTTGAGTCTGGAAGTTTGGGTGTGTTTGCAATCGTGTGTAATTATCCTCGCCCTGTTATGTGGCTCCCCTGAATGTGTTTGTATTAGAAACGCATTTTTGAAGTGTTCCACCACCAAACTTGTGAGGCCTCTTGTGCCCAATTAGACAACTCGTCTGAGTCACTGTCGTCACATGGTTCTCTCACTTGGCAACTCTCTGTCCCTTCATCACTGCATCGCATCTTAGCCTTCATCCGTCCACCCTGCAGCCTGGCAGTCAGAATGGAAAATAATGAATGTCAGTCTTGCTGTGTCCCAGTAAATCCACGTCTTGGAGCCTCTGAAGGCCAGTCTTAGGTTACAGGTGTGCAAACTGTTGGATTTGGACCCTTTGGGGCAGTGTTGGACATGACAACGGCTGACTGAATCAAAGTGCAGACATGCAGAGTCTGCTGCCAACATGTTCACACACTCTGGCTGTGTTCTACTTTGACATTTGAGATAAAGACTGGGGGAAGAAAGGAACAAATTCAAGACAGCCGGGAAGAGAAGAAGGAAAGAGAAGAGTAAGAGGAGCTCTCTGTCTACATTTAAGCAGATCTATTTCCTGAATTTGATGTTGGCAAATAGCTTTAGAGTATAAGTATGTTGTGAGCAAAAAATGTGTATGTTACTTTCCTATATCGGTCACCTTTACAAGAGACAAGGACTGAAAATACATCGGTATAACTTCATTATTGTGTGCATGCATTGCAGTCACATCCATGCACAGCCCCATAATTTCCTCTTTGAATGAGTCTATGTTGTTATGGGTGTGACTGTTAATGTCAGAAGTTACAATCTGTCCACACATTTTACAGGCGGCAATATCCAAAAGCAAGGGTGTCAAAACTGTTATCAGTAAGGGGCTGCATTGATGTATCTACCTTTAGTGTAGTTTATAAAATTGATTTAAAACCCCAGTATGTAAGATTCAGGCATTTCACTCAATACTGACCGATATGGAGATTAAGTGTAAATGTACTGTCGAGTGCCTCACACTTTTTCACGTGAGAGGGAGGGGAAGCAAGTCCACTGGAGGTCCAGATTGACAAATAAATCATGGGGATTGATAATGTAGAGTATTATCATGTTTCTTTTCGAATGTATCATTTTTCAAACGTCAGCTGTCAGTTGTTAGCTCAGTGTTTGTGTGTGTATTCTTTAGTGTTTTGTCGTTGGCAAATGATTCGTTCAAAAGAACAGATTTTTTAAGTGCACGTACTGAACCAAATCACTTCAAGTGATTAGTTCATTTCGGAGTTCAATTGGGCTCTCAGCAGCACAGCAGCCCCAGGTGGGAAGCCGGCAAGATTTAGTTTCAAGAACACATTAGGATCAGCAGAGAAAAAAATAGCAAAACCTGAATTAAGTACAAAAACAACAACAAAACAGCTTTTAAGCTATTACCTGACAGGCTATTTGTTCGTTCTTATAGGTCATAGTTATTAAATTATTATTATAGTTGCATTGTCATGTGAGAATACTTGCTGTGATTTTGAAGACATAATTTTCACAGTCACATCCACAGAAAGTCATTAATCTGCCACTGAACTGAACTGAAACCTTTACAGTTAAGTCGTGTATTAGTTCAGGAATACGGAGTTGCAGGCTCCTCCTGCCAAGCACTGAATAATTTGGTGATTCAGTTAACAAGTCTTTTGAACAAATCTTTTGAAAAAATCATTTTTTGTGAACTGATTCTCATTATTCAGAACATCTGAATGAACTGCTGTGCTCATCACTCTTCTGTAACTTTGACTGTAGCTTGTAGGCTGTGCCTAAGGCCTAACCTGAAGGGACTTGTTTATTACTCTCTGGTAGAGAAAACTTGACGGGGTTACAAACTTGGGAAGCCAAGTTGAGGACCCTCTGAGACATGACCGCAGTCGGATTACAATATGCTCTCGATAAAGCTGCAAAATATGAGACAAAGGAGATGATGATCATGACGGAGCAGATCAATACGACACATCTTTTTCAGACCATCATCTGTAAACACGTAACGAATAAACTCCAAACTAACACCTACATGTTAGACAGCGAAGGCAGCTCGTTAAAAAATATGTTGTAACGGTACGTCTGTTCAACTGTGTAATTTTTTTTCTCTTCTCAATGTTTGTTCAAAATAGGGATTAGCCTTCACTTCAGCCCCTGAGAAGTTAGAGGATACGAAGAATCATGGAGATCAGAGGAGACGAATCAGAAGAGGACGTGAGCTTAGGAGGAGCAGTACTGGTGTGGTCAGAAAGAGATCCATCTGACCAGAGGATACTTGTTTTAAATTTGTTTCTGTAATGATGAACAATACTCAAGGATTTAGTGTTGTGGTCCTCACCTTTACTATATTCACATATTTCAAGGTTTAGGTGTACGTAAAGAATAAAACTGCAAACCATCTCAATTCAATTAAAAAAAAAAAATAAATAAAAATAAAATGTATTTGGTAGGAAAAAGATGGCACTGAGGTATTCAGTGGTATGTTATTAATATAAGGCATAAATGTTTTCATTAATATTCTGAATATTTACTTGCATGATTGAAAAGCAATATTTTAATGTTTATGTCTTAGTGTTTGCTACTGTGCAAACTAAACTTCTTAACACTGTATGATGATTTAGTGCCAAACAGAAAATCATGTAGACATTGAATAGCAAGTTATAGAAGCACGCAGACATGTTTTTATTCAGAGCAAGTATTAAGGATGTCAGACATAATTGAAGACTAATCTTGTGTTATTACTTTAGAGTCTGCTTAATGTGCAAAATAAAACCAAGAATCACCCTCTAGTTGTATTATACACAGATAAACCTGAGTGGAAATTATAGAACTGGCAGCAGGTTTCTGGGATCATTGGAAGGCCTCGTCCACTTTAAATCCTCATTTGTACAATGGCCTCCCGAAGGTTTTGGACGTAACCATATTCTTTTTCTCAATCAAGGTGTACAGACTCCAGCCCTGGGGTTTTTTTATGTAGTGCTGTTGATGCCTTGAAAGAGAAAACAATTTCTATTATAGTTGTAACCTTCACATCTGTTTAGCTTGTAGTTGTGACAATCTGCCTCACTGAAGGGCAGCTAAAAAAGAAAATACTAAAAATTGTTTAAGTACACAAACGGTGGTCACATTTTACTCAAGAACAAGAAGCTCTGTGTGACACCTTCAGTTAAATGAGCAAGTTCTTCAAATAAAATCTAGTTAAAGTTTCAAGCATTTTTTGGGCACTTTCTGATACATACTGTAAATATTAGACGGATTATAACAAGCAAACTTGTTTGTTATTTCACAGAACAAGAATAAATTAAATAATAAATTTGCCCCAAAACTGAGGAGCACTTTGTTCCAATTAGACATCTGTGGCAGAGATATCAGATATAATATGCTTTGTATGCTATTTGAATTATATTTGTCCTTAAATAAGCTACACTGCATTTGACCAAAATGAACACTGAATACAAAAACACTCTTCCCACAAATATACAAGAGCAACAAAACTGTTTTTTTTCTCAACAATAAAGATTGAACAAGCACTCAAAGGCTAATGTCAGTAGTCGGTGAAACTATGATAAAAAACTTTCAGTCCTGCAGACACTTCAGAAAACATACCTGTTGTTGTCTGACTCCTGTAGTGGTGCTGTTGTCTCCTGTCATGAGGTGATGCTGATTACCTGAGCTGATATCTAAAATAAATACTGAAGTCAGTGCTGCAGTGAACTTTATGGAATATAAAATGATCAGATAAACCTGGACAGTAAGTTTTCTGTGTCATCAGCTCAAATGTTACAGAGTAATGGGACATGAGCTAACTTCAGACCATCTGATTGCTGGTCAACAGCCTCTGAGGCGTTCAACAGTCTGCATCACCGATATACTAATCATAATAATATTTCAGATACTACAGCTAATGAATTCTAATGCATAACAGTATGTGTGGCTAACACACATGCTAACAGTAACTGTGTAGGCCTATTGCTAATGTTTGGCTGTGTCAGTGTTGATGCCATATCGCTGTTGGTGGGCTAAAATGATTATCGAAAAGCAAAATGACAGGATAAAACCCCAGGAGCTCAAATGAATTAACAAAAAAGGTTAAAGACTTCTTTCCTCGCCCTCTGACATTAGCAGAACCAGCGCAGAGTCTGACTTTAGCCTGTTGTTTCCCAAACTCTCACTAACGCGTCAAAGCCCATTTAATCTTCACTCTGGTCTTGCTTCTTGCTCTGTTTTTCCTCTTTTCTCTTTCCAGGCCTCATTTGTCTAAGTCCTCTTTTGCATTATAGCCCCAGCTTTCATGAAACTGAAAACATGCATCCAGGAAACTGCCAGCATGCCCAGCTGCGTCTTCTGTGTTGTGTTATGGAAACCAAAACCAACACTTTTCTTGTTTCCTAAGAAAAATATATTGTTGTTACTTTATCTACTATAAAGTTTTTTGATATTAACATCTGGTATCAGAGTAGCCTACTAACAACAGCTCATACAGGGTCTGTGTGTCCCTGCATGTGCAAAAGGACATGCAACAGGCAGTGCTTCTGCTATTAAACAAATGACCACTGTTATAGATATTAAACAGTGACTGTGTTGGGGTGCTGGTTTGGCGTAGTGGTTAGCACCCCATGTACATGCTTCTGCCGGTCCAGGTTCGAATCCCGCCTGTGACCAGCTTGCAAAGTGTCTTCCCCTACTCTCTCTCCCCCTTTCACTAGCCTATCTACTGCCTCTCTCCTATCAATAAAGGCACAAAAATGCCCAAAAATATACATTTAAAAAAAAACAGTGACTGTGTTAATTGGGCAACATCAGCCTGACTCCTCTTGTTTTGTCTTCTTTTATCAAAATGTTGGAGACTCATCAGATGTTTCTTTAGTGAAAATCTAATCAGGTGCATTACTAGGGTGCTCTTTGTCCTAACTGAGAGAACAATAGCTGCTGAGACTAAACACTTAACACGGTCGTCTGTTTAATCAGTACACAGGCATGATGCTTGAGGCAGATGCTTAGCTGTGCAACACAGTGAGTGTTTCTTTAATTAAGAGATAAAGAAAGTGAGAGGGATGGTCATCAGGCTCAAGATAACTTTAAACATCAGAAGAAATGATGGATGGAGTAGGCAACAACACACTATTCAACCACAAGTGTATTTGTAAAGTCTATGTTTATGTGTTTGTGTGAGACAGGACTGCAGTGTTTTATCAAAGTATGAAGGAATTGCATAAAAAAACTTGGATTTAAGTGATAAATCACAAAATAGTACAACTGATTTGAATAGATGTACATAGAAAGTCTGTAAATGTTTTTTTTTAATACAGCTGACATGCTCTACTGTAAAGAGTCTTGAAATAACACTTGTCATGAATTGGTGCAATATAAATGAAAGACTGGAACCATAAGTGCTTTCAAAATACAAGCATTTGACCGGTTACAAGTAAAGTTTGTTATTGATAAAAAAAAATGTTTTCTGAGGTGTCCTTCATTTACAGAGCTTCAGGGCTAGGTTTAGTTTTGAGTTTGTGAAGATGTAGCAGTTTTAGGAGCTTCCTCTGATCACTTTAGACTAGAAGAACTGAGATGTGTTTTAACTCACATAAGCTGTTGATGCAGAAGTTAAAGCAGAGGTGTTATAACTCCAGCCCTGATCAAGCTGATCTGCATCAATAAATATAAACACACAGTCATTGTCAAGGCTGAAAGAAACATATTGATGCTTTGCAGAGCAACCACACTTAGGATATATTGCTATTGTTTGCAGGCATCAAACTTAAAGTAGAAAGAAGAAATTTTAAACACACACTCTGTACAAAGGGTGGACTCTGCTTTCTGTGTGTGCATGTGTTTGTGCCAGATTAGATATATCCCACTGCTGCAGTGCGTTCTTTGCCAGTCACCACAGCTGGAAGATTGAGCAGCCCTGGAGGAGAGTAAACAGTTGCATGGTATAACCAAATTTATTTATTTAATTTAGAATTTGTAACTCAATATGATGATAGCCTTTTTTTTAGAAAGATGTTTTTTTTGTCCATGCTATTATTAATGGGATTTAGGATAACAGACACTTATGGCCCTTTTCCACTAGCCCCCTCTACTCGACTCTACCTGGCTCTGCTCGACTCGCCTTGTGCTGCTTTTCCATTAGCCCCTGTCACCTGGCCAACAGCGTGCAGTGTTGCTGTAAGCAGAGAGCGGCTCTGCGGTGACGTCATTTTGAGCGCGACACAATAATCTGTGGCTGTTTGTCACAAACCGAGTAAAAAAGGTAAGCAGAAGAAGGCTGCAGGTGGCAAGAAGAAATACCCCTTGAGAAGCACAGGAGAGTTTTGGAAGCGACAACAGAATGAAGCCGAGGACGAGAGCAATCAAGCTGCAAAGAAAAAACATATAAGGGTAAGCTAACGGTAGCTACCACTAGCATGCTAGGTTGCCGCGCTCATGACTCATCGATGATGACATTGTCTGACCAATCAATAGCCGGCAGTCGGTGAAGTCATCTTTTAGTATGGACTCAGCTCGCTTGGAACCAGAGCGGAGTAGGTATTAAAAATAGCTTGTTTGACGAGGTACCAAGCCAGTGGTACACGCTGCAAATCGAGTAGAGCCAAGTAGAGTAGGGCCAAGGTGAGCTAGTGGAAAAGGGCCATTATACATGCACACTGGAATACACTGCTTTTATTTGTGAACTGCACTGAAACCATAAGTAGGAGACACACTTTCAATGCATAATCAACATATCAAATGCTTTACAGAGTCTTAGCTCTGATTCTTAACTTGTAACAAAAACTAAAAAATGAAAAAAAATAAAAAAAATATTAGTATGGCTTTGGCCCCTTTTTGTTGAGTGTCATGGAATCACATTTTGAATGACTTGGTGCTGTACAAATAAAGATTGATTAATTGATTGACTGATTGACCAATCTATTGATTGTAACACAGACGTGACACAGAACAAGCAAAATCACGTGCTATCAAAAAAATCTTCAATTCAACCACATTTGTAAACATACTAATGATTGCTACCAACAGTTTGCGAACAGGTATTGTTTGTTGGAGTGTCTAAAGCTAATTCAGCCATGAATAACAGCAAAGAAACTTACCATAGATTTGTGTTAATATATCAGGCTACTTTTAAAGACCTGTCCGTTCAAATGAAGACTTTTATAATTAGCAATGATATGGTTTCCCATGGTATGGTTTTTCTCACATTATACTGATGTCTGTATGATAGCCTCTGATATTGTGGGAACGCTTGATGAAATATAACTTTAATATGAGCATCAATATTTTTCATATGTTGTCCTATGCATATGCTGTGTGCTTAGTTGCAGGAAAAGAACAGGAATTGAATCATCTGACTGGATATGTACCAAGCAATGAAAATAGATAAAAACAATATAGTAACCTGATGGCACACACTGATGTCAAAGAGAATGAGAGCTGATCATCATTTTGGTTTGCATTCATGCTTCAAAATAAACATGCCTATATATAGTCAAGACACATAATCAGTCCTCATGGTGCTCTGCTGCTGTGATGGTATGTTGTATTTCTAAATGTCAAACTACTGGCAGACAATATATACAAAGATATGTATCCAGCCCCCTTTGAGATGGCCCTGTAACTCTGTGAAGGGTTTTCAACACCTCAAAATCAGAACATTTTTTTTATTATCTAGTATGCAACACATACATCTATGTACAGGGAATTTGCCTCTGACAGTTGTATCTCTAGTGCTGTGATGATCTGGCTTTACATTAGTTAAGTTACCTGTTTTGTTCTCGTTTCATGTGTTGTCTTTGTGTTTCCTGTTTGAATTTTAAAGTTCACCTCTCTTTCTGTTTCTGTAGGTTTTGCTTCCTTGCTTTGTCCCACCTGATCCCTGACTGTGCTTTCCCAGCTGTGTCTCATCACCCTAATCAACTCATGTATTTAACCTGTCAGGATTTTTCCCTTCACAGTTCTAAGAGCTCAGTGTAACTTTTAAGGTTCGTTCCAACACCTGACATAATTCAAAATAAAAGATGACGAAGAGGCAGCTGGATGCAATCAGATGGAATTTACTTGCCAGCGAGGAGGACAACAATACAGGCAAAGGCTGGATGTTGAACTGAAGAAATACAGTGTTTTCTCTCTTTTATAAGAGTGATAAGAAGGTGTGTGTATGGCGTGGCCTCCCCACAGGCTCCTCATCGTCTTGGAATGAAGATGTCCCCAGCCCGATCACAATGTTGATAAGAAAGAGCCTCCACACGAGGTCACATAATGTAGTATGTAATGTGTCGATGTGTAATGTGTGTGTGTGTGTGTGTGTCAGAAGAATGCAAAAGCTAAACAACGATTACAAAGTGATTACAAATAGGGATGCACCGATCCAGTTTTTTTCACTTCCGATACGATACCGATACCTGAATTTGGGTATCGGCCGATACCGATACTATTCTGATACCAGGGCTATTATTACTATTAAACAATAATATTATCATTATTGTTTAAATTATGTATAAAATTTGATTATGAGGCTGTAATTAACCACAGAACAGTTATTTACGTAGAAGATCAACAAAAAAATATACAACTGTAAGGGCTTTAAATTGAATGGCAACATTTATTGAATGAAGTGCAAAACACTAAGGACACAGTCAATCTCCATAGAGACGAGGGCTGCTTGATATGAACAGCAGAGTATGGCTCTTGGAGCAGGTCATTTATCAGTTGTCTCACTTTTGATATAAAATGTGTAACAAGAAGACAGTCTGTCGTTCTAAACTATCAACACTACCAAAAAAATAATAACACCATAAGGGCTGCAGCTTCTGAACAGCACACAAATCAAGTATAGTGCAGCAGCTTTCATAAGTGGCATATGATATAATTGTAAACATCTCTACCCCCCCAAATAAAATATAATAAAATAAAAATATTCCCTGTGTTCATTCACTTGGTGCCTTTTCAGATGTTTGATTAATTTTTAACTGTGATACTCAAATAGCTGATCGAATATGGGGATAAATATCTGGAACCAAATAGTAAATAAATATGCAAATGCAAAATATTGAGTGTAGCAGCATGTCAGGGCGCTGTGAGCGCAGCTTGACTCTCAGTCACATCCGCTACTCTGTTGACCTCAGTAAAGAGTTTCCACTCCGAACAGAGCAGAATAAATGGCTCTGTATGTTCTGAGGAGAGCTGTGTGGAAGTAGTTTTGGCTCTACACCGTTGATGTGAAACTTAAAATCAAAGACCAGGCTGTGTGTTCTGTGAAATACAGTTTAGTCACTCGTTCTCCGCTTATTTGCAGGCTCAGCCGACAGCTTTTCATCCAAGCTATACCGCCGAATGCAGCGGATCTTCGTCAAGAGTTTAACCCCGTGTGACGGTGTTCTTTTCGGCAGGGTGTTTACCGAAAGGGCGGATGATTGAGTCTCTGTACCTTATTCCAGGGGGCATGTCCGAAAACTGTTCGGCTTTGATTTTGAGGAGAACTGACGGCATTACTCCACACAGCAGATATGTTGTTGTTAGCGCTCGTCTGTTAGCTCAGGTGGCTAATAGATGGCGTCACACTCACAGGAGGCTGGCTGCAAACTGTGGAATGGATTTCTTGAAATGAGGGGTGGCGTCACATGTCCCGTGTGTGTTGTGTTGGATCGGGCCCCCCGTGGCACATGGATCGGAAAATTCCGATCCGTGAATTATGCCTGGATCGGACGCCGATACCGATACTGGATCGGATCGGTCCCATCCCTAATTACAAAGAGATATTCAAGTACAAGTACAATTAAACAAGATTAGGACGGGGTTATAAAGAGACAAATACATGAAAAGATTATATACAAAAGGTTGAATACATAAAATGTGTACAAAGATCAAATTATTCTTCACATAACCCTTGTGTCTTTCCCTGCCTTGCTGCCAGAAAGTAATTTTAGTGTTACTTTCAAGCACTTACTCATAGCCTAGTTTTGTCTTTGACCTTATTTTGTCTGGACTAAATTCTTTTCCCTTCTGTCTGCCTGTTATCTTTGCCTGGAGTGTTTGCCTGCTTGTGTACTGAACCTGGACTGACATTAAACTCAGTGTTTTGGATCAGGTTGTCTACATTTGAGTTCTTTTGTACAAGTACAAAGAAAGTAAAAAAATAAACGAATAAATATAAAAATAGAGAATAAAATAAAATTATCATGAGCTACTGATGAAAATAACTCTCCAAAATGCAGTGGATATATTTTGTACATCAATATCATTTATAAACATCCAGGAATATTTACAGCTGATAGGAGGAAAGTACTACTGTTTTGTGTGCTTCTATTGTATACAGTCGTGCAGATGAAAAGTGAAGCTGTTTAACTGTTTAAGACAGTGACTCCAGATGGGAAGAAACTGCTCCCGTGCTGGCTCGTCCTGGTCCTGGATAGAGGGCAGGGGGCACCAGTAATGTGCTCAGCAGTCCTCACAGTGCACTGCAGTCTGGATCTGTCCTGCTTGGTGGCAGCTCTAAGCCACACAGTGATGGAGGAGCACAGGACAGACTGCTGTGTAGAGCCGAGTTGGAGTGTGAACACACACAGAAATACACTAAAACACACACAGCACTCGAGAGCGCAGTACCGAGGCGGCCGTCCGAGGCGCCATCTTGCAACAATTCTCTTTGCTACATTGTTGCTTCAGTGCACCACTGACTTTCACAGCAGGAGCTTACGCAACAAGAAATGAATGTTGTTTACCTGAGAGGAAAAAGGATCAACTGCGTGTCCATGGCTAGACAGATTGCACAATGCCTGAGCAAAAGTATCCAGCCTGCATTACTTTTCAGAGCTTATTGAATCATGAGCCAAAATGTCTGTCTCTGTCCTGGGGGCTTGTGAAATGCTGCTTGACCTATATAAACTTCTTCAAAAGCAAAGAAGTGAAGACAGAAATGAGGAATTATAAGAGGAAAAGTTTTAATTTTATAGTTCTTAATACAGAAGTGTAACAATGAGTACTCTTACTCAGTGGCATACATGCACAGTTTGCTTTCAACCCAAATACTAACAATCTCTTTTTGGCATTTCACAGAATGACAGGAGGACAAGTGGAGCAAAACCAAGACAGGAGGAAAGAGGAGGAATAAGAGGAGAGGAACAAGTGAGAGCAGCTCTCTGCTTACCTTCTTTACCAGTCAGTGGATCTGTCTCCACAGGAGAAGGGGTGACACTGATAGCAGGTTGGGTTTCTGCCAGCTGGCAAGAGTGCAGACATCGACACACACACTCACTCTTACACACTGGCTTTTCCTCCTGTGGTGCATTGAGACTTTATGACCTTGGTCGGGGCAGTAAACTGTACAACACTAACATGGGCACAAACTTGTACACATGGGCTTGCAAAAACTCTCCAAACTCCAACAAGCCACCTGCTCCCATCTAAATGGCACTCCATGTTGTCATTGATGAATTCTGCAGGTTGGTTTGTTTGTGTGTTTTTTTTTAAAGGCGAAAAAGAACAGTGTCCAACTCTACCTGCTCATTTGGTCTACACTGCAGAGATAGACAGCTGTGAGTCTGTATTTTCCTTTTTTGATTTTTCTGTGTATGTGTGTGTTTATATGTGTCTGTTCCACAGAACTGTCTGAAATGCTAATTCACTCCACTGTTTGAAGCCAAACATTATGCAAAACAATGTCCGTAATTACAGGTGTTTAAGTGTTTTGGCTGGATTTATTCTTTGAGGTACACAACATTTGGGTTCTTTATTGCGTTACATGGATTTATCTATGCACATCACTGATTGGATGGCAAAATGTTGTGGTGTGTGTTTCTGTCTGGGAATGGGACACAAGAGTAAGAGATGGAATGTGTTTATTGAGTTTCCTGCCAAACAGATGTTCATCAGCATTTCAGAGTGTTCCTGTGAAGCCATTAGACTACATTACCAAGAACATGCTAATTATGTAGGTGCAACTGAAGGGAAGCTGGCTGCACATAGAGACTGTTGCATAAGCACACAGACGCAGGCATTCCTACTGTTATCAAGAGAAAGAGAGGAAATGAGAAAACTAGGACATCAGCCTCTTGGCTTTATGGATAAAGGTGCCGTTACTAGAGATGAAATGGTAGATGTGGTGTGATGTGGTAGGCCAAACTCTCCCAGTTGCTTTAAAAGTGACAGTGGCTCTGACCTTCTTCGCCACCGGGTCTTTCCAGCACACAATGGACACGGTGGCGTGTCCATTGTGATTAGCAGCTGCGCCTTGTAGGGGTGGGCGATACTAGGAATTTTGGTACCGATCCAATACCAAGTAAATACAGGGCTAGTATCGCCGATACCGATACTGATACCGATACTTTTTACATGAAATGTAATGATCATTGAATAATTAATTTTGTAATTTTGCCTTGAGTTGGTTGATTATGATCATGGTAAAACACAGCACAAAGATTTTAGGCAATAAAAATGCTTTTTATTAATGAACCACAACAATAGAACAATGTTTTTCCCTGTATAAAAGTAATAAATTATTCCACGATGAAGAAAAAAAATCACAAGTGCAAAATAACAAAAAAAGCAGCAATGTAAAAATGGCTCTGTTTCCATATTGACAACAGATTTATAGGTTTTTTTGTTCAGGAACAGTAACATGTTGACATAGAGGGAGAGAGGTGCGCCGTTTAGAAGAGGCGGTCAGAGCATAGAAAAGTAAAGTAAAGACGACATAAGAGAAACTGCAGTATCGATCTCATCACGCTAGTATCGATCCGATACCAATACTCAGCTTGGTATTGATACTATCGATATTAAGATCGATACGCCCACCCCTAGCACCTTGCCCACAGCCCACACCACAAGTCTCTATCAAGGGAGCGACAGAGACTTGAGGTGTGCCTCACTGTGCCGTGCATGAAAATTGCAAAATGCCCTGGACACACCCCGTTGGTCTACGGAATTAGAGCCCTGTATCTTAGTTTTTTAAATAAAAAAATCATATTAATAACAAACCTCACTACGGTGGTGTATTGCATTCACATGAAAATAAATAAAAATCTGCCTGTTTTTACAAGATACTATCTCGTAAAAACAGGAATTTATTAATTTTTGATTTTCCTGTTTTTTACGAGATACTACCTCATAAAAACAGGAATTTATTTATTTTTGATTTTCCTGTTTTATGAGATACTATCTCGTAAAAACAGGACTCCCCCTGACGCTTTGCTTTGAGACTAGCTGCTGCATTTATCAACCAGGTACGTGGTTAACACAGATACAAAAAACGTAATGTCGAGCAGATCCGACTTTGTGTCGGAACAGCCGCAAATTCCTCAGGTGTCTGCACAATGTGGACAAACTAATAACAATGCCATCTACACCGCTCAAAGACACAAGTATCTCCCAATTTTTCAAACCATGAGAGAAATAAAACTGAATAAGGTCTGACATGCGCGACATGTTCGTTACTTTTAACATTCCTTAGTATCTCATAAAAACAGGAAACTTGAAAATAAATCATTTTTGTTTTTTACGAGATAGTATCTCGTAAAAACAGGAAATTAAAAAATAAATAAATTCCTGTTTTTACGACACAGTATCGCATAAAACAGGAAACTCAAAAATAAATAAATTCCTGTTTTTACGTCATAGTATCTCATAAAAACAGGCCTTTTTTAATTTATTTTCAAGTGAATGCAATACGCCACCCTACCTCACTGACACAAAGTTTGCACAATCAATGTGATGCATTTTTGTTTTTCCATCCATGGCAAACAATTTTGAGTATGTCACAAACTGAAGGAGGCATCAAGCAACACTTGTGTCTCTGCCCACTCAGCCATGCTTTTGCTGAACAACAACGTGCCAAATGCTAAGAGATAGTGTAGCCTTAAAGTTAAGTCTGCCACAGCTTGTTCAAGCAGACTTTGTCCAGCATATTTCAAGGCTGACATCCCCAGAATGGACAAAGCACGGTGTAAGTAAGCTACAGTGAGAGCAGGAAAATATGCAGAGAGAGGGAGGGAATGTAGCCATAGCTTTTGTCACAGCTACAAATTTACCTCTGAAATAACAGAACAAAAAATGCAGAAAATGAAATCTGTTCCATAAAAAAAGATTTTAAACAAAGGTTTTGGCATCAGTGTGCAGATATGACTGACACAATCTGAGATTGAATTTTTTTGTAAACATGCAAAGATTCTGACAAATAAAATGGACGGTGAACAAAAGACGAGTAAGCTTTTGTGTGAAGTGGAGAGAAAACTCCTTCAGTGGTTCTTGAGGTACCAATGTAATTCATGTTCAAATATAAAATTGACAGTCAGACATAACAACAACCCATACACATAATGCTGTTCGCCCCGGCAGTCGCTGTTGTGAATTCATGAGAATGCTAAATTGAAGCTGAGAAACTGAACCAGGCATAAAACAACATGTACCTTTGCACAAAAACAGAACCAACCTACTCTAAAGTGAGTAAAAAACGGAATCTGGGGATGGCAAACATGCACACAAAGACACACACACACACACACACACACACACACACACACACACACACACACACACACACACACACACACACACAAAGACACACTCTTCAAGGCTTTTACAAATGCTTATTCCCTTTGTAAAGAATTATCTCTCTTCCTTTATGTGTTTCCACTTTATTCACACCAAGCTGGCATATTTTCCCTCCCAAGACCGATTTTCTGAATCATTTTTTCATGGTTTTAAAAATCTGACTTAGTGTATAATACATGCTGATGTGCAATTGTCACAGTCATGGTGGGGTATGTATTTGAATGAAAGGGGAAAACAACCCAAATTCTCTGTCACCTTCTTCTCTTTGTAATGTGACATCAGGAAAACTAACATAGACAATCAAAAAAAATTCCAGCTGTTCGGCGTCATGTGGAGTGCTAAGAAACAACAACTTGGTACAATAGTACACACTTGATTCTCTTTGATTCACTCCTGTCAACAGCAGCATCAACCTTCACTTTAAATGACTTCTGTGTCTCTTCACTTGCTCTTCACACAGCTCTCATCTCACACAAATATCACACACAAAACAGGGTTCAGCTGTGAGTAATGCGGCTGCTGTGTGGGCTCTTCATCTGTGTGAAAATATGCAGCAGTACAAAACGCTTGACTCCAGATTCATGTGCGAAGGCACAATCTGAGCTGGTCACCTGGAGTATGTAGAAAAAGGGATCTGACAAAAATGAAAACATCTTTTGGGGTACAACAGCTGCACAGTGCACACACAAGGTAACTGAGTCATGTGAGAAGAAATGATCAACCTTCTCTGCGGCACTCGATATTCCTTCAGCCTTCAACAGCCATTTGTATGGTGAAAAGTACGGTACCCACACAAATAAATATTTAGAGCATTCACTGATTCAAATATGAAACTAATTAATTGTAGACATTGTTGCTTATTGATCTCATTTAATCAATACGATTAAAAGGATGGGTATACGAGGACTGTCTTTTATAACGTTACTCTATTTTTAAAGTGTTGTTAGACTAAACTGCATTGTGTCCAAGAGTTGTCATATTATATCCACAATAATATCAGTATGAATTTTTATGTAATACAGTAGTGTCAAATGTCAGTGACACCACTCTTTTGTATTTTCTAGCTTAAGCACAGCCTAAGCTTAAGAATATACTTATTTGTTTCAAAAGTATGAATGATCAAGTCTGTAGAGACTTGGCTCAAGGCTCAGGTCTGTTCTCTCCACCTGCAGCTGCATGTGAATATGAATTTTCAGAGTGCTGCTCAGTGCTAAAGGAGGGAGACGTCAGTCGAGACACTCTGCTCTATCACCTATTATGTTACAAAACCAAAATACCATTATTTCTTAGTTATAACAGGCACTCAATTATGACTCACACCCCATATTTTCACAATTTTAGCCTGGAAGAACACTGGAATATAACACGCCCAAATCTTAGGGTCCGTCCTAGTTGTGCCCCTTAGCCCATTTCTTACCCCTTACCCTTGGTTTTGTGCATTCACATCTCGTGAAGTGGTGTCCCAATTCTCTGTAGGGCTAGGGGGAGGACTAAGACCAAGGGCTACACAACCCTCAAAACGAAGACAGACAGAGACCTCACTTGAAACCAAGGGTAAGAGAATTTCCCATAATACACCGCACCCACCAAAACCAAGCAGAGCGGAGATGGAAGGAAGCGTGCAATTATAAGTAATTATTAAATCATTGAGTAAATATCAATCATGTTTTTAGTTGTTGGTTATTGTCTCATCTGCTTACCTCACAGACAGTGTGCAACCCTGGGTGATGACGTAACAGGTGTCAAGTGGCGTCTCCTTTCTCAGCTGGGTTTTTTTACCCCTACCCTTTGGCCTTCAAAACAGAGGGCTTAGGGGAAGTGTTAAGACGAAGGAGTAGAGCTAAAAGGTAGAATTGGGATTCACAGTCGTAGTGTACCGACCAATCCGAGAGAAGATATCAACATGCTGATGTCTTCAACCAATCACAGCACAGCTATTTTGCGCCACAAGATGGCAGCATCCTGTGTTTTCCTGTGTTTCCACAGAGTAAAAGAATATTTCAACTTTTTGTATCAGATGTGTTGCTGTTGGGATGTTGGCGAGACAAAATATGGTAAGTATTTTGCTTGTACTCATGCATAATACATCACCCAAAAACTAGAGCTTCAAAGCAAAAATGTGTGCATTATAATCAAAAAAATTACTGCACATTAATCCCTCATCTTACTTCACCAAAACATACAACCTGGAGTATGGGCAGGTGTTTGTATGACTTTAGTGCTATTTTTTTTCAATTGGTATGCAGCTTTTGTAGCATACTACACAAAATAAGGAAAATATATAATCAAATGTTTACCTCTGAAAGGGACTGTGAGGACTTTATAAGTAATTATAAAAAAGTCTCACTTTTAGATATATGCCTGATCGAAATACACACTTTTAAGAAGAGTTTTATAGCATCGAAATAGGTTATCTATAAATGCTATTCCTTAGCCTTCCGGTCGGGTTGGACAGGGCTGGACTGGCCTGGATACTCAACTTCGGGAACAAGACAATTTAAACTAGAGCAAATTTATATTATTCGGACACGTCTTAGAGCACCGGGCTGTAAGTAGCCATATATAGCCGGCTACAACTACAGTAATAAGTTTTCCAAAAATTGCTTGTTGTCACTCATCAAAAACTATCGCTACGTTACTAGAGAGAGATACATTACCTTGTCGCTTTGTATCCTGTAAGTTGTTGAAAAAAGAAGTTGTAAAGCAATGCAGAGTTATGGTCCAAGCTGCATAACAACAAACATGCTTTGGATTGCAGACGTCTTTTGGTGCGTTCCAGTTGTAGTCAGAAGTAGGAATTTTGAGTTCCAAGTAGGAAACAGCAACTGGATCGCCCCCCGAAGTCTGAATTTCCTCCTGGGAACTCGGTGAAACCTCGCCACCCCCGGGTTGACAATTGAAGATGGATGCCCCCAGTGTGAACAGTTATTTAGCCCCTGTAATAATCCATTTATTTGCACTTCTGACTGGAGTGTGTCACTCTAGATCAGCTGTATACATAGTATTGTTAGACTTATATTTACAAAAATGCTGCCATAGTGATAATCACATTCTTCATGTGATATTTGTGAACAACAAAGCAGGGCGTGCTAACAACAGCTAACAATAGCCTGGTAGATCGGCATGTTTTTTTCCGACTTCAACTGGAACGCCGATAAGTCTGAGATGAAGTCACTCCCAGTTCGGAGGTTACTGGAATGCAGCATTACGACAGTCGCCGCGCGTGCTTATGGGTAGCAGAGTCTTTACGTTGCCGGTAATAGATTCTCCTCATAGCACCTTTAAGCCCAACAAAGTCTCTATATCCCATCAGACTTTATTGAGAAAGTGAGATAGTAAGATCTGATTTATACATTCTCTAATACAAAACCAAGAGAAAGCGGCATGCATTTATGAACTAATAATGTAAAACAGTGCTTATAATATTAGTCAGGGAGTTAGCTGTCTATGCCAGTGAATAATTAAAGAAAAACTAAAATACGGATACTGTCTGTTCTGTTTGTATAGTGTTTCTGCTGCCTATAAGCTTAAATCATCAATACGTGAATATTTTGTGATATATCATTTGCACAAATCTTGTTTAAAATATACTGATATTGTATTGAGGACATATTGCTTACCTCTAATGTTTGTTTTTGTATATATTTGTTTTAAGCTTCTCCTCTGTAGTCCACTCATCTAAATTACAGACCTTGTTTATTTGGACTGACTGCACACATCACTGATGTCAGAGGGTATATTTTCAAATCATCCAAGACCCTGAGGTAATAGTCATTTCATCCAAAGAGCCCAAAAAACTGTGAAAAACTGAACTTCTCCAGAGGGTTTAATTTTCTCTTCTCAGCTTCTCCTGCTAAATTCTACTCTATATATGTTTACCAGCTTTAATTTCAAACAATCAATCATTTGATGAATATGGTGCTGTGGATTTCACAGAGTTTTGAAGGAAACAGCTGACAGCTGCTGTAGACAAATTATGTTTAAAATTACAGCAAGAATGATGATGATTGTGAGGAAAAAACCTGATATCCAGCATCATTTCCTTTTTTTATAGCTATGCATAGTTGAATCTCATATCTTTTTCAAGAAAATAATCAAGTTGACATCTTCTCAGAGATCTTAATGTTTGTGTTTGTCAAACTTCCATTTAGAAGGTTTGTAATGAACTCACACTTGAAGGCTGCATTAGATGCACCATGACGGAAAATCAGATTAGGGTCTGTGCTTCTATTCTTTCCCTTCCCTGTTCTTTGGAAAACATTTTAATGCAAATTAGACTTTTTGATGTTTGTAATGAAAAAAATATGTCCATGACCTGCTTAAAAACCCCTCAACTTGAGAAAAATCCCTTCCCTCTCTCTGTTGCTTGCTCCACCTTTCAGAACATGTGTGATAGTACAAATCTTCTCCTGGTGAAGTTATCCAAGGATTTGCTGCCTCCCCTCAATGTGAGCAACTCCCTGAGCCAGGTGTTTTTTTGGCTCTCAGCTGGCTGTAGTTGAAGGATCATCTTTTGGCATGTCTCTGCAGCTAGAGTAGACATTAGGATGCAGCACTGAATAGCTGAAGACACCTTCACAACCTAAAACAGGGCATGGTCAAAGACATCTCAGGGGGATTTACATCCAAACATGCCACAATTAAGGTGAATTGCATCTACAAAAAGTCAATTTCTTTACCTCTGGCCTCTGCATTGTCTCTGATTTTGTAATGACATATAGACAACCTGAGGCAGAGCATACAGCCACCAGTATTTTGGGATACCCTTTGAGTAATAAACCAATATGATCATCTTTGACAACAGAAGCTCATTTTTGAAGATTAATGTGAAGTGCACTCATTTGACCAGAGTGAAGTCAGTGGTGATAAAACTGTGTTTATTTGTAGTTTTTCAAAACAGTTGTGTAATTTGAAGTCTTTTAAGTCATAGTAATTTCTGAACTCAAATCTAATGCTAAAGAAAATGGAATTAAATATGATGCAAAATACAAAAGTGTTTTTCAGATAAACATTACAACAATCATGTAATAAATGATTGTTGGATTTGAAACCCCCTTAACTGATTAATAACTGCTTAAAGCTATGGTCTTAGATTTGGAAGCTTGGTACATCTTAATAACATCGTTTATAAGGTCGTTATGGTCCTATGGTCCGATCTACGCAATATAAAGACCAAAAAGAATGAAAAAAATCCATTGAGTATATCTGCTGCAAAGCAGCATAATAGTTGACCAATCCGAATCGCCGTTCTCGGCAGTTCGGATTTGGTCCGTGAGTCCATCCAATCCCCTGTCTCCCCTGCTCCGCACGTCTTGCCCATGGTCCCGCCTCCTCCCCACTACCTCTCTCATGTACCGGTGATCAACTAGCGGCACAGCTACTGAAGCAGCCTCCTTAACTAGTTTTAAGTTAAGGAGGCTGCTTCTGTTACCCTCCACATCGAAGAGAAGGAAACGTAAAAGTTTTGAGGAAAAGGCTGAAGTAGGGAAGAAATATGAGCAATACAGGTCCCAACGGTGACTCAACATTGGAGAATCATACGGTGGAAAAAGCTGCAGAATGATTTGGGATTGTTGAACACTGCACGCAGTGCCGCAGCACCGGCCGTTCCGCCCCTGGTTGAACAGATAATAACTTTGTTTACTACAGTGGGAGATGTCTGCTGAATAACTCTGGTTAGTCTGCTCCTATACTGGCTAATGACTGAACGTTGTTGGTCAGAGCGGGTAGGCTCTGTCAATAGATTTTAGCATAAGTTAGCCACACATCGTTAGCATTGTAAACTGAGCTGGTGAAGACACGCCGAGAAAGATAAATCCTTGCCCACAATCGGCTCTACTCTGGCGACGCCGCCGGTCCAATTGAAATGGCTACCGCTGTGTGTTACAAGGGAGATGACTTTGTTGTGTTTGTTACTTTCAGTCGAGCTGTGTTGTTTTTGGTTGTTTTGCTGCTGATATTTTATGCCAGCCGGCTTGTTGCTCTATCAGAGGGGGCGTGCTGGTAGGAGGCGACATGAGCTGGGGGGCAGGATCTTGGAACACTGAGGGGTGGGGTGAGTGAAGGGGGGGCAGGCTGCACTTTTGTAATCTGTCTCAACATCCAAACTGGTTTTCAAATCGTAGACCCTAGTTTTAAGTTAAAGGAACTCAAAAAGAGCTTTTTCTTTGTTACAGATTATATGCAGTACTATGTCAAAAATAATGTATTAATTTAGTCTCATCAGCCACCTCATAAGGTAATCATGAATATGCCTGGTTGGATGCTCCTGTTGCCTTCAAAACTGGTTTAAATCTTCATGGCCTAGATTCAACGGGGGGCTGGAAACATTCCCGAGACTGACAATCATGGCATTACACAGTTGGAGCAGATTTGTCATTTGGACATCCATAATGTAAATCCCATCCATAACATCTTAAAAAACTTCTCTTCAATTAAGATCTGGTCACTGTGGATGCCAAAAAATATCCTCAGGACGAAACCATAGACAGAATGTATCTATGGTTTCATGTTGTTACACAAAATGATTACTCTACCATCTGACTGTAGCAGTACAAATCAACTCATCAAACCTGGCAAAAATTTTCCAATCCTCTACTGTCCACTTTTGGAGGGTCCATGTGAATCGTAGCCACTGTTTCCTGTTCTTTGCTGACAGGGGTGGCTCCCAGTTTGGTCTTCTGCTGCTGTTGCCTATAGTCTTAAAGATTCAACATGGGAATTCAAACATGTTTTTTTGCACACCTTGGTTGTAGTAAGTGGGTATTCAAGTTGCCATTCTGCCATCACAAACAACTTTGGCTGTACTCATCCAACCATAGGTATCATTGAAGCTGGGGTTGATATTTTTGGAAAACTAGCATGAATTTGAATGTAGTATCTCCTAGCACCTGCCACACCTCCTCCAAAATGACCCCCCCAGCTCACATGCATGCGCACGGGTGATATCCAGAAGACTGATTCAACTCCAAACCCTCAGCACAACGTGTTTGTTTTACACTACACCGAGTCATGTCTCAGTCAGTGGTAAGAAAACACCAAAACATTATCGTAGTAAATTAAAAAAGCAAACACAGAAAGTTAGTTAGTACTCACAACGCGATGTTGATTGGGGTATAGGTAGTTCCTCTGCCATTCTCCACATAGCTGTCAAGTCTCCCATTTTGGCCTTGAACCGTATTTTACATATTTTATCCTCTTTCCCGCTGTCCTCCTTTATCAGTATTCTCCTGTAAATCTCCCGTGTGACGATACAATAATAAAAACTTTTCTCTGCCTCTCCAGACTGAACTCTTTCACTAGCCTGAATGGGGCAGTAATGCTCCAAAATGATGGATGCCAACCGAAAGGTAAGCATTCTCCTGCAGACTCTGATCCCTCTCAGCTCGGCTATACGCACTGAGTCTGTGCATGCCGGCAAAATGTACGCGCAGCAGGCGGGCAGAATGGCAATGGGATTTGATTGGTTTAAAAACAGGTTTATGGGTTGGTGTTTTCCCTGTTTTACTCCTGCTGTAGATCGCGGATATTGTACGCTCTGTTTTAAGAACACATTATAAATTGATTACCATCGGGTCATAAAGACTATTTTAACCAGTATTACAAAAAGTGTATCTTAATCAAATTACCAACTCCAGCTTTAAGGGATTTACCCCAAGGAACTACAGCTTACTGATCTTATTCAGACCATTGTCTGGAAATCCTATTGTGGGTAAAAATCAATTTCTGAGTATTTGTTCAACTTTAGCAGGTCTTCTTGATCATCTGTACTCATCTAAATATACTGAGCTGGTATCATATGATTGGCACCTCTATTTTTAGTAGCAAGCAGTTCAAATTGTGTGCCTTATTAAATGACTGTATGGCTTTTTTTCACCAGCATACCAAGAGGAAACAGGGAATCTTTTCTAGTAAATACTCACTGTACGAGAGAGTTATTATGAGAGCACTGCAAAACCGCCCACGCACTTATCTTCTACGACAGTTAAACATTGTGTTAAGTTTCTTTATAAAATACTTTCTAGCCTTGAAACCTTTAAAGAACTTTTGCACTGCTTGTCACATTTACTCACTCACACATTGACACTATGATGACAGAGGTTCCTGTACAAAGATCACACCTGCAAGAACTCCCAATTCCATGCTGATGTAGTGTTTTGCCCAATCAGGACCCTCTTACAAGAGACAACAGGGGCTGTGGACTGGAGTGCAAATCCTTACATCAAGAGATGATGAAGGCACTGCAGTATCCATTATAAGCTCATGGTGATGGCTAGTTCTCAGAATTTCCTAGTATTGGGAAGATGGAAACTTTGTGGTATTTGAGTGACAACTGATGAGTCAATGCACAAGGATGTTTTGCATAATTTTGAGCACATATGTACTTATTAAAACACCACATTATACCATAATAAAGACAGCTTATAAATAGTAAGGCTTCAATAAAGTAATTTCTGTAACCACAGTTGGTAAACACTTTGCATGCACTCAGCGCACACTTGGTTCATCTTTCCTTGACTCCTCTCAGATTAGTGCATCACCTTTAGAGCAGTTCATCGCACAGTGCATAGATTACAAACAAAATGGAGTTTCAGGATTGTAAAAGAAAATAGTATCTATAGAATGTCCCAACATGAAGGAAAGTTGGAGGTATGGAGCAACTTTATCTTGTTTCAAAATTCAACATATGCCACAATGATGCACTCATACAGGTCTTTGGATTTCTGCAATTAATTGCATTGGTAAGCTTTAATTACTGATGCCAGAAATGTTAAAAAATGTGAAGTTTACTTCAGACTTGGTCCCACAAATATATTTTTGGGGACAGGACAGCCTGGGCCGGACTCAGACGAAATGTCCAGGGGCTTGGGTCGGGACAGGTGGGATTTTTGTAGTAAATGTTTACAACATTTACTACAAAATACTGCATACTACACATGCGTGTTTACCAAGTGAGTTCAATCCTGGGTCTGAGGACATTACTGAAGATACACTAACAGTCTTGGATAGTTCTAAGTCTGTGTTGGTCACATGACTTAAAACGGTTGTGTTTGTGTTTGATGGAAAGACTCCAGCGCTGCACTGCAGATGGGTGATAAATGGTCTTTAAATTTTCCAATGACACAATTTTTGTGAAAAATCAAAACAAACAAACAAAAAAGAAAACACTTTTAAGTGCTGAACAGCTTATCATGCATTGTGTGCACGATAAGCTGCTTTATTGTAAAACCGATATGGGAGAAAGACTGGCTTAAAGTGACTTGGAGCTCATAACCACCTACAGACTCCAATCAGCCACCTCAGGTTTTTATTCCAACACTGGAAAATTGTCTGTGACTTAAAATCTCTTGTAAATCTTTGGTTGTAGGGCTCGCATTAATGTTGGCTGAGATGATCCGCACACACATACACAAGCACACACAGCCACTCAGTTTAACAAACATTGCACTGACTTCCACTCATCCCCGAGGGCTTAGCCTGACCTTAAGTATAACCCCAATTAAGACAGACTGCTCTGAAATGAAGTGCGGTGAAATCAAATTTTGGGCGTAGATCATGTCTCCGTTTTGACAAGCTGCCTCCAATCAACTGGTGCAAAGTCCAGATTTTGTCTCCAGATGTGGCAGATGACAGAAACAGACACACAAGTTCCCCAAGATGGCCTGCAGCCAACAAGAGTGAAATTAGGAGTGACGAAAGGAGCGCGAAAGGTCTGCTGTCCCCCCTGTGATCTGACTGATCAGAGAGAGAGAGACAGCTGTGGGTTCTTGAACTTGCTCCGACTCACCCACTCCCTCTACCTCCCCTCCCCCTCCTTCCACTCTCCCCAAGCTCCCACTCTACCCCCCCTTTCCCTCTCTCTTCGGCTTCTCTACCCTCTTGCTTTACTTTTTTTCTCTCAGTGCCAAACACACACACATACACACACTGACCTCCTCCTTTCCTCCTTTTTCTTCTCCCCTGTCTCGCCCAGCATCTGTCTAATTCAGTGGTTGGGCCTGTGGTTAGCAGCAGTATGGTTTTTATGATCACCCTCTGAGTACACAGTGACCTTGGACATTATTCACACACAATGGATGGAGCTGTCCACACCAGGGAGTGCTGCTACTGCTGTGGGCCGTTCTGAGTGTGTGTGTGTGTGTGAGAGAGAGAGAGAGGGAAGGGAAGAGAGTGCGAGTGGGAGGCAGAGAGAGTGAGTGCACCGTTTTAAAAATGTGAGCAAAAAGAGAGGATAAAACGAGAGGAGTGTTGTTCCATTTGTGCCGGTGTAATGAATGTCGAAGTGTTTGTGTTAAGGACCCTGTTCATTTGATTCTGAAAGCACATTTACTCATCAGCTCTGACAATCCAAAAATGCTCTTATTGGCCATAACCTTTGAGTGGGTGAGTCTATGACAAGCTTTTTTGAAATAACAGAGTAAGAAGGCAACTTGCTTCGAAGTCACATGGCTCTGCTCTATATGTCACTTAATTTATAAACAGTTATATGTATATGGTGCTTTTACATTTGTGGTATTTACCAAACTCTGCCTTCCATTACAGTGTAGACTGTATCAATATGTCTTTAAGGTAGGCAGAATCAACATAGTGTGTCTGCATGAAGCTATAATGGTATCCTTAAGGTGCGTTCACACCGGACGCACCTTGGCAACTTTCCCACCCAATTCACTTCACCCCGTCCAAAAATAGCTGTCACTCATTGACATCAGACGCACTCCAGATTCACTGCGATCCTATCCTATCCTATCCTATCCTATCAGGTCATATATAACAGGATGTACTGACATTATTCCAACTGTTTCCTTTTCACTCACCAACCAACCACAAAACACTGCAGCTGCTGGCCCTGCAACAGCATGTACTCACTAACTTAATGTTCCCACATGGACATGGATTGTCACTCTGTAATCCAGATAGAAAACAGTCTGGCACAGGTGTCGTCACACACCCGCACAACACTGTTGTGTGGTTGTGTGTTGTGTGGGTGCACAGCCACACACAACATAGTCTGTAAAGTCATATTTTGTCAACTTTGGTGACCGAGCGACGTGACCTGGTAGCGTAACAGAATCGCGTCCCGTTGCAGCTATACGTTGACTTTACATGAAGAGTGGTCGCCCAGGATACGTTTGGTGCAAATGCACCTTTACACTAATGATGGGAGAAACAGAGAATCGAGCTGATGGCCACTTTTTTTTTATCTCTGTGACTTTTCTAAGATTAATTTTGTTGTTAACACAGTTGCAAGGTGTAAAAAATCTTACTACCTAAGGCAGAGGAAAGTTTGGAAAGTCATTTTAGTATAACAGAGCTGGATACAGGGGGCATTTCATTTTCACCCCAATATGGAGATACTCTGACTACTCAGAGGCCAGCAATCTCTCCAAGTCATGTCTCGGGGCCGTCTGCACAATGATTAATTTAGGCTAGCCACACAAGTTTGTGGTTGTCTAGGCTTTTCATCCACACCGATATGGCATTTTATGTGCCTGAAAATGCAAATCTTTAAAAACAGGTCCAAGTGTGGATAGATCTGCAACCTGAGCGTTTCTGTGTGGACAATAAAATACAAATACAGGTAGTTTTAGAAACAATGACATACAGGCCCACCTCTACCTTACATGCATTTGCAAACCATGACAACAACAGAAACGTTGTGTAAATGCTGTATAAATTATTGACCTTGTTATACCCTTGACAGCGCAATCTGCTGTCCCTCTACAACAACCGTCTGCAACAATCAAACACCCAGATCAACATACACAAGTATTTTCCACATTACTCATGATGTATGCTCCATATCTTTTTCTTTTCTGCTCTGCAGTGACATTTACAGGTCTGGCATATACAGTATACTACAACATTTTCAATGTTTTTGTGTGGACACACATTTACTTAAATTATGCTGTCATGACAATGTTTTTGTCTCCATGTGGAGTCAGAGTTTCAGTCCACTCAGCTTGCTTGGAATCCCACTGGAGGTGATATGAAAAACTGCGTCAGGTACCAGATATAATCACATGAATCACATGGAGAACCAAAGTAACTTGAAAAGTCAAGCAGAAGTGAGAAACTGACTTTGATTTGTAATTTAGTCCGGCTTAAACTGGATTTTTAAAATTAAAAACATGCTGAACCATATTCACTGAAGTTGGACTTACACATCTTTGTAAGGTTGCTGGAGATTAGTTTTCTCTTTAATTTATAAATTTTTAGGATGAAGATTCAGTGGAATCAGAGATTTTTTTAACATGGATTTAAAACCACCGAGGCTGAAACAACTCCTTGATTCTACCATATCAATTAGAACTCAAATCTCCAAGGAAGGTTTCCAGCAAGTCATTGAATCGGTGAAACAAATTAAAGCAGTTCTGAAGTCAAATTGAAACTTCAATCTGGTACAGGCCAGGTATACCTAATAACATGGTTGATAAGTGTACATTTGAAGTGTAGCTTTTTCTTTCTTCCAACTGGAGTACTATTTGTCCATAGGACATAGAGAACATGTATATACTGTGAACAAAAGCTATTGTGTTATGTCTTCGAAAATATACTATACAATCTGAAAAAAAGAAAGTCAATGTGTGTTCAACTTTGTGAGA
This sequence comes from Scarus forsteni, assembly GCA_036419115.1. Taxonomy (NCBI): domain Eukaryota; kingdom Metazoa; phylum Chordata; class Actinopteri; order Labriformes; family Labridae; genus Scarus; species Scarus forsteni. The sequence continues at coordinate 7,254,338 of JAZDUH010000471.1, forward strand.
ACAGTTTGAAAATGCGCTTCCCTGTTCAAACATGACAGTAGTTGCAGGCACAAAAAAACACATTTTTTCTCTCTAAATCAACCCAATCTAATATCTTTGGGATGAGTGGGAAGTTAACTGCAAGCTGGACTTCCTCACTCGACATCTGTGCGTGACCTCTATGGTCTTTTGTAAATTCTTGCAGCCATGTTTCAAAAACTTGTTGTACACAGTGCACAAAATTACAATTCATAGTTTTATTTGCTGCGAGAGAAACAAGTCCAACTCTTTTGACCTCTGGGGATTTGGACTCCGGTCCAGACAGTTTGTTAAGGGTGAGTATTAGAGTAAGAGTTGGTAGAATGTATTCTGAGTCTGACAGCCAAAGCCAACAACACACCAGACTTAATGCCACATGTCAATGACTTCCTCCTGTCATGGCTCTGTGTATGGCTCAGTGGAGCTGAAAATGTTCATCTTGGATCAATAAATATGAGGAAATATTGTGCACTGGCGTCAATTTAGCCAAGATAATAGCCCTATGAACCATTCATTTCAGAACATTCCTGTTTCTTTATATCCAACACTGGCAGCATGAGTCATTTGTCCACCACAGTGCGAACACACGCACACACAAACACATCCACACACATACCTGCCTTGTTATAACACCAATCAGTCAACTGTCAGAGGCGGAGAGGGTTTATGGCAGCTTTATGGGAGGTGAAGCAGCACTCGGTAGTCCATTTGGCTGCCCATATAAATGACTCATCTATATGTGTGTCTGTGTGTGTGTGTGGGATAGTGTGAGTGTTTTTGCCGAACCAATGCATGTGTTAGTAACACAGTGACTATGTAGCTTAGCGCCAGGTACCTGTGCGTGTGAAATGTTTTTTCGCATTACCGTGCACATCACAGTGTTTACCAGAGTGTGTGGAAGTTCCACACAGCCTGCTCTATGACCATGTGTTCTGAGGGCAAATAGCTGCCTGTCCTGTCAGTGAGCAAAGTTGATGAAGTGAACTGTGAGTCTGTCTCTGCATCATTTGAGGTGTAAGATACTGTGTGCAAGTTAGAGACACAGAGAGCTGAGCAGAGGAACAAGGGAGCACAAGAGAGGAGTGTTAAATGGAGATAAGGAAGAAAGGTGGGGAACAAGAAAAAAAAAGTTTCTCCTGGTTTCAGTTGTAAGAACCTTCCTTTCTGAAATCCAAGCATATCTCGTAATATCGTCCTTCCTGTGAGCTGGACAAGTTCACTTCTTTTATATAAAAATTCTCATCTTGATTTAATTTTTTGTTCAAAATGAACCTCACTGGAGGCCAAGGTAGCCAGCACTTAGAAAACCTTTTGCTCCTGAGTACCAAATGCCCTTCAGTGTGTTTTACATGTTTCATCTGCGTGATGAAGTGTTTTAATACACGCAACAAAGGTCATCCGCATCAGGACTTTTCTCCTCTACCCCGATTTACAGTGCCAGTAGCTGCCTGAAACTTGTTTGTTTCCCTGGCTTTCCTGAAAAGAAATACCACTGACATGTCCTACCATTGTTACATCAGCACTTTTAGCCCATTAGCTCAGGGTAGCAGGTGCAGAGCACAGACCGTATACAGAAAGCAGCCACTGCCAAGCAGTACTGAACAGACTGGTTGACCATTTAGAGTAAATTAGGCTCATGTGATGATGGGAGAGCTCGCGCTGCTCATTTTCATTAGAAACAGTGATTTTTTTTTTTAGGTTAAGAACAACATGAAACACACTTTTGATCTGTGAACCTGTCAGTCTGTAAATGCACAGTGGTTATAGTACGGAGATTCTTCTTCTCAGACAGATGTTTTGCTGCAGTGTGCGACTACGATGACTGTGAAAGTAACAGATTGATTGTTCATTATGTAAGTAGCCCCACATAACACTCCTCATCTTTATGGCAGCTATAAGGCTCAGAAAGGTTGGTCTCCCCTGCTTTATGAGCTGATGCATTCAGATGGTTTGACAAATTATATAGAACAAGGAAAAATACAAAGCGACCTTCAAAAATACCAAAAAACAGACCAATAAACTTACAAGAAAACAGTTAGTTGATAAAAGCTGAAGGCCCAAATCTGTTTGTCATTAAAAAAGACTTTGTAAAAGGACATTTTTGGCTACCAGCTGTTACGTTTTTCTTGTTGATTAATCAACATTGTTACGTTTGTGTGTTACCTGGTATTTCACCCATCAAACAAAAATCTCCTTACCCTGTTTGCTACCCCTGGTTTAAAATGTAGAAAACACAACAGCTTATTACATTTGCTGGCATTTCTAATTTAGGAATGGCTCCCTCACAACTGCAAATCGGTCCCCATCATTCAATTAATAGAGCTGATCAAAAGACTTGACTCTTCTGTAAATGTCACAACTCTCACTAAAACTCCCGCCAAAGTTGGTCAACAAAACAAAGCCTCTGTTTAGGAGTAGAAGATGAAAATACGATGATATTAGAAGATAATGTAACATAAAGCGTTCAAAAAATGAGTCACAACAAACACACAGGGCTGTTGATAGTTGCTGAGGAGTTCATCTAATGCTAACACTACCCATTGAGTCACAGTGTATGAGCTAAGCTAGTCTATATGTTGGTCATGGACTAGACATGAAAACAAACTATTAAACAGATTGCTCTCATTTTCTAATCAAATTTATGAACTAAATTATGAACACTACTGCACTACAGAACATGAGACGTTCTGTAAAACAAACCCTTGTTAAAACATGTCTGAGGTAGAGCAAAAATATCTTTACCATAGAAAATTTTGAAGTGTTGATAAATGTCTTTTAATGATAAAATGTGTTCTAGATCATGTAAAACTGCTACTGAAGCTTTTAGAATCTATATTAGTTGTCACATCCTGCTGTGTTCCAGCTCTAAAAGCCTCTGACGGGCTGTCCCGCTTTGGGCCGCTCACAGTCATTATAGATTTCAACTTGACAAGATAGATCTGCCTGATTACAGACTTTGAATGAGAAAGGTCCAGCTGCTGTGCAATGTTATGTGGAAATGACATTACAAAGTAACGGGCGTGGTTTTTTGGGCTTGTTTCTTAATGTGTAGTTTCTTATTAGGGCCTTTCTGTCTGTGTGAATCCCCCATGATTATCACCCAGCTCCCAACAATAAAGCCAAACACGAGTGTGGTAGGCAGTTGGTCCTTTCCATTTCCTTTTTTTTTTTCCTGGTTATCACACATGCTCCCAAACACACTCATGTACAGAGCGCATTTGCCGAAGCCAAAGTTGCCAGGTCCGCTTATTATTACAAGTAACATGCTTTTTTTAAAATAGATGCTTGGCACTGTGAAATTCAAATGTGATGTAGACAAAAATTAACACACTTTATGTAGATTTATCTTTTTAAAAAGTAATATATCACATTAGGAAAGGAAATTGGTGGAGGTTTCTTGTTTTTATCAACCTAGGTGATTATTTCAGAAGAAAATCTGGAAATACTAGACAGGAGCTCTCATTCCACATGGCATGTGACATGATTTTGTTAAATAAAGAGTGCAATAAATAACTGTTATGTTCTCTGTAGTATACCTACATATTTAGGCCTACATAAATTATAGTCGCCATGTGTCACTCAGTTCAAGCCCAGCGCCGGGCGACACATGGCGATGTGTCCTTGAGCAAGACACTTAACCCCAAGTTGCTCCCACTGCTGCGTCAGTGGTGTGTAAATGGGCATGAAAAGGCGTGAATGTGTTAGAGATACTGATGGATAACTAACATAGAATTTCTGAACCATCAGTGAGTGAACGTGAGAGTGAATGGGTGTGAATGTGTAGGTGTGACCTGCAGTGTAAAGCAGCTTTGAGTAGTCAAAGACAAGCGCTATACAAGCTCAAGTCCATTTACCATATTTAGGAACAGATATGGGGTTCTGTTCAAAGATGAGCATTGTAAAAGTAGCAAGTAATATAATAAGTTACTTTTTTATGAGGTTACGAGTAACGGGCAAACACTACGTTTTAAAAGTAACTTCCCCAACACGGCATGGACCGGCTTTTTGATCTTAACAAGTTTAACAAATGAGGGCCACTGTCTTTGTTACACAGGGGCTTTAGTACAAGCAATTGTGCCATTACTGTGGACCTTAGCCATTACAATAAAATAAAGAACCAGTTAAAACTTACCTTTCATGGTGATGTTCTTTTTGTCCCATTTCCATTTAATCCAGTGTGATGTGGATTAATGTGGGATGTTTCCAGAGTATTTTATGTTTACAGAATACCAAAGAACTTATGTTCTTTTTTGTATATGGTAAAGGGTTCCACAACTTGAAGTTCTTATGCTTCAGGTCATTAGAAATCATAGAATTTAAGATTTGCAATGTAAAACCTGTAGTTTGGCTTCAACTGCTTCCTTTTGAATTCATTGTGATGTGTCTTTTTACAGCTGCTGTCACTGTATTAAGGCTGTATCAGTTGTGTAAAATCCATGTTGATGCATATACCTGCAAGGAGGTTGTGATGGTTTATTCCAGTATCAGTGGTTTTAAGACAGGTATACATATCCTTAAGACACAGGTGTATGTACCAATACTGACCAGTATATCACATGCCCCATAAACTGAAGCAAATATTCTAATAAATGCAAAACTGGTTTTCCAGTCCGACTGTGCACAATCAGTAAATACTTAGATAAATGCACTTCTTCACCACAGGGCAACGAGGAATGTGTTTGCATGTGACTGACCATAAGTATCCAATCATTTAAATCTTATTTTCTAACAATAATATGTCATTATGTTTATCCAAAGTTAAAAGAGCAAACAAGCATTTTATAACAGAGCTTTATTTCTTGGGAAAGTCACCATGATTTTAGTCTCCACAGAAAACCATCACTCACCAATGTTCCCAACCACACAATAGCCCCCCTCAGGCTACTCTGACCACATGCTGCAGCTGTGGGACTGTTGCAAAGCAATATGTTCTGGGATTTCATCAAAGAGCACAAAACTGGGTTCAACGTCATGGACATGTTTTTTTTTTTTTTTTTTGACACATTTGAGCACAGTTCAGAAATCAGGAGGTTGAATTGTGGTACATGGCAGAGAGGAACATAATGTTGTTCACTTGGCAGTACATTGTGAGTCATGTTAGACAAAAGCTACAATTGAAAAGCTTGATTTTAAATTGACAGGCATGAAAAAAATCTGAACAGCACATTAAGCTCAGTTATGTATGAAATACTTATGAAAGGGCTCAAATTTCAGTCCAGGTTTTTTTTTTTTCTGGTAAAACAAATCACACAAAAAACAGATCTATAAAATTGAATTACTTGTACAAATATCATTTATGAGAGCTTTTTCTTAAAGGAATACTCCATTTCTCTGTCGCTGGAGCGCAGTGTCACAATAGGTAATGAAGGCAAAGATAGGAACAGCTGCGTTTGAAGACATCATCCCAGAGGATTTGCATTTGCATATGATGGAGGAGTCTGGAAGTGGGGCCTTGCAGAAATCCAAGATCAAACAGAATATGTGGTAAAATTTTAGACACAAAACAGGGACTGTCTCATCGTCAGTGTGCAAAACTGAAGAGTAAACAGTGAAAAATACAAAACTTACTGAACTCAGGGTACTCAATGTAATCACTGTGTAAATGTTTTGATACCATTCTCTGAACACTTAAGCGCCTGATTCACAAAAGGATTGGGAAGACTTTGGCACCCGCTAAACCTTCACAAATGAATCAGAAAGACACCACCATCTTTAGGAAATACAGAAAACAAGTAAATGCATGACTCGCAGCACTGCAAGTTGTCCCTGTATGCTGCTGCTGTGTGCCTGTAATGAGCCATTTGTAATTGGGGAAAAATAGGTCCCTTTCTGTGCAAACAGCCTTTTTGCAAAAAAAAGAAAAGAACAACTTCTGATCCAAAACACCCATGCTAACAACCATAAACAGAGGAGCAACACCCACCCACCAAGACCCACTAGGCTATAACTGTGCCTCAGTATTTATGAGAGATTGCACATACAAACTTTCTATTTGGCAGGAAATAGTTCAGAATCTGTATGAATTAGCCCCTAAATAAATATGAATCTGTCCTCTTCTGAGGACAGGCAGAAACCCTCATGCGAGACAAGGCCACACTTTCTCTTTTTCCCTTTCACATTTTTACATTTTAGTTCCCAAGCTTCTGTTCCTTGGTCCTCTAATGTGGGTTTCTTCTGAATATAAATAAATGGTAAATATCAATATTAGTTCTTGATTTAGATTTGTAAAGCCTGCCATCAAACAGCTTATCCTCCCCTCTGTTCTCATCACCTGTATAAGCTAACGTGATTGCTTGTTCAAAGCAGAGACAGAAACTCATTTAAAACATACATTTAAAAAAAGTACAGCCAATCCAAAGTTGCAATTATCATTAAAAGCTAAAACTGATACAAGAAGAGGTGCAGTGTCTGTTCAATAATGTTCAAGGTGCTTATTGCAGTGGCATTAAAGGATTTTCTTTATAACCTGATTAGAGTGACTTAAAGGAGGGATGGGGAGGATAAGAGGGGTCCGCTGTGATCACGGTGGCTTTCCTGATCACAGAGCGGCTCTGCACTTCAAAGAGGGGAGTTCGTAGTGAACCAGTGAATTCGGTGACCTGATTAACTATGCCGCAAAGTTTTGTTTTATGTTTGGTGGCGAGGCAGTTGAAACATGATGAGATGTTTGAAGGTGAGAATTGATTTAATTAGTGAGTGGTAACCACAGTGAAGGGTGTGCTGTGGCATCAGAAGTCTTAAACATCAAAGGGTGGAGGTGCTGATGTGCTCTTTGTACAGTGTCCACATGCTGTGCAAATGAGAGGCAGGGGTCTCTCTGTGGATAACAATGTGCCATGCAGCTCAAAAGGTCACATATAATTAAAGACATTTTAAGGGTGTTAAAAATATGTCTTTTAAACCCCCATGTTGAGGGAAATACCACCACCCACTTTGCTTCTACATCTTTCTGAAAACATGTACCCAAACAAGTTTGTCAAAAAAATGTCATATCGTTGCATAGGAATAATGTCTTTAAACCAGAACCGGATTCAGACCGAATGATGGTTCTGTCTGGACCATGACCAATCTCTGATAAATTCACATGAATAGATTGTAATTGAGCATTTTTTTTCAGACATTGGTGGATATACAGTGGGTGGTGCTACTATAGTTAACACTAGAACTGCTACTGTGGTCATGGCCCTTCATTCCATGAGTGTTCCTAAATATATGATCTGTATGTTTACTGAAGCTTATAAAGGTTGCTTAATGACACACTGAAGAGGAAAAGGACACAGGGCTCTAATTCTGTGGACTAGGTACAGGTGCGGCGCACCGCCCCGTGCCATGCGAGCACTATACACAGTCCCGCACAACGAGGCGCTGCCAAGCCTCAGTCTCTTCCTCAGGCGCAAGGGAAGAAGATGTGAGTGGGTTCAACACAGCTGAGTCTAACCTTCACCAATAAAAGGAACTCCTCTCCTTGCCTTTAAATGCGGATGAGGCACAGTGACAATTTCAATCTCTCCTCCATTGACCTCAGCCTTGGTAGGCTGGCAGATGCAGCCGTCCTCCCCTGGTCTGAATCTCCGGACCAGGGGAGGGAGGCTCTCCTCAGGCTCCCTCCTTCCTTCTCCAACCAAAAGTCCAAGAGGAGGAAGAGGAGGGAGACACGTTGGATAAAATACATTTTTCTAATGAATGATTTTGATTGTTTATTAACCAAGTTTATCATTGTTATTTGTTATTGTTATTTCATTGTTTCAGTTCTACAGGTTTGAGCTCTAAATTGTTCCTGAATGTTACACATTTTGCAAGTTCTAGCATTACTGTGCATTGCTGTTTGTGTGTGAGAAAAAAAAGAAAGACAGGAAAAGACCGAAAGACAGGGAGAGAGAGAGAGAGAGTTAAGGACCGATAATGAGAGCAGGAAAGAGAAAGAGCAAAATCTGGTACCTATGCAAATAAAATACTTACAATTCTACAATTTCATTTAGCAGACGCTTTTGTCCAAAGCAACGTACAACACAAGCAAGAATTCGGACTGAGGGGAAAAACCTTAGCAAGTGCGTCGAAGTGCTTCAAGTCAATTCGCCACAGGTGCTGCCAACTAGTGCCAGAAGAAGTGCCAGGTTTTGTTTTTTTTTATAATGCAGCTTATCACCACAATAATTCAAGTCACAACGAATAATTCAAGTCACAACGAATAATTCAATTCACAACGAATATTTCAAGTCAGCAACAAAAATTCAAGTCAACAACATCGATCAACATTCCAAGCATTCAAAATTCAGTGCTAAATATTCATTAAGAGCTGGTCTGAGACCTTCTGATTCATTCTACCTCTGAGGACAAAGAGGAGAAGATCAGATTAAGTGCCAAAGTGTTCCCTGAACAGATGAGTCTTTAGACATCTCTTAAAAGTAGAATGGGACTCAGTGGATCGTATGGAGTTAGGTAACTCATACCACCATTTGGGAACAACAGAAAAGAAGAGTCTGGCCAGAGATTTAGAGCCATGTTGGGCTGGGAGCACCAGGTGTCTTTCGCAGGCAGAGCAAAGTGGGCGAGAGGGAGTGTAGACCTGGATGAGGGAGTCCAGGTAGGCAGGAGCCATTTTTGTCACTGTTTTGTAGGCCAGAAGAAGAGCTTTGTACTTGATTTGAGCAGCCACTGGAAGCCAGTGTAGAGAGATTAACAGCGGGGTGACATAAGCTGTTTTGGGCAGGTTAAAGACAAGACGTGCTGCTGCATTCTGGATCATCTGAAGAGGTTTAAATGTACATGCAGGGAGGCCTGCTAGCAAAGAGTTGCAGTAGTCAATGCGTGAAATCACCAGGGCCTGAACCAGAAGCTGTGTGGCCTGTTGGGTCAGGTAGGGTCTGATCCTTCTGATTTTGTAGAGGGCATATCGACAAGACCGAGCAATCGAGGTCACATGAACCTTAAAGGTCAGCTGGTCATCAATCATGACACCCGGATTATTTATCTTCCTATCACTTTCTTGTTACATTAAATTGCAACAACACAGCAGAAAAGCAGTTACAGGTGACAACTTCTTGTAAGAGTTAATTTCTTGTATTATGAAGATGATGACTTTTTACTGGAATTGTAGGCCTTCCCTTTTTTTAGGCTGTGACCTATAATATTTAAGAAAAAACAAGAGCAAACAATTAGTCTGTGCTCTGTATGCATTTATTTTTTCCTAAAAGAGCCATCTTTTTTAAATTGTTTTCTGAAGATGTTGACTTCATTACTTGATGTGCAAGCCTTCAATCATTGGCTGGGACCTATTAAGTCTTAAAGAAAAAGGCTTTTTTGGCTCTTCTGACAGTATTTTGTTCATCTTATTTTCAGTTTTTCCTTTTTTTACTCGACATAAACGCCTTAAATCAATTTGCCTAGGACTGTTTTTATTTATGGTAAAAGGGCTAGCTGTGCACCCAAGCATCATATAGTGACAATAAATGCTGAAATTGTGAAAATGTGGACTTAGAGGAAGGCTACAAGACACAAACTGGACTTCGGTTCAGACCTTTTATTGGAGGAAATTTTATTAACTCGACCTTGGTGACTTTTAATTAGATACCCCTGCTTTAAACTGTCTTAAAGGGGAGACACTCTTAGAGCTCACTGTTTGTCAGACCCAGTAGAAACATCTATATGGACACAAGTATGAGGAATAAACACTTGATCAGAATCAAAACCCGTCATGTTACCACGTCAGAAGATTTTGGTCCTAAAGAGCTCATCCAGACAGAAACTTCATCCAAATGAGAGCAATGGTTAAAGCACATCATTATACCAAACAACATTAATATAAACGTTCATTCCAAATAAGTCTTTTTGGCTCTCTCTCTCTCTCTCCACTCAGCACATGATTGAGCTGTGCGGGCATGTACAGAAGAGGAGATGACGAGTCTCATTCTAGAGGCAGTGGTCCTGCTGTACAAACTGCAGCAGCTGCTGCCATCCTTTTTATTTACCTTATTTTAACCACAGAATTTTGAGTTTTTCAAAAGACAGCAGGAGAAAATACTGCTTGCTGTAAATGATTTGAGTTCATTTTGGAATAGAAAGTTGAGACATAGAGAGTCACTGATGACAGCAGACAGATAAACTATGTCCCTCTGTGAGGGAGGCCCAGTGACAGGCTGCTGTGTTAGTTTATGAAAGATTTGGAGTCTGCGACTAGAATGTTCTCATATAGAATATGAACAGAATTTAAACACAGTCTGAAACTGCTTCTCATTTATCATAATAGAGACAATCTTTGTAAACATACACTTGTGAAAATTGCATACGAATCTTATTCCAACATCTGAATAATATGCATATGGTAGGCAGGTGCCATGGTGTTTTTTTAATGAATGAAAACTGACCAGAAATCATTATGTCACATATTTGAGCACAATCTTATTTTAAGAATGAAGAAGAGCTACTTCTTTTTTCTTTAAGATCATTTTCTGGGGCATTTGGGTCTTTATTGTGAGGAGAGACAGACAGTGAAAAGGCTTGTGACAGGGGACAAGTGAGTAGGGGGTGGACAATGAATTCGGGCCCAGGCCAGCAGAAGCATATATATGTATTGTGCCTTGTTGTTTACCACTCCACCAAACCAGCACCACAATGTAGCAGTAATGTAGCCACAGGTACACAAATGCCATGGTTAGAATGTGTTTTGTCAAAATTTTGTTTTCAATCAGATTTAAGCAAAATTGCACATGTAAACATGACTTCTTATACGCCCATTCCAGTAACAGATCCACAGTAAGTGACCCTCAATTTAAGAGCTTTTGGATGCTGCACTATTTATTAAATCACTTAGCACCAAGAGTGATAGGCCATTTAGTCTTTACGATATATTTGTATATTTTAAAACAAGGTATAAGATAAGAGAATAGTGTTTTTACCAATATCATTCAAACTAAATGTCAGGTCAAATAATCATTAATAGTACTGTATATAAGCTCTGTCTGTCCCCACTCTGTTACAGCAGTGGGCTGTAAGCTGACAGGTTTCATTCATTTGCATTTCTGCCAGATGGAGGAGCATGGCACATCAATTAAGCATGGAAGGGATTGATAAAAAAAAAAAACAATAGGTTTATTTTCAGAAATAATAGTATTTTTTCTGCAGTTCTATCTCGTGTCTGAATGATTAATCTCAAAGTAATATGTAGCAGCAACACTAAAAAACATAGGTAAAGTTTTTGGAGATCACACCAACCAAACACACAGACAGTGAATCACAAGCAAAAAGCACATTTGTTAATTATTAAGTTATCAAGTAGAGTAATGAAAATATAAATAAGAAAAAATTGAATCTTGATTTGTTTTCCCTTCAGTTGTTTGTCATTGTTTTCTGACATGTATGCCTTATAGTTTTTCACATAAGTATCGCTCCATCTCTTGTGGTGTTGCTCTGTCCTGTTAAACTGCAAGTGTACAGAGTCAAGCTGTATGAATTTACAATGATGCAACAGACACAGACCAAGTGGAAGCCCAGGGTGGGATCCCCACATTTCTTAGATAAGGTTTTGTCTAACTGAGGACTGACTTTGGTTTTCATTCAATTTTATATCAGAAGCCCTTTTACTTATTTTATTCTTTTTGTATAATGTTTCATGTACATGTCGACATTGTTCAGCTGACTTAATCGAAATTGTGAACAGACCACATCCCATCCTTGTCCTTAGCTGCTTTTGTGCTTCTTCTACTCTTTTTTAATGTTTTTGTTGGGGATCCAAAGAGGCCAACACATAAATTAGCTTTCATTTGTACAGTACACGTGTACTTTCATGTTTTTAGTCACACTGACATAAACATTGTGGACAGGAGATTACTCTTCGTCTGCTATTAGCAGCCGCAGTGTGTCTCATTAGGAAGAAATGGTGTAACACTGTCAACCGATCAGTGATCCTGCAGCCCAATTAGAAGTGTAAAACAAGGCACCACCACGGCCTGGAACCAAAAGTGGCCAAGGAGCAGAGAGGAGACGTTCAGAGAGACTTGTGCCTAACCTTTATGAGCAGCAAACCCAAATATAACAGAAGCTTGCTCTGGTTGATTGGCCTGTATATCTCCAGGACAACCCAGTTGAAGAGGTAAATGACACAGCATGTGCTGCTTATTTTTGCAGCACTTATTTGGAGATGATTTTCCAAAAGATTCAGGGGGGAGAATGAGGCTGAGAATGGGCCCCCTCGGTGGCTCTGAGGAGAACAAATGTTCGGGCATTTTTTTGCGTTTCTTTGACTTTCTGCCTTCTAAATGGTTCCCTGGGTGGGCTGTGGACTGTAGGAGTCAAACTAAAAGTAGGCCAAAGAAAGCCCCACTTAGCCAGACGAGACGTGTAGGTGGATAGTTGATCCCACCGTGTTTTGCACTTTCCAATCAAAAAAGCTTTGCTGATAGAGCTTGACCAGCTAACCTCACACACACACACACACACACACACACACACACACACACACACATGATTCTTATATCTGCTATAAGCTGTCTGGCTCTGATTCACAGACAGGCCTCTCATACCACACGTCTGATCTCAATTGCATACTGTGACACTGCTACTTTAAAGCAGAGTAACAGACCTGAATTAGCTTTGATCCACTCCTCCTCCTGATTCTCTGGTGCTTTAAAGAACAAAAAAATTGAAAAAAAAAACTCCATATGGGACCTGTTTGTAATGGTCCTTGCTGAAGCAGTCGTACCACCTGTGGGTCAGTTCTGCTGAGTCTGACTGAAGTAAAATCAAAGACAGTTTATAATCAACTTCTTGTTTTCTTGTGAATGCTGGCAGGTAAGAATTCTCCTACCTCACCAACTGCTGTTTGAGATATGATGTGCTGTTCAGAGATTTTAAGAGAGGGTGTAGCAAAGTAGTGCTTGTGTATCTTACAGTGGGTGACTTTTAGCAAAGCCCTGTTTGAATCTGACCAAAGAACCAGCACAGTAAAAAAAAAAAAGCTTGGTGCTGCTGTGCACGGGGGCAGAAGTAAATTTTATTTTAGACATCTAAAAAAAGGCTCTCCCAAAAAAATCAATATCAGTTAGGCTCACACTACATACACAATGCTTTAACTGTTTGTCATGCTGGAAGACAGCTTTTATATTAACACCACACCTTTTCAGCTGTGGTACTCACATACACATGCAGATCAGCAGCACAGGGGAGAGATTGTCCAGAGTGATCATTTCAATATCAAATTATACTTTTCCAAAGATTTTAAAGAGCTCATATTGTACTCTTTTGAGTTTATAATTTGTCTTTGAGTGATGAACATGTCTCCCATGATAGAGCACTTCAATGAAGAAGAGAGAAAGTCTTCAACATCAGTCCTTCTCCCTCTTCCCCTTGTTCTAGCTCCAGTTTCTGACTGAAGGGAAATAGATCTACCTTCCATTGTTTCTTTGTTGTTTTAAGGCCACTGGCTCATGGTTGCAAGCCCAGTGCAGAACAGAGATAGTCAAATGAATGCAAAGTTGTTGACAATTGTTGACCAATTACCAAAGAGTTGACCTGTCAACCAGCCAGAGTGGACAGAACAATGTCGGGATTGAAGCCTTAAAGAAGCATGGACTGAAACAGAGCAGAAGACAGAGTGACAATACAGCATTACCAGAAGTGCTTGTATGAAATCTTTATGCTGGATTTTTATGCTGATTGTAAACATACATGGGCATTCATCAATATGAATATAGGAACCTAATTTAAGGCAAAATACAGGTTGTTTAAAGCAAATACATGTCTGATCTACGCTGTGGCTGTCTCAGGAGAATTTGTTTCATGACCAAAAACTGACCCACGTAAAGTCCCACTCTCAAGGAAGTGTGCAGCTGTCAAGCCCCTCCGGCTGCAGTATGATTGTTTCTTAATTACCTCCGCCAAAGAGGTAATGTTTTCGGGAGAGTTCGTTTGTCCGTCCGTTCGTCCGTCCGTCCGTCCGTCCGTCCGTCCATCTCTGAACAGAATAACTCAAAAAGTAATGGATGGATTTGGATGAGATTTTCAAGAAATGTTCAGCATGGGAAAAGGAAGAACTGATTCAATTTTGGTGTTGATCCGGATCAGCGTCTGGCTGCCATGATGAAAAATGTGATTTTTGTGAATAACTACTGAACTAAAATAGACATCATTATGAATCCAATTGCTAATGGTATGTTTTCATGGTCAAGGAATCTAAATATTTAGATGAAATAAAGGTAGGACAAATATTTATGGTGAAATTAACAATATGGGTGAGGACTGTGGCGCTGGCAGAGGTCTGCGCTCTCCGAGTTTTCTAGTTTTAACTGTTATGTTTGTCAGTATTTTTCATTTTTACCACTGTCATGGTGGGAGCTAAGGTATCATACGCCTTTTCCACCTGTTATTACAGCTCTCTGTTGTCCAAATTTATGTGCATGTGTGCATCACTCAAAATATAATAGAGATCAAGTTCCCCTGAGGAGGTTTGAACCAGCTTCAAACAGCCTCCCTGAAATGCTCCTTTCAGGCATGTTTCTCTTAAAATGTAAATGCGCTCTATGTCACCTGCCCCTCTTTTCCTCAGGTAAGCCAACTGGAGTACAGCCATTTGGCCAGTTGATTATGTAAACATACCAGGTGAGGGGGTTGAGGATTTATATTATGACTAATAATGCTGATACAAGGAGCTTATATTCTGAACAAACTAAGCAAATTAAATTTTATGCTTTCAGACAAACATGGGCCACATAGAAGGGAGAATGCTGGAATTTTACAGTTTCTTGGTTTGTAGACACTCCTGATACTCAGATATATGTTCAAAGAAACCTTAAACGGTGTATTTCATGAAGTATCTCCTTTGATTTTGAGCATCATTGAGAAAATTCTTGGCCTCTCATATAGTCTTTAGACACATATCTTGTACGAAGTATACTCCATTTCTTGCTTATCCACTTTTCTATCTTGCTCATGTTTTCAGCAAATAGTCCTACCTATTTGATGTTCTGCTTTATCATATTTATTCTTTTATTGTGATCCATCAACCCTGGCAGGCTCAGAGGAGCTCAGCTGGGGAGGAGCAGCAGCCATTTCCTCTAATAAACCATTTCCATGCCAACAGTGAGGATTTTCATCCTGTGTTTGCTGCTGCTGCTTCTGCATAACGCCTGATGTATGCTTATGCTCTGTGCGTGTACAAGTGCGTCAAACTGGTTTGAAAATTATTAAATCTTGCAACAGAGGGTTGTAATATGATTATTATTAACATTAACACATAAACAGAGGTGAGGTCACACCTTCTAACTTCACTTTTACTGCTGCCTGTGGACTAATATTTAGATTTGAAATTATGGAGAAGAAACAGTGGCCTGCGTAAGGGTGATGTAATTACACTGTGAGAAATGAATTTGGTGCATTCATCCTTTACAGGAAGGGCTCTGCAGATGCCACAAGCAGCCTGCCAAGCTCATCCTTCAGCACTGAGCTCTGGGTTGTCTTTGTAGTTTGTCTTGTGTCTTTTTTGTGGAGTAATTTTATTGTTTTCTTTCCTGTAACAGGCACACAGAGCCAGCGAGTAAATTATACATTATTCTTCATTGCTTATTTGTAACATCAGTAAAATAAAAGACAGAAAATATCAATGGCTGTTTTCTCCCCCAGAGTATTAAGAAACAATTTATTCAAAAGCATATTCAGCTGGATTTATTAAAAGAACATCAAACCAGAGAAACTTGTCCGTACTTTGTGGTGTGAATGTATTAAGTCGCAGGCTGTTATATCATATCAGTGTGCATCTTTGTCATAAAGCTATTGAATCAAAGAAGAAAAAGAATGGACTTGCTTCCCAAAGACTTTGTGTCCAAAACCACACTCTTACATGCTATGATATAATCAAACAGTACTGCGATGAAAATGCGTAGGGATCATTTCAATCACACTCTTGATTTGGTTTTAGCATATGGCCTTGATATTAATGAACTGAAAGTTTTTCCTGAAAATCCATTTTTATCTGACCACTTCTTAGTAACTTTTAACATCCTCCTGGAAGATTCTGTATTTTGCAGCAAAATTGTGAGCAGGAGAAATCTGTCCAGTGGTGCCGTGGCTAAATTCAAAGAGGCCATTCCTGCTGCCTTAACCTCGATAAATTGGCCAACCGATAACTGTGATATTAGCTTTAGCCCCACTCAGCTGGATCAGCTTGTTGATAACTCAGCCAGTCTACTAAGATCCACTTTGGACTCAATTGCCCCACTGAGACAAAAAAGTATTAAACGTCAGAGGACAGCTCCTTGGTTTAACTCAGAAACTCGTACACTTAACCAAACAACCCGTAAATTAGAGAGAATGTGGCGCTCTGATAAGAGGGAAGAGTCACGTATACTTTGGCGAGAGAGTCATAATAACTACATGACAGCCTTAAAACATGCTTGAGCTGCCTACTCCTCCTCACTTATTGAAGAAAATAGAAACAACCCCAGATACCTCTTCAGCACTGTAGCCAGGCTGACACAGAGTCAGAGCTCTATTGAGCCTGTGATTCCACTAGCCCTGAGCTGTGAGGACTTTATGAGCTTTTTCAATGATAAAATTCTGAAAATTAGAGATAAAATTAGCAACTCTCTATCTCCAGCTGAACCTGTCGTACCTCTAAATGTAGTAGTAGTTAGACCTAAGTTAGACAGTATCTCTACGATTGGCCTTCAGGAGCTAAATTCTCTCGTCTCCTCCTCTAAATCATCAACCTGCCTTTTAGACCTGATCTCAACTAAACTGTTCAAGGAGGTCTTTCCTCTAGTTTGTCCATTGTTGCTGGAGACAGTAAATATATCTCTATCAACAGGCTACGTACCACAGTCTTTTAAAACAGCAGTAATCAAACCCCTCCTAAAAAAACCTAACCTCGATTCAGGAACATTAGCTAACTACAGGCCTATTTCTAACCTTCCATTTGCCTCAAAGATCCTGGAGAAAGTAGTAGCTGATCAGCTAGGTGACTTTCTTCAAGACAATAGCCTGCTTGAGGACTTTCAGTCAGGATTTAGAGCTCATCACAGCACGGAGACTGCTCTAGTAAAAGTAACCAATGATCTACTTTCAGCTTCAGATGAAGGACTTCTCTCTATTCTTGTTTTGTTAGATCTTAGTGCTGCTTTCGACACCATTGATCGTGATGTTCTTATACAGAGATTAGAGATGTTACTTGGGATTACAGGGACTGCCTTAAATTGGTTTAAGTCCTACTTATCTAATAGATATCAGTTTGTACACATGAACAACAAGTCCTCTGTGTACACTAAAGTAAGTTACGGGGTTCCTCAAGGTTCAGTGCTAGGTCCAATTCTCTTCTCTATATATATGCTTCCCCTTGGTGATATCATGAGGAAATACTCTGTTAATTTTCCCTGCTATGCTGATGATACACAGCTTTATGTATCACTGAAGCCAGGTGAGACAAACCACTTAGATAAACTAGATGCCTGTTTAAAGGACATCAGAACCTGGATGGCCAGAAATTTTCTTCTTCTTAACTCAGACAAGACAGAGATTATTGTGCTGGGCCCTCGACACCTTAGAGAATCCTTTTCTAGTGATTTAACTGCCATAGATGGCATTAGTCTGGCACAAAGCGCAACTGTTAGAAATCTAGGAGTGCTATTTGATCAGGATTTATCCTTTAACTCTCACATAAAGCAAATTTCAAAAACAGCCTTTTTTCATCTTCGTAACATCGCTAATATCAGGCCTGTCCTGTCCCAGAGCGATGCTGAAAAGCTAGTCCATGCTTTTGTTACCTCTAGACTCGACTATTGTAACTCTCTGCTTTCAGGCTGTCCCAGCAAGTCGCTTAAGACACTTCAGCTGGTCCAAAATGCCGCAGCACGTGTGCTGACTAGAACTAGGAGAAGAGACCACATTACTCCTGTATTAGCTTCTCTGCATTGGCTTCCTATTAAATATAGAATAGAATTCAAGATTGTTCTCCTCACCTATAAAGCTCTCAGTGGACAGGCACCAGTCTGTCTATCTTAAAGAGCTTGTAGTGCCGTACAACCCCTCTAGAACATTGCGCTCCCAAAATGCTGGCCTACTTGTGATACCATCAATCTCCAAAAGTAGTATGGGAGGTAGAGCCTTCAGTTATCAGGCTCCTCTTCTCTGGAACAATTTACCGACCACAGTTCGGGAGGCTGACTCTCTCTCTACCTTTTATTTCATCGTTTATGAATTAGTTCATAAATTAGACTCATAGTTTAGATGTAATAGGCCTAGACTGCCGGGGGAGGGGAGTCTGGCACAATGGGCTCTATCACTTTCTCTCTCTCTCTCTCTCTCTCTCTCTCTCTGCATCTGCTTTTGCCCCTTTTGTTTGCTCCTGTACTCGTCTCTGGCTCTTGTCTTGTAGGTGGCCAGGAATCGATGGTGGAGACTGCCTGCTGCTGTGGAGTCACGAAGCCTCAAAACTACAATTATAAACATGACACATAGTTGGACATTTCATTAGGAACACTCTATTCCCATTATCATTATAGCTGTTCATGTAGATATTAGCATGATCTCCATATCCATGATCAATACATCTACAGTATCTACTTTTTAATCATCACATAGGTTTGAGGTCCCTCTGAAAATGGGATGTCACATCTCAAGAGGCCTTTAACACATTTATACTTAACGGAGACAAATATGGTTGGGATGCACTTGTGGTCTGGGAACCCATGAGTTCGTCACTACCATAAATTCTTATTTTCAGTAGGAATATCATTGCTTATACTTCTATAAAATGATCACCACAACCATTCAGACATGAGGACCCTCCTGAAAACGAGATGTAGCATCTCAAGAGACTAACCTCTAATAAATCAGACGACAGGTCTATGGTTCATGGATCTGTCACTAACTTTAGTTCTTACTTCAGTCCACTTGTCTCCTCCTACCTCCCTTCCTTTGCCCTCACACCCAACACAGCATCGTGTGGATTTGCTGTTCATCATGAGACTGGGATCTACATTCAAGATTTCCTGCTGCTTAACAGAAGGTTTTTTCTTGCCGCCATGATGGAGGGATTCATGATTGGCTATATGGATTCATGTTGGGTGTTGGATGTACATATTTGTATATATATGTATATGTGTATCTTTATATGTATATATGTATCTATGCATATATGTGTATCCATAAAATAAAGAGCTTTATGCTCTATTGTAAAGTGTCTTGAGATAACACTTGTTATGAATTGGCGCTATACAAATAAAGATTGATTGATTGATTGATTGATTGATTGATTGATTGATTTTCATGTGCGGTTACTATTTTGGAATTTCATGTGTAGTTAGTCTGGGGCATCGGTGGCGCAGTTGGATAGTGTGCTTGATCAGCGATCGGAGGTTGCAGGTTCAAGCCCAGCTCCTGGCGACACATGGCGATGTGTCCTTGGGCAAGACACTTAACCCCAAGTTGTTCGAGATACTGATGGATAACTACCATAGAAACTCTGAACCATCAATGAGTGAATGTGAGAGCAAATGGGTGTGAATGGGTAAGTGTGACCTGCGGTGTAAAGCAGCTTTGAGTAGTCAAAGACTAGAAAAGCGCTAGAGTCCATTTACCATTTAGTAAGCTGTGATAAAATGCCTTACCTGTGGAAGGTAAGGCATATGTATTAGAATGATATAACAGCCTGTGACTTAATACATTTTGTATAAGAGGCAACTCTTCGACACAATGGAATGATGTGTAGAAGAGTGGCCTCACAAATGAGAACACCAAAAGACACAAGAGCCTCCTGAAAACGAGATGTAGCATCTCAAGAGGCTAATCTCTAATAAATCAGACAACAGGTCTGTGGTTCATGGACCTGTCCCTAACTTTAGTTCTTATTCTAGTCCACTTGTCTCCTCTTACCTCCCTTCCTTTGCCCTCACACCCAACACAGCATCGTGTGGATTTGTTGTTATTCGTGAGACTGGGATCCACATTCAAGATTTCCTGTTGCTTAACAGAAGGTTTTTTCTTGCTGCCATGATGGAGGGATTCATGATTGGCTATATGGATTCATGTTGGGTGTTTGATGTATATATTTGTATATATATATATATATATATGTATATGTGTATCTTTATATGTATATATGTATCTATGCATATATGTGTATCCACAAAATGAAGAGTTTTATGCTCTATTGTAAAGTGTCTTGAGATAACACTTGTTATGAATTGGCGCTATACAAATAAAGATTGATTGATTGATTGAAGACACTGGAGACAGTAAAGGATGAGGAGGAAGAGGATTAATTTAATTACATTTAATTACATATCTTTTATCAACACATTATAACCTCAGACTCCATCTGCTCATCAAGAACTGAGCACAACTGAGGTTCAATCATGCTTATAACTCTCAACACACAGGGTAGTGTTGCACTGTTTTTGAGAAGCATAGGTGAAGATATCCTGTCATATGCATCACATAGGGGAATTATGTTTTGGGCTCACTGGCCCAAAAGTAGCTAAAAAGAAATAAGGGATTGTTCATGAGGACCCTTAAGCCACAATGATTTTGATCAGCTTTGCTTCTGTTAGGAGAGAATGACTCAGAGGTTTTGATGTTCATCACTGCAGACAAGGCTAAGTGCTCTACGTAACATACAACTTACAAAGCACGAAAAATCTACAAATCAGCCATGGGCTAAAAGTTCATGGTACTAAACACATAAAAATGCTTTACTTTTACGCATGCAAGCCCACTTGTTTTGGTTTTCTTTTGATCCAGTGGGAAGGACATGCTGGGCGCCAGAGCCATACTGAAACGTCTTGATTGTGACGATTCTTCAGCGAGCGACTGTTTATGTTTGGATTGTTCCTGCTTCCTCTCTGCCTCCCTCCTCCTGCAGCCCTCTCACTCTTTTGAGGGGACGTGGTGACTGGCTGCAGCAGCTCTCCGTTGCAGCACACTTACATCCGATCTGCTAATCACCCACACCTCCTTAAGCCTCCCGAAGACTCGTCACGGTGCCAGATGATTCCCGCATCTCCTGTGGTATAGTTAGCCATCTCCAAATTTTTCTCGAGCTTCTTTTGGATTTTGGTAGTGTTTTGATGTACCTCTGTTCTGTTCCTGTGACTAATTTGTGCCTCTCCTCTTATCTCTTTCAGTGTCTCTGCACGCCCAGCCACTCACAGCCACACTCCAGTTCCCCATCTCTCTCAGCCTTCCCCAACTCTCATTTCCCTTTTCCCTGACTCCCTGTCCTCAGTAAACTCTCTTTGTATACACCTTAACTGATCTCGGCTTGCTCCTTGGGTCCTCTTAAAAACTTTTGCAACACGTCCCCTAACATAACGAGTGGAAAAGTAAAGAATTGTAAATGTTGTTAGTAAAATTGACAATCACCAAAAAATGTATGTAGGTACTCTATATACTCTCCTCATGCAGAAGAGATATGTAAAACAAATTAGAGGTCACACAGACCTTTAAAAAGCCTCTTTTTATAAATTTTATTTGTGCTTACATCATAATGCCAACACTGGGAGCAGTGCTATGTGGGTCTGAAATATTTGCTGTGCTCATACAGTATCTCTGCCCACAGTCATCTAACTAGAAAAGTTGTCCAGTAATCATAAGACTGATGGTACTGTGATCGAGTTACTGGTCAAAAAACCAAACGGACAAACTAATGGACATAATAATGTGATGATTTCTAAAACATCAGTGTCATAACAAATAATCAAAAGCAAGTAGGCTGCAAGTTTAGCTGTATCCAAAATAAATGGAAACCATTCGTCATATTCTTTGACAACCCCAAACCAAACCAGCACAAACATCGAAAAGAAAGTGTAAAAGTCTCATTTGTAGAGGAATTTCGTCATACTTTAAACCTAGTTCAAGAATGATCATCTATGGGTGGGTTTCTCTGGAGCACAAAGTCCAATGAGTTTGGCTCAATTGGCAAAAGTTGAATGACTTTTTAAAGTATAAAAACTAATAAGGCAAATAACAGGGTGCACAATCTACAGGGTAATCCTCCTGAAATCAATAAAACATTTGCTGTTTGAACTCTTTAAAGAGAGCAGAAAATGAGTCCAGGTCCACAGTTTCATGGTTGGTTTGGATTTATTTGTTATATTGTTTTATTGCTTTGTTCCTACCGGGATGCTTATGAAGCTGTTTGCCTCAGGTGTTTTATCTTGAATACATTTGCTTGAATTCTAAGCAAGCTTTAAAACAGGTTTTTCTCCAAGAAAACATGTTTTGTATTCTTACCTCACATGTTGACACTCCAGGCTTTTGTTTTAGTTTTTCTTTTTCTTAACCTTCCATTTACTTGTTTTTAACTGTAACATTGTGCCATTTTAGACAAAGTTTAAGCAGTAAATGGTTCTTACCTGGCTGTACATAAATATTTGAACAGCACATTTTCATGTTTTTGGCCTGTGCTCATTTGTGAACCCATCTTTTCAGACATTTTATCTCCAGGGCTTCAGCCCTAAAATAGAGCTGGCTAATGATGGCTATGTTGGAGGGCCTGCAGGCAGCCCATGGAGCGACTTCAAGCAGTCACTTGGTTTACAGGGCATGTGTGTGTACATGTGCGCGTATGCTTGTATGTGCTCAAGACTGTGTGTCTATCTGTGTGTACAGGTGTTCCTGTGTATGTATGGTACGTCTATTTTTGATCCTGTCATCCTTTTCCAAAACCACCCACAAGCCTCCCCAAAGGGTGCTGGGTTAAACACGCAGTGAGCAACACACTCTGAAGCTCCAAGAGCACTGGTGCATTGGAGACTTTCTGCAAAGAAGCAAACGGTTTACTTAAAAAAAAATCTCAAGTCCTTTTATCTTAGTGTGTGTGCACACATGTCCGCATGTGTGATGTGTAATCTTTACTGTATAACAGTAACTAGTAGCTGACCACCAACCCTCCCACCTGATCGCTCTTTGTTGCTGGGAACATCAGCTGAAAAACGATTGAAACTGAGTTTGAAGCCCAACAGAGATGTAGTTAAGGCGTGTTTCTGTCTCCCACTCTGTCAGCTCTTCTTTTTTTTCAACCTGGTCTGCATTCAGCACAAATTGTTTCTGCAGAGATAGACTCCTGTGATTCCTTGGCTTTAACAGAGGGAAACAAATAAAAGTCAGAAACTTTTTGTTTCCCTTGTACACAAAAGATTGTTAGAGCACCCCCCAGTTAACCAAACAAACCATGTTTGCTCCATGCACCCTTAGAGACCAGAGCACCTTGGTACACAGTTATTTCTCTCATCTCTTCTCTCTCATCCTTGAACATTTGTTTGCCCAAATGATTTCAAAACTTTGTAAACACCGTGTCAGCATTAATTTCTGCTGATGTTGACACCCTGACACATGCAGGACCACACTGAATCATTTATCCGACAAGTGTGTGGATGTGAATCTTTAACACATTCAATGTGTGTTCCAGGGGCTTGAACCCGAAGCAAGCTCAAGTAGAGAATAGTTAGAGAAGTCTTTTCTCTGTGCTCAGCCAGCTCACAATTCTTAACTGGCAGCCAAGTGAGAACTAGCAAGGCATCCAGGCAGTTAATGAAAGACAGAGGAACCATCAAAGCAGGAAGAAAGAGCAGAGGAGCAAAGCAACACACACAGCTGTGAACTCTTCTTTAATGACTAATTGAAACAGAAAAAGACGGTTAAAAATGTCAGTACAAGACGGAGCACAGAGAAGGAGAGAACACAACAATAAATAGGTTATACAAAACATTGCTTGGAAAACAAGGGGATGTTTAGTGGACACATCATAGTTCACAAAAATGCAGGTGAGGTAGTGACAACAGTGGATGTGGAACATGGTCAAAGTCCACGCTGTAGGAATAACCCCCGGCATCCCCAGGAGGCAATTAATGAGGAGACACAGAATGAAAGAGGGACCTGATGGTTTCAGCTTTTGCCCCCTTTTTTTTTATCTCCCTATCTGACCATACAGAGAATCATCACCTGAGCCTGAATACAACTGCACTTGTAAAGCTCATTGCTAGCCAGTCAGCTTTTACCTATAGTGCCAAATACATCAGAGGATGGGTCACAAAACAAACACACAAAAACAAACACCTAAACTGTAAGTTGAAAAACACAGAAATCATTTAATTGATTTTATTGTGTTTTTTTTCAATCTATAGTGTTAGCTTTGAGCATGAGTGAGTAGCTATTATATATATAAATTCTCACTGAGAGTGAACCCCAAAGGATTTATATTGCTGTAAGGCAGTGATTCCCGAACTGGGGTACTCTTACCCCCAAGGCTAACATAGGAGGTACGTGAATACCTGTTAGATTTCAACCAATTGTTTCAGTAGTTCAAGTTCAAACTGGCAAATTTTTATATTGTGAGCTTTGATAAAGGCCTGAAGTGTTGGCAGAGAGACTGGAGGATGGATTGGTGAGTTATCTTGGAGAGGTAAATCTGTTCTGAATTATTTAAGATTCTTATAGTAACATAAGTTCAGTCAGACAGCCTTCTGGTTAAAGCTGTGGTGACTTTGTAACAGCTTCGAGTTCATAACGGAATATGTTTCAGAAATGCACATTTCTTTTTCAAAACTGAACTGGTGTTGCCCACTGACATTGTAGGTAAATAAATCTATTTAGTGAGAAATAATTAAAGGGACTGTGAGGAGTTTCTAAGTAATTACAAAAAAGTCTCAGTTTAGATATCTGCCTGATCGAAATACACACTCTAAGATGAGTTTCATAGCATCAAAATAGGTTATCTATAAGTGCTTTTCCTTAGCCTTCTGGTCG
This sequence comes from Scarus forsteni, assembly GCA_036419115.1. Lineage (NCBI taxonomy): Eukaryota > Metazoa > Chordata > Actinopteri > Labriformes > Labridae > Scarus > Scarus forsteni. The sequence goes on from JAZDUH010000471.1 coordinate 7,279,085, forward strand.
GGTTGGACAGGGCTGGGCTGGCCTGGATACTCAACTTCGGGAACAAGACAATTAAAACAAGAGCAAATGTATATATTTCGGATGCGTCTTAGAGCACTGGGCTGTAAGTAGCGATATATAGCCGGCTACAAAGCTACAATACTAAGTTTTCCAAAAATTGCTTGTTGACACACATCAAAAACTAGCGCTACGTAACTAGTAAACGCACCCTGTAAGTTTTTGAAAAAAGAAGTTATAAAGCAATGCAGAGTTCTGAGGAAGGTCCGAGCTGCATTTTTATTTGCATCAACAAACACACGCTTTGGCTTGGGTCTTTGGTGCGTTCCAGTTGTAGTCAGAAGTATGAATTTCTGGGTTCCAAGTAGGAAACTGCAACTGGAACGTCCCAGAAGTCTGAATTTCCTACTGGGAACTCGGTGAAACCTTGCCACTCCCGAGTTGACGATCTAAAATGGATGCCCCCAGTGTGAACAGTTATTTAGCTCCTGTAATAATCCATTTATTTGCACTTCTGACTGGGGTGTGTAGCTCTAGATCAGCTTTACACATAATATTGTTAGACTTATATTTACAAAAATGCTGCCACAGTGATAATCACATTCTTCATGTGATATTTGTGAACAACAACGCAGACGTGCTAACAACAGCTAACAATAGCCTGGTAGATCAGCATTTTTTTTTCCGACTTCAACTGGAACGCTGATAAGTCGGAGATGATGTCTCTCCCATTTCCGAGGTTACTGGAACGCAGCATTACGACAGTGGCCGCGCGTGCTCATGGGTAGCAGAGTCTTAATGTCACCACAAATAGATTCTCCTTATAGCACCTTTGAGAAATTTCATATGTATGTCATGCATGTTAAATGTGGGAGGTGGTGGTGGTGGCAGGCTTACAGACACAATTCTTTTTCTAGCTGCTATAAGTGTGTGAGAGTAGGGGGTTCATGGCTGGAGTCAAGTGTCTGAAGGGGTGCAGGCTGTGAAAATTTTGGGAACCACTGCTGTAAGGAAACACAAAATGTGATAAAATTTGGGTGCCTTATCACATCCATGAAACTGGAATTTGGTACTTGATGTCTAGACCTAATGTTTTCTAACCACTATGTTTATTTAGCTGGTGATGATTTGATAGTAAGTGAGTACAGTCCTCTCCTCAAGGGCTGTCTCCCTCAGAATCTAGCATTCATTTTCTCCCTTTCTTCACAAGTTGGACAGACATTTTTTTTTTTGGTGTTAAAAGGTCGAAACCAGAAAACACAAACTCAAGACAGTGACCTCTGGACATAGCTCAAATAAATACATGAGGAAAAATGTAAATCATATAAAATGCTGCTTGTGAATTGAAAGGGCTAAAATGGCGCGGAGGTTCCTGTAAATCCAGAGGGCTATCCATCTTACTGGCAACTGTGGCTACAGATTTTCCAGAGTTCATTGCCACTCAGCATTCTCACTTGCTTTAATTTTGTAATTGAGACATTACATATGTCAAGCCACTTATCTCTCCTGGTAGATTACATATTTTGTTGAGATTTATGCAAGAATGTGCACAGCTCTCACACAAAAATCAGTATTTATGCACAATGTGTGGATACATTTTGGTAACTTCAGTTGAACATAAATTAAGGTTATCAAGGTTATTAGATTGGTGTTCTTATTTAAAATGACACAAAGTGATGTTTCATTTTTTATTTATTTAATAAATATGCCTTGCCTTAAATTTAGTATTGTCTTGGTGTCGGCATCAAAACATGTATCGCTGTTTACACATCGTATTGTACATAGGTTTTTGCATTAACATGACAACGCAAAATCCACGTCAACGAGTGCTCATGCACGCGGAACATGCGTCTCTGCATGAGCACTTGTTGCTGTTGTTGCCATAGCTGGTGTTGTTGGTGTTTTGTGAGCAAATGTTCGTATAAAGTTGTAGCAATATTTGTAGCTGCTGGAACAAGATCAGAATCAGCCCGGCTGCCGCCATTGTTGTTGTTGTTCTGTGTGACAACAAGGGTTGGGGGGTACGGGAGGAGGAGGGGTGCTACGAGGTCATGGTCTTTTCTGGACTTATCTGTTTATACCAACTACAGCATGAAGAGGAATACGCAGATATCCACCTGCAGACCCGCTTTCAAAAAAGATGCGGAGTCATGGAGAAATACGCGTCTCCGAGTGTCAATATCACCAGATCGATAGTTTATTTTACCGGAGTCTTACAAATACATACTCGTGTAAAGCCCACCTTAGTGTCTTGGTAAATCACACCTGCAGCCAATGTGGCTGTGATTACAGAGCTGCTCAGCGATTGGCTGTAGAGAACAGGTAAATACAAGGTGTTTGAAATCAAAAGACTGGTGAGTGTCACTTTTGAGGTGAGGGCTGTGAAGAAAGATATTTTTCCTGTATTGGACTGATTTCTTCTGTTCTTTTCCTGCATGGGACATTTTTAAAAAGTGCAGATTTATTTGTCATTTTTTAAAAATATTTTGGTAGTGAGAATAAAAACCTTAATCTGAGAATTCTCAATGTAGTTGTCATTTTTTTCCTCACTCACACTATCAGCCATCCAGAGTGTAACAGCCTATAATAATGTTACATTAAAAATTGCAGGCTAAAATATATCACAACACTGATGCATAGGTCTGTTATGGTTAAAGAGGTGATTGTAAATGGGTTCGTCCTCAAATTTTTCCTTTGCTTCAGATAGAAACCAACTGATTTAAGCATTCTGTATTTGTTTGACATTTTGTGTTGTGGTTGCTTTTGTTTTACAAACAGTGTGAGATGGTGCATCAGTGCGCAAAGATTCACCCCAAGAGGATAAACCATTAAGCACTAACCAGGGGATAATTCCTTCTTTTTTCAGGATGGAGCTATTGTAAATGGGATCTATTTTACATCAAAGGGAAACAGCCAAACAATATAAAAGTAAAACACATGTTTTTAAGGCATTAACTTAATAATACTAACATAATAACAGCTGCATTAACTATTAGGTGCTGCATTGTACAATATAAAATCTAACTTGGCAGTGGCTAATGGAAGTCATTATACTGTATATGTATATGCGTGTGTTTAAGTCCACTTGTTCCCTGTTGCCCTAATTGCCAAAGCGCTGACAGTTTCCATTCACTCAGGCTCTGTAGATGTAATTTCCAGGAAGTCAACAGTTCTCTCCACAGGCTGCCAAGCTCAATGGTGTAGGCTGAGCACATCACTGAGATTGTGAAGCGAGAATGTTTCTTCACAGGTAATTCATTTGATTAGCTTCAAAACATCTCAGTGAGTTCAAACAGTGTACTCAGATATCCAAGAGCAACTCTCATTCCATGTTCTCTCTCACCACCCACGATGCCAGTACAAACATCCAATTCAGTCTTATCGACCCCACCAAGTGGTCAACAGCTCCTCCTGCTAAAAACACAAGCTCTGACTTCTAACATGGCTGATACAAGTTATCCTTGCAAATGGCTCTGAACCCCATCTCAAACAAAACAGGTACATACAAACTAAAAGTAAAAACAAACAAACAAACAAAAATACAATAATAAAGGTCCAAAGGGGGATTTTAGAAGAAGTTCAACTGGATTGGACTTTTGCTCTACCTCTCTCAGCTTCTAAACTTTAATTTAAGAAGAGCAGGACGAATAAGTATAAATTTCTTTCTATACGATCAGTCCAACAAAGGAGGACTTTCAGGACATGTGAGTTTAAAAATGGCAATCTGGACAGACAGTCTCAAGAAGCCCCCTTTATCAGGTAAACCGGAAGGGCAAATGAACCCAGGTAAACCAGGCCGGCTGATTCAAATCACTACAACTTCATATGCAAATTTGTTGTATTTTTTCACTTTGCCGAATATAAACCAGTGTAACCACAAAGTTTTTTTCCTATCTTGGTTATATCTTGTTTACACATGAGTATCAGAGGTCAATAAAAGTGTCAACTTGTCTTCCATGCCAGCTCTTCAGATTTTCTTCCTCCCTTTTTGTATTTTGACATCCGTGCCAAATCAAATGAATAAAACATGTTCATATCCAATCTCATATTTAAATGACTATTTTTTTTTCTTTTACTGGGTCTTATTTGGAGTTCTATTTTTAGATGTTTTTCTCTCCCCAGCTTGAATCTCCTTAGCTCATCCTCAGCCTTCCTCGTCTCCTTTCCACACCTTTCTCCCACCTTTTCCTTCCCCTGCTCCCCTCTGACTCACCTGTCCGCTCCACCATAATTCCTGTCAGCATTGCTTCAGTAACAGCATGGATCAGGGGGACAGCAGCTGTCACATGTAATTGAAAAGAGAGTTACACCCCGTGCATGTGAGTGCAGTGTGTGTGCATGGTTGTGTGAGTCCGTGAAAGCACTGCCGAGCAAATCTTCTCAGATTTTAAAGCCACTTCCCCCCCCTCCTCCATTCCCCTCTACCACTACAGCAAGCCACTGGATCCTCTCTTCTTTCATCCTCGCTTTCTCAGTCAAACACTATCGCTGCGCCTCTTTCACTTGATTTCTACCTTTTTCTATCCTCTATTTTTTCAAGTCCTATTCAGTTTATTAATTCTTGCTTTAAAAGTCATGTTTTATTGGTCACCTCTTCACTCATCCTTTATATGTCCTGATGTCACATTACACTCCCTTTACCTTGCCTGCACAATGTAACATGGCACACCAGATGGACCGAAATATATTCCACTTGTACATGTGAGAAAGAGCCCTTAGAAAGTATTTTGGGAGGGCCAAACCTTTCAGAAGCATATCCATTAGATGATTAGGTGATCACATTCATTATGGGCTGATCAGATAATGTAGTAGACATGGGCTACTGCAAAACAGAACTTGAGCACTTCAGAAAACAAACTCTTGCCAAAACATGATGGAAATGAATACAAAAAATCCATTAATAAGTGCACAGTGCTGATATTTGTCATTGAATAAAGAAAAGCAGTCAAGTTCTGATAAAACTGTTCTAAAGCTGTTAGCATCTATGCTAATCTCCTGCGGTCATTTCTTCCTGTCATCTCACTGGTAGCTCCTACCTCATCCTGCTCTAAAGGACTCTGATTTGCAGATTTCAGCTTGACCAAAAAAAGATCCATGTGATTACAGACTTTGAATCAAGCAAGTCTAGCTGTTGCTCGAGGTTATACAAAATACTGATCCCCCACACTTTCCCATAGCTTCTGTGTCATTGCTTTGTGCATGAGCACACTTGCAAATATAAACATTACAATACATCAGTGGTTATATACACATAGTTTTATTTATTTATTTATTCAATGGGGACAGTGCACACTAATGAACAATTATTCAGAAAACAAAAGATGTAAACATGTCGAATTACAGGATCAATGCTAATATACATCCTCGGGCCCTAGGCAGAATGTTGAGTTGGCTGCTTCATCAGCCATGTCATTGAAGAAGACACTTGGTGTCTTCTTTGTAACTTAATAATCTGTATCTGCTATTATCACTGGCATGTCTCCACTTCGGTGGCTATAAGCAATTACAAAGAATAGAAAACGTTCCTGTCTTTTTCCCGCTGCATCAGTTCAGCAAGGGACATGAAGTGCCGTAAAGTCAGTCCTCAATCAAAATATTAGGACAGGAAGTTATGTGCGTTTCAACATAAAACAATGTGCATCTCTCAAACGCATACCAAAATAAATGTCAGATAAACAGTGGATGAGGACATAAAACTCACCACAGGTAACACAAGAACATGATGCCAAAGACACCACACAAACAAAAGCAAGATACAACAAGGACAATAGATCAAAATAAAAGCACATCACATGACAGTACATTTCTAAAATCTTACAAGTCAGTAGTTACAGGATTGGTTTGCTTTCAGCCACTGCCCGATGTGCGTTTGAAAGTTTGAAATGCGGGGCACTTTGGCGAGTTGGAGACTGTTCCAGATCTTACTGGCCTTTACAGAGAGAGAGGTTAGTTATAGCCTCTCAGAAAAAGGAAGAAAAAGCAATCAAGGAAGCCACATTTACATCCTGTCAAAACACATGATGATGTTTTAAGGGGATGGTTTTTTTCTAATTTGCCAACAACAATCTTTTTCCACACTGACTGAACAGCTGAGATGATGAAATGGACCAGTGCGAGAAAAGATGCAACATTTTTCAAAGATGTACAGGAAAAATCCTAGACACATTTTGCGCTAAATACAGTTTTCATTTACTTTTAATACAAAATTATGTCTATAGCCTCTCTTCATACTCTATGACTACATCAGGAAAGTCAAAGCTATATTCTCCCTCTGCCATTTGCTCAATTCTTCAGAAATGTGTGGTTTGACATACATTAAAAAAAGGATATCATGTCAACATGCCATTACCCCCAAATGGGAGATGCACCCTGAGCCAGTTTTACTTCAGCCCACAGGTAACACTTGTAGAAGGAGTATGTCTGCTGTCACAGTAAACTTTATTGCACAGTGCTGAAATGCTGAAGCCACCTCCTCTCCTGGAGAGGTAATGACAATTTAAAGCTCTTCAGCATGTGCACTAAAACATCTTTTCTGGGAAAGGCTGAATCAAACAAGTTTGTATATATTCCTAATTCCAATATTAGAGTGGACATTTCATCAGGAGACTATAAAACATGTATTGAGGACAAATGCAGCAGACTAAAGATGGTTACTCATAATGTAGAAAGACAGGAACCAGCATCAGCTAAAACGAGAGAGGGAGAGAGAAAGCATCACGTGTCCTACTCCTACGAGCACAGAAGCTTCAGAAACATTATACCTCTTTGTGCCTTATCTAAAAAAACAATCCCATCAGAAGATAAGTACACAAAGGGATAGACATGGTCAGCACAGCACTCAGGTGGGCTGTGGTGTTGCTTAGGGATGGCAGCAGGCTTTAGTAGGGGCTCAAAGCGTACCCACAGGATATCCTCTAGGCCATTCAAAGCTACCTCAAATGTTGAGATCACCCAGGATGGATCTGATATTATTAATGTAAGTCCTGAACCCACCAGATGAATGTGACAGCAGAAATAAAGCCTTGTCATGTCAACATTGTCCTGATCTTCTATTGGCCAATTGCGAGAAGCCTTTGCAAGTTGTAGCTTCAATTGTCCAAGCCTGACTGGCAGTAGTAACACCCCGCACATTCTTCAGACTTTGACACTTGGTGTGTTCAGGAATGGTCTCCTGTAAACCGTGTTTGTAATGTGGTTAGTTAGTTCTAATTGAAAAACAAACAAACCTACAAAAACAAATAAAAAAGAAGCTTTCACCCAGTTTTAACGATTGTCTACACAATGCTAACAAGGTTTGCCTGCAAAATTATGGTGTTCTGTTTAAAATAGTATTGGAGACACACATGGGGCATTGAGAAATGTGAAGTTCTGCTGATACATGATTGCAACACTTGGAATTCATTAGATTTTTTTTATTTATCTTATCCCTGTAACCTCAGACTTTTATATAAATAAAGAAATCAAGAGCATAATCAGGGACTCATTATAATTCACATATTACCCTTTTCCCCTCTGTTGTCCTCCCCACTCACTAACATTATTTCTTATTTGATAGTTACTTATCCTCTCCTCTCCCTCCTGCCTCCTATCCTAGCTGCTGTGATTTGATAACCCCCAAGTCATGGACTCCACGTCTCCTTGTCATCTGGCATGACAGATAGTGGCTCAGCCTTGGGCTTGGGGCCTTCTGACAGATGGACTGAGCTCACTAACTGCACTGCCCTGCAAAGGCAAGAATGCAGCAGCCTCATATTAGAGTTGAATAATGACCTTTACTTTATTTATGACAGTAGTTCTACTCCAAAACAGATTTTAATGGTGTGATCATGAACCAGACAAGGTTTATTTTTTCAAATAGAGACATGAGAAAAACTTCTGCCATCATCTACTTTGCTATGTCAAAAAACATCTTTAAAACATAGTTTCTGCACATATGGTAACAAGACAGGCAACAGCCAGACTTAAATGTCAGGGCTGGGCTGTCAGATATTCAAAACCTCTGTTTTCCATCATGTGAATATTTCAATCAAAAAGAACAAGCAGGACTGAGGCTTGTGCCTGAGTTTGTATACACAGCAGCCTGCCAGAGGGAGCTTGAGCTGTTTCAGTAGGTTCAAATGTAGCTTTTCTTTTGTATGCCAGGAGTTGTATTTGCATCAACCACAATGTATATTTGGCTGGTCAAAGGAAGTTTGTCATTCCTGCAGCTGCTGTGAATATTGTTTACTGCAGCTGCAGAACAGTCCCTCATCATTGCAAGCAACAGTTGTGCAAAAGAGACCTAAACTTTGAACCATGTTCCTGTAGACAACAACATCAATTCACTGTTGGAATTCATGTGAAAAGTGGCATGAGACAAACTATACAGCTACCTGGATAAATGGAGACATCATGGCATTGTGATGTTCTTAAATGTTTCCTGATGAAAAAGACAGGTCACATCCTTATTGTATGCTTGGAGCAAAGTTTTTTGTCACAATGATTCATCTTTTTATTTTTTTCCGCTGAAATAGTTGTTATTTTTATTCAAAGTATATAGATTGGATCAACCATATGTTTTTTGCTTACCTGTTCATTTTGTCTGAGTCGCAAACTAACATGCTTGCTATTTGCACCAAGAGGGGGGAACAGTCTGACACAGAAAATGACTGAGCCAAAGACGAGGGGAAAATTGTAAGTCTATGGATACTGTGGTTTTGCTGTTTTGAGGTTGCATGCAAAAGGTCAGCATTCATCTGTGAGATCCAAACACACACTCCATTGAGCTTGTTGCTGGTACATGGAATGCCCAATAGCACACAGTCCACAGTTAAAAATTAGTACATTTGTTGACAAATACAAATCAAATTTCGCTAGAATCAAGCCTAGAAGCATCTTCCTTGTTGTGCACTCTCAGGCATTCCCAATTAACATGGGAAGATGAACAAACATACAGCCATTCAAAGTTCAACAATGAAACAAGGAGTTAAATCTAAACATGCTATTTATGGATAATTATGAGAACCAAAAATGATTTAAATTACTGATATCGGTCTGCCCACTTTTTTCACCACACTTTAGAGCAGCAGTTTCCTTTTATTTTTGTACTAGTCCTTTTTACCTAAAACAATATAAATTGCAGTTGTGATTGCGAATAATATAACTTACCACATTGCAGTGGCAGGGAAATCATTGGCTAGTTTCAAAACCAACACAAAAAGCATGCAAAAAGTCACTGTTTTCATCAGCTGCAACATTGATCTTTAGAAACATAATCAGCTGCAAGTCACCAGTTGACGTGGTTAATAACTGAACTGCTGTACCTTCGGGCAGGAAAATGTTTTGAAAAAACTTTTATGAGATTTTTTCAGCTTGTGTTTCATTCATGGGTCATAGACTTATTTGATGTATTCATTTTTTACTGGTGGATAATTTATTGGCTGTCTTGTGTCAGTTGTCCAGTTACACACATTGCATAGAGTCAAATTTCCTGAAACATATATATATATATATATATATATATATATATATATATATATACATATCAGTGGTGGCTGCTGGTCAGTCAAGGAGGGGAAGCTCATTTTTTTCCTGCCTACATCATAAATTTGTTTATTTATTTAAATGTAAATTCTACCCTCCGTTCCTTTTCAAGAAAATGATCTGTGACCCTGTCGTATCAACTAGGTGTCTTTTCCAGGGATTTTACCAGTGTTCTCTCAATGGCCAGCAGAGCTAGACTGCTTAAACGGCCTTGGCCCATTGTGTTGCGGGTGTAAGACTTGAGCCGCTTTAAACAGGAGAAGCTCCTCTCCAGAACAACTGAATGTAAAACTTAGAAGATGCTTCGGTGGATGGTTATAGTTCAAGATCGCTGATTGGCTCATTTCACTGTCAGTCAAAAGGGATTCGGCCTCAGACAGATCATCTCATCATCATGCAGAAGCCGAGCATCCAGGCCAGCCCACTGCCTCATAGACCCCCAGAGGCGCTGACCGTCCGATGGGCGGGACAAAGCCCAGCGTTTATCCAATGACCGTCCAGTTTCCACAGTGGAACAACCCACTCTACGCTTCCCCATCAAAGTCAGAAGACGCTCAGCATCCGACTGTGTTAAAGCGCTGAGACTCTATGGGGATGAATGAGAAGGAAGTCGCGCCAGTTACCTGTGATAAGTGGCTGAACAAAAGATGAAGGTATTCTAGCGCATATTTAGTCAATGAAATGTACACACAGCAGTACATATCACCACTTTTTTTGGGGACATTTTAGGAGAAGCTGAGCTTCCCTTGCAGTCTTAGAGCAATCGCCACTGATATATGTATATACAATGAGTGACAGCTGGAAAGCACAAGGGTTAACAGTGAGTTCATCTCAGGTCAGTTTATGTATCACACCGTCACAGCGTCATTCTTTCAAAATAAAGAAAATAAAAAACCTTCACCTCTGTCATTCAGAAAAGGGGAATGAAGTTTATACATGTGGTTCCTTACTCACCATGTCCTACTTGGATCAAGGATAAAAAAAAAAATAAAAAAAAAACATCCAGCTTGCCTGTATTTGATGCTGAGCCCACAGAAGATAAGTTAAAAACATCCTGTCTGACCATGTCCATTTTATCAAAATATTTAAATAACTACTGAGAAGACAGTTTTACATTCACCAAATACAAGTGTTCATAATTTTTTTTGATCATGCCTGATGATGAGATATAAATGTAACCTGAGTTTGAGCATATATCATTCACTGTCATGTCTGTTCTGTGTATTCAGTGGCACAATAGAGTAAGTGGAACCATACGACCTGTCGGCACTCAAACCAAACTGTAAAATCTGGAGTTAAAATACCCAAATACAGCCAGCTGGTGGGGAACACTTTAAAGGGAATAACAGCTGACATTCTGATTTGTTTAATTCATGTTTATCCCCAAAACACACTTAGGCACTATCAAGGGACATAATCCATCCTTTTTGCTTTCCCTGTCCGGTTTTGTGTTAGGACTTTTTGCCCTCTAAAAAGCAAGTATAGATCAGTGTGCCCCAAACTGCTGTTGGCACTGTGTCTTTAGATGATGTACCAAGAAAAGGGCCTTGATCTAATAAAGCTGTCACAATCAATACTGTAACCAGATACATTTTTGTTTGTAAAATCATAAGTTAAAATTGATCAGATCTAAAAATAACAATAGCTGATCAGCTCTTAAAGCCCTATTGCTTTTTTCAGCTTGACATCTCTGCTTTTCTGCCCTTGGTCTTTGTTTTGAGGGAAAAGAAATTCCCTGCTGTCTAAACACACATAAAGGGGATATACAGTGCAGTAGTGTATATCACTCCTGCTGATACTTCCATTCCCCTCCAATCCTGTTGCTGCACCCAGAGTGCCAATTTAGGTGATTTAATTGGTGTCCCGATCAAGGTGAAAGGCTCTCTGAGAAACAATCTAAAGGCCTGTCAGAGCAGACTGAAGCAAGGATAGTGTGGGAGCAGGTCAGAGTTTTCATAATGACTATAACTTCTCCTTCCTTTTTGATCTTTGAGAAAAATATGGAGAGGATGGTCAGAAAGATGATAAATTGAAGGAAAAGAAGACAAATGAGGGTTAGCCAAAGTTAAATAAAAGGAATAAAGTGCAAGACCAACAATCAATAAGTAAGTGAGGAAGACAGCTGAGAAAAAAAGAGCATCAGATTTGTATTATCCTCGCTGACCCCTCCTCCTCTTGTTTTTCCTTTTTTGAAGCAGCCAAATAAAATCAGACTCCAGCCCTGTTTGACAGAGAAGAGACTGGATGAGGGACAAACTCTTTGCAGACAGGATTACATGCCAAAACTGAGGGATTTGTTCACAAAAACAACTTGTCAATCGCTTTAAAGTCAAGATATTGACTTGCACAGAGGCTGAGAGAGCGCTCTTACCTCATTTTGAGACTTTGAGAGACACAAGCCTCTCAGCATCTATCAATAAAAATAACACAATTGGAGCTTTCAAACGCATGTCCTCTGTTGGTCCCGGGACAAAAATACACCTTGTTTTTTTTCAGATTCTTCAAGCAGGATATTTAGAGAGGTTCAGCCTTAATCCCAGTAGGTTCAAACCAGAAGCTGGACTTAACTAGTACTGAAGTATAAATGTCAAGTATAATTTTGATATGAGCTTATAAGATGACTTCACGTGAGACACTTAAATGACAGCTGTCAGTCAATCAATCATTCAGACTCACAGTCACTCACAGTGTGAAACCTACTCCCTTCCAACCAACATTTTTTTTTGGTGACTTTCAGTGTTAGCTGCAGAGTTATCCTGTTTTCCCTTTACATACCTGGGCTTCCTCTTTGTACCCTGGTTTTCTCCTAAAGACCAAAAACATTATGGATATGTGCACATCACCTCTGCTGTGTTGACCTGAGTATGAAAAGATGTTGCTATGGCTATTACTGCCATCTTTGCTCAGGATGAAGTGGCCCTATGTGAATGGTGAGAATGGTAACACTCCAAACACAGTAGCATTGATGGCTCAGTTTGGTAGATTTCTCTTCCATTAGTAAAAGATCGAAGGTTAAAACATGGGTCCTACTGTCACATGTAAATGCATCCTTGGGCAAGGCATTTAACCCCAAGTTACCCACCCCTGTGCTAGTGATGTGTAATTGGGCATGAAGGCATGTAGATTTGTTAGTTATTATGAAGTGAATGTGGGAGTGACCTCCTGAGTGTTAGTGCTCTGAGTAATCAGAAAGACAAGGGAAGAATTATTCAAGCCAAGTCTATACCTTTTACCATTTACAAAATACACATTCTTGTTCTCATCTTGCAGCTTAACCCATTTGAACTGTTTTTACAGTTATTATCCTTTCAGTAAAGATGCCTTGATGGATCACCCACTGTGCCACCCTGGCCATTTTTAGACCAGGATGTACTGTTGTTTTTGACATAAATGGAGGATTTAACTGGCGCTAGCTTGGATGCTAACTCAGACTCATGTAGCACCCTAGCCATGTTTAGCATTGTTAACCTGTCATGACTGTTTGTGTTGCTCATGTTGGATCGTTAGCAAATGTTACATATGCTATAGGTGAATAGAAACAGTCCATTGTGAAGGAAACAACACATTTCATGTTCAGTATCAGGTATATGCTTGGTTATTATATTGATAGCTATGTTATATTGCTTCTTGAGTTATATGTAGCTGTAAACTCAGATCTAACAGGAAATAAGCTCAGTTGCATTGTATTAGACAGTCTGCACAACAGCACTAAACACTGTGCTTATCTTGCTGTTGTGCTTGCAGTTACCAAGTACCTTTTATTGTCAAGCCACATTGTAATTATTCAATGTCCATTACACAAACATCTATGACCACAGAGGAGCAGTCCTACTCCAAGAGACAAACCTAGAAATACAGACACAGCAAAAATAAGGAAGAGCTCTTGGATGAGGTTAATGCAGCACTGTGGACACTTGAAAAGCCCATGCTCAGGAATGCTAGCATTTGAAGTGCAATGAACCAGTAAGGGGAAATTTAAAGAACAATCGTGAAGCACCCTGATCAGGACAACAGAAGGCAGCACTGATGAAAGTGAGGATTTTGAGGTGCTTCAACAGTCCATAGGTTATTTGCAGTTGTTTATGTAGTCAACACGAGGACCAGATCAATCAGAAAAGCAAACAGAACAACAAACCAAACTGAAATCAGGACACTTGAACAAAAGTATATACAGCTTCAGCAAGCTCAGCCAGATGCACACCATGCTCTTAAAAAGAAAATTGAGGCTCTAGAGAAGGAGAGGAACCCCTATCAGACCCTTTTGCCACTTGCCGCACAAGAATTGACTTTGAGAAAAGACTTTAGGATTTGGCCAGATAAGAGAACCTGGACAGAAAGAAAAAGCTTCCCATGCCAGCCTTACAAATCAGATTGAGTCTGGCATTAAGAAGGGCTACTCAGAGGCTGAAATTATTGAAGCAGTGATTAAAGCAGTGAGTGCAGGCCGTCCCCTGTGAGATTTGCTGGAAGTTAAGTGAGATCTCACACTGTCCACATTAAAACCATCCTCAGAGGACATTACAAAGACGACTCATCATCTGATTTTCTTCATAGACTCATGAACATCTGTCAAGACCCCCAAGAGTCAGCCCAAGCATTTTTATTCAGAGCCTTGGAACTTAGAGAGAATCTGCTTTCAGGTGCCTAAGAGGAGGGAGAGCAAGTCAGTGAAAGTTCCTCTGCTAAAACCATACCTTAGCAAACCACAAGTGACAGATGATGTTCTGACTGAAAACAAACAAACAAACAAACATGGCTGCCAGTCTTGAGCCAAAACAAGTTAAGAGGAAACATTACACTTAAGCCAACCAAAGTCTGTCAGATTCACAGTGAGATACAAGGTGGCCACACTCAATCACCTCTGAAAAGAGTAAGACAGAAAGAAGCATTAAATACAAATATCAGCTGATGGTAATGTGTTCTCCAAGAAAGAAAAGCAAATATACAGTAAAGAACCAGACACAGAGGCTGTGAAGCTAATTGAGGGTCTTAAAGCTGATGTTTAAAGAGACATAAAAGGCAACAAAACCAAAGTCTAAAACTGTCACTCTGTCATTACAAGCTGCAAGATGGACAAGAGGATCCCAGGTATGTAGAGAAGCTCAGGCTGGTGGCATGTGCAAACACTGTTACTGTTGTGATCAAGATGGCAACCTGTTTCGTGGCCTGTAGGCTAACCGGAGTTATGTTGGGATATGGGAGACAGCCACAGAGGAGGGATCAGCAGAAGTCCTCCCACTCTCTGGGTCCCAAGAAGATAATGGTCTTACACATAACACCTCCTCAGGGTTGTCAAAGTCACAAATTGCTTACATAAAATTATTATTTTTTGCCATTCCAGAGAAAAATAGCAGTATCTCCTCATGTGAGACAACCACTGGTTGCACATTTATGGTGTACAGGTACATCTCAAAAAATTAGAATATCATGACAAAGTTCAATATTTTTCATCACTCATTTCAGAATGTGAAACCCATATATTATACAGATTCATTACAGATAGAGTGAAACATTTCAAACATTTATTGCTTGAAATTTTGGTAATTCGTAAATGAGTGATAAAAAATATTGAACTTTTTCATGATATTCTAATTTTTTGAGATGTACCTGTAGTTGTAAGGACAGACATTTTTATATGTTGGACTAATTTATCATTTTATTCTCTGCAGGGGACATTTGGAAAATCTACTTGTACACTTATTTTCTTCCACTCACATTGGCTGCCATCCAAAAACAACAAAAAAGCACAATCAGTTTTGGAACTGGCCAATCTCAGAAAACAGGTGATCAGTATCAGCTAAGAAAAGCCTGACCAGTGCATCAAATGTTCATGTTCACTTTCCATGGTCTTCATGATCCCATCTCATAACTTACTTAAATGTGCATAAAAAATTAATACAAAAAATCTTTATCCACCTGACATCTGAGGTATTGGATATTGTTTTGGAGTTGATGTTCACAGAGATTAAATAGCCGGTATTCAGCATTGATTTAAAATAATGTGTTCACTTTGATAGAACATTTGAGTTTGTTCCCAACTGCATTCTGAGTTCCCATGATCCAGTTGTAATCTGAATGTGTCTTTGGTGCTCTGTTGAAGCTCTTGCCTCTTTTAGGCTCCCTTCCCCATGTAGACCCAGTCAGCTTTGATTGGTTGACCAGCCTGCTCAGTGGTGATTGGGGAGTTCAATGCTGCTCTGTTTAAAGCTGTTAATGTGTCTTCACTCAGTGAACGGCCTCACATCTGCACTGAGTTTGCCACTCAGAGCCAATATGTGTCAGTACTATGGCGAAGATAAAACATGTTAAACACTGACAAAATAAAAAGGTGTAATTTAGAACCTCTTAACTTGACATTTGAATGCTAAAAGATGTTAACCCATGATGTACAATCAAAGGCTGAATTATTATTAACCATCTGTTTACTTGTTTGTTTGTTTAACTTATTGACATGTTATTACACCACAAGGTTATTCTATATCTTCTTAAATCTGAAACCAGTGACTGTGTGTTAACTACTTTGTTCTCCGACAGGGTGAGTGCCATTGCTACCCTGTCGGAGAACAAAGTGGTTAATTTATGGGGAAAGCTGCATGAGAAAATCTCATGGTGCTGAATCATCCATACATACACCTGAATAGACATAAAAGTTTTACACTACTGCAGCAAGGCTCGGATAAAAAAAAAATCACATCACTTGCATTACTTAGGAAAAGGCTCTGGGTTAGGAGCTAAATGTCCGAAGAGTCAAACTCTACTCATTTTCTGGGTGTAGATAAGTGGTGAAACAACGCTGACCTTATGAAGCATTGATCTAATAAAGGATGTACCAAAGAGCCATACCAATTTTTTCCTTATTATTGTGATATCTCTTGATTATTCAGCCCCCTCCTGGTTTATCATTTTCATACCCAGTATTATTTGTTTCCGTAACCTGTCCTTTCCTCTTTTGATGATTTATTTGTTCTCCACACTTCCATATCATTCAACCACCTTAAATTAATCTTATTCAATTCTGGCTTTTGCTCTTGCATGCCATTATTTCTTCCTCTCCTTTAATTCAGGCATTTAGTCATACACTCCATTTATGTCCTAAAGACAAGAGGCTATTTATCAAATATCCGGGCAAAGCTAGAAAATTAATCTCAGCCCCTTATCTTTCTTGCTGAAGGAGACCAAGAAAGGACAGAGTGCCGAAAATAGGCGGGAGGTAGTGGGGGGGTAATGGGGTAAAGAAGCGAAACATCCCTCAGCTTTTTAATTCTATGAATTGGATTAATGCAAAAGTGTGTGGGAGGTGGCATGGATGTGTCTGCGAGCATGTCCGTGCATGTTTTATGTGTGTTTGTGTGTATGTGTTGATGGCTGCAGTTGCATCATGTCAGGATAGCCTCTGTTTAATATCAACAACCCATTCTGAGTTTCACCTCTCGCCTTTTGTCCCACTCCTTCTCCTCCTCGCTCCTCTCCCTCTCTTCATATCTCATCCAGTATTTGGCCTGTTTTCAAACAGCTAGAGGCTCAATGAAATTAGACTGAGTGCAGGGTAATGAAGAGTATGCCAGGGAGAGCTATGATATTAAATGTCACAAACACACCCAAGCAACCACACACAATCGCCAAACACACACAGACACACTGACACAGACACACTCAGTTGCATCCTACGCACTAACAGAGCGCTTTACAAGATAGACAGGACTCGTGAAAGTTTTGTGAGTATGACAAAAGCTTGTTGTGTCTTCACTGGGTTTCTAACTTGTACAAGAGTGCAAGGGGGATGTGCTCTAAACACGGGCTCCATTAACTGATTGACTTGGAGAATTCAGTTGGAAGCCCAGATCCACTTTGAATTTTATCATTTAAATACACAAGTGAAACCTCTTAAGGTATGCTGCAGTCAAGGTTAATTATGACAAAAACCTCCAAAAAGTTTTTATGGAACCCAGACTCAATTTCAACATGACATGCCTGAGTAATCCGAGATGAAGACAAGTCTTGTGTTGCAAGTCAAAATCAAATCTCATTTCTATGTGGGCAAGTTCAAGCCAAGTTGAAAGCCTCTGAGGGCACACAGATGGCTAGAACAGATGCAAATTAATATTTACATGGGAAACAGCAAAGCACATGTGTTCTGAGGTACAATACTTGCTGTAACATTTTGAACTAGAAGGCACTTCCTTGTTTTTGTTGTGTCTGTATTTCTAGGTTTGTCTGGAGTAGGACTGCTCCACTGTGGTCATAGATGTTTGTGTAATGGACACTAAATAATTACAATGTGGCTTGACAATAAAGCACTAGCACAGACCTCCGCCATATTGTCATTTTGACCATAAATATTACTCCTACCTTTATTCATCTAAGTATTTAGATTCTTTGACCATGAAAAAATACCACTAGCAACTGGATTCATAATGATATCTATTTTAGTTCAGTAGTTATTCACAGAAATCACATTTTTCGCCATGGTGGCCAGATGCTGATCCCGATCAACACCAACATCGAATCAGTTCTTCCTTTTCCCATGCTGAACATTTCCTGAAAATTTCATCCAAATCCATCCATTACTTTTTGAGTTATTTTGTTCACGGACGGACGGACGGATGGACAAACTCTCCTGAAAACATAACCTCCTTGGTGGAGGTAAATATTTAAAAAAAGCAATAGCTTTAGTCACATGACCAGCATGGATTTATTTGGGGACACACAAGTTAATCTACCATTGTCCAGTGTGTATAGCAGCAGCACAGGCTTTATTATTTCCCATGTCTTCAAAATAATGCAAAATCTACATAAGATGCATCAACAACAAAAAAGGTAATTGACGTAAACTGTAAGGTAAGCCTCAAGAAGACTATTTTTGCCACCAGTACAGCTTAGTTTGGACTAAATCGTCCCTTTTGTACGATGTGATGGACCATAATAGAGTATTAATCTTTTTTTCTTACACTGGGGGTTACCAATCACCAGGTTGCAGACTTGAGTGTTGATCATTCAGTACTGGGCAATTTAGAACTAAAAATGAGTCCCTTCAATCCAAGTAACCATTTGAGCACTTGTGCAACAATATCGTGAAAGTATTCATAAATATATTTGTCTCTGTACAATGCATGTTTTTTGAGGACACCCAAAGCACACAAGAAAGCTGATGTTTTACACAACAGCTCCATGCACAAGGAGACAGCTCAAACATCAGAATCCATAAAATACCCATACATGTTCAGTATTTTAAATGTCTTTACAACATCCTTATCCAAGCTCACATATAACATTGCTGTTTAATTAGTGTGTTCATTGTGTTGCAGATGTCATTGTTACAGCAGTTGCCAAAAAATGGCATGCTTGTTTGTTTTTACCTGCCGTCACCCCTTGCTTGTCCATGTGGTTATATTCTTGTATATAAAACCTGGCCTTACTTTTATGGGAAATGTGATGAAAAAAACACTTTGTCATTTCACTGTCACTGGTAAAAATGTTTGCAAATATTTGTGTAGGGTAGTCAGAGGATTTGAATCTTAAAAATTAGATTTTTTTTGTCTTCAACAAGTTATGTTAAGTTCATTGTTTGGAACAGTTCCTGAATGTGATTTTTACGCACATTGTCAGCACATGTAACTCTGCTGTTAGATTGTAATAATAGAGCACAGGTAAGTAATAATATACAGTAACAACAATGACTTGACTTTTTACCCCTTTATGGACATTTTGATATTATGTCAGTATAAGAACAGAAAAAGTACAGTGCACTAATGAACAATGAATGAAATATAACAAATGAAAATGATAAAGCTGGCATGAAAAAAAATCATTTTTTCCTCCCAAAGTCAGTCTTTCTTGCCTTAAGGCCCTTGACAAATGTCACTGTATCCTACCACACAATCCATGGGGGGAGTGGGGTTGTCGCACACGTCTCAGGATTCAACACAAGAGGTTCGTTCTGGCTCGCCACCCAGCTCTCACTGGGAATTTCTGGATCTTGGAATCTGGGGAATTGAAGCCTCACACAAGTCCTGCATGACGTGCTCCAATTGATGGTGGTCACGGCTCTCACTCCTCTGAATGGTATCTCAAAAAAACCCTGACCTGTAACAGGCCAGACAAGGTCTAAATGTCTTTCTACATTAATATTCTGTCTAAATTAATCATGTTCATTTTCTACTGTCCCACAAACAATTGTCAATCAAAACTGTTTACTATTAATCAGTTCAAATCAGGTTCTCAGTAGGTTTAGTTGTACAAGAGAAAATATCTTTAGTTTCAAGTATTCATTTGTAGTAGTGGAAACTGTAAATTTGAAGTATTACTCATAATCTTATTTAAATACTCAACTAACTGTAATTACATTGATAAGCATTTCTTTGTACTATAACCACAGGATTGCATTAGTAACTAAAACAGGATCATTTACAAAAATAAAATTAAATATCATAAGTGACCCTTTGATTCAGGTGAAATCTTATTAAACACAGTCGTAAACATTTAAGGTAATTTAGAGGCATTAGATTCACCATGCGTAATTGTCTCTCCCTTGTCTCTTACCCTTATAATAACCAAAATAATGACATAAGCATGAATCAAATATAATTATCATATAAAAAAACAATTTAGAAAAATATCACAGCACCTAGTAAGCAAACAGAATACTTAGTGCCTTTATAAGTTGCAGAGAACACAAAATTACCATCATGTAAGTTTAGAAGGTTTAAGGCCATCCAGGATTTATGTCTTTCAAAGGAAAAGTTCGGTGCCTCCATGCCTGCGCAGTACTCTCTGGAGCGCTGCCTCCGCGTCCTCCTTTCTATGAGCTCCTCATCTGTAAACTCTGGCTCGAAACTGTAAGGACACCCATCATATTCAAAGTTCTCCTCCACAACATCTTCATCCAATAGATATTCGTCCATTTTGCACAAAACTGGAAGAAGAAAGTTGTTGAGTATCCGGCTGTCTTCCCCTGAAACAGTGGCGTAGCTGGGATGTATTCCACATGGGTTTTCATTTGTGTCAAAGGGGCCTGCGTGACAAAGAAAATTAATGATTTATAATGTATGGCTTTTCTGTCTGTGCCCTGAACAATTATCGGGACTACGCATATAGGCTATGGATTATTTTATGGATGTATTTAGTGGATATTTTTGTCAGAGACAATTCTGTCCACACCACAGAATTATCTCTGTTCATACAGAATGGCAAAGCTGTAAACGATCACCTCTGAAGCCTGAAATGTCACTCAGGCGGCAGTGGAGTTCAGAAAATTTTAAAATAGCACAGAAGAGCATTATAAGCAAGCACAGTTAAATGGTCCAGAAGAAGCAAATGCAGATTTGAAACTAAATAATAATAATAATGATAAATAATAATTATCACGAGTGAACAAATGTATGGGAAACACTCTTAAGTGCAAGCCCGTTACATGTGGACCATTATTGTTTACAACCACTTTTTATCGGTTTAAAAATAGCCGTTAATCTCCATTTATATGGGTGAAATCGCTGTGTTTGTGTGGTTGAGATGATGAAGCACCATGTCGCTGCAGTAGACAGTGCACGTTTACCTGCATGTCTACCTGCTGCCGTGCTCGGTCCCACATCGCCACAGGCCTGGGCCACCACCCAGATGTTTTCCGCCCCAGTGAGGACCCCACTGTGGTGGAAAAAATCCGGAAGTTTGGCGCATTTGGCTGCATCTTCTCTCAAATGTTTTTTTTTTTGAGCAATGCGTTTTTCCGCTCCACTAGCGGCTTTTTCTGGCGGCATCTGTCTTTTCTTCATCTTTTTTCATCTCTCGTTTTCGGTCTGGCTCAATACGTGGCTGAGCCAATCACATTTCAATGGGCCAATGGATCAGCTCAAATCGGCAGGGGTATCCCCCCCTTAATATGCAACATAATACAGTGACCCAGTCTGACGTCACGTTACACTCTGCACTAACCTGCTGCTGCAGAGAAGGCAGCTGCTGCGCTCATTCCGCCTCGGATTTAAACAAACAAACAAAAAATCCTCGGAAGGGTGGTGAAGAGGGCCCGTGGGTTTTCATAACCCACCAACCCCACGTAAACTACGCCACTGCCCTGAAACAATGAGCCGTACTGCGCAAGCGTTCTTCTTCTTCAGTTCAGAGGTCGGCACAGTCACACAACATGTCTGGGGCGACACAGACTGTCTTGGAGGAGTAGCGTGAGCAGACCATGATGGAATATTGGCGAAACTAATGAGTTTTTGGACGATTAATGCAGTTTTAGGAGCTGCGCTGTATGCCCTATGTGCTACCTTTATACGGATGTCCGCCGCTCCCGAAGCACTGTTTGGGTCAGGAAAGTCTTCTGGGTGAGTATATTGTTCTTCTTCATTCCATAAACAATGTGAAAGCTGTAGATTGGGATGTTTTTTTCCGACTTCAACTGGAACGCCGATAAGTCGGAGATGATGTCACTCCCATTTCCGAGGTTACTGGAACGCAGCATTACGACAGTGCCGCGCATGCTCATGGGTAGCAGAGTCTTTAATTCGCCGGTAACAGATTCTCCTCATAGCACCTTTGAAATACACTGGAAGATAAAGTCAATCATTTTTTGAATATTAGGTCAAATAGTATCCCAGATCTCTTTAAAGAGGCAAGGGACTATGTCTATGGGGCAGGAGGAAGGTTTAAGTTAAGTGACAATTTTTGTGAGGAGTGAAAAGGACAGAGGTTTAAACTGAATTAATTTGGCTGAGCAGGTAACGGCAATGGAAGGGTCAAAAGAGGGTGGTGAAATATGGGCTTGAATGGTTGCAGCCTTGTCAGTAAAACAGAGGAGAAAACTTTCAAAGACCCCAGATGAAGCTTCCAGTCAGGTGAATTGGGGAGAGTTTAAAATTGAATCACTAGTTTAAAAGAACACATGTGGTTTATTATGATTTTAGGAAATAACCCCAGAAAAACATCTTGTTTTTCAGTTTTGGCAGTTCTTTGATACTTTCTCCAGCTATCCTTGAGGATTTCATTAGACACATGCAGCTTGTCCATCTTCCAGCTGCTCTCAGTTCTCTTGCATTCACGTCTGGCCTCACGGGTGGAGCCTTTTAGCCATGGCTCAGATACGGGTCTGGAGCGCACAGCTTTTAAAGGAGAGACAAGTGGCAAGAAGGCCAGTGCAGGTAGAAAGAAAGGATGAGGTCAGTAGCTCCCGCCGAGTGTTTCTGTGTGGACAACAAATACCAATAGCCCCAGAAACAATGATGTCTTTTGACTTATCCTAGAGTGAGCTGTAACGTAAAAGCTGTCAATAACTGCACTGGGTCCTTATTAAAGTTCATTTTGTGTCATGTATTTATTGTAACTGTCAAACCTTTCTGATCTTTCAAGCATAGGGCAGTGAAAATGAGGAAATGCCATTTGAATGACATGGGCAAAAATAACCCACTAACCAATTCTTGCGTGTATATGTGAGGTGTCTTTCTTGGTTTCACTACTTTAGCATTGAAAAACACTGACAAAAGTTCTTTATTCATAGTTTTATGGTTTTTAATTTACCTTTAGTTTGCTAAGACCAAGTCTCAAACTAAAGTTCCCAGCTCTCCTTTATGCAAATACCCTGAATTCTGGTTCAAAATATCGGAGAGGAACTAAAGAATAAATTCACAGACCTTGAATAAGATATCACTGATATCACAGTCCAAAAATGAAAGAATCGTATGAATGAACTTTCAAAGATAATGGAGGCAGTGGTAATAAGATTCAAAGCAAAATGCTAGAAATTGTAAAAAAAGAAATGTTCAATGAGGGAGAAATTTTAAAGTTGAGTATGTGAAGCAGACAAAGAAAAGACAGATGGAGATGACAGTGAAGCAAGCAGACAGACAAAAAGATGGAAGTTTTTGGTAGATGAAGATGATTGCGAGAGGAAGCAGAGGGGAGAGACATGGGGAAGATGGATGGAGGGCAATGCTCTTAAAGGCAGAGGTTGGCTTAAAGGTTAGAGGGAGCAGGAGCATGAAAGAGAGGGGTGGGAGAGAGGACAGAGTGAGGAGGCAGAGAAGGGGGCTGAGGCGGGATAAGAGAGAGGGAGAGGATGATGGATGGATAGAAGGAGGCTAAATAGAGAGGTGAGCTTAGTGGTGATGGATGGAGCTGCAGCCCAGAGACCCTGTACGTCTTCCTGGGTCCCATAGGAGCCCAGAGTGTGTGTATGTGCAGTCAATTTAAAATGCATGTGTGTGTTGTATATAATGTGTTTATGTCTGTGCACATGTTCTTATGATTGTGTTGTGATAAAAGGAGAAATTATATTAGAGGAAAGGCTTTGTTTGTGTTTGTGTGGGAGTCAGACAGAGGTGGAGCAAGGGAGAGAGAGAGAGAGAGACAGCACTGATTTAGTGTGAGGTGGTTGGTGTATTGTTAAGGTCATCTGGAGTAAGTGGTCTCTAAACAACCAAGTGTGTTGTGAACCGTCTCTCAGTGTCAGGTCTGAGAAGTGTGGGGGTCAAGTGCCAAATGCCACAACAGAGATCCTTTAAGTCTGACATTAACACTCCAGCCACATCTATACGCGCTGATGGAGCTCGAAGGACATAACTGTGAACACAGGATTAGTCGTGTCACGTAGGAGGAGGTCACATGACAAATAGTAACCACTTTGCAGGGTCAGTCTTGGTAGCTATGTTAGCTTTATTGTGCTGTTACCAAGCAGAAACCTTTGTGGCTGAAAAATGAAGTTTGCAAAAGAAGGAAAATCATTGAGTTCTTTAAGTGTCCACCTGAGACTGGGTGAGAAAGCAAGATGAGTCACACACACACTCTCTCTCTCTCTCTCTCTCATACACACACACACACACACACACACAGAAACTTTCATTGTTAATATGGCCAATATCACTGTAGAAACTGAAATACTCACTGGTTGGCTCAAGGAAGTAAACAAGATTTGTATAATTAGTAGCATGACTGATATGACATTGATGCAGCATATATACCCGTAAAATACCAAATAGTAGCCAGGGCGTTTATTTGCTTCAATTACTGAGCAGACCAGGCGTTTATTTGGGACTAGGCGGCTATATGGAACAGGCGTTTAATTCCATTTGCACAAAAATTTACTGAGCAAAAAATGAAAAAATATGGTGAATATAATCAAATTATTTATTTACACCAGTATGAATAACTGCACACTTTCAAGGCAAAATTATAGTATCGTTGTTACACTCTTGTCTTCTTCTTTCAACTCTGCACTCTATAAACACTCTTAATACTGGTCAGGAACAACTGGTAGTTAAGTTAAAGTCTTCTTTTATTTTCACTGCACCAGGGACATGGAGATAAGCAGCAACATACCGCTAACTGACGTGACGTCCTCCTGACGTTAGTTAAGGGCAAGAAACAAACAGCAGCAGTCTTCTTCATTGAATGTTAAAAGCCCTCGTCTGTAAGATTGCTTTCTGCGCTCTAGTGCCCTCTGTGGACGTTAAGTGGAGCTGCACTGTTATGAAACAGAGTGCCTCACACCAACATGCATTTGTTGACATACAGAGGGAGGAAAAGTGAGCCGAGAGGACGTCCAAAGAGACAAATAACTGTGAAGGTTCAGTCTGATCATGTTTCTTTTCAAGTGTCAGCTGTCAGTTGTGAGCTCAGCATTTGCATGCGTGTTCTGTAAACTTCGACCATAGTTTGTACGCTGCACTGAATAAATTACACCAGGCGTTTATTTGGAACAGGCGTCTATTTGTCAAAATGTACTGCTACACCGGGTGTTTATTTGGTATTTTACGGTAATATAATGGCACATTTAGACAGTTTTTATGGGAGATGAATCCCTTCCAAAGACCACATTCAGGCACACTCACACTGGCCATTCCAGGCTTTTCTTAAAGTTGCATGTGCAAGGTTGCATTTTTATTGACACTGAAACAAAGTCTTGTTCATCCGAGTCAGTTAAGTAAAGCAGCAGGTGATTTTCAAAGTGTTTACAATATAAAGAGACAAATTTGGATGACAGTATTCAGTAAGGCTACATGTATATTTTTGGGCATTTTGTGCCTCTATTGATAGGAGAGAGACAGTGGATAGGCTTTTGAAAGGGGGAGAGAGAGCAGGGGAAGACACTACTCAAACTGGTCACAGGTGGGATTCAAACCTGGACCGGCAGAAGCATGTACATGGGGTGCTAACCACTACGCGGCACCAGCACCCCCAGTAAGGCTACATGAACATTCTTTTTTCCACACTACATTATATCATGTCACCAAAGGGAATTATGTTAAATGACTGTAACTAAAATCAAAGTACATTAGTAGGTTTTAAAAAGTCTGGGAGATTGCTTCATGTTATATTTACATGTATATTTTTACACCTAATTTTACCTGGTTTATAAGTCTAGTCAATATTCTGTCTGCGTCATAAATTCCAGTTTTTAGTAGACCATGAAAGAGAAGGCTCTACTTTGGTTGTGTACTGTACATTATCATACCATATAATGCTGCTAAAGCAATGTCAACTTAGGTTACAGACATATGCTGTTTCCTATTCACAATGAAAGTCTTCATGTCTTAGTTTGTCATAAGGCTCTAAAGATGAAACAGCCTGACAGGACACAGAGACGTTTACAGCATCAGAACTTAACCTGACAGAACACAGCAGTCTGAACTTACAAGCGGGATGTAGAGGCTTTTACAGGTCTCTGTCTCTGCTCCCATAGATTTACTGGGTAAATACTGCAGGCTTTTGGTAGAGTGAAGTCGAGTGTAAGTAGTTGTGGTAAGTACGGACTAAATGAAAACTCAGACTTTAGGAGCAGCCCGTCTGTCTTTTTGAAGACTGTTTTAATTTGACATGATATTAAAACCGATTATGTAAAAATGTGTTCATTTTTTTGCATGAATACTAATATGAAATATCTTTAGCTTATGCGCTCACTGAGCCTGACCCTTCCTCTGATCTCTGCTACTTTATATCTCTCCAGAACTAAGATTTTCTCTGTTGCTCTTATCTCTCATCCTGACCTGTTTCTGCCTTCTTTTACACCTTATGGGTTTGTAGTCCAAACTCTGTTGACAAATGAAGACATACAGATGAGAAAACGCTCTCCCTCTGATCTTAAAGCCATTATCAATATCCAGATATATATAAATCATTGGCTGTCTCTTGTGACATCACAGCCAGTATTTTTTTTTTAACGGGGAAGTCAAAGCAAAAATAATGACTCCAACACTCCCTGTAGTCCTTTGGTTATTAAAATTCAAATATTTTTTCCTAATAATGTCAAACATGTTGTTTCACAAGGGTGCTATGGTGATGCAGCAGGTAGTGTACGTGCCTCACAGCATGAAGGTGTGTAGAGTTTGCATTTTCTCCTCTGTGCTGTGCTTTAGCTCAGTTCACATGGTTGTCATGCTTGGAGGAGGTGAGCTTCAGTGGAGCATGCTTGCAGATACGCAGAAGCAAATACACTGGTTTTGCTCTGTAACAATGTGGATGTGTTCAAGTGTGTGATAAAACTGATCTAATTTCAAATAAAGGCAATTTAGAGTGTGATTTTCTCTATATTATTTGAGTGTTTGTTCACAAATTACATTCAGTGTCTTCATTTATAAGCACATTGTTCCCCACTCCCCCTGCTTCTTGGGTTTACTACAGTGTAATTGACTTTAGACTTCAGTATAATATTTCATTGTTCACAAAAACATTACAGTTTATTTTTCCAAACGTGTACAACTCTATAATTAGTTATCACATGAGCTGCTCTGTATGTGGATGAGGTTTATTATTGATGTTTAAAAATGCAGAAATCCAAAATAAAGAGAGGGAGAGAGGGTTAGAGAGAGGAACAACTACAAGAGCACTGGGTGTGGATAATTGATTAGCAATAACAAGAGGAGATCAGCAGCACTTTTAATTTTTTATATCTCTGCAGGTCAGATTATACCTTTACGAAACCAGAGTGCTGGAAGGCTTTGTCTAATCCAAATAACTAAGTGACACAAAATAGATGACATTTTATTCCTCTATTGTGCCAGCCCTGCATGCATTTGTTGTAGTCCATGTGCTTCAAGCTTACTTAAGTACAATGAAGATGGGGGCAATGTGAGTGCACGCCATAGAGGAATAGGCAAGAAGGGAAGAATTGTGCTCATTCACAGCATTTGGCCCTAGTGTGAGCGCTCCCTCAGACAGCCTGTGATAGATTTATCAGTTTTTCATAATCCAAGACTTTATTTCTTTGGCTAATCACTCGTTTGATAACTTATTTTTTGAGCCATGAACAACCTTCCCTGAAAAAAAAAAAAACATCACCTATTTGGAGTTATAAATGTGGTTTGGAAATGTTCTATTATTTGAAAATTGCCAGATTATAAAACTGTTAATTTAGCCTAATATGCGTAGCTAAATAACAGACAATTGGACACGAGTCATAGGGACTCAGACTCGAGGCAACTTGAGCCGCTAATGAGACGGCTTGCAACTCGACTCGGACTCGGGAGGTTAAAACTCAAGACTCGACTTGGGCTCGGAAGAAAATGTCTCCAGATTCCACCTGACTTGAGAAAACACGATTCGGAAAATTGCACGCACTCAGGCTTTATATGAAGAGCCAGACAGGAGATATACGCCGCTCTTTCCTTTTAGATTCCCTTTATTGATTCTCCATTCACAGTACACTTGTCTGTCACCTATTATTGTCCCACACACAACACAGTACTACACATTAAAGTTCCTACCACAGACCCGCTTCTGCTACAGTGATGATCAGTGGGCAGGGTGCGCGGGACACAGGTTTTAAATAGGCAACCGCTATGTCTTCTGTGCCCAAAGTTATTTTCTTTGCATATAAAGAATTTTAATCAGATGGAAAGCAAAGACACGCCAAATGCACAACATGCAACATTTCAATAAGCAAAAAAGAGGGCACAACATCAAACTTTATCTGCAACCTGAGGACACATGAGGCCACGTAAGAGAAACCTGCAAACGTTAGCCAGGTAGCTAAAGTTTCTGCCATCAGTCAATATGGCAGGAACGTTAGCCCAACCTGTGGTCAATATGAAGCGTGCTAAGCTAACATTAGTAAAGAGAGTGTACGTGTGTTGTATGTGTGTGAAGATAAGGTTTCTCTCTTCAAGATAAAAATCTGAGTGCTTTTTGGATGGACTGGGGAACCATGGTGAGGGACACAACCCGTCATAACCTGTGACTCGACTCGACTCAACTTGCCCACAACAGAAAAAACTTGGGACTTGCTTGAGACTCGGATCAAATGACTCAAGACGTGCTTGGGACTTGGATCGGAGGGACTTAGACAATTGTCTGCTAAATAGTTTGTGTAGCAAAAATATAGTTCAGTAAGAATTGTATTATATGATCATGTAAATGGCCAATGTCATTCGAACACAGATAAATGCTATCACATGCTCTGCCCGTGGTTCTAAGTAGCACCAGAACACTCCAAATTCGGGCAAAAGTATTTTGTAACCTTAACTATAATATGAATGCCCTCAGTACAATGAATGCACAAGGAAGCTGATACTAACCTTATGTGGATAGTAAATTGACTTGAAGTATCGCTTTCTAAGTGTCTTAGGGGCCGTTTACATGATGCCGAAAACGGTCAATTCCGCAAACATTTCGTTGCGTTTTGGCCTTCCGTTTAGATGAGACCACGTTGCGTTTCCAACTAAAACGCAAACTTTTGAAACCGCTCCCCAGAGCGGAAAGATTTGAATCCCTCCATCCAGCCTCGTAAACACAGAGCATAGCGCTTCAGGGGAACGCTGACGCCATCCGATGCGCAGTACTCTTTCACATACGGAGGCTGCGCGCCGCATACCAGGAACAACAGCAGCTTCCTCCGTCTCCGAGTAATGTGTGAGCCGCTTACCGCGTTTCTCGGTTTGTTATCCAGAAAAACTATCCAAACAGATTTGTTGTCCGGAACTGATTTGTTGTCCAAAAAAGAAACTCCTGCTTCTCTGTGCGCCTGTTCGCCATTGTTGTTTGTGAAAGGTTTTCTTCGTCGTTCGTGTGTTGTAGCAGCGCTGCATCTCTGCAGACCTACACCGCCATCTACTGAACCGGCATGCACACTACAGCAGATTTACAGGGGATTAACTCGTCTCTGAGCGCTGTCATCTAAACGCAGAAGAATTCGAAAACGCAAAGGAAGAATCTTTGCGTCTTCAAGTCAGGAGTTTCCATGTAAACGGCCCCTTAGACCAGTGTTTCTCAACCTTCCAAAGTCGCGACCCCCAATTTAACGTTTAGTACTGTCCTTGACCCCCCTTCCCCCGGAACGCAATGAAAATTCGCTGTCCGCGGTGCTGAAACAACACCCGATCGATAAAACCTTTGTCGGATATACAAATCAGTAATTGATTTTGAGTAATAAAATGCCTGTTTGAGACCAATCACTTGTTGTCCTTTAACGTCCGATCGGACGCCACATTAATTTTGCGCATTTATATTTTTCCTAAATGATTTGGCGACCCCCAGAAATCATCTTGCGACCCCAATTGGGGTCGGGACCCCAAGGTTGAGAATGGCTGCCTTAGACAGCTAGCAGCTTTGCATAGCAGGTCACATCTACCATCACCAATGGTAGAGATGGTGCCTGGTCAGATCTATCATTACTGATGGTAGATGTGACCTACACATTTCTATGTAATTTGACCATCAGTATTAGTCAAAACATTCACACCATTTCATCCCCATTAGCATACCACTAATACAGCAGTGGAAGCAACTTGGGATCAAGAGTGTTGTTCAAGTCATCAGCACTGATGACTATGATGATCAATAATGTGTTGTGCCTAACTTCAAAAAAGCACCAAATATCAGAAAAATAAATGTCTTTTTGAAATATTACACACTATCTCATTCTAAGGTCAATGGGCCAAGATAGATAGATAGATAGATAGATAGATAAATAGGTAGGTAGGTAGGTAGGTAGGTAGGTAGGTAGGTAGGTAGGTAGATAGATAGATAGATAGATAGATAGATAGATAGATAGATAGATAGATAGATAGATAGATAGATAAGTATGTAGTTTTTGAAGGAAATTCAGATTTATAAGGCAGCTTTTGTCTTCTGACAACTGAAAGTGCTTGCAAACTGTTATCTAATCAATCAGTATGAAGTAATCTAATCTTGCCACATTTACTGGCACAGCAGCAGGAGAAAATTGTGGTTCAGTGTCTTGTCCAAGGTCATTCATGACGGAAGAAGCTGCATCAGACCTCCCACCCTACTGAGTGCAGTTAAGTAATTGTACTGTCACCACACACTTGATAACTTTCTGCACAAATAACTGTTTAATGATACCTGGAAAGAGAAAAATTTTATACTCAGCAGTAGAATATTTCTACAAGGCACTACACATTATATATAAATCTATTTTCGAGCATAGATTAAATAATAGCACATCAGGTTTGTTGTCTTATTGTTAAGACGCTAGTGAGGGTCGAGTGAAAACAAGCAGAGCTTCACAGTTGGATGCCTCTGAATTCCACTGTGGTGGCAGTCCACAAAACAGAAGCATTGTTAACTAAAATGGATCTTGTTGTCTGCAAAAAAAGTGAAAAGAATGTCTCTTCAGAATGTACAAGATGTGTTTTGACAATGTAATAAAATGTTTTTTTTTTTCAAAAGTGTAAAATAAAGAAGGGCAAGTGCATCACAAATAACCACAATGTGTCATTCAAGCAGAGAAAGAAAAAAGGAATTGTAAAATATGTTATAGTCTACTTTAACTGTTTCTGTCACAGACATGAATTACAAAGATCTTGTATGAACAACATACAACCAAATCTTCAGAGAACAGTGAGATGACAAAACATCAATGTGTTTTTCTTTCCAGTTACAAGGTTATCTTGCTCATGACTGAGGTTGAGAGTCAAATACATTGTTTTTTTTCCAAGTCAAGAAAACATTTCTGAGTGAGAACACCACTTGTTTCCACTTACACTGACTCTCAGTAAGTGATATGTTATTTTGGCCTTCAATATTTTTCTGCCCAAAAAAATTGTTGATGTACAACACATATGTTAACAACAAACTATGTACATGTGAAACTAGACATTAAAGTGATAATTCAAGGACTTCTCATGTCGGGTTGCCTAAGTTGCATGGTGTTCGCTTGAACATCATCCAGAGTGACAGAGATCAGCTCTTCGACAAAGACAGGTAGAGCTTTACATTGTTGCACATGGGACCACTTTCTCTGCATTACTTAAAGACATTTAGGTTAAAACAAGCCGCAAAGGTGTAGGGTCACTGAATGCTATAGCTGTCATCCATGTATATATATATTTATATATATCCAGACTCAACATATATTCACCATGAGCTCAGCACTGGGCCAACCTACAGTGCAGTGCATCTATAGGAAGCTTAAAGTAACAGTGGTAAGATATAACCTCTATATGCAGTTGGAATTCTTGAGTGGAGTCAGTCACATATTGCAGTTCACATCCATCCACCCAGGCTGTGTTAGGGTTGATCCATGGGCCTGTCATAAATCTGTCCTCATTTCTGGGGGTAGGTGCAGAGAATACAGGACTAGAATAAAAAAGGATTATTACCACAAACATATGGATGCCCAGACCATACGGTTGTTCTTATCATATTTGCCTCTGCTTAACATAGATTATTTAAGGTTACTTCTTGGGATGTGACATCTCATTTTCAAGAGAGTTCTCTAGTCTATACACTGAAAACTTGTGGGTTAATAATAACCCAGTTTGGGTTAATAACCCACCTGCTAGCTCCAGTCCACTAAGACATAAAGACTTTTCCAGCAGTTAATTTGAGGTGGGTTGTCCATTTTAACTCAACAGATGAGTTAAATGTGTTACCCAAATTCTCGGTAAATTCACTGAAAATCTCTGTAAATTCAACCACACATATTTGTTAAATACTCAACCCAAATACTGGGTCATATTAATTTCTGTTTTGAGTTGTTTCAACTACATATATTTATTATATACTCTATCCAAATGCTGGGTTAAATCAATTTCAATTCTGGTTGGTTTCAGCAACATACAGTTGACCTGGATCCACCCAAATGCCAGAGTCACTCATTGGTTGTGTTGTGCACAAATGGGACAGTACTTTATGCACTGCAAAGATGCTGTCTTGCATCATGATTTAAATTTCCATTGAGTTGCAAAGGTTTGAATATCTGATAAAAAACACTAATATATAAAAAATCAATAATTTTTCTTAAATTTGTTTCATCTATGTGTTTTCTTTGGTTTCTGCTCTGCCATCTTGTTAGCGGGTGTGATGTATTATGGACAATTCCTCATAGCCCTTCCTTTTCAAGTGAGGTCCTAGTTTGTCTTCACTTCAAGACCTGTGTAGCCCTTCTCCTCAACCTTATAGAGGATTGGGATACCCCCGCACTAGATGTGAATGTGCAAAACCAAGGGTACCCAAGGTAACTTATGTGCCTCCGCTTTGGTGAAACCGAAGCACAGTTAAATTTATCAAGGATAATTGTATGATCTTGGCTTATTCCCCTATCTAGGTTTTGTACCGTACTGAAATACTCTTTTGGTGGTAATATGGGTGGGTGCTTGTTGCATTAAAACTGACTGGAAACTCTGTTGTTAACTTGTGTGGTGTGTGGATTTATGGTTGAGTAGTGTCAACATGATGACATTCAAACCAAAAATAAACTCAAGTGCTGAGTAAACCAATGTATGTTGGGTTAGTGGATTTACTCAATGCATGGGTTACGCAAAAATAACTTAAATTAAATATAAGCAACCCATAATAGGTAAAGCATTTCATAACCCTGTGGTTGAGTAGATGAAATAATCCAGCTTTTTTTAGCGTTTATATGATTGCAAAGGTATTTATTATGAAAGTATAATCAATAACCATGAAGAGAGATTCTAAAATTAACAATAACATCTTCATAATTTGGAGAGGAATGGTGTTGATCAATATAGCAGGGTCTAGTTGAACTGCCATTAAACTGGGTTTAGCTGGT
Source organism: Scarus forsteni (assembly GCA_036419115.1). Lineage (NCBI taxonomy): Eukaryota > Metazoa > Chordata > Actinopteri > Labriformes > Labridae > Scarus > Scarus forsteni. The sequence goes on from JAZDUH010000471.1 coordinate 7,312,566, forward strand.
CTACAGGCTCATGGCAGCAGGTTATCCATGATCGTTATTCAAGGCTACACTAATGTATGTGTGCTGTTTACAGGAATTATCGTGTAAGTACATTTTTCAATCTCTTTAAACTCACTATTTATTTGCCAAACTGAATCTTATCACTGATACATGAACAGGTACTGTGGAAGAGTATGTAATGTAATAGACTTTGTCAATGGCATACGGACTTCGGTCTTTCATCGTCTTCTAACCATTCGAAGAATTTTTGCACTACAGGTAATGCTCTATTACACACACAACAGTCACTAACTGATGGTGGAGTTTCCATCATTATTAGTTTACAACATTAACACACTCAAATGCATGTTTACATGGCACTAGCACAGCAGTGGGATCAAATTAGGTTAAGGGTTTTGGCCCAGGATACATTGAGATGTGATTGCAGTGCTAAGGGACAAACCCTCAGTCTCTGAAACCCTCAGTAGCTGAAAGACAAACATCTGTACCACTGATCCACCTTTGCCCTGGTATTACACTGCAGACAGAGCTATGGTGCTTGGAGAGATGAACTAAAGTTCTCTGCTGCAGCTGCAGAAGGACTTAACTTTGTGTGGCATCTTACAAATCCACTTGTCAAAGTAAATTTGCCATCTGATCTTATAGACATTTCATAGCCTTTTTCAGTTGAGAGGGTGTGTGGGTGGTGGGTAGGTGGTAGTGGTGGATAGGGTTGGTACATGAACCCATCTTAACCCTTTGATGGATTTTTTTTTTTTTTTTTTTTTTTTTTTTTTAAAAAAACAAAAACAATTAATTGTATGACTGAATATTTCCTTATTATTTCCTTCTTTTGTTCTTTATGAACAAAAACACTTTTTGTATCATCACATCAAGTTTACACATCTGTCAAAATTTGTGGCTTGAAATTTAATGACTTCACACTATCATAATAAATGTTTAAAAACGTCCAAATATTCATAAACAGAGATTTGTTTATCTGTCATTTTGTCAAAGATACACATACCTCTGATGAAAGACAACATGGATGATGAACTGTCCTGTATCTCAATCAGTTAATCAATCAACCATTATCACTACCATTGGTACCACCATCATAGTGCCAGTTCATAACAAGTGTTATCTCAAGGCACTTGACAATGGAGCAGACTGGAGCCTCTATTTAGATATATATATATAGATTAAGAGACAAAAGGACAAAAAAGCAAGAATTTATGATAGTTAAAAACTCATGGACGGTCAGATCATATGTCTGTCCTCATCACATTTATGTTTTTGTGGAATGACTCCAGATATGTCAACATAAAACAATATGACTCCTCCTTTATCTTCAGTGTTTCAGGATTCATTCCCAATGTTTCTCTTATAAGGTCTGACCAGCTTCTGGTTCAAGACAGCAGGCCCATTTTCTCCAAACATTATCAATTAAAAATACATTTTAGGTTTATGTAATTAGCAATGAATCACTCCTTTGTGGGGTTCTGATGCTGCTCAACTCCTAGAAAAAGATAAGGGGACTACAGAGGAACAATTCATAGATCTGCCCCCATATGCCTGAAAAATAGAGGAAAAGCCAGAACCTGCTTTATCACACATAAAATGTCTGATTTATTGTGCACATGCCCATTCATTGTTTTAGGATGTACGATCGGCCAACAGGATTAAATAAATAAATTAGTTTACCTGCTTGTAAAACACCTTCTTAATGAAATGTAGTGCAGGTTAAGAATAAATCTCCATTCCATCACTTTTCATTGCACTGTATTTATGTTTTACCTGCACCTCAAACTGCTGACTGCTAGGCTTTGTTCCTGTCACTTTCAGATTTTTTTCCCTGTTAAACAAAAGTCTTGTGGCTGTCAGCATATAAATCTGATCTTTCTGGTGCTGCTGTCAGCTGTCATTTCAGGACCTGATTGAAGTGTCCCACTCCCAACCCTCCAAGCGTTTATCAGAGCCCAGAGTGTGACACATAATGCTACACCCTACTGGCTCCTCAGGAATCCTACTGCATATTTAACATTGCTCCTGGTTGTCACCATCATCACTGGAGTTATGATTTTATTAGAGCAGGTTTCTGGGTAGCTTCAGAAGTTCAATCTTTTTCATTCTCAAAAGGCCACTAATGGTTTCAATTAAATCTTAGTTCCCTCCATGAAATTCCAACATGTGTAATGTGGTGTTTGGTGTAGATTTACAATGAGTACTCAATACTGTTGCGTGTCATCCATTTTTTACCTGGGTCTCCACTGACGTTTGTAGTACATGTGATAACAATGTTATGATTTTAGAGCTCTAGGTTATTATTTCATGTAATAGTGACACTCGAGCCTTGTTACTCCACACCCCGGGGCTACAAATACACTCGCTACAGATGCATTAATATATAATTGACCTATCAATTGTGGGCATATCTCTGTTCACACAAAAAACAGGATGCAGCATAAAAAATGGGCATCTCACAGATCTGGAAACTCCAACATGACCAAAGTAACAAGAACAAACTCAGGACAAGCAGCAGTAACATTAACTCATAGAACCACAGTATGAATAAAATGCAGTAAAACCCATACAGCACATTATATCATGCATCTACACATGCAGATCAGAAAAATTAAGGACATCAGAGGCAATGTGAAGCATGAAATCAACAAAACTAAGATTTCAAAAGATAAAGAAACATAAAAAAAGGGTACAATAACACATCACACGTACCAACGCCAGGCTCATTGTAGCGCCACCTTTCTTTAGACATTGAAAGCAAAGATAGTCAGAATCCAGCTGTGCTCTGGAGCTGCTTTAGGGGAGAAATTCAAGCTGAAAAAATATTACATTAAAGGTGCTATGAGGAGAATCTAGTTCCGGCGACAGAAAGACTCTGCTACCCATGAGCACATGCGGCAACTGTTGTAATGCTGTGTTCCAGTAACCTCTGAACTGGGAGTGACATCATCTCCAACTTATCGGCGTTCCAGTTGAAGTCGGAAAAAAAACATGCCGATCTACCAGGCTATTGTTAGCTGTTGTTAGCACACCCTGCGTTGTTGTTCACAAATATCACATGAAGAATGTGATTACCACTATGGCAGCATTTTTGAAAATATAAGTCTAACAATACTATGTAAACAGCTGATCTAGAGCGACACACCCCAGTCAGAAGTGCAAATAAATTGATTATATCAGGAGCTAAATAACTGTTCACACTGTGGGGCATCCATCTTCGATTGTCAACTCGGGGGTGGCGAGGTTTCACCGAGTTCCCAGTAGGAAATTCCGACTCCGGGGGGCGTTGCAGTTGCAGTTTCCTACCCGGAACTCAGAAATTCCTACTTCTGACTACAACTGGAACGCACCAAAGGCGCGACAATTTTTTGATAGCTTAGTATCGTAGTTTTGTAGCCGGCTATATATCGCTACTTACAGCCCGGTGCTCTAATGCTGCGTTCACACTGCAAGCGACCCACCTACCAAAATCGCGTTGCCCACTGACGTAGCATTGCGCGTCCATAAATACCTCATTTTGGTCACCGTTGCCGTCAGCCGTCGCTCGGTGATGTCCCGTCCGCTCGAGTTTCACCGCGATCATATCCTATATCATATAATAGGATGTATAAGCGGACATTATTCCAGCTGTATCCTTTTCATTCACTTATCAAACACAAAACACTGCAGCTGATGCCCTGCAGCAGCATTATCTGTGAGTTTCCCGCGGTCCGTCTAGGCGGAACAAATGTCCTCACTGACATTAGTTCTGTGTTTCCCACAAGGACATGGATTGTTACTCATGAGTACAACTCATCTTAAAGTGTGTATTTCGATCAGGCATATATCTAAAAGTGAGACTTTTTTGTAATTACTTAGAAACTCCTCACACCATCTTTAAGCTTTGCTTTAAAGTCTTCCTTGAAATTTGCTTTGATTGGTAAATCCTTCACCAAAATCATTTCTTTTCCTCCCTCAGCTGGCACGAGTAAATACAGAGCCAAGACAAAAATGCTTCAAACACTAAGGTGCCGTAAAATCTTAACACCATGAACAAAATTACTTTAATTATTTAACTTTAACTTCTTCCACCACAATGTGCCAGTGGTGAGCTTCAGATTATTCTGCTTGGTCAACTGGCCAGACCTCATGTTTGGCAAGGGCTGTCATCTGGCCCTCATGTGTCAAGCTTAAAGTCTGATTGGTTAAACACCATGACACCCAGAAATGAAGCCCTTGTTTACTTCAGCATCAGAGAGATTCAGTGGAAGGTCTGAGGATGCTGAGCAGATTATTTGACTAAGAGACTACACAGTGGCAAGATGTAATTGCATGAGAGCTGGAAATTAATTGGTCTGTCTTGATTTGCATTGCACCTAATCGTAATAAATGCTATCTCCAGACAGTTTTTATAAAATTCAAAACTCAACATTAATCCACGATGTGAACAACACTTTGCCACAACAGGCAGCAGTTACATTGGCAAGAAAAAACCTCTACTTGACAGGAAATCCTGAGTAGAAGCAGACTCTTGGTAAACAGCCATCCAATGGAGCTTTGCTGGGCATGCGAAAAGGCGGGTAGAGATAATGGAATGGAAATGGTAATTCAGGAAATAACAAATGAAATCTGCAATCTGCACTGACCCAGCATGAGCAATTTCACATTTTTCATCATTTAGATAAAATGCTGATTTATTAATGATTCACATTTAGAGGTACTGTAAAGCTTCAATAATATTTACTTAATCGGTGTCATTTAGTTTTAGGCCTTAAAATAAAAGTTTTTCTTGATTTGTCCAATTATTGTGGTACACCATGCCTTTACCAAGTTGGACCTCCTTGTGCCTGCAGAGATTTTCTCCTGCCATAGGCTCAACAAGGTGCTAAGGACAGTGTCTCAGAGACTTTGGTCCAATTGGCTTGAAATCATCTTGCAGATCCTACAGATTGGTTGGCCGCACATCCATTATCCTAGTTTCCTGTTCCACCACATCCCACAGGTGTAAGGATCAAGGCACAGGAGGAGACAAATACACAGCATCTTGTAAAGGCGCATACACACCGGATGCTACTTGTACTACCTTGGCGGTCACTCTCCATGCAAAGTCAATGTAAAGCCGCGATGGGGGGGGGCAAACCTTCCCGTGATGTGACAGCCGCTTTTGTGAAAGTAAAAAAAGTTGATTAATCAGCGGTGTGTGCACGTGTGACGGTACCCTAGACAGACTGTTAATCATCCGGACTACAGAGTAATAATCCATGTCTGTGTAGAAAACATTAGTCAGTGAGGACATTAGTTCTGCAGGAAACTCACAGATAATGCTGCTGCAGGGCATCAGCTGCAGTGTTTTGTGTTTGATAAGGGAGTGAAAAGGACACAGCTGGAATAATGTCTGCTTATACATCCTATTATATGATATATCATATGATTGCAGTGAAACTCGAGCGGAATTGACGTCACTGAGCGACGGCTGACAGCAACGGTGACCAAAATGAGGTACTTATAATGGCCATGCTACGATACGTCAGTGGGCGACGTGATTTTGGTAGCTGGGTTGCTTGCAGTGTGAACGCAGCTCGAGTTTCACTGCGATCATATGATATATCATATAACAGGATGTATAAGCGGATATTATTCCAGCTGTATTCTTTTCATTCACTTATCAACCACTGCAGCTGATGCTCTGCAGCAGCATTATCTGTGAGTTTACCGCGGTCCGTCACTAATGTCCTCACTGACATTAGTTCCGCCGAGACGGAACTCATCTGCCCTGTAGTCCGGATGAATAACTGTCTGTCGTCACACGTACACACAACGCTGATTGGCTGATGCCGCACAGCCACACACGACATCGCCTGAATAGATAAACTTTTTTTAACTTTGACATCGTGCGACAAGTGAAGTGGTTGTCTTGTACGCGGCTGTCGCATCGCGGGAGGGTTAGCCCCGCCCCATCGCGGCTGTACATTCTCTTTGAATGGAGAGTGATCGCCGAGGTAGTACAAGTAGCGTCCAGTGTGAACGCACCTTTAGACTCACAAAAGGCAAGAAGGTTTATTTGTTAACAAAGTTCAGTACACAGGTAATCAGTCAGCAAGGCAAACTAATCCAAAACTCACAAGGTGAGGAATCAGGGTCCATAAAGGGCTATAGCAAACAGGTTGGTACACAAAAAGGCTATGAGGTCCACGCAAACACACCCAAAAAAACACGAGGCAATAATTAGGATCAGAAAACAGACTGTAACATACACGAATAGAGCTAAATAAAAAACGCTGGAATGAGACATACAAGTACTAGGATCTGGCAACAAGACAGGGGCAGACATGAGGTCTAATGGATGAGGAGATTGAAGTGATGAGACACAGCTGGGGAAGAACAAACAGGTGTGACAGTGTCAAATAGTGAAACCAATCTATAGAGACAAGAAGAGAGGATTGAATTTTCAAAATAACACAGGAAGTACAAGACAAAACATGAAACCAGAAACAAAACCTCACTAAAGAAAAGAGCAGGATCTTGACAAAAGGTGCTCTATTTGACTGAGATCTGGTCACTCTGCAGGCCACTGAAGTACACTGAACTCATGATTTTTTTTACTGCTGTCAGTGAACGTCAAGCCACACTGGCAATTTCCATTTCTATGGCATTATGTTTTCTGCTGATTTCTGGTAAATCTGTGATAAAAATACCAGTAAATGCATACCTTTTAATGTACTCGTGCCATTTACCCTTTCTTTCAATGTTCACATTACTTTTTCATCCTGCCATGAAGGACAAACTGTTTATTTAAGTTAGAATTACTGTTCTGTGTGTCAAATGCTTCACAACACACTGGTGTGCTGCAAATGTCACAGCTTAAATTAAACTTTGCTCGGCTTTGGCACTCTGTTTGAGGTCTCTATATGTGGCCACTTAACATGAGCCTGGATGACAGGTTATGAAAAACAGCAGCTTGCAATCAAGCTTCCAAAAGCATCCTGGTTTGATCTTGAAGTTGTTGTATGCAGGCTTACAGGAATGTGCTGTGTGCAAGCTTTATGGTAAACTGTCTGTCCAATTTTTGCCCCTTTAAAATATATTTGTATTCTATTTCAATATCACTTTATCACATATGAGGCATGCTGGACTAACTTAAAACTGAAAGCTTAACTCAGACCTACACATGCAGTAATAAAGGCCTGGGGCCTTGAGCAGTTGAGGGATTTTGCCCAAAAGCACTTTAAAGTGAATGAACTGGTTCCTCTCCTCGGACCTTTAGTTTCAAACCTTTTAAAGTGAATGCTGGGACTTGACCCACCTTACAAAGGGCTACTTATGATTTCTGAGAAATGACTCTAGCAGTGTGTTCAAATAAAACTAGACCTGCCAGCTGGCAATTGCATGCTTCTGTAGGGCACGGAATTTTGGACAGTGAAACAACAGAAGTTGGTTAAGGAGAAAGAGCTGGTGTGATGTTTTTGGTGGCGTGACAGGTAGAATTATTTGTTCTTTAATGGTGTTGATGTTAAGTCTGTAATAACCTTTGGGTCACTGTGCAAGTTAAAGGCATGGGGGTCACATCAGTGTATTACTATAAGTGATACAATTAAACCAGACTCAGCCAAATGAGGATAGTGAAGAGTGTTGGTCATCATTGTATCCTTCATATTTTATTTTTTGTTGTACCAGGATGATTGATATAACAGCATTGCTTGCATGTGTAAACAAGCTTAACAAAAAATAAAGAAGTGATTAGGTAAAAAACAAGCAATGTATAGCCTTTTATTAGTTCTTTAAAGGGAGTCATCAAAGTCGATCAGAGTGCTTTACACAAATACATAGAAATAAATAAATATACAATAAAAATAGAAAAATATTGAAATAAAACTGTAAAAGTATAAGAACTAAAGTGCCTGTGATTTGTATGAGCTCATTGATGAAATGTCAGGGAGAAGAAGTGGGTCTTTAAGGAAGATTTAAAAATCTCTATGGTCTGGGAGGCTCTTATATGGATCATCAAATTTGTAACTCCAAAATCTATAAGTCCAACCATAAGTCAATTCTGACAATCCTGCAAAGTTTGAAAAGAGTCCTTGAAAGGATTTTTGAGAATAATTCACAATGCAGGATGAGTTTAAGGATGTTACAGAATTTCCCATATACAGGTACATCTCAAAAAATTAGAATATCATGAAAAAGTTCAATATTTTTTATCACTCATTTCAGAATTACCAAAATTTCAAGCAATAAATGTTTGAAATGTTTCACTCTATCTGTAATTAATCTATACAATATATGGGGTTCACATTCTGAAATGAGTGATGAAAAATATTGAACTTTTTCCATGATATTCTAATTTTTTGAGATGTACCTGTATTGGAGGCAGAGAGAGTCAATCAATTGTCTTTGTGAGTTTTATTCTGCCTTCAGGAGAGAGGAGCAGTTTCACAGAGTATCAAAGCAGTCTGTAAAAGAGCCTAGTGTGGGGCAGCCACACTCTGTTTTAAACACAGAAAGGATGAGGTTGATAACATGAAACATTGATAACTGAAAAGTCATGTAAAGAAAGATTACAGTCAAGGGTGAGGACAGATCAAATCTGGTAAATAACTTTGATGAAGACAAAACATGCATTTACATTGGACATGCATTTACAAATCATAGCAGACAACTATGAAAAGCTTGAAGAAAATCCCTCAGTCTTTTATGAGGCATTGCATTCACAAGTATGGGATGATGATAACACAGAATTACCTACCCAACATTTTAATCAATCCATTTGATATTCAGGCTGGCACTTTGTGTGAGCCTTGGGGATATAAAGATGACCTGTCCACAAGCTAGCAATCTCAGAAACCACTGTCCTAGTTCTGCCGACTGGCATTATATACCATAAATTCTTATTTTCAGTAAGAATATCATTGGTTATACTACTATGAAATGATCATCACAACTATTCAGACATGAGGACCCTCCTGAAAACGAGATGTAGCATCTCAAGAGGCTAACCTCTAATAAATCAGATGACAGGTCTGTGGTTCATGGACCTGTCCCTAACTTTAGTTCTTATTTTAGTCCACTTGTCACCTCCTACCTCCCTTCCTTTGTCCACACACCCGACACAGCATCGTGTGGATTTGCTGTTCATCATGAGACTGGGATCCACATTCAAGATTTCCTGCTGCTTAACAGAAGGTTTTTTCTTGCTGCCATGATGGAGGGATTCATGATTGGCTATATGGATTCATGTTGGGTGTTGGATGTATATATTTGTATATATATGTATATGTGTATCTTTATATGTATATATGTATCTACTGTATGCATAAATGTGTATCCACAAAATGAAGAGCTTTTGCTCTATTGTAAAGTGTCTTGAGATAACACATGTTGTTGAATTGGCGCTATACAAATAAAGATTGATTGATTGATTGATTACATACCCCCTGGAACAGTTTTACAACATGTGGTATTGGACAGGAATATGATGCCCTTTGCAAAAATAACACATCTTTATGTATGGTCTACAAATGCATATTAATCAGGAAGGGAAACTGGGGGTTGAGTTGCACATTTAGCATCTCAAGCCCACGGTATTGCCAGCACAAAGGTATAATAAGAAACAGGGGAGTTTTTTGTATTCAGCTCCACAAAATAGGAGTCTGACTTATTTCACTTTACGTCCTTGAGATTCTGTATCTCACAATTTGTCCGGTGCAAAAGAGAAAATTTCATGCAGTTTCATATCCAAGTTTTATGAGTTCACATCTTCAAAAAGTAAATTGTTAATGTGCCGGGTCAGAGAAGGTTAAAAATAACAATTCCATCAGAGACTTAACAACATCCGCAACATCAGTGCTGAACTGGTGTTACGAACAAGAAAATAACAGAGGTGTCGAAGCCAGAGTAGGAAGAGAGGGGGAACTGCAACACACGGTGAAGTAAAAGGATGTAAAATTAGAGGGAGGACATGTAGGTGGCTCCATCAAATGAATACCATTACACAGGTGGAGCTGGCACCAAATTATGGGGTCAGCTCGAACACTACAAAGAGAGAGAGGAGAGAGAGAGGAGAGGCAGAAGACAGGAGGACAAAGAGAGGGAGCACAGCCTGCCTCTTGTCCAAGGTACAGAGTGTAGACAGTTGATAGAGATTAATGTCTTGAGTGGGTGGGTAGAGAGGAGAGAGAGGTCCAGACTGGCAGTGCGTGAGTTGGGTGCATGATTGATGGAGGGATCAGCTTAGGGCAGGGGATGACGAAGGAGGGCAAGAGCAGGGGTAGTTAGGGGCAGAGGAAGAGTTGAGAAGTTGAGCGTCATGAGTGTGGTCCACGGGCATGGCCGGTGGATTGATGAGGGGTTGAGATGGAGGGATTGCAAGATGAAGTGAGAGCTGTTGTATGAGGGGGAGGGTCACAGATTGATGGCAAAGAGCAGCGAGGTAGAGCGAGCTGTGAAAGAAAGACACGAGTGCAAAGCAGGGGACACTGAGAGGGCGCAGCACTCAAATTGAAATGTTCAGGCTGTTCTCAACAAATCCAGGTTTCCATTTTCATGCTGTGTGTGCTAATAACTCGCGGCTAAGTGCGTGATGGGGCGCACATTTACTCAACATAGTTCGGAACCAGCCCCAATAACACCACATCCAGTTCATCAAATTCTGTGATTCATCTCATATTATGGTTTGCAGTGAGGTGAAATGTAAATTAAGTGTGTGTTTGGGAGACACACACCTGCACAGTCACACACACAGACACACACATATACTATTTCCCCTACCGTTGAGATAAGCAGTAATGAGCTCCGCTGGCACCCTCTACACACCTCTCACAGTCCTGCAGCTGTATATCTCTCTGCTGCCATATTCTGTCCATTCTCTTATCTTCTGGCCTCTCACCTCTATTACTCTTAACTATTCCTCTCCCCTTCCCCTTCGTCTTTTACACCCCACCTCTCCTCCATCTTTGCTCCCTCCACCTTCTCATCACACTTCTCTTTTGCTCCTTCCTCTGCTTTTATCTCCGTCTCAGTCTCCTCAACCCATTTTTGCAATTTTCCTCCCTTAATATTCATTTCTCTAATCAGCTATGAACCAAATTGAAGCTGACATTGGTGTATTATGCTTCAATAACTAATGTGCGTCAGAGTCTGACTTGAAAAAAAAAAGTTAGGAAAAAAAATCATAGCAATATCAAAATACCTTAAGTTTAAGAAGTCTATTCCAGAAAGGTGAGGAACAAACTGTCAGCTTTATCAAGCTGCATGCACACTGCATACCAAGTGATCCAAATCTTTACTATTTGACTGTGGTCAGATTTTCTAATGGTAGTATAAACAGCCCAAGTCACATGGGATCTAATCTTTTAAAATCAGATCTGGGCCAATTTATAAGTAGGGGTGTCTGTGTCGCACTGTGATAGTGCACTCGGTAAGTAATCAGAAGGCTCCAGGACTTAAAACACTTCACGCCATTTACATACCCCTGCTGCGAAAGGGCATGGGTTGATATTGATGGACAATTTACATAGAAACTCCAACCATCAATGAGTGAATAGATGTGAATTGGGTGTTTGGATTTGGCTTGCAATGTAAAGCTGCTTTGTCTGGAAAGTGATCTATAAACCTAAGTCCACCTACCATTTACCATACTGTGAAAACCATGGTGCTCAATGGGGGTCCAGTACAGGTCAAAATTAAAATCTGATCCTATTTGTCCCTTTTTACAAAGCAAACGTGTGTTTCAGGGGTAACCTTTCCTCTGGTCATCCATGTGGTATGTTATTTGGTGGTGCTTTCACAAATTATGAATCTGAACATCTGTTTTAAAGATTCCATACTTTGCCAGTTTTCTACAATTAATACCCTTGATGTCTTCATGAAACATTAGTAACATGCTTTGATCCAAAATGCCTATGAATGAAGGACAGCTGCATTATTTCTATGCTCACATAACATCTCTGTTCAGAATGGCTGGATTTGAAGGGCGGTCACCTTCATATGCTAATGAGCCAGAGCAGCGTACATACAGGGAATTCACGATAGACCTTCTGCATAACTTGAGAGAAGCAGGCGCTCCAGCCATGGGCCGCTTACAGTCCTGAGCACACAGGAACCCTTAATTCATGGTGGTTGCCACACATACGTATTCAACAGTGAAGCTCATTTCCCCCAAACATCACAGGCTAAAGCACAACATGCCAACCACAGTGGAATAGCAACAACAGCCTATCTTCCAGGCTAACGTTAGCACAATGGAGGGACCTGAGGTTGGGTAAAGGACCAACTGTTAAGCTTCTCTTCCTGAACATTCAGGAAGCACAAATCATGCCATTAAACAGATAACAGCAATTTTGTTTTCCCCAAACATCACAAGCTAAAGCACAACATGCTAATTTTGGCCTAATAGCTCTAGTGGGAGTGACTATGTTCAGCTAACTGTTGACCTTAACTTGCCCATTGTAAGAATGTTAATAAATTAAAGTTTATCCTTAAGACTTTCAACAAGGAATGGGAACATTGATGAACATGTTGTGCTGTTACCTCTGGTTCACTTCACCGTGCTGTTAGCATTAGCTTAGTATTTATTTTGCTTGTAGCAATGGACACAATAAATACCACACAGCATTAAAATACTCACATTTCCATCATCAGTTTAGTGAAGGATTGTTGGTACTGAGCCCAGATTCAGGAAACGTCTCGTTCCCAGTCCTGTTTTGAGCTGACTAAAGTTGAAAAAGCAGTCGGACGTGAAGTGACTGGCACACAACTACAGGTTTCACTTCAATTCAGGCTTCACAGAGGAATCTCTCCAGCACGGGGAGGGGGATACTCAAATAGACCTATAAGGCTAGGATTGCAAATCAAAATATACTGTTACGTACCAGTATATCAACAGACTCAACAGCTCAACAAATACCATGGGGCCCTATTTTCCTGGCAGAACATGGCACACGCCATGCAGTGGTAATTTTGTCTGGCGCACCACTGCTCACAGCCAATTTGGCAATTTGGTAGACTGGCTGACCCGAGATGGATGTGGCAGCGCACCAGGGGGAGGTGTTGACAGATTCATCTTGGCACAGTGACAATTTTGTGCCAAAACACTGCATGGAAGTTGCACTGAAAGCTCACCAGCTCCGACCTGGTTTATTTACAGCACAGACGAAGCGCACCAGGTGCAGTGGTAATTTGGTTGACAGTCTTGCAGTGTGAACATGTCACCAAAATCTCACAGGCAGGTATTAAGAGTTTCAGTGCATTCTTTGTCGCAGGTTGCGTGCCACACAACATAGCCTTACGCCATGGATGCCACTTTGACTTCACAGAGGAGACATTACAGGACCTAAGAGAAGAGAGGCCCAACCGCATGTGCCATATCAGCAGGGAGAGCAGAAGACCGTACGGGAGAGGAGAGACCACCTGGCTGCACAGCTCTGGCCTTAAATGTGCTTATTTTCTGTCTCGGCCACAGTTCACTCAGTCATATTAAAGATGCACAAAATCATTTATGAGAAAAATAAATTTCATTTTAACACGTCTCCTTCCTCATCCTCCTCCCATGCTTGGACTGCTGGTTGGAGAAGGAAGGAGGGATCCTGAGGAGAGCCGTCCTCCTCTGGTCTGGGGTCTCAACGGCCACCTGCGACAAGCAGTGGGCACGGAGCTCTCCTGTGACAGTAGGCAATCGGCTGCATCCACCAGCCTATGGAGGCTGCAGTCCATGGAGGAGGGATTAAAGTTTGCACTGTGCCTCGCCCATAGAGCATTTAAAGGTGATGGGAGGCGTTCATTTGATTCATGAGGATTACACTTGGTTGTGTTGAACCCACTCACGTTTTCTCTGCTCCCTTTTTGCCACTTGCGCCGGTGGGAGGGACAAAGGCATGTGTGCGCCTCGCTGCGCTGGACTGTGTCACGACACAGGTGTGCTGCGTCTGTGCCTGATCTTTGAAATTAGAGCCCCATGTGTGTGATTTCCTTGGTTTACAAAGCATGTAGAAGAAAATGGGAGGAATAAGGAAATTGTGAAGCAAAATGACTACTGCTATTGATACCTTGAGGAAGATGTCAATTCTCAACTGGATTTAGTTTCCGACTCTGTCTCAGAAATAGGCAGTAAAACTAGTCAATGCTTTAATTTCTCCTTATGTTGGGTAATTGTAATTCTCCATCATCTTTCTGTCCTGGTAATTCTTTTTTAATAAGTCTTCATCTGGTCTGAATGTGCTGCAGCATCCACTGATAAGAACCAGGAAAGAAACTGCATTATTCTTGTGCCTACTTTTCTGCACATAACATCTGGAATTTATCACATCATATCATGATTTAATTTTTCATCACTATTTATGTCCAGTTTGCACTCATCTTGTTCAGATGAACATTATGTTGTGTTGGTACACGAACAATAAAACTTTGATGTAATACATTGGGGGTTCTGGATGGACTTAACAACATAGCTAAGTCAGAACTGATACAGAGCTGATGAAACAAACCAAAGGGAAAAACATCAGTAATTATATTTGTATTAAACAGACATATAACCATGACTATTGTTCATTAATAGTAGCACTCGCCTCTGTCTCTCTCTGTCTATTTTGAGAAACATACTGTGCTTACTTGACTGGATGAACTCCAACAGTGAAAAAACAGTTAAAATGGAAAAGAAAAAGATTCAGATCAAACTGTGCTGTAAGTGTTCAATGGAGGGTTCAATTTACTGAGTGAAGCAGCTGAGCAGTACAGCTCTGCATTTTTGAGTTAGTTTTTTTTTTTTTTACTGACAGCATCGTTCACATTTTTATTTCGTGTCATGTAGTTCTTATTAACTTAGCAAATACAACTGCTGTAAGAGAGTACATTGAATAACAGTGAAACAATTTTCCATAAACCAAATTCAGAAAATCAGCATGTAGACCCTCGGAGGTGGTTGGATAAGTATTTGTACTAACAACAAGATTCACATCCACATTTTTCTTCAGGGATATCACATTTATTTTTGACCATTTTTTACAGTATTTTTTATCTTTTTTGTTTTTTATATTGTAACTACAGTTTAGGGTTCTAGCCAAGATTAAACCCTATCTGGACCAGAACGACCTTGAGAAAGTCATTCATGCTTTCATCTCACCTCCCTTGGACTACTGTAACGCCGTGTATGTCGGCATTGAGCACTCACAGCTTAACCGCCTGCAGATTGTTCAAAATGCGGCTGCTCGTCTCCTGACTGGGACAAAGAAACGGGAGCACATAACTCTAGTGCTCTCTTCCCTTCACTGGCTTCCAGTGGGGTTCAGGATTGATTTTAATATTCTTTTATTTGTTTTTAAAGAGGACATATCATGCTGATGCATGATTTAATACTTACATATAATATAATAAATTTGAAAACAAGACCTTACACCCCCTTAATTTTCAAAAAATGAGATATTGTATTTTTTCTGATATCCTAGAACGAGATTTGATGCCTTTGAAAATAGGTCATTGCGAGATGTCCGCGAGATTTCAAACGTCATGACATCACGAGGTACCTTTCTTTTTATTGGAGTAATCTGATAAAACACTTCCTCCTCTGTGATGTCCGTTAGCCCCAAACCCTCACCGAGGAACACATCCAGCAGCAGGGCTATAAACCTCCCTCGCTAACTCTCCCTCATTACCAGCTCTGGCCTGTAGGGGGACTCAATACGCGGTCGCTGCTTTGAGCCTGCTGGAAAATACAGCAGAAGAACAAGGACAGGCTGGCTCAGCCTCCGATAGACCTGACCAATCAGAGGGCAAAGGGCTGTGACATTGCGAGGTAACTTTAGGTCATCCTTGAGACGAAGCGTTTCAACAAGAGCTTGCTAATAGCCTAAAATGAGGATATTGAGAACGCTATTGTGGGGCAATGAAGGAACTAAATGACTTGTACTGAGGGCAGAAATGCTTTACAGGCATCCTAGTCTGGCATAGTGAAAAGGAGAAACAAGCATGATATGTCCTCTTTAAGTCTCTGAATGGGCTGGCCCCAGACTACCTGTCTGACATTATTAGGGTTCATCAGCCCTCCAGAGCACTTCGTTCAGGAAGCCAGGTGGTCCTTGAAGTTCCTCGATCCTCTCGAAAAACCAAAGGATATCGAGCCTTCTCTGTTGTGGCACCCAAACTGTGGAATGCACTACCTGTAAATGTGCGGACTGCGAATAGCCTCTCTACGTTTAAAACACAGCTAAAGACGTACTTGTTCACCTTGGCCTTTGGTGGAGTATAGACACTTTTAGTTGGGACTTTTATTGGTTTTACTGGGCAGTATGCATATACTGTACTGTACCTGTTCTTATTGCTTTAATTTGTTTTTATTACTTCTATTGGTTTTTATTGTTTTTATATGTTTTTATGTCTCCCTTTTCTACTGTAAAGCACTTTGGTAGGCTGCTGTCTGTTTAAATGTGCTATATAAATAAAGCTGACATTGACATTGACATAAAACAATTACATTAAACAAAAAAATATATTTTAAATCATTCAGTGTTTTAATCTACTCATAAAAATGAGTGCTATCTTGTTTGCTAAATTGAGACAGTTGTTAATATTGATTTAGCCATGCAATGAATTTGTGATTTGTGTGAAAGAGATTAGCTTCATCCAGACAGATTCTTCTCACTTGTTATTTTATTGACTTATATTTTATTATGATGACCTTGCAGCTGATTATCATCAGAACAGCGAGGATGACACATTAACGGGTAGACATAAGCACTCACTGAGCTGGTTGGTGCCATTTTTTCGAAGACATTGATTGGTAAACGAATTAAAACAACAGTTTTGTTGAAAAATTAATTAAAGTAAATTATGCTAGATTAGGCACAGAAATGCTTTTTTTGTCTCCTCATTTCTTTTCTTCTGTTTTTTTATTGCTTTTCCCCGATAACAACTCTACACTTAGCTGTCTTCTTCTTCTTCTTCTTCTTGTTTAACGACGGGTTGCATCCAATGTCAGGGGAGAAATACTGCTACCAACTATGTAGAAGTGTGAGCCAGAGCTCCTTATTTCCATTAGGAAAATGCAGTAAATGCATATTAACCTTAAACCAAATTCTGTTCATGGAAACTGTTTTAATAGGTCAAAAACTGCTTTATATTCTCCTTATCCAAACACTAATCTTTCGCCTCGAGGGGGACAGGGCTTTAGAGTGCAACCATTTTAGACTCACATGCACCCAAAATTTGTAAGAGTGCACTTAACATTTTTTTCTTGGACGCACCAAGAAATTCTTTTAGATCTTTTCTTAAGTTGACAAAAATAACTGCAGTAGCTGCTTCCTCTCCTTTCTCTGTCACTGCACTGTATCTTCACAGGCTGCATGCTGTAGGCCCACCCAAACACATGTACACCCATGCACGTACACACACACACACAGCCCTCAGTAATCATCCAATCAGCTGTTAGTATGCAAATGAGCCTAAACAGAGCCTGACTGTGGTGTCAGGTTTCAGCACGGTGCGGTAACTCTGAGGAAGATAAAACCTCTGCCCAATTTGTCTCAGTGACTATCAGATATTTAATAATTAACAAGAATAACAAGTTAAACAAAGTAAATATTTGTTCAGTATTTCACCTGTTAAAGGGGGGTTTCTAGTCACACAGGCACAGAGGTGAGTGTCCACATCCACTGCCTGTAACAGACTCAGGACAAATGACCTGCCTGACATCCCCGACTATCCGTAAAGCTGGAGAGAAAAAAAGCCACAAAAAGAGAAAAAATAAAGAAAAAAGCCATGAAAAGTTCTGTCCTATATTTCGTTTTTTATAAATTAGTTTGAGAATTTATTATATATACCTTAGTTTCAGTTTTGTAAATTTTGACTATAGCGTGTGAAGTGTTATTCTAGGTTCATATTTATTGGAGAATTAGACTATCTAGTTAAATGGTATGTTGTTGGTTTTTAAAATCTGGATTTTTTTTTTTATTTTTCAGTTCAGTAAAGCACCTTAAACATTAGCTCTTTCTATTTTGAAATATTTTATTTAACTTGAGATGTTTGAGTTTGAAATATTAAATTTCAGTTCAGTAAGGCTCTTTAAGCACAAGCACTTTTACTTGGAAATGTTTTATTTTGCTTAATGTTTTAGTTTGAAATTGTCAACTTCATTCAGTAAAGCACCGTAAACACTCTGTTTTTCTTTAAATATATAATTTTGCTTCAAATAAAGACAACCATTTATTTACATCTTATCTTATAAATTTGGGTGCATCTAATTTTTGTGCTGGTGCACCTTAAAAAATTTTAGGTGCACTGTTGCAACCAATGCAAAAAGTTAGTCTGGAACCCTGGGGAGGGTGACGTATGACGTTAAGTAGAAAAAAATTGTAGTTTGTAGTGTTGAAATGTTCCTACCATCCACATCGAAGTTACACTGGCCTGATTCAGTTCCTGAAATCCTGCAGATCCCATCTTGTAGCGTAGTCCAGTGGATTCACGCGCTAAAACTTTAACGCCCAATCAGGGAACATATCGAACCGTGATGTGTATAAAAAAAGATATTGATATATACGCTGGATTCATACATAGAAATACGACGGATCGAGTAGTGACTTCGTCATAGATACTTACTACTTGGCAGTAAATCTGCCCTCCTCAGAAGTTTATTTTAGTGTAAGAGAGTAGTATAAGGCTGTTAGCTGTTAGCAGCTGTTAGTTCAGTAACGGCTAACTTTAAGCACAAGCACTCACATAAATGCTGGCCATATCGCTTGATGTGGATTGGCCTGTGGTGAGTGTGTCAATCAGAACGTCGCCCAATCTTCTTCGCCTTTTGGTTCAAACGGGTGCATCTAATCGCGACTGATTGTTTTGAAGGTCCCGCCTCTGAAAGCTAATCAGAAGAGCAGCTACCCAGATGGACTTGTGAAATATTTCTGTGGCGGACATATGAAACTGTCCATCTGGCATGTCAGGTTACCTCAGACCATGACAGAGGCGTCATATAACTTGTTGTAAGGTGATGTACCATCACAGTAATTCTAGAAATATTATATTAGAGTGGAAAAAGTACAAAGTGTTGGTTTAAGTTTCATGGCAAAGTATTCCAGTCGAAACATCCATCTCTGATCCAGAAAATATTTTGATACCCAAATTTGAAGGAATAATAACAGCATCACTGATGTGACTAATTTGAGCTTTAGGCATATTTTGTTGTGCTGACGTCCCTCTTTCATTTTCTTCACCAACTGTTGCAGTGAACAATTTGTCAACAACGCTTTTTATAGATTCCATTTTTACATCTGGTGCCTCTGATTTATTAGGCTGATAACCACCCCACCTAAACAATAAGTTCTGATCAGGAAAGGATGAAATTGGCAATAAGGCTCCATAGACCAGGGTAAGAGGGAAAGCAATAAATAGTGTCGAGGCTGGATGGAAAGAAACTACAGCATCACAATTTATCAATTTTAATGTATAATAATATCTGATGTAACTGCTGCTCATGAGCAAATTCTATATAAGTTTTAAACTTCCAGATATAGTTAGTTTTGCTGGGCACTGCACAGTAAAACATTAATCATAACCTTTAACAAAAACACCTCTATTTCTGGAGCTCCGGTGAACAGTCCCAGCTTAATGAGGCTGAAAGTTAAACAGAAAATGCAATGGAGTTATGAGGATAGAATTACAGGGGTGTTTGGGGATAAATCAAAGTATTTGTAAACCTGTTAAAATTGTGTAAAATATTGTTATCAGCTAATGTAAGTGATCTTGGTTAATGGTCATGTTGATGTATTGTTCAGCCTTGCTGTTTACATACTGTCACCTTCATCATGCAGCAAATTAAAACACAATTTAGGGAGAAAAATCCACAGAAGGTCCTTAGTATAAAAGTGTTGTGTAAAAGAAATCAGGTCTTTGGTCAACATTCAGACAGTGGTTTGTTCTTGTTCAAGTCTGACAAAAAGTCCGTCTGGTTTTCTTCTTTTTTCTAACCAAAATTTATGATGCACTTTTATTTTTTTCCATTTTTGTTAAACAATAATAGCTGCAGATTGTCTGAACACCTCCATTCTCATTTATTTTGCCAAGTTTAAAAATCACTTTGACTCTCTGAGCTATTTATCCATTATAAGTTTCCATGAATAAAAGTCATAATGTCCTTAGTTTTTCTGGCCACAACTGCGAGGGAAAAATGCGATAGTCTGGTTTGAATTCACATTTCGGCACAGGACTAGGGGAAACTTCGGTCTGTCTTCCTGAGTCTGAGAATAAGCCTGATCGAATGTGCATGTATCAGTCATTTGACAACTGAAAGCACTTTTATGTTGCAGGTCAAACCATCCATCATTATAAACTACACATCCATGCCCCTACATACGCTGCATGTTTACATATCAAATATGCAGTAGCTGAAGCAAACTGGGGCTAAGTGTCTTGTTCAAGGCTACACTTACATGAGACTACAGATTGGGATGATATTTTTAAAAATATATTCATATGAAAGAGCTCGTTGAAGGGGTTCACGCACCATCCTGCAACAGAGAGGCTTCTGGAGCCTGGGAACATTAAACTGAACTTATAAAACAAACAAACAAAAATGTTGCTTTTTAGTATAAGGACAGCATCACTTGAGCAGAGCAATGGCAAATATAAAGACTTGAAAAATTTGGACATCAAAAATCTCTCTCTCTTTCTCTCGATATATATATATAAATATATATATCTATATATATCTATATATTTATCTATATGTATATATATATATATATATATATATATATATATATATATATATATATATATATATATATATATATATATATATATATATATATATATATATATATATATATATATATATATATATATATATATATATATATATATATATATATATATATATATATATATATATATATATATATATATATATATATATATATATATATATATATATATATCCATATAGATATATATTAAACCTTTATTTGATATGACGATATAAGGCAATACAACATTGTCCTTGCGTTTTCAATTGAATCACTGATGAAAAGCTTGGATGTGGGCTGACATTTGTGGACTGACAAAGTATCTAACTAGACTAACTTCTGCTAGCTAACAAAGTGTTTTTGAAGAGACAAAGTTGACAAGGGTCTTGTTTTTTGTCAATTTAAATTCTTCCTTTCATTAACTTCTCTAATCATCAGTAACTTTAATGAACTTGTTTATCCATTCAGTTCATAAAGTGATATAATGTGACCCATTCCAAGCAAATATTATCTATAGACACTTTGCAAAAGAGCAGGTTAAAAACCATACTCCTTATTTATGTAATCAGTGATATTTACCACGTTTTTTCTAAACTTCCTATGAGTAGCAGTGTTATTTGGGACAAAATATCCCTCTACTCCCTTTCTTGATGAGGTATCAGTACGAGGAAGATTGTGGTGGGAGAAGGTATGAAGAGGGTCAAGCATCTACAGAAACCTGAAAATGATTGACATTGTAGCTCATCAGTAAAGTCATTGAATCTTGTCAGTCTTATGATGGATCAGTGCACTATTAAACCACATGTGTTCTTACATACATTACCTCTTGCAGGGAGGACATAACCTCCAATCACATGAGTACTGTGCATCAAATTAAGGCAAAATGCAGTATTAAAACACTGTGAGCTCACAACGTGCTGTTTTCTACAGCAGAAGAAATCCTCCAGATCTACACAAAATGGGTAATTGAAGCACATCAAAACTTTGTGAGAGTTCTGTCGCTTAAAAAAGCCAAACTTAAAAACCAAAATCGCTTTTTAAATCCTTTCTTAATTTGAGAGATAATTTTAAGAAACGAAACAAGGTGATGTTATTGATGACATTAGGATGTGTACAAAGCCAGCTCAGAAAAGCTCTGATTTGATAAAGAACATTTACTATGTGCTTTTAATACAACATAAAGAATATTAAAATCACTTGTATGTGTGTGTACGTGTTTTTCTTAAAAGGGTCCTCTATCTTTCCAAGGATTTTGACCCCCTTTCGTTTCACAAACATGAGGATACTTACTGTATATCAACACATAGAAAATGGCTTTTGATGGAGACTTAACAGGTTTGATCTTAGATGGCTGATATCTCAATGGTGTCTGAGAGACACAAGAACAGCCATGTTACCTGTGTATACAGATGAATACATTTTGGGCTTGTGTTGTTATATCTGGTGAAAAACTTGTAGGAACACTCACAATGTTTTAGGATCAGAGGATACAGTGGCTGACATGATTAACCTGCAGTCTGTGGTCCTCATCAAGCAGATCATCTCTGCTGGAATGAAAATGTGTCCTTGTACAGATCCAAATTAAAGTTTTGCACACTCAAATCAATTAATCCAATCAGCCTGAATGAAAGTTCATTTTTCAAAGTGAGTATTCAACTCACACTGGTCGTTATATGGATAAAAACAAGGCCATATTTTTAATGAGTTTACTTGACGATTGTTAGTGTTTGTGCTAGCCAACAGTTCTTTTGAAAATGGTGTAAAGCTTTGTCAAATGACTGAAAGATAAATAAAAGTTACACTCAAGGTCATGTTAATATGGTCCAATAGACAACAGTAGATAATTATGGCCTAACATGTATTATAACAGGGACATCTACTTTCATTTAGCAAAAATGTCCATTAAGTCATATGCTGGATGACATAATTTTGACGTTCAGCTGAAATGGAAAGGAGTATCACATAATGTACAAGTAGTTAATAGATAGATTGCTATTAATATAAAACTTTATCTATTATCATTATGAAATTGAAAAGACTAATATTGTCTCAGGATATTGGTAAGATGATGTTGGAAAAAGGTTAATTTAGGTAGATCAATAAAGCCCCAGTCACACATTCCCGTTTCTCATGGCGATTGTGCGCGATTGTCATAATCCTGATAAAGCGTGCTTTGGTCGTGGTGAATGCGCTACTTGGTCTGGATAAGCGTTGTATAGTCGTGGATGAATGAAGGGGAACGTAGAAGCTCCACGACAGTTTTGAACTGTTCAAAACTGTCGTGGAGAATCACCGCTCTCGGTATAGCGGGATGGAAACCTAAAGCAGACCTAATACGAGCGGTATTAGCGTGGCATGTATGGAGCTCAGTCGAGCTGATCGTGGCCCAATCGTGGCTCAATCCTGAAAGCTTTATGAGGACGACTGACAAGGATGTATCTCACTTGAGCCCGACTGTGTCCCGTTCAAGACGGCGCAAGCGACGGGGCTCAGTCAGGGCTTACGTGACACGAACTGAGCTCGAGCGGGGCTGACGTCCTGCCAGCGGGATGGAATCCTCGTCATATCATTGTATTAACCTAACTGGAGCGGGACGAACGCCCCCTGAAGCACTGTAGCTGCACCACTGACGGTGTATTTACGGAGTGTCTCCAGGGGTGAGACAGTAATTTAATCCCGTATCATAGCGATCACACCAGCCTCCTCAATCGTGTACAGTCGTGCACAGTCGCTATGAGAAATGGGAATGTGTGACTTAGGCATAACAGTAGTTCGTCCATTTCATTAATGAAGGTTTTAGTACTTTATATAGGCTATGATATGATCAGGAACAAACACATGTTTTAACTCATTGATAATTCTAAAAGTCGCATCTACATAGATTCATTGTATTAGTTTTCAAACCCTTTTTGAAATCTTCAACAATTAGCAAAGGGTGTCTCTGGTATTTCCCTATAAAGCCAATTATATCACATTTGATACATACTTTTATAATACCTCTATCTACTCAATATGATCAACATATTACAAAAAATAAAAAGCATCTGAATACAATCAGATAAATGATAAAAATGTCCTCAAATGGATTATCAGTTGCCAAAAACACCTAATGTATCAAAGGAGATAAGAAAAATCTATATATTGAATTTTATGGACATTTTGATATTTTAAGGATTTTAGCAGAAAGTGAAACAAACATTTCAGCTCCAAAAAAATTGAATTTTCTGGCTATGATCTATGGTCTTGGGCCTTAAAGGGTTAAATGGCTTTCCTGATTTTCATTCTTTTTTACTCTTCGTCCTTCCCCCGTCATCCTAAAATTGCTTTGGAATCCTAAAAGAGCACATGGACCCCTCTTGGGAATCCCTGCCTTAAGATGAACATGCCTTGCAGAATGAAAAATATCCCTGAAAGGAGTTGAAGTGCTCAGATTTTATATTCACACATTCGGTTGAGCATAGTAGTTGGGTTTATATCATGTGGTGTGGAGGCTGTGTCATTGAATAGATTTTAAAAAGATAATTCATGCATATAGGTTAACCTGATAGCGTGACTCTGAATCTTTGTAGTGTGCCAACACAAGTACAACACATGAAAAAAAGAAACAAATGGGAAAAAGAACAGTTTGGATGAACTTGTGCTTCAGGACAAAAAGCAGGGCCACAGCTCGGTTTGTACCAGAAACATTGTGTCCCCACACAGTTCTTGGCAGTGCAGTCATTATGACATACACAAGCAGCACATCTTACAGACAATCTTTATAAGCCTTCATATGTTCTCTGCACTGACTGATTCCTTTATTTTTAGTAAAAAGCAAGTAATTATTTTGTGAAGACACACACAAACTTAGTTCACTTAAGAGGTAACTTTTCTTTTATCTCTTCATTCTCTTTTAGAGCTCATGTGGTTATATGTTGTCCTTTTATCCTATTTTTGCTGCCTTGCCAGCCAGCTCTTTCCAAAAGATCAATCTGATGGTGCCTGGTAACATGAAATACAATGAAAAGGCTTACAGCACACGCTGGGGCAGCAATACTTTGGAAGATGGTGCTGTATCGCAAAGAGTGATTGGGCCTTTAACACCAACTAACTTTCCTTTCTGTGTGTTTCCTTCGCTCTCATTTTTACCATTATTTTTCCATCTGCAATATTCCGCAAACCCTGCTATCAAACTCACACCTCCAGTCTTCATGCACTCATCTGTCCTGCTCATGATCCTGCTTTCTTTTCAATTCAACCTTTTCTGCATACATCCATATCCTCCCTTCATTTCCATTGCCTCCCACTCTCTTTCGTCTGGCCTTTCATTTTTCTGCATTGCACTTTATCCCATCTCCCTCCGCATGATGGTCTGTGTATGTGTGTGAGAGTGTGTTTGTGTGTAGCAGCTGGTTGCTTGTGGTTATTTTTCAGGCAGCAGCCCAGAAGATTGGACTGTCATAATCTATGCTCCTGAGTTATAAGTGTTTGTAACCCAAACCCGGGGACAGAACCATTTTTCCTCTCTTCCTCCTCTCTCACCAGCCCCCTCTCTCTCTCCTCCCATCCATGATCGCTCTTCCCCAGTGACCATGACTCAACGTCTTGCTGTTGATTGTCGCCAAAACACAAAAGCCTATATGGCAAAAGGATTTAGCTTCTGTGACACTTCCACTGATTTGAGGGCATCACTTTTAAAGCCTTAAATCTGAAGTGAAAGGCATTTGGTGTTGGCAACCTTGCATTTGGGTATGATGATAAAACTAGAGAAGAGTGAGAGGTTGAGATACAAACAAAATTGCACTGCTTCTACTTTCTTTGCCAGAGGCTAAAGCATGAGGTGTCTTATTAGCTGGTGAATAGGCAAAGTCAACGAACCAGGTATGCTGAGCTTCAAACCCACCAATTAGTGCTGGAGTGAAGACATTTTGATTTTTTAGTGATTGAACCATGCTGCAAGCAAGATTAAAGCAAAGGTTAACTCCAGTGACTCAAATTAGCTGAAGTTAGCAGAGTAGAGAGCTCGTCTTTCCATCCAGTCAGTCAGTCAATCAATTAAAACTTATCTGAAGACTCCAGATTTTTTTTCCCATTAAATTTATTTGTAGGATTACATGCTGGCATCGGTACTTCTTTGGCAGGCCCCTGAATTATCAAAAAAATAAATAAAAAAGCATGAATATATGCATGGTAAAAGCAGTAAATCATGCATCTATTCATTATGACATTTTTCACAGATAATATCTAATTTGTGGCTTTATACAGATGAGCCACCAGTCTGAAACATTATTATTTCTATGACTTCTTTATAGGTAAGTTTGTAATTAAGTGGAAAACGGCAAAACATTAATAATCAGGTGGATTCAGTGTTTTGCTAACAATGTTTTTTTTTGTTTGGGACAATGTCGGCTGTGAAAAAGAAAAAAACTAATTGACATTGTGCAAATGAAACAAAACAAATACAAACAAAGCAACGC
Source organism: Scarus forsteni (assembly GCA_036419115.1). Lineage (NCBI taxonomy): Eukaryota > Metazoa > Chordata > Actinopteri > Labriformes > Labridae > Scarus > Scarus forsteni. Next base: position 7,338,727 of record JAZDUH010000471.1, read on the forward strand.
TTCTCAAGAGTGTCCTTGCGAAGACAGCAAAACAGTTTACAAAGAGAAGCAGAAGAAGCAAGCACTCTTACTGGTCATTTTGTCACTGGAAGAACAAAAAATGGGTGAAAAAATAATGGGGAATTCAGTTTTTTACATTTTGTACAGGAGATATACTTTGCACACATCAGCTGAGGTACACATGTACATGCATAAACAGACCCTCCAATCATGCACTGACATTGAGATGACGGAGTGATTGTTTGCCATCTTGACAATGATATACACATGAAGATATCACAACCATAAATAAATCTATATGCAGCAGAGACAAATAAGAACAGATTTATGACCTGGGCTTCCGTGGGTTTGCCATAATCACAGATCCTTAATTTTAGTGTCTTTGTCCCTGCCTGGATACATCTCTGTATGTATGTATGTCTGGAAGGAAGAGAAACAATATTGTCATACCCTATGTGGCAGGAGTTTCAGAGAAACTCAGGAGGATCTTTAACACCCACCAGATCCCTGTACACTTCAAGCCCAGCAACACTCTGAGGCAGAAACTTGTCCATCCCAAGGACAAAATTCCAAGGGAGAAACAAAGCAATGTGGTGTACACAGTGCAGTGCAATGAGGAATGCTCTGACCTGTACATTGGAGAGACTAAGCAACCATTACATAAACGCATGTCGCAACACAGGAGGGCCACAACCACAGGCCAGGACTCAGCAGTCCACCTCCACCTCCAGGAGAAGGGGCACTCCTTTGATGACCATAAGGTGTACACTCCAGCCAGAGAGGACAGATGGTTTGAGAGAGGGGTAAAGGAAGCCATTCATGTCAAACTAGAACGGCCATCTTTGAACAGAGGAGGAGGCCTCAGACACCACTTGTCTCCCACCTACAATGCTGTCTTTAGAGCCCTCCCAAGGAGGTGCAGCCATCTTTCACACCTGCAGTCAGTTGACCTTGGCGACTCTCATAAGAGGGCCGGGGCGGAACGACCACCCAGCAAGGCTAATGACTCACATTAACACCTAAAGAGTCGTTGGTTTCGGGTCACATAACCACTTCTTTTTTCTTTGCCACCAGCCTCCTGTTGTATAAACATCTAGTACTCCCCACCAGACTCTTTAGAACTGAAGAAGCTTCTTGGATGAGAGGCGAAACGTTTTCTACTCACATGAGGTTGGTCCAGTTGACATGATTTATGCTTGTTTGAGACCCAATTATTGGGTTGTATCATGTAACACAAAAGTTGGGCTATGCTAACTACAATGTTGAGTTATTCCTAACCCAACTATTGGGTTGCGCAAATCAGCGCTTCCAGTAGTTTGACACGGAGGCACACACAGATTTTGCAGTTCACAATAACCAGCTTTATTGAACAGACACAGGAACAATTATAGAGAGTGGGGATCGAACCCGTGTTCCTTGTAGTCTAGCCGAGGATCAGGCAATAAAGGCGGAAACAGGAACAGAACAGGTCGGCAACGGGTGATCAGTCTGGATAGCAGGTCTGGAGTTCTTGGCATGAGAGCGAGACGATCTGACGCCGAGTGAGTGTGGAGCTGGTTGTGACATAGTTGGGTTAAAATAATAGCCCTATAACCCAGAAAATGGGTTACACTTCATAAGAATAACCCAAAAAATTTAACTAAACACTAGCAACACATAAATTGGGTTAAAATAATAGCCCTATAACCCAGAAAATGGGTTACTCTTTATATATCTATATATATATATATATCTATATATATATATATATATATATATATATATATATATATATATATATATATATATATATATATATATATACATATAAAAAAAAAAAAAAAAACAACATTTTTAGTGTGTATGCACTTATATGAATATTTTAAAGACTCAACTTTGCACGGTTGTTGTTGCCAGACAGACTGGTCTGAGTGTTTAAAAAATTCTTATACAGTGGGAACCCCAGAATGGTCTGAAAAAGAAAATACCCAATGAGTGGCACTTCTTTTTGATGCCTGCAGTCAGAGAGGATGGCCAGTGTGTTACAAGGTAATTTAAAGGAAAAGGTACCTCAAACTAGCAGTTGTCTGTGGGGTATACAGAGGACCACCAGTGATCACACAACACAACAAATCCTGAAGCAAAGGGGCTTAATTAGCAGATGACAACACTGGTTGCCACCCATCTCTGATAAAAACAGCAAAGTGAGTCTGGAAGTTTTAGCGACTCACCAATGGGATCACAGCAGAGAGTATTTTAAGATGATCTGAGCCTGATGAAACTGCACACTGCCCTGCTGGAAAAAAGTAATCAGAAGGCGGGTACACTGTGGTCATGACAGGATGAAGATCACCAAAAAGAACTCAGGAAGGCTGTGGCACTTAATGCCCAGTGTGCACCAAGGTGGCCAAAGTGTGCCAAGAAAATATCTCCTACACCACGATACCACCGCCAACCTGAATGGATCCATGTCATCCTGTTTTTATGCCAATCTTTGGCATTACTCTCTGAATGTAGCAGCAGAAATTGGGACTCTTCAGACCAGAAAAAAAATATATATATATATTGTCTACCTTTGAGTGAAGTTGGCCTTAAAGTGACTGAGAAATTGATGGATATGGATACCCTGTGTGCAGAAACTAGGAGGTTTTGTTGAATTTTACTATGAATATACTCCAGCAATTATTAAAATGACATATATGAATCCAAGTTAAGGCAGCAAGGAATATTTAATAGGTATCTAGCAAAGCTGAAAGAAACAATTTCCTTCAATGTAACCCACTCATCTAACAATTGAAATTGGCCACATGACAAACTTTTATGAATCACTATTGAAAGATTTTGACATAAGAATGTCAGTGTGATTGTTAACCAGGTTTTCTCTCCCTGAAACATGGCCTTGCTTTTTATCACAAAGTGAGATTTTTTTTGCCAATGAATGTGTGCAATTGTGGAGCTACAACCATTGTAATTAATAGAACAGGAGCATTAGTGCACACACTTTTCATAAAAATCTCTGCGTGGGTGTTTTGTGAAAGAAAATGAAGATAAAGAGAGAGAGAGCATAAGCCTGAAAGAACAGAAACATGATATGTGGTATTTTACATCCTCACTACAACTCGTCTCTTTCTTTACCCCGCAACACTCCCCATTTCTTTTTTTGTCCTCTAAATGTCCTTCATCCCAACCTGCCAGCCCATTTTTATTCCCATACACGTGAGCAAAGCCAGAGAGTTTTCAACTCATTTAACGCGATCAGTTCATTAGAAAGATGAAGCGCGGTCCCTCTAATGGGTACTTGAGCTGCAACAAGGGAGAGCAGATTGCCTCCCTCGCTTGCTAAATAATTAGACTGAGGGGAAAAGGGAAGGGACACACACAGGGAGAGCAACAGTATGTGTGTAGGTGTTTGTGTGTAGGTGTGTATGTGTAAAATAATTTCCTCAGTCCAGGGGGATACAGTTGCACATGATACATGGAGACAGCGTGCAGACAGCTGCTGTGTTAGTGTAAAAAGAATATCCTGCCCTGAAAAAGCTGAAATGCAGGTAAGTGCATCCTTAAAAGCTCCTTCTTCTTCCTTCATTCTCCTGGGTAAATGAAGGTCATCCTCTCCTGCTAAAATAAAAGCAAAAAAAAAAAAAAAGAGAGAGAGATAGATAGATAGATGGACACTTGTTGGATCCAGAGGAGAGGGGGAAAGTGTAGAAAAAGCACAACGTATACTTATTCCTTCTGCTTTACTTTTCTCTGTAGTAGCTTTTCTCTATCTTGAGTATTGAGTAGTGAATTAAAGCTCTATTACCTCTTTGTCATTATTTACAAAAGCTCCAGCTCTATCTTGCCAGCCCCCAGGCTCGATGAGAGTAATCAAAGTTCCTGAGGATTCAATTTTGGTGTATTTTGGCAACTTGTCTCCACGGAGATAGCCATAATGATTTAGCCATACTCGCTGAACAAACCTGTTTCCCCCAGAGGCAAAACAAAACAAAAAAGATTTTTTTTTAAAAAAGGATAAGGAAGAATGAAAGGGAATCTGGCACACACGGCACAGCAGAACAGGAGGGCTGCATTATAGGACCCATGATACCATGTTGGAATAACTTAAGGTAATCCTACTGGCCCTGAGAATGTTGGTGCAGGAAACACACAGCTCTGAATACTTTGACTTGATAAAATGCTTGGTAAAATGAAAACGGGTATGCACCACTGCTGTCATGCATGTTAAATGCATCCAGTGGTCCTAATACAGGCTATTATTGCAGCAGATCATCAATGTGTGGGATTCCTTTAACCCAATTCCACTAACATTCTGGCCCTTTCATGCATGGTGTACTCTACAGTAGACTGATATTTGGGATCAATTTTATACCCTTTAGGTTGCAGTACCATGTCCAGCTACCAGGTGGTAAACTCGCAAACCCTTGTCCGAAGTTTAATAAAAAAATATATACTTTTGCTCATTTTTACCACACTGAGATTAAGCATCATATATCCAAAGTAGTCAACGAATGACAAGTTGGATATTATGCTTATATTTAGATTTCACATAATTTAGTATTTTTTATCTTAAATTTTGGTGTAATTTACGGGTAAATAGTTTGATAGCAACAATGCATACACTTTAGATTTTGCTTTTTCTTTTATTTACTCTTAAAGGTGCTAAGAGGAGAATCTGTTACCGTCTGCATAAAGACTCTGCTACCCATGAGCACGTGCTGCGACTGTCGTAATGCTGCGTTCCAGTAACCTCAGAACTGGGAGTGACATCACCTCCGACTTATCAGCGTTCCAGTTGGAGTCAGAAAAAAACATGCCGATCTACCAGGCTATTGTTAGCTGTTGTTAGCACACCCTGCGTTGTTGTTCACAAATATCGCATGAAGAATGTGGTTATCACTATGGCAGCATTTCTGTAAATATAAGTCTAACAACACTATGTATACAGCTGATCTAGAGCGACACACCCCAGTCAGAAGTTCAAATAAATGGATTATTACAGGAGCTAAATAACTGTTCATACTGGGGGCATCCATCTTCGATTGTCAACTCGGGAGTGGCGAGGTTTCACCAAGTTTCCAGTAGGAAATTCCGACTTCGGGGGACGTTTCAGTTGCAGTTTCCTACTTGGAACCCGGAAATTCCTACTTCTGACTACAACTGGAACGCACCAAAAGACGTGACCGAAGCCAAAGCGTGCGTTTTTTGATGCTAATAAATGCAGCTTGGACCTTACTCAGAGCTCTGCGTTGCTTTACAACTTCTTTTTTCAACAACTTACATGATGCAAAGCGATGAGGTAATGTATCTCTTTCTAGTTACGTAGCAGTAGTTTTTGATGTGTGACAACAAGCAAATTTTGGAAAACTTAGCTTAGTAGCTATATATTGCTACTTACAGCCCGATGCTCTAAGACGTGTCCAAATAATATAAATTTGCTCTAGTTTTAATTGTCTTGCTCCCGAAGCTGAGTATCCAGGCCAGTCCAGCCCTGTCCAACCCGCTTGCGAAGCTAAGGAATAGCATTTATAGATAACCTATTTTGATGCTATAAAACTCATCTTAAAGTGTGTATTTCGATCAGGCATATATCTAAAAGTGAGACTTTTTTGTAATTAGAAACTCCTCACAGTCCCTTTAATAAAAGTGTTTGTGGATCTTAAATTCCACTAAATTACTGTTTATACTGCTGATGCATGGTGTCCACTATGGACAGATGCATAACTCCCTCAAAACATAGCCCTGAAGAAAATAAGCAGGATTTTTCACTTGTGTCAAAGTAAAAAAAAAAAAAAAATTATAAATTATTCCTTTTTGATTTAATAATTCCTGCATAAAAGGGCTAGTTCCTAACATCAACCTCAAAGTGATCCAAAGAGATGTCCTGTTGCAGTGGACCCACTTGACTCCAAGTGCTTTGTCCTACATGAACTATTAACAGACATGACATCATTTAACACATTTTTTGATTTTGATTGATTTAACTCAGTTCAATGGAAGCTCAACTACTCTGAAAATTCAGCATCAGTCCTCCCCACTTTATAATCAATTAAAACTGTTGGTAATATCAAAATGATCTCTCTATCCATGGCTGTTATTGATTATATCTTCATAACAAGCCCTCTTGAAAACAAGATGTCACAGAGGCCAAGGACTTCAGAGGAGGCACACTGTTGTCAGGAAAACAAAAACAAGGAAAAGACATTTGTTGATCTGTATCTTGGGTGTTAAACACAATAGATTAAGCAAAGAGTCTCTTTTGTGCCATTTTGGTGCATTTATGGTTGTCAATAGAGACCATCTCGCAATATACTTACTGAAGGAAATCTAAGTGCTCATACCCTTCACCTTTGCTTACCTGTGTGAATGCAGTTTTCTGCTCAATGATTAAAGCAAGCAGGCAGGGCTGCAGGCAATGAATTGCAGTCATTCCTCACCAATGTGCAACCCACATCAACCACATTTGCGCATCAAGGACTCCTTACCATCCCGGCCAAGGAGGAATGTTTTTGCCTGCAGTTGTCTGTTTGTTTGTCTGTCCGTCCATGAGCAAGATCACTCAAAAGGTACTCAATAGAAATGTTTGTCATGGCACAAAAAGGAGTTATTAGTTTCAGTGGTGATAATGATTTGGATGAAGACCCAAGAATAGATCTGTCCAGTAGATGGCGTATAGGTTTGCAGAGAAACAGTGATGCTATAACACAAATATGAAGAAGAAAGCCTTTTCACAAACAACAATTGCAAGTTCTGCAAAGATGCAGGAGTTTCTTGTCTGGACAACAAATCTGTCTGGATAGGTTTGTCTGGACAACAAACTGAGCACTCTAAGCGTCACACTGGTAGGCAAGACAAAAGATGAAAAATATGTGGTAGGAAAAGGTGTTCATATGATAGTGTACGGCGGCGCAGGGCATTACTCTATCAATAAAGTTTGAATATAAATTGTGATTATACTCGTGAAAAATCACTATGAAAAATAACACTGGCAGAGAGAGAAGCTGCAGTGTTTTAGCTCTGTATCAACAGCAGTGTGAGACGGCTCTTTGGATTGATGAGGGATCCAGTAGTGATCTGTCAGAGCAGATGTTCTACAGAACTTAGATGTTTTGCAGTTGAAACAAGACTTTCAAATGTCCAGATGCATTCTTAATTTTGTGAAACTCTGCTTACAATCAAATAAACGTACTGCAAGAGCGGATGTTATAATCTGTCCTGTCAAGTCTGCCTTTTTCAGTTTCATGCTGATCACACCTGATGGTGACATGAGCCTTCCTCTCTTGGCTCAGTGATTCCCCCTGATTATGTGTTGCTTCGCCAACATCTCAAGACACCAAGACCACCTGAGTAAAGTCTGGGCGATAAACTCAGTTGGTTGCATTCACACGTACAGCTCCTCCAAGAAAATACATTTTGTTGAGAGTCTGAATAATTCCAAGTGTGGCTGTCTGACTAATCATCTCTGGTTGTTCCTGGCAGGGAAGTTGCATTAGTCCAGATGCCAAACACATCTTATACATAGAGGTACTCTATCATCAAGAGAAATGTGCAAAACACACCACAGGTTATATTTTTAATGAGTTAAGAGTGACAGCATCAACACCTGCGATGGAAACACATAAAAAAAAAAAAAACACAGGTTTGGCTCATCTAGTGCTTCATGTTGTTTTATTGTTTCCTTCTCTCATCTATCAGATTCTCTCCGATCCTGATAGTGGTGTGATTTTCATCAATAAATTCACTGCACTTAGACGTTTAAAGCCCCTGCCCCTATTAAATTTATATCATTGTGACATGATCCCAAAGAACCAAAATCCTGCTCACCACCATGAGAGCATAAAACCTTTGTCTTATACACAAATCAAAAGAAGCAGCAGATTGGATTTAGCTGCCTGCCATGAGATTCTAAACCCATTCTTGTTTTAGCGTCTTTTATTTATTTTTCCATGAACACATTCTGCTCCAATCTCCTTCCCTGCTTATTAAACTGATGTAGAAATGTCAACAACAATAAAGGGAGCAGCAGAGGAAAGAGAGAGAAAAAAGAGAAAAACTTTGAGCATGCTATTGGAAAGCAAGGAGAGTAATTTTTTAAAGCCTTATTCGCTTCTTCTGTAAAGGGTTACAGATAATATCAGCTAATCTCAAGCACTAATCCCTGCACCTTCGTAACAAAAGTGCATTGTGCTTGAAAAAAATCCTGCCGGCCAAGACTTATCTAGACAATAAAGCAGCACGGCATATCCAACAGGGAGGAGAGCCACACAGACAGAAAGCAAAGAATAAAAGGATAAAAGGGGAAAAAAGATTTATAGAAGGTTAGGAGAGGTTTATGAGATTTGGGAGCCGCATTTGTTGGGAGAGAGAATATGATTTGCTTTATCAGTAGCAAACAAGATGTTATTTATGAAATAAGGCTTTGTTTTGCTTTGTTATGAGGGCAAGGCGAATCATAAAGGTGTCTCTCACAGTGCTCTTTGTCCTCCACTCTCCTTTTACCTCATCTTTAGGGCTAAGTGGATTTTATTTTTCATTCTCTCCATCATTACACAGTTTAAACGAGTCCTGCTTAAGCACTTAAGTAAAAACAGACCAAATGGTCAATTGACTTGAACTTATGTTTCACGTGTCTTGTCTTTCTGACACTTAAAGGACTTTTGGACTGCAGGTCACATCTTCCACTTCACATATATACACCCTGACATTTATTTATTGATGATTTTGGTTTCATTTATGTCATCTCTCACTATTAGCTAACATATCCACAACATTTCAGACCCATTTACACAACACTTACGTGGCAGTGGGAATAACTTGGAGTTCAGTGTCTTGCCCAAGGAGATATTGATGTGTGATAGATGGAGCTGGGCTGGAACCCTTGGTCTGATTAACGATAGAGGGTACTACCAGGCTGAACCACCGACACAACTGTTTGTCATGCACTTATATAAAGGAATATTATCATGAAGTTAATGCTTGTGTGCCTTTAATAAAGCCTTTCGTCTTGTATTTTATTAAACCGAGCAAATGATGTGGAGGTGGCTGTCACCGAGTCTTTGTGAGGACTTTGAGAATGGAGAGATTGTTGGCTGAACTTTTGTTTCACCATCTCTCACAGTTGGTGAAAAATGTATAGAGGAGCCATCACTGCAGATGTGCCCTCCAGCAAGACACTGGACCCCAACTCCTCTGGTGATCTTTTTGTTGTTGCCCTTCACAATTAGAGTACAGAGTTCTGTTTGTGTATGTGCATGTTCTCCAACCTGTATGCATATACAGTAAATTCATCCATCATATATTCCACTTTTCCCTTTCAGTTTTGGGGATGTGGGGCGTAATCTTTCCATAATTGGGCAAGAGGCAGGGTACACCTTAGATTGGTCACCAGCCAGCCACAGCACCAACACAGTGATAAAACCCCTTTTACAGGTCCACTCAGGATTGCAATGTCAGAGTCACTACTTAACCTCACATCATGTTTTTGGGCTGCTTAGAGAGAAACTCGGGTTTCCTCTGTCCAAAGTGGGACATTAGGCAGATTTTTTTCTTGCTTGTTTGTTTGAAAAATCATCTAGCAGTACAGAATAATGTGAAGAAATTAACAAAAAATTAACAACATTCTTTTATATCAAAAAGAGGAAGAAAAGTAGAGCCAGAGTAAATATCAGAGAAGCAGAAGAAGAGTGTCATAATGAATGTATGTGTGTCACTAGGTGAAGAGCTTGAGGAAGAAAGGCAGGGTGTGTGATGTTTGCGCATGATATTATTTCAGAAAAATATAAATGTTCTGATTGTTAAAGTATAATCATGTTATTACCAATAAAGCTGTAAGTGTGAGCACCAAGGCATGTTAAGGTCTTGTTGCATTTGTAAAATAAACTAGAGTAAGATAAGTAAGGATACAAGCAAAGCGGGTCCCCCAGGGATGTTGAGGCCCTACACACTGCATGTTTTTGACAAGCAATCAAAGGGAGAACATGAAAACAAACACTCTGCATCACACACAGGGAAGACTTCTGTTGATTAAGAATTAGTAGATCTGAACATGGGGGAACTGATATAGGAATAAGAGGACCAGAGAAACTGACATTACTTGTTGAATCAGGGGTTACATTTATAAATTCATGTGGGCATACTTAATAACATAGGCATGACTATAAAAGATCAACTGTGCGAGTTAAGGATCCGATGATAACAACAATTATAATATGCACCTCAGCCTTACCCTTGCAGCATACATAGCCTTCCTGCTGTGATTGACATTTTACATGTGGACCTGGTTCACAAACTATCAGGAAACAGCAGATGCACCAAAAGGCAGTTTATCGTCTTGTGAGTGTTTGGCTGAAACTGATTCTTTATTGCTTAAAGACACAAGCCATAGTTTTGAGTTTACTTGATGATCATAAAGGACAGATAGTTGGTTAATATATGGATAAAAAATCCCAAGAACCTATTGACCCAGGGAAAAGAGCAACTGAAAGGAGTCTCTCCTAAATGTGATGGCACATTATAACATGAAACGAAGGTACTGTTTAAAGGAGACATATCATGCTTGTTTCTCCTTTTCACTCTCCAGTTCTATCGGGGGTAGAGCCAGCCTGTCCTTCTTCTTCTACTGTATTTTCTGGCAGGCTCAAAGCAGCGACCGCGTATTGAGTCCCCCTACAGGCCAGAGCTGGTAATGAGTGAGTGTGAGCTAGGGAGCTATATACTGCTGCTGGGTGGATGTGTTGCCCTGACTGATGGTTGTGGGGCTAATGGACATCACAGAGGAGGAAGTGTTTTATCAGATTACTCCGATAAAAAGAAATGTACCTCCTGTCGTCACGACGATTTAAATCACGCGGACATCTCGCAATCACCTATTTTCAGAGGCATCAAATCTCGTTCTAGGATATCAGAAAAAATACAATATCTCATTTTTTGAAAATAAAGGGGATGTAAGGTCTTGTTTTCAAATTTATTATATTATATGTAAGTATTAAATCATGCATCGTTAGATATGTCTCCTTTAAAGTGACCACCTTGATTCATTTCTTACTTCTTTTATTCTACCAATGTGAGGTCTTTATGCATCTTCCTTTATGCTTCTTACACAACACATATTTTTTACTGATTTCTACTAGAGAGTCATACAGAAAATCCATTGTATGCCTAAATTATTAGATACCTTCTTAATTGTACTGCATCTCTCTGTGTTTATTCACTCTGGCTGTATAATTATTACAGACACTCATTGATACTGCCTATGATTTTCACGCCAGCATCCTGTCTGATTAATCACAATGTTTCTTACAACCGTAAGCTTTTTCCTCATGATTTCTTTTTCTTAAATGGGTGAAATGCCACTTAAGTCCCCGACCTTCTGCTAGTATAGAGAGAAAGATTCAGCGAGAGGGAGAAAGAAACCACTATTAAGACAAAAACTGGAGGCATAAATTGCATGGCAAAGTTATGGAGCCCCTTCACTTGAGGTAATGGCCTACGCTGCAATGTGTTTGAAATATAAGTTGCTATAAATGGTTGTTAATCAGTAGAGTGGAGCAGGTTCATGGCAACATCCAGAACAGGACAAATGTCCATTGGAACCTGCAAAGTGAGAAGGTAATGAAACAAACTGGGGGATATGAATCCCAAGAATGGTTCGACATTTATAAAAAAAAAAAAAAGTTTCCTCATAATCTCAAAATTAGATGTCATTTGCAGAGGTTTTCCAATGACTGAGGGCTCATATTACAGCGTTGGATCCTAACCAAGGTTGTACCCTGTTGGTGAGATATAACACAGGTCCAATGCTCATCCAAGGCACAGCTGGACTGGTTTAGATTCTTGAAGACATTAAGAGGCTTCTTCAGTTCTAAGAGTTGCAAGGGAAGAGCTAAAAATATAAAGCCTCTGTTGACTATTAATATGAAAATATCATGGTCACCTCAGAGTCATTACCCGTGCAGTTGGCTCGATCTTTCCCTGGAGGTGTTACCAGTGAGCACTTTCTGGGTTGTTTGGTTCGTGTGTTGTTTTGTCCTTTGTTCGCATGTGGAGGTGTTGTTTGGATTGTTTATGAAAGGAGTACAAAACTCTGTTAAATAGGAGATAAAAAACGGCTTTAGTGTCTTGACCCCACCTGTTCAGCAATGGTTTCTTCTTCTTGGCTAAAGTGGCTTCCTTGACTCCAATCCAACAGTCTTCTCGGGATAAAATTGAGACTTTGTTGTAATTAAAAAATCAAACAAAGATCTGGCAACTGTATTGTTTCCAATTGTCAGCAGACAGCAACGTGAACGACTGGGAGGAAAAGACCATTGAGTTTCTTTTTTTTTTTTATCAAGGAAGAAATCATTCCCCTAGGAGATCTCCAAGAAGAGTTATCTTCCTCCCAGACAATTGGAGACAAGATGGTTGCCAGATTTTTGGACATGTTGTTACTGAATTTATGCTGCTTGCAATGGCCTGAAGGGGATCCAGACCTTGTGTATCTTCAGGAGGCCATAAATGATGGTAGCTTTGTGTCTTATCAGTGGCTTGTTCTTGTTCCTGTATGAGCTTGTTGGATACCTATTCAGTTTTTCAATTATTGTGGTGTTATTCAGGAGGCAGGGCCTTTTGGATCAGTAATGTACAGTATCATGCAGAACTGTGCTGTGGATGTCAGTACTCTGTTCTACAGGTTGAAGGTGTGAGGTATTTGGGAAGTATGAAGGGGCACTGTGTGCTCCCATTAAGGACTTCTGTTCATTGCATCTTTCAATTTTACAAGCAACACCATGCTAAAGTAATCAGCCATTAGAAAAACAAATGAAGCCAGGATAAACAAAAAGAAGAAGAAAAAAACAAAACAGGCAGTAATCTTATATCACACAAGCAGAATACAATAAACATATTTAAAAAGGTCATGTAATTCTACAAACTAACAACATGAGGAAGAACAGACTAGAATTTCAGAAACAATGTACAAGATACAAGTGATGGTAATCAAGGGCAGGGGTTATACATAAAGTAAAGAATATCAGTATCAGAGCTTAAAAGAAAGACACAAGGGTAACACACAATGTGATATATGCACTAAATGTGTCAGAAAAAGTCAGAATCCAGCATCAGATTTAATCATTGTAGTTTATTCATATTACAGTAGTTAGTATGCTAATATAGGGTAGTTCGTGATTGTTGTTATGGGGTGCATATAAACAGCATAAACATTCACCTTAAGAGAACACCCCTAGATAAAAACCTTTCTGCTTAACAACAGATCAAACTGAAAAAACCGAGGGAGCAGTGTCCAGCTTTTGTATTGTGGTAACTGTAATTAGGTTAGTAGTGCTCTTAAACTGGAGGTAGTGCATGTGTAGAAAAGTAAAATCAAACTTAAATAAAAATAAAAACATATGCCAAAATGAACACAAATGCCTGCTTTTCTAAATGAGAAGACTTTGAGTTCCATTCTACATTTCCCTACTACATTTCTTCGTGTACCTTGTTCAAAACACCCATGTTGTTCATTGTTCAGTTCCTTATTACTGCTTTCCAAACTGACTTTAACCTGTTCTCCATCCCAGTGTTCATTTCCTGGAGTAGATAAAGCAAATTCAAGGAAGTTTCTTTGAGTCACATGGAACAGAGCTGTTTTGCATTTAGCAGACTTAATCACCTTTATTAGAATTCCTGGTAAAACTTACTGTACATTATCACTGCTATATATGCTATGAACTATGAATAACATTATAAGTGAAGCCTGCTGAATCTGCAGCCTTCCCTTCTTAAGTGCATGAGTCAGTGAAGACTTGGCATTTTGAATTGAGCCTCTGATTCTGCCTTTTTTCAATCTTTGAGATAAGTTATTTTTGTCACTGCTTCTTTCCGAGCAAGAGGGGACTGACGAGGTCAGCATTACTCCCATCACGTTTCTGTCCTTTTCCTTCAAATATGGACAACCTTTGACAGTTCAGCTGAGGATGATATTTGAGGCTAGTGTTCTTCTTCAACACAAACCACAAGTAGGCAAAAAGGGGATAACTTCTGATAGAATAAGTCATCAAAAGGCAGAAGTGATGGAAGATGAACTCGACTAAGGAGCTTTCCACTCAGGCTGCCATAGAGAGAACAAGAGGGATGAAGAGGCACAGACATCCATCTGCTTTACAGTCTTTGGATCTCAAGTTGCAACGATGGAAATAGTGATTTAGCATGGTCAAACATTAAACATATTTTAGTTGAAAGACAATTAATTTTTTTAAATGAACATGCTTATTGGCTAACAAACAATGATAGTAAAATTATATTTCTTCCCCAGAGTAACTTAAGTATCAAGCATAAAAAACATTGGACATTATCAATAACTGATTATGCTGTATGATGTAAGCACATGCTACCTCAACCATAGGGAAATTGTGGGACTTCTATATTACATTTTGCTTCAACTGCCTTTTTCAAAAGCTCCATGTTGAGGTAGTTCCTCAGTGTTTTATTCAATTTAACCTTGACCTGATGCCCATCATTATGTTTATGAGAACTGCTGGGGCACCTTTAGAAAATCTAAGGAATTTTCTAAGTCAGATGGTACGGAGCTGTTTTGCATTGACTTAATCACCTTCGTTCGAAGCTCTGGTAAAACCAACTGAACTGTATGTCTGCAATTTTTTTTAAATTCTTCAGTATCAGGGAAAAAAACTCATTGAATATTATCTATACTTGACTATGGTGTTACTGTGTAAGTCCATGCTACCTCTACCACTGCTGTGGGTATTGATAACAGGTTCATAGTGGGAAACATTTTTGTTTGGGACTTTGAGATGGAGAGGCCCTTATATCATGATGAATGTTTTCCACGTATGTAGTAATATATAGACGTGGACAAAATTGTTGGTAGCCTTTTGTTAAAGAAAGAAAAATCCACAGTAGTCAAATAAATTGAAACTGCCAAAATCAAAAAATAATAAAAAATGTCTGAAAAATTAAGTAAAGAAAATCAAACATTGCTTTTTAATTGTGGTTCAACAGATTTATTAAAAAAAATGAAACTGGCCTGGACAAACATGACAGTGACCTTAACTTAATATTACATTGCACAACCTTTTGTTGCAATCACTGCAATCAGGCAATTTCTGTAACTTTCAATGAGACTTCTGCACCTGTAAACAGGTTTTTTGGCCCATTCCTCATTAGCAAACTGCTTCAGCTGTCTCAGGTTTGAAGGCTGTCTTGTCCAGACTGAATGTGTCAGCTCTTTCAACAAATGTTCAATAGGATTTAGATCAGGGGTCATTGAAGGCCACCTCAGAATAGTCCATGGTTTTGTTCTCAGCTATTCTTGGGTGTTTTTAGCGGCGTGTTTTGGGTCATTACCCTGTTGGAGGACCCATGACCTGTGACTGAGACCAAGCTTTCTGACACTGGGCTGCACATTTCGCTCAAGAATGCCTTGATAGTCTTGAAATTTCATTGTGCCTGCACAGATTCAAGACACCCTGTGCCAGATGCAGCAAAGCAGACCCAGAACATAACTGAGCTTTCTCCATGTTTCACAGTAGATACAGTGTTCTTTTCTTTGTATGCTTCATTGTTTCATCTGTGAACATAGAGCTGATGTGACTTGCCAAAAGCTCCAGTTCTGTCTCATCTGTCCAAAAGGACATTCTCCCAGAAGCTTTTTGGTTTGTATATATGCATTTTTGCAAATCCAGTCTGCATTTATATGATTTGCTTCAACAATGATTTCCTCCATTATTCCACTTTGGCTCAAGCAGTGACAGATGGTGTGATTTGGTACCTTGACCTAGACCTTGAAGTTCACCTCTAATTTCTGTGGAAGTTGTTCTGAGCTCTTTGGTTGCCATTTATATTATCCATCTCTTTGATTTGTTACAATTTCCTCTTGCAGCCATGTCCAGGGAGGTTAACTATCATACCCAGGACCTTACAGTTCTGAATAATATGTGCAACTGTAGTCACAGGAACATCAATCTGCTTGAAGATGGTCTTATAGCCTTTAAGTTTAACATGCTTGTCTTTCATTTTCTTTCTAGCCTCCTGAGACAACTCTCTCCTAAGCTTTCTGGTCCATATTCAGTGGGGCACACACCAGTATACCAAACAGCACAGTGACTACTTTTCACCCTTTAAATAGTCAGAATGAAAAATTACAAGCTTGAAGACACCTGTGATCTAATTACAAGACACACCTTAGTTTAAGAGGTTCCTATGGTCAAATCATTTTCAATCTTTTCTTAGGGGAACCATCATTTTTGGCTCGTTTCATTATTTGTTTTTAAAAAATGATTCTGGTCTGTTCTGCTCAAAATACCCTGTAACCTTATGATTAGCCTCTGTTTTGGCTTTTTGCTGTAATCACTGCATCTTGTTGAATAAAGTTGATAGGTCCTCCTCTGGCCCGGCCCTCCCGATAGGCAGAACACATGCAGCGCTTAGGGCCTCATCAGCTGTTAGGGGCCTCATTCTGTCCACATTTTTTCTTTTTCTCATTATATTGTGGTATAAAAGAAAAAATGTTGCAGAGGGATGAAAATTATGTTGTGTCCACATTTAAGTTTTGTTTGAGATTATGGAAATTTCAATTTACGTATAGATATTCTGAAGTTGCCTCACAGTCTTTGTCCCCTGTTCTATAAAGTCCACTGTCAGAGAGGTTATAAAGCTCCCAGACATCCACAGCATTGGGAAACTTTACTGTTTCTTCTGTAACCACCCTTACTCTTTTTGTCCATCTTCTGTTTATTATGACTATGTTGACTGTTAATGAATGCAGCCATCATCCTAATTAATTATATTGCTGAAACACTGGTATTAATAATTTAGTTTGACCAGTGATGTAAAAATATCACTTTCCTGTTTATGTAACTTGAAAAAAAAGTGAGAAGAAAGTTGAATGTGAAAACCAATGAAATTCAATTTACTTTAGTAAGTTACTGACAATGCAGGAGCAAAAACATCAACAAATACTAAAAGGGAGTAAAGGAAGAGGAGGGGGTGCTGTGGGATATGATGAGATTATTTTTTCTTATTTTTTATTCATTTACTTTTTTTGCAGAAAACTAATGGGAAAAATATATAAAATGGGATAGAGATTGTTATTTAAAAAAAAAAACAGGATCATAGGATGTTAACGTATCTTACATTTGGCAATAATCAGCTGCTGCAAAGAGCAACAAACCTTAACTGGTCATGATCGTTCATTATAATTTTGCATTTGTTTCTCTGAAGTCATGTTACAATATGTAGTAAAAAAATGTTTTGATACGAAAAAAACACTGAAAATAAAAGAACATCTGCATCATCATCACCATCATTTGGTAGTGTGGCTGATTTTGTATTAAATTAATGTAAGTAATTCAGTAAATTTGTCAGTTGGTTTATTAATACAGAACCTTCTAGGAGGTCAAGTTACATCAATATGAAATAATACAATTTAAAGAGATGAAAAAGAAAAAAAATGTTCATACAGAAGATAAAGATGGGTAAAACAAGAAGAACTGGAAAGTTAGCTTACTACATTTTTGAGTAGCTTGCCCATCACTATTTTTATTTAATTCTCCCCTTCATCGATCATCTGGATCGCTCATCACTTTAGGGGCAGCAGGAGGCTTGAGCCAATCCCAGCAGGCCAGTCCCTGAACTGGTTCACAGTCAATTGCAAGGCCACAATGATGGACAGACAACAGTTTGCTTACTTATCCACACCTAGGGGCAATTTGGAGTCACCGATCAACCTAATGAGCAGTGGGTGGAAGTCAGAACACCAGGAGCAACCCAGGCCTTGGAGAAAATGTAATCTCCCATTTCTCTGACCGAACCAGCAACCTTCTATCTATGTGGCACATGCACTACCTGCTGCGCCACTGTGGCACCTTGTATTTTATTTTGATGTTTTTTTTTATTGAACAAAATGAATGTTGTCATGTACACACATGTCACGGGAAGGCAGAAAACCCTATAAAAAATCATTTAGGAGAGTCTCACTTTTGCCAGAGGCAGCCCTGGTTTTCATCAAATCAAGTGAGGAAGAATTTTAGCACATCTCTTCCACAAGGCGTTGTCAAAACTGTCTTTTTAAGTTCTTAACAGACTCTGAAAACTCTCCTAAATCACAGATGTTAAGTTGACAAGCAAGGGGATGAACATGAGGCCCAATGACACTGACATTTGATGTATGACCTCCAGAGACTTATAAGTTCATCCTTCAGTCAGTGTTGATATTGATGTGAGGTTTGCTAAATACCCTGAAGTGTCCTTGCTTTTTCATGGACAGATTAGGGAATGAGACAGAAAACCTCTGCTGGCACAGAGGCATGACAAGAGAGTGGTATGATCAGAGATGAACTGAGGACCTGAGGCGCTCCCATGCAAGGCGTATTGTTCAAATTGTGCCGCTGCCCCTCAATCCCCAGTTGGCCTGCCTTCACACTAGTATCGTTCCATGCCCAGGGCACAATAATCAATGTGATGCAGTAAATGGCAGTATGCACATAGTTGATATGTGAGTCAAACAGACAACAGGGGAAGAAGCAACCATGGCACTACTTGTTTATGTTTTATGAGATGCTTCTAGTATGGACTATTTTATTATTTTCACAAGGACAACAAAAGCCGCGTTCCTACTAACACATTGACTGTGCAGCATAGATCAAGGGTGTGAAACTCTTGACAGCTGTACATACCTACAGTGCTCATGGACAATAGAAAGAGTATCCCATATTTATGCACTATTAAGTTCAGGTCTACTGCATGATAAACCCAAGCACACTTGCAACATGCCAGGGCCCATCCTAACAGGGGGACTCAGGTACAGTGCAAAAGTTTGCTGCCTTTGCATTCACACATAAAAAATGAAACACACTTTGAAGCAAGATGGAGTTGGATCCATGCCCAGGTCCATAATGTGAAAACTTCTTAAGTTCTAAGAGCTGGAAACTTAAAGAAAGGCTGATTTATAGCAAACATTGAATATAAGAGCTCAAAATATTGAGGCATTTACTGTTTGCATCAAATGCTGATTTTCTAACTTTAGTGCAAGGATTCTGGAACCCAAAGAAGTGAGCAGTGACGCTTCTTCTGACATCAACTGATGTCTTTGTCTAGTTTATCACCCACCTTCCTTCTCCTCCTCTCCAACAATCCTCTGCCTTCAAACATTTCCTGCAACAAAACAAGTCTTGCTTGTGTAAGACAGACATGTCCATGGTCTCCGTTATTATTACGCTCCACCTGGCGGCATCACAATGTAGACTGTCAGTCAAGGCTTGAGAAGTGCGAGGAAACACTATTACGCATACTTATGGGAGCATTATTCCTAAATTTGCAGAGAAAAAGAAGCTAAACTACACTCTGGTTTGAAGAAGTGCCTAAATAACAGTAACACTTGTCATTTAGCCTGTGCGTGTGTGTGTGTGGGTGTGCTGGTGCATTGTTTTTCTGTGTGTGTGAAATCACAGAAATAGAAAATGCTGACCTCTGTGCTTATTACTGTGCTTTGTCTCCCACCAGTACGATGGGGCTGCACTGACAAGGAGTTTCCACACATTTCTCACTTTGCTCCTACATTCACCTGCAAAACATGCTGACAGAATAGAAAGTACAGACTTTTTGATAAGAAATGAAATACCAGCACAAAAAGTTAACAGTAGCATGACACTGCAGATGAAAGAGTGTGCTTTTCTTGTTGCAACTTATTCAACACAACATAAAGCACTGGCACACAAAATTAAAGTGATAATAGTCTTCACACTCTTTTAAGTAATTTCTTTTTAAGCTGCTGTAGATAATATTTGGCCTACACTGAGGAGTGTGTTGATCTAAAGCTGCTCCCTTTGAAGCACGTTGGGCTGGAATATTCAGGGAAAATGTACTTTTCACACCAATTCACATCTTTGCTATCCAAAAATAGAGCCACTGCCTGGCCGTTTCATGGCCCCACGAGGAATAAAATCAATGTAGTATAAGGAGAAGAGCTGACATTGTTTTATTATTATTATTTGTCTTTTTTTAATTGGTGAGACTATTATCTTCAGTAGCATGCATGTTTTGAAGTTAACTGAGCTTTTACTAGCAAGTGACCAGCCTTTCACCCTGGTCACATGACTAAAAGCTATTGTTAGCTTCATAAAAGAAAGAAAATAAATAGATTAAAAAAAAAAGCCAATGCTATATGACAGCAGGTCCACACATCTGAATTTGAATTACTTGCAGAAATGCTCTCAGTTGTAATAGTAAGACCAGGAATTTCAGTCTTTACTTAGATTTAATATCTGGCATCAGATGCAGATGTTACCTGCATCACACAAAACTTGGGGTTTCACCTTTTTGAC
Organism: Scarus forsteni; assembly: GCA_036419115.1. Taxonomy (NCBI): domain Eukaryota; kingdom Metazoa; phylum Chordata; class Actinopteri; order Labriformes; family Labridae; genus Scarus; species Scarus forsteni. Next base: position 7,359,024 of record JAZDUH010000471.1, read on the forward strand.
ATTATATTTAAATGCACAATGGTGACATTTTCTTTATTCGCCAAGTTGTAATTTAACTGACGTCACTTCATGAAGGTAATCATTAAGGTTAATATGTCAACATTGATTTTAACATAGATAAATGCCTTTAGACCACTGTGTTTGTGGTAGAGTCTGTTCACTTACCAGAGCTTAACAGAGGGGACTTTTGCCTAAATTTGAGGAGAATTTACATTTTTTTCAAACCAGCAGTCAAAATGAATTAAATTTTAGTTTAATTTAATATACAACTCTGGTGTGATTCAAACTCTTATTAGCCCTGCGAGAACTAATGAATGTTTGTGCACCTGTGGTAGAAAGAAATGACATTGTCCCACAGATCCCTGTAGAATCATTAGCCATATTGTAGTGCTTGTTTTTCAGGTGTTGCAAATGCTAAAAGTCTTGCCCCAACTTTGGCTCACTGTGGTGGAATAGGCAACTTGCAGGCAGGAATTTTCTCATCCCTGCATCTTGACTCACATACAAAGTCAGAATGGGCAGAATTTTAATGAATAGAGGATAGTGATAAACAAAACAGAAAAAAAGATATTGGTTATGGATCCAAAGTGAAGCGTGGGTGTTGCACAAATCAGTTCAATACTTTATAAAGAAGTTTTGCATCCTCGCTAACAATATCCTAAGAGCTAACTGCCTCTACTGTGCTGACATCACGGCTTGTTCTCCTGTTCATTCACTGTCTTAAGTCCTATTTCAGCAAAACAACTTAATCACATGATAATCTCATTAACCTGCTTAGGGTAGACGAACTACATCTGACAGCTACTATGTGGCACAAAGCTTTCGTTGTTGGCACCACACAAATCTCAACACAGCTGTGTCTGTTGAGTTTGTCTGTGTGTGTTTAAAAGGAATGGAAACCAGCCAGTTGAGTCACAGTGTTAAAAGCTTGTATACATTTGGCAGCTGCTGCTGGCAGGTAATTCAGTCAGGTAAAGGATGAACTGTGTGCCAGAAACAGATTTGCTCCGCCTGAAGAGCTGAGAAGACAAGAAGAAAGAGAGAGAGATGAGTAGTACGTGTGTTTGTCTCCTCTGGTAGAGTTGTTGTGTTAAGCTACATATAGCATGTATGATATGATGAAAAACAATTATGTTGTATGTTGTACAACTCAAGCAGATCCCTGTTCTGGAAAATGTAAGCTTTGGCAGCACCCCCCCACCCCACCCCCCTTATTAGTAGCTGTTCTGTAAGAGTGTGCTGGATTTGTGAATGTGAATGTTGATGTTTTCAAGATCTTTTGAAGATACTTTCAGATTTAATGTATTATAATATTGTTTTGGGGACGAGATGCACACTGTTATGATCATGACCAGATTTATAATGGTAAAAAATGCCAAATAATGTCATGATGATACACCATCTGCAATTTCCCCTATTCCAGCGCTATATTAACAAAGAATATATACTAATCATCTGGCAAGGCAAGTCAAGTTTATTTGTAGAGCACAATTCATACACAAAGCAATTCAAAGTGCTTTACAGATTCTGCTGGGTTAAACAGACCCAGAAAGTAGGGTAGATTTCATAATGTGTGTCTTGATTTGTACTTAGCTTATGTGACAAATCATCAGCTCTGGGCATAGAAAACCACTGGGCGCTCCAAACAGAGCAAGAGTTTTTACTTTTTTTTTATCAGGGTGAGGAAACTCATTTGTTTTTGCACAAGCAATAATAAAACCAAAGACTCACCCACTGACAGCAATTTTACACAGGTAAAAATAAATCTTACAGTGAAGTGATTTTACTATTTTTTGAATAATCTCAACAGCAAGTTGCTAACCATTGGATGCCTCTGAACTGCTGTGGCAGCCAACTCCAGCAAGTGGTTGGTTTTCCCAAAGGATAGGGTTGCCAGTCCAAACTACAAACAAGTAAAAGAGAAAAAATAAATTAAGAACATCAAGAAAAAAAAATACTTCTTTATTGTTTGAGCTGGAAAACATATGTTTCATGACAATCAACATTTCACTTTGTGTTTCATTATTTTCTTTCTGAATGGATTTTGAACTTGCTGACTTTTGGAATATTTCCAATTCAAGTCGTTATGCACGACTTCTTGTTCACTTCCCTTGTTTGGTCTGTTACGGTTTGATTTGCTTTCACATCCACAATGAACAGGGCTTTGTTTGACTTGGGAACAGAGTTTTCCAGAACTTGAGTATTCTTTCCACTCAACATTGAATGACTTTTACCTGAGTTTGTTCAGACCAAACATGTAAGGTGTGAAAGCAAACCTAAAATAAATCAAGTAATTGTTCACTTTTGTAAAATCTCAGCCAACATTATATCAAGCTTGTCCCACTGAGTGGTTTGGTTCACTGCAGCTCAATACAGTGTGAAGCGGTAAACCCTGATCTTGTTTATGTCTGTGTAGGTTCTCATTTGTCCAGGTCGTGGTTTTAATGAAGATTCAAATATGAGGCAACTTGACTGTGTTGAGTTTTGGGAAGATGTTTCACTTCTCATCCAAGAAGCCTCTTCAGTTCCAAAGGGCTGGTGAAGAAAGCATATACTTATCTTGTTAGAGGGGGAGACAACAATAATAGATGGGGAGGAGTTGGAGGAAGGACTCAGAAACTCATCACAGAGTGTTTCATCCCCCGAGAGTCGTTACCCTGAGTGGGTTGTTAACTTCCCCTGTCGTGATCTTGTTTCTACATCCAGCTATACCTTCCCTTAAGGGTGGGATGGGAGCCCGTAGTAGAGACTTGCGTCAGCTACATAAATGGATGACATCACAGCAGCCCGAGAATGTAAAGAACCATTCAATTGTAACCAAAGAGTGGCAATGGAGGACTTCCAGCACACTAGAACTTGGCAGAGCATTGCTTTGTGCAGAAATTTTATAACAACAATAGCAGTGAAGAAATCACTCTTAATTCATAGCTTATTTGAGTGTGGTGAGCTTTGTGTTTTCACTGCTGTCTCATGAGAATTGCCACAGCCTTATGCTGCGTTCACACTGCAAGCGACCCAGCTACCAAAATCGCGTCACCCACTGACGTATTGTCGCGTGTCCTTAAATACCTCATTTTGGTCACCGTTGCTGTCGCTCGGTGATGTCATGTCCGCTCCAGTGTCACCGCGATCTTATCATATATCATATAATAAGATGTATAAGCTGACATTATTCCAGCTGTATCCTTTCCATTCACTTATCAACCACAAAACACTGCAGCTGATGCCATGCAGCAGCATCATCTGTGAGTTTTCTGCGGTCCGTCTAGGCGCAACTAATGTCCTCACTGACTAATGTTTCCCACACGGACATGGATTGTTACTCTGTAGTCTGGATGAAAAACTGTCTGTCTAGGGTACCGTCACACGTGCACACACTGCTGATTGATCAACTTTTTTTTACTTTCACATCACGCGACAAGCTATGCGGTAGTGTCGCATCATGGGAGGGTTAGCCCCGCCCCATTGCAGCTGTACATTGACTTTGCATGGAGAATGACCGCCGGGGTAGTACAAGTAGTGTCCGGTGTGTACACACCTTTAGGGTCAGGCTGGTATATATGGCACCCTTTCAGAATGGTGATAAAAAGTAGGATGGGACAGGTCAATTATCTAGTCCGTTATCCTAAACCTACAGTGGAAACACCAGTAACTGACTGTCATACTCAGCTGAACTGAGCCATACTGATGGAAATGAAGCTTAAATAGCATGCACATCGAGGGCAATCAGACAACATTAGGACACTGTCAGCTAGCTTAACGTGCAATTGTATTCTTAGCATTAGAAAATATTGACATAATACAGAAAGTGTTTAAGTTTTTACTTCAATTGGAGTAAGATATTTGAACAACTAGATGTTAGTACCAAAGACAAACAAATACTAACTTTACAGTAACAAGTATACGTCATAAATACCCATTCCTGTGTGTTCTCAAAAAGCAATGAAATGTTTGTGACCAGCCTAATTAAATGAGTCTTAGGAGTTTACATTCTTTTTACTTAAGATTTTCATAATTGTCTTTGTATGACAAAAATCAATGAAATATGGCTATTGCCACACTAGAGTAACTATGGAAACCTGACCAAAAGGAAAAAAAATAGAAAAACCTATAAGCTAAACCTTAATGCAAGAGATCCATGCTGTAAATCCTGTTGTGCTGATGCACTGTCTTCTATGAGGATTAAGTGTAGATTGATGAGAAAAGCAGAAGACAGATGCAGACTTGAACCATTAAAATAATTTTACCTGATTTCACCCCAACATGGTCTGGACTAATGAGACATTCTGCAGCAACCCTCAGGCAGTCAGCTCCATCATTAATGTAAGTAACAACAAATGACTGAGTTTTATATGCAATAATGGTATTTCAATAGTGTTGTGGAAACTGCTGTGGATCATTTAAAAGTTTTGATAGTTAGTGCTGTCTGTGTATTATTCATTATGCCTCTAATCCAGGCAACAAGAAAATACATTTATTCTTCTGCTTCTACCTTTTTTCCCGAGCATGAGGCCTAGCTGCCTCAAGCTTTTCAATACACTTAAGCACAAGGTCAAACTACACAGAGATACATTAAATGAAGAGCTCTCTCAATGGACAGCAGTTAAGAGCATTCTTGTATTGAAAATAGTGGCCTGCAGTCCCTTTTACATGATGAGATATAATGTGACAGAAGGCAGAAATGGCCAGGACAAGAACACACTTGAGCAATAGGGCTATTTAAATGCAACCTCTCAAAAAGTTTTCTCTTTCAAAACTGTCTTTCTTTCATTCATTCATCTCTCAACCACAACTTAATACTCATACTCAGAGTAATTATGCATTCATCTTAGCACATTTGCAAATAAATCCTGGCCTCTTATTTCAATTTATTTGCTTTTTTAATTGATTTGGATATGTGAGGCAGTATGGCTAAATTCACGTTCAGGGGAACATACAAAGCTTCAAATTGCTTAATTATGTTTATGCTGTAGAATCCTTCGGATGATTTAAATATGAGTAAAACTAAAATTAAACTTAACACATAGTCTGCTCTACAAACAGGGTGATAATATGTGCAGGGGCATTTTGGGGGATATCAATTGTTATAAATCCCTAAGCTTCTGAAGTCACTTTATGGAGATGGTTATTGGTCTGTGTTTATTTTTATATCCCTATATTTTTTAAGTATGTCTGCATCATTAGGACCCCTTATTTTTTAAGAACTTTATGTGGAAAAAAACACAACAGTAAATATGGGAACATAGATTATAAAGGAATAAACAATTTAGTGAGTTTGACAAATATCTATTATGATGATCAGTGAATATGAAACCTAATGTCCACATCAAGATAGATGCGGTTCTTAATAAAACACAGAAAAACAATTATTTAGAGAAAAACAAGAATGAGAGAAAATACACACAGAGGACAAATGTAAGTTAGAGGTTTTGGGAAAAAGAGGTTTATAGTCATTCATAAATTTGTGGGTTTTTTATGTTCTTAACTTCATTGATTTGACATGGGATTTAGTTATAAAAACAAAAGAAGAAAACAAGGCGGGCGGGGGGTCTGATCACACAGTGAAGACCCTCTGACAACCTAATGTATGGTTGACTTTAGAGCATTACCTTGGCCCAGATAAAGCAAAGCTTGGAGGAAACATCAATCAAACTGCTCCAAAGATTAGCAAGTAGTATAGCGGTCTCAAAAAATCCCCAGGCCATGTTGTAAATGTCTACAATATAATAAAAGTAAAGGCTCAAAACCACTGGTGGAATAGGATAAAATAAATGTACTAGTATGGTACTCATGGATGAGTCTATACCTTACCAGAGTATTATTTTCAATTAAATCTTAAGAAATATATTCTGCTATGTTCATGATTCAGTATAGCTCCACATGTTGTTGCAGTTCAGAGGTGGTAATGTATGGGGAGAGCTTTTTCTCAAAAATATGCACACAACCATGATTTTCACATGTGTTTTTCAGAACTGCAAACATGTCCATGTGCATATTTTTGAGACAAATCTCTCCCCATAGTAATGGTGGATACAGAAGGACAACCTCCCCATGATCACCCATGGACATATGATATGCCCATGTTTGAGGTTTTTGAAATGACAAAAAACATGTTTTTCATGTTTACTCTGTTTCCCAAACATAATCTTGACAAGTGAACAACATTATGAATGACTGTATCAGCCAGTCTCACTCAGAGATGGACAGTATTGGTGCTAACAGGAAATGTGGTCAAAGCATCCATAATGGTTGTCATGCAGTAGATCACCATGTAGTCCTCGGAATCTACATACAAAAGTGTGACCAGAGAAGCTCTTTTCTTTACATTTTGCATATGTTGACTGCTCACACAACAGCAGGAGAGTGAAAAAGTAAGACAGCAGGAATAAGAATGTGCTGCACTTCTGCTGAGGTCAAAAGACCACAAGCCTCCTGAGATGGCTGTTAAAAAATAGATATTGTTTAAAAAGTGGGCTGGAAGTTATTATGGTTGTCAGCTACTTTTGGCTGCTCTTGGTATTTTGTTGCTGCAAATGTAAATACAGTATGTGGACCATGTGCATTTCAAAAAGGAATAGATGTTTCCTTAGTAAACATAATGCAGTAAAATGTTCAGTGATATACTGAACTTTGGCTTTGCTTCCATTCCTCTGTTATTATTACTTTTTTTTTTTTAAATATGGCCTTTGGTCATTTAGAGAGTGAGTGACTTTGGAAACTCAGGCACATATTATCATGCACTGTTGTTAAAAATAAGTTTAAAAAAGTTGCTGGCCAGCACTGACTGACATACTTGACAGGTCAAGACGATGGTTTGCCCCCTGCTAAGCCAAGTCAACTAAAATGGTATAAGGAAAAAAAATCAAGGGCCAATCCTGCTCTCAGGTGAAACCATTTAAACTTTGCCTTACTGCTCACATTTATGGCTCCAAGCAAACCATTGATAGTATAGTAATTTAACCTTTGGCTTACTTCTCCTATGTGTAGCTCTGAGTGGATCATTAGATGTGTGAATCATCCAAGCACTTGTCATGTGTTTCATATGGGGTTGGGTTAAGGATAAATGCCTCTAACACATCATTGTTGGTCACACTGTATAAAATGCCTATGTTATCCTCAAACTAGAAAAGCACTCCGAGAGCACAGACCTCCACCTATCAGCTCAGTTATGGCAGTGGCTAGCTTGGGCAATCTACCAGGCTATTGTTTGCAGAACCCATTCCACCAGCATTGCAAGGGAAGCTAGGAAATGTGGTGATGTAGGCTTAGAAATATTACCACCAGTTTGCAAATTAACTCCGATTCCCACAATGCCATAAATGAATGGGATTTGCCATTATGAACTTGTTTTGAACAGTGTTTTTGCGTAATCGTACTACAAACAGACCAGCAAACAGACAAGCAGACAGACGCCAGCGAAAACACAACCTCCTTGGCAGATGTAATAAACAGAGAACTAACTGAGGCATACTTTGGTTAGATGTCTTGTCCCTTCTCTCCCTTTGACCAAAGACATATCCTAGGCCTACAACAGATTTACACTAGACCTAACAAAGTCATGAGCTAGGTCTACAACAGATCTTGGCCTAGGCCTATCAGAGCATTATTCCCACAAACGTAAAAACTGTTTACAAAGTATTCCTCCTCTGTTCACTCCTATTTCTACTGAATAAATGAATGATCAATGAATGAATCAATAAATCAAAATTTTCTTATATCCAGTCTTAGCCACTGAGAAATTGAACATAGCAGCTGATTACATACATTCATATTATTGTTAAGCTGCAAATAAAGATAATTTTGTGCAGTTCATTTAGTTGACCTCGAAAAACATAAAAGCCATTTTAAGTTTAAGTTATCAGGGGAGATGGGAGGGGGTGCTGGCCCGCAGTGGGTGGTGGTCTGGGCTGGTTCTGTCCCCCTGGGTGCCGGACTGGGCCCTCCCCTGCAGGGGTGGATGGGTTGCTCTTGGGCTCGCGGCGCCCATCTCCTGCCCCCCTACGCTCGATCGGGGGCCCGGCGTCTGGCGGGGCCTGTGGGTCTCAGCCCCTGGCCCCCTGGGGCCCTTACCCCGCAGAGTCGGGTGTCTACCTCCTGCTTCCTCTTCTCCCGGCCTTCTCCTCGAATGGCGCGCCCCTGGCTCTGTGGCAGGCTGCCTTTGCTCTGTGCTCTGTCGTGGCGGCTGGCTGCATGGCGCTGGGGGCCCTCTCAGTGTGCGTCTGGCCCCTAGAGGCAGTGGGGCTACATCTGCACGATCACTCTGCATGATCACTAAACACAAAGCACAACTTAACCTGAATAATCTGCACTCTCAGCCATGCCCCTACAGATGCCGATATCTGTGTGTTTATGTATATATATGTTTATGTGTATATATATACATCTACAATTGTTATTGCTGTGCTCATTGTTGCTAACGATCTCTCCAGTTATTCTCTCCTCAGGTGCTCCTTGTGATTGTAGTGTCAAAGACCTCTGGATACTGTTTCTTCTCAGGTTCAGCAGCTGGTTGTTTGGTTCTCCTGTTTAAATGCATCTGCTCAGTTATTGTGGTTGTTCTTTACTGTTGTTTTGTTGTTTCTCTCTCACTTTCTTTCTATTTTCTTCCCTCTCTCTTATCTGTTATCACCCTTGTTTGGTATAGCAATAATCTTCCAACTTGGCAATATATGGTGTTGACAAATATAAAATAAAATAAATAAAAAGAATTAACAAAAAAACTAATAAAGAGTTTCACTTAAAACTCAAGGCCTTATATACAAATGGCTCCTCTTGGCAAAGTAAATGTGTCCTGCATAATATGGCAGCCAGACCATAATTCTGCTGTTGCAATGCTGGACTCGACAAGTTAAAAAAAAAAAGAAATGAAGAAATTTGATGAAAATAATTAAAGGTAAAAAATTGAATACAATGAAAAATACAGATACATACAGATGGTGATGTGTCTGCCACATGCCTAAGATACTGCAGCCCCGTGCAGACCTTGTAATTATGCATGTGTATATATTGACTGTTGTATATATTTAAAAAATCTGTTGTATATCCATTTTCATTCTGTGCTATGTACAGCCTACCTACCACTCAAAATACGTGAATCTCTACTCATTCGACTTGAATCTCTGCCTATTTACTTGAACATGAATGCTTCTTATTCTTCTTTGTTTGTAGGTTTTTGTCGGCACATTTTGCACTTTGAGGTGAAGGTTTTCTAAATGTTGCTGTGGTATAATGACAATAGATGCTTTCTATCCTCTTCTGTTTCTATCCTATTCAACTCTATATCAAAAAAGTATTCACGGCAGTCCCCTTGAACATGCGCTTTAAAGCATACTCAAGCTAAGGATAATGTGGAGCTCCATGATTGCCTCTCATGTGAGCACCATACTGACATGTACACATTTAGACTGCCATTAAAGTCAAGTTTATGCTGTTCCTGAAATGGCACAATTGTCTGAGACTGTAAAGGAATATGATGGCCAATCATGTAAAATGCAGCACTCAGACTTGCACGTAAGATGAAGGTCAAACACCCTTTCTCTCTCTTTATTCTTTACTGATCAACACGTGACAGCTATTGTCAGCAGATGTTTCAATTGAGCTTCTTCAGGCTCCATTCAGAGAACCTGTGACTGAGCTGGCCTGCAAGTTGATTAGAGAAACTCAGAAACTCTGTACAGAAAGGGGTGCTAAAAAAGAAAAAAGACACGCTGAATGCGTGAAGAAAGCCATGTTCAAGGTCTCAGAGTGTTTATTGCAATAATGAAAAAGTCACTTCTGAGATTATTCTGATTTAACATATGTAACTTCACATAATAACCATTGAAACTGAGCCTGAAATGTTTTTAAATTGTAATTATTCTTTTTTTCAGAAGTACTTTCATGCTGGGTCATTTGATACAATGACTTACTGGCTTTTGTAAATGTGGCAAGAGTGACACTGGTTTTTGTTCTATTTTCCCACACTCAGTTGACTTATTGATGAGAACATGTAATTCTTTTTCACATCTTTCTGACTGTGAAGAAAAGAATATGACATCTTTGAAAATGTGTTTAAAGTAAAAGGAAAAAAATGAGAGGTTACATATTTTCTGCATTGTTGAAAAAAAAGGTTGGTTAGATTAGTCCTTGTAAGGTGTTTAGCCCTCTTGGACCTGTTCTCAGTGTTCACAAAAAATGGTGCAATGAAAATTAACTAACAACAAGCTTCTCAACCTTGCAGTGCAGATGCATCCCCCTGATTTAATGACTGTAATTAGGCAGATCCATCTGACCAATGTCCAATCAACAGTGATTTTGAATGACCCAAAGCAGTTTATATCAGATCTCGGCTTCATTTCTTTATTAAATGTAAAGAAGTAATAACAACTACAAATGTCTCTTTTTTCAAATATATATATATATATATATATATATATATATATATATATATATATATATATATATATATATATATATATATATATATATATATATATATATATATATATATATGTATATGTATATGTATATATGTATATATATATATATATATATATAGATATAGATATATAGATATATAGATAGATAGATAGATAAATAGATAGATAGATAGATAGAGATATATAGATATATATGTGTGTGTGTCTGTGTGTGTGTGAATGAGTGAGTGTTTCTGCTCAACCCCCCCAAAAAAGAAATACATAAAATAAAAAAATAAATAAATAAAAGAGAACAGAATAGAATAGCCTTTATTGTCATTGCATGCTATATAAACAGCAAAATTTGTTTGTGCGGTCTACCATGACTGCAGAACAAGTCTGTGTGAATGAATAAAGAAGTGACGGAAAGGCTTGAAAATAATAGCATAGAAGGCAGTGACTGTGGATGTTGAAGAGAATGATATTGATGGTATTCATCCTGAAAAATAAGTTTTTTAGGTGACGTTGTGTTGTAGATTCTTGTAGATGTTATTTAGCATCATCAACACTTTTTCAAGCCAAAAAGTATTATAAAGTAAACAAAAATAAATAAACTTTGTATCATATGAGATTAAGAAAACCATTTTCATAAATACTAATGTTGGGGGGCACAGCAGGTTGTGCTCGTGCCTCACAGCAAGAAGGTTCCTGGTTTGATTCCTGAGTAGGACAGGGGGCTTTCCGTGTGAAGTTTGCATGTTCTTCCAGTGCATGCGTGGGCTCTCTCCAGGTACTGCAGCTTCCTCCCACAGACCAAAAGCATGCTCATTAGGTGACTCTAAATTGCCCTTAGGTATGAGTGTGAGCGTGAATGGTTGTCTGTCTCTCTATGTGGCCCTGCAATCTACTGGCAACCGGTTCAGGGTGTACCCCGCCTCAGGCCCCTCTGACCCCGAAGAGATAAAGGGGTATAGAAAATGAGTGAATGAATGATGAACTAATGTTGGGGTAGATTATTTCCTTATCGTGGGTTACACACCTACACAATGGCTTCTTTGTTCTGATTCAGTAAAAAATAAATAAGCAAAAAAAGGGTGCTATAAATTATTAATTTTTCTTTTGATCAACTCATGTTCGCACAGTTGTTATTTTAGATGGACAAGATCTTGTACAAAGGCAGGGCTGCACATCCATTATCACATCATAGTCTTCCCTGCCATGATGAAGATTTACAATCTGTATCATGGTAAGGAAGTTGGTGGACTAAGCTACAAATAAACCTTGTCATTGTTTAGAAAGAAATGCAATGGTTATACAGAAAAGGTGTTTGTCATCTTAATAAATTAACGTAAATGATCCCAGTGAACAGAAGAAGATAATCTGATCATTGAGATCACTGTTGCCTAGGAGTGTTAATCCTTCGTATATTATTGCAGCAGTGTTACTCCATTTGTGCTGGTTGCTAAGTTGATTGTCTTCACTGCAAAGGAACTCCTTCAGAAGTATAGAAGTAAGCCAAAACATCTGTTTCAGGAGAACTTCACTGGTTGCCACTGGAATCCTTTTCCGCTCCACCATGACAAATCACAGAGTTGTGGATGTCAGAAATCTTGTGCTCCTCCACCTAAGCCCCAAAGATGCTTAACAGGGCTTAGGTCTGGAGACATGCTTGACCAGTTCTCTACCCTCAGCTTCTTTAGCAAGGTAGTGACAATCTTGAAGGTGTTTCTTGAGTGACAGGACATGTTCCACCTTGGTCTTGACATGGTCTACCAAAAAAGTTGAGTGCACATGCTCAGGCCCATTTTACACGGAGACACTCAGATGTAAAACGGAAAGGTTTTTCCTTTACTTATTCAACGTCGATCCACGTTCAGACAGAAATGCTGAAAATGAATGAACCACTGTAGTGTCCATGCCAGTCAAGTAGATGGTGATGTATGTTTGCATAGTAATAGCACTGCTACAATACAAGTACGAAGAAGAAAAACTCCACAAACAACAATGGCGAAATCTGTCTGGACAACAGATATGACTTGATGTTTTTTTTCTGGATAACAAACCAAGCACAGTAAGCAGCACACATGTTGCTCGGTAGACAGCCGAAGCTGTTGTGGTTCCTTGAATGTGTATTCCTTGTATGTGAAAGCGTGCTGCGCATACGGTAATGTCAGCAATTCACCCTGAAACGCTCTGACTCTGGAGCTGCATGGTGGAGTGTTTTGAAAACTGTCTACCCTGGACCCTGGTTTCAAAAGTTTGCTGTTCAAGCACTCCGTATACTGTTCTCATGTAAACAGGAAACCAAAACAGAATGAAAACTTATCGGATCATGTAAACAGCATCATATCTAGAGGTCGTCCTTGGGACATAGTCGTATAAACACTGCCATTACTGCTGTAGAGGCTGAAGGGGTGGAGAGTCAGCCATACCTTGCACACTGCATCAAATAGGTCTACATGGCTGTCGTCCCAGAAGGAAGTCCCATCAAAAAATGGTGCGCTAGAAATTCCACAAACAATTTACCAAAGACAAACAGACCAAGGACATGGTCTGATGAGACCAAAATTAACTTATTTGGTTCAGATGGTATCAAGAATGTGTGGCAGCAGCCAGGTGAGGAATATAGTGAAGCATGGTGGTGGGAGTGTAATGGCCTGGGGCTGCATGAGTGCTGCCGGCACTTGGAGACACACTTCACTGAGGGAACCATGAATGCCTACATGTACTGTGACATATTGAAGCAGAGCATGATCTTCTCCCTTCAGAAACTGGGCCGCAGGGTAGTATTCCGACATGATAGCAACCCCAAAACACATCTCCATGATGACCACTGCCTTGCTAAAGAAGCTGAGTGTAAAGGCGATGGACTGGCCAAGCATGTCTCCAGACATAAAACCTATTGAGCATCTGTGGGGCATCAGTGATGTCATCATGATGGAGTGGAAAAGGATCCCAGTGGTAACCTGTGAAGCTCTCGTGAACTTTATGCCTAAGAGGTTTAAGGCAGTGTGGAAAAATAATGGCGGCAACACAAAATATTGACACTTTGGGCTCAATTTGGGCACTTTCACATAGGGTGTGCTCACTTTGTTGCCAGCAGTTTAGATATTAATGACTGTGTGTTGAGGTATTTTGAGTGGTCAGCAAATTTACGCTGTCATACATGCTGCATACTCACTACGTAAATAATGTATCAAAGTATAATTTATTCAGTGCTGTCTCATGATAAGATATAATAAAATATTTGCAGAAATGTGAGCAGTGGACTCACTTTTGTGACATACTATGCATATTTAAACATACCATGCCAAACAGGAAACAGAGACCTCTACCTGAACAACTCTCAGGTGCAAGGAATGTCAAAAAATTATACGTACACTGAAACAAAGATTTTAATCCTCAAAGATCCAGTGGATAATCCACAGAGCACCTGTCAACAAAGAAACAGATTTAATTTCCATAAGACCATATCCCTCCACTTTGATCAAACAGAGAAAATTGTTACAGTTATACATTGAAACTGTTTATGTTTCCAGTTATTAGGATGGAGTGAAAACCTGTCCAGTATATCAATTCACAGTGCTCTGACTCTTTATGATATTGAATCCAAATGTGCTTATTGACTGCAAGATCAGCTGAGTAACAAACATATAAACACCAAACTTGGGGTTAAACATGTTTTCTGTGATTTTCTTGTGTTGTAAGACAGGCTCCAAAGTAACAGTTTTGGCTTACATGGGATCATTTTCTCAGAAGGGAGTATCAGAAAATAAAGACCACTGAAGAATAAAGATAAAAGAATGCAGACAAACTTGGGCTAAGTGAGCCGTTCATCAAGTATTTCAAAACATGCAGGCCTGCCAACAATTTCAAAGTGTGACTTGGCATTAAGGAAGCATGTAATTAAATTATTAGCATTGTTTGCTTCATTAATTTGCAGCATTTAGATAATATTTCTTTGATGGAATAAAATTATGTAAATAACTTCTTGTTTGTATGGGTGTGTTAGGAAGATTAGACATGCTGATTTGTACTTTTCATAAAAAATGTAGCTTATACAAACCCTTTGTTCACTTCGAGAGACCCCAGGGAGTATTTTTTCAAGCAAACAAAAGGCAGGAAATAAACATAAAGGCTCCTAAAAATACTGCTTGGAAAAGTTAAGCATTCCTCTGCCTAGGAAATAAGATCTGTTTGCCTGAAGAGCAAGCCACCAGTTGTATTTGACACTGTTGATCAGTTTTTCTTAAAGGGTTGGTCAAAGATCATGCCAACATACACACTTTAGTATATTGTTTGCTTGACATACAAAGCCATCAACTAACGATACAGATGACCCCTTGATGACGATACATGATGGTGTGCTGCTGCTGCAGTAAATGGGTATGCAAAGGTGTGAGTGCGTTAGCTAATACTCATGGACAACTTACAAAGAAACAACATCCACCGTTGTGACTGGAAATAATTCTCCGAGGTTTTAATTTTGACCCACATGAAAACCAAGAGAGAGTTAAGGTGCAATAATCAAAAGTTTAGGGGGAGAAGAGACTAAAGGTGCGTTCACACCAGACGCTACCTGTACTACCTCGGCGATCACTCTCCATTCAAAGTCAATGTACAGCCGTGATGGGGCAGGGCTAACCCTCCCGCGATGCGACAGCTGCGTACAAGACGATCACTTCACTCGTCGCATGATGTCAAAGTTAAAAAAAAGTTGATCAATTCAGGCGATGTCGTGTGTGGCTGTGCAGCATCAGCCAATCAGCGGTGTGTGTACGTGTGACGGTGCAGTTATTCATCCGGACTACAGGGCGGATGACTTCCGTCTAGGCGGAACTAATCTCAGTGAGGACATTCCACCTAGACGGACCGCGGTAAACATACAGAGGATGCTGCTGCATCATCAGCTGCAGAGTTTTGTGTCTGATAAGTGAGCGAAAAGGATACAGCTGGAATAACCGAGCGACGGCAGCGGTTACCAAAAGGTAAATGGACGCGTGACGCTACTCAGTGGGCGACGCGGCTTTGGTAGCTGGGTCGCCTGCGGTGTGAAGGCAGCATAAGAGGAGGGGGAGTGAGGAGCAGAGCTGAGTGAGGGAGTGGAGATCCAGGGAGGAATGAGAGCTGCAGGGGAAGGGGAATGGTGACTGCAACAGAGAGTGGGTGATGAGCATGACAGTGGTGAGGGCCCATGGAGACACTGAAAGAGAGGAACACAGGAATAGGTAACTATAAGTTCATAAGCAGAGAATCCAAAAACACAATGGCACAATCTGGAGACCTGTCTGGCCACAAGACTACATGTGAATGCTGGAATGATCTGGCACTGAAGACAAGGCCAAGAGGAGTTGCTTAAGGTGTGTTGATGAGGAGATGAGATGCAGGTGTGATCAGCAGGGAGCCACAGAAGACACGCCCCCACAAAGGGAGGGGAAGAGCAGCAGAAGCAGGAAACAGGCTACGCTCAGAAAGGAGTCGTCACACATTGATTGAATATTAGAGTGAATATTTGAGTGTATATAGTATTAGAGTGCATCAGAGTGCAACAGTCAAAGACTGAAGGCACATTTAAGCGTGTATGAGAACAACAGCTACACCACTATCTTTCGAAATTCGCTCACCAAATTATTTTCAATTCAATAGAAATTTTGCAAATATCCAAGTTTTTGTTAGAAAACTACACAGCCAATTAAAAAGGACAATTCCGTGGTTCTGGTTTGGGGGATTGGTTAGTATCCCATATACATACTTCTGCCGGCCTCGGTTCGAATCCAGCCTTTGGCCAGTTTGCAGACTTTCTTTCCCTACTCTCTCACCCACTTTTACAAGCCACTGTCTCTCTCCTATCAAAAAAGACACAAAACACCCAAAAAATACATTAAAAAAGACAATTCCAACAAAGCATCGCCCAATGCCGAACATGAATCCATCTAGCCAATCATGAATCCCTCCATCATGGTGGTAAGAAAAACCTGTTATTAGCAGCAGGAAACCTTGAATGTGGATCCCAGTCTCTGATATGATATGACTGATATGGTAAATAATGTCTTGTCCCTCTAGACAAAATAGTCTAGAGGAACTTTTCCTCTTTGTCGTACTGGCTTGACTGTGCATGCTTATGTTTGGTTTTCCATTTGGGGTAATACTTGGTACCTAGCAGTTCCCATACTACTTTTAGTGAGGTACCAAGCAAGCTGGGCTAAGAGGCAAACATTTTGTTGAGACATTGCTAACCACTGAATGGTTACAGAATTGCCACATGAAAACCAATGTATCTGATGCAGAAATAACACACTTCACATTTTCTCCCAAAGTGAAAATCCAGTTGATTTTTTGTGTGTGTGTGTGTGTGTGTGTGCGGGAGGGGGGGGATACAAGCAGATAGGATCCAAACTTTGTTTAGTCAAGCTGAGAATTGACTATAGAAAAGCGTATCAATGTCACTTTCATAGACACCACTGTGCCAATGGAATTGACACTTGTGGAAGAAAGGTGGCTTAGTCTGATAGGTTTAGCCCAGTTGTCACATGTCAATGTATCCATGGGCAAGAAACATAAAGTGTTTAATTCCATTTCTGTGTTTTAGGTCTGAAAATAACTGAATCACCTGATTAAATGACCTCCTCCGTGATGTAGAGTGAAAAAGCAGAGAGGGTTTACTTTATGTGTGCGCCTCCACGGCACACTGGATTGTCCCTCATGTTTCAGTCCATCATAATGACAGACAGCCTCCAAGTCTTTCTGTTTTTCATGAAAAAATTCAGTCACTGATGGAAAATATTTGGTTAATGTGACCCCTGTCAGCCATCATGATCACAGCCTCCTGTTCGTAACAATATGTCCTTTCTGGCACCTGTTTTTCAAATGTACTAAATTCAGATGTGCCTTCTGTTGATCTGCATGTATTCTGTATATTCATGATGGCAAACATGCTAAATGGACTGTGCGTGCTATTTTGCTCATCTGGCAGATGTAATCCTTGGCGCACCCTGTTAGTAAATCAGATTTGTGTCTGCTATCAAGTTTGCACACGTTTAATACATGCAAACTTTTAGTAGATCCGGCCCTTAGTACCTAAAGTGTTTTAGGGAAGTTGAAATACAGATGGCTTGACATAAGTTGTCAGGATTTTGTCCCTTCGCAATTCTAAAAGCTCAGTATAACTTTCACGGTTCGTACCAAAAACCCCTGACATAACTCAAAAATGAAGAACGATGAGACAGCTGAAGGCAAAAAGATGGGATTTAATTAACGGCCGGAGATACAAGCATTCAATAAGAAGCTGGATGTTGATCTGAGGATGTGTCATGTCTTCCTCTCTTTTAAAAGAGTGTCAGGGAAGGGGTGTGTGTGGGATGACCTCCGTACCTAAGTGTCTTGGAACGAGCCGGACTGACCTGGTATGGAAGATGTCCCTCGACGCTCTGATAAGAGTCGATAGACAGTCTCCATACAAGGTCAGACACTTAAGGTCAGACAATCAGCATATGAGATATGTGCTAAGAGATGTCTAAAGCATGTGGATGAGTGTCATGTGGGTGTAAGCTTATTACAAACATGATTATATGAGAGGATTAAGCAGTCAAACAGAGTCAAATACATGAAAAGATTATATACAATATGTACAAAAGTTGAATACATAAAATATGTACAAAGGTCAAATTATTCTTCACATAAGTTTTACACATTGATTCACTGATGAAAGTAAAGGTCAAATAGTATTCCTCCCTTGATCCTTGAGGACACCCAAAGCCCTGCAGGCCCTTCAGAGTGCTGTAAGTACAATCAATTGTAGAATATCTGGTAGTAGTCCATGCCTTGTATGTAATATGATATAAACATCAAGCATTAAGAGAAAAATCTATCAGCATTAAGAGAAAAATCAATCAGCATTATTATGGATTCTAATCAACCACATAAAGCCCCTTTTCTTATTTTTCCCCCTGCTGTGGTTGGCAGGATATATCAGATATACCAGGCCAGATTGTGTAAAGCAGGGTTCGGGGAGTTGGATACTCGCCTGGTATTAAAGCAGTCTGACATGATGCCATTTGATGCTGATTTGAACAATATCTCTGTGAGATCAACTGTGCTATTTACAGAGAGACACTGGCCCTGGTACATATTGCTTTTGTAATAGCCCATCATCAGTTAAGAATCTTATCTTGGGAATGATTTTGATCCCACAGAAATGGGATATATTGAACACGTTATTTCTTCTCTGAGGTCCTGGTAAAGGGAAAAATGAAAAGCATGATTACACAAATTTTTCTTTCATTTCACTCTAAAATGACCCCATCACCTTTTTCTCTTCTCTCACTTCCTCTCCCACAGCATTACTTTGTTGATCGGAATTGTATTAAAGGAAAAATACACACATAAGGGAGTCAAGACCCTGAAAAGTTTGGGAGACATCCAAATGATGACTTTATTTTACTATACCTTATTCCTACTGTAGGTCAGGCAGAGCAAGGTGATTTAACGCTGGCACAGTATGGTATCAAACTTCTATCCATGTTACTGCTGTCATGGAAGTAATAAAGTTGATTTTCAGTCCTGTTTGAAACACATTGCTTGGTTTTGTTGATTTTGTCTCTCCAAGGTCTTAACCAATGCAGTTTCACAGCTTTATGCTCCTTTAAGCAATTGTGGCTTCAACATGCATTAAGTTAAATCTGCTGCCTGAGAGCTTCTTATCAAGCAGCAAGCTTACAAGGTTTTTATGTTTTTTTCATTTATTTATTTATTTTTTTTTTGTTTAATTTTGTCTTTTCCATTACAGCATTGCTTGCATTGGTGCTTCACTACCACTTTGAGCCTTCCACCCCAAGTATCAGCTGTTGGCTCAGACAGAATTAGATACCATCTCATCAGTCCTTGACCCTTTAAGGCCCAAGACCATATATTATAGCCAGAAAATTCTAAATTTTTGGTGCTGAAATGTTTGTTTCACTTTCTGCTAAAATCCGAAAAAAAAATGTCCATAAAATTCAACATATAGATTTTTTGTATCTCATTTGATCCAGTAGGTGTTTTTGGCAACTGATAATCCGTTCGAGGACATTTTTATCATTTATCTGATTGTATTCAGAAGTTTTTTTTGTAATTTGTTGATCATATTGAGTAGAAAGAGGTATTATAAAAGTATGTATCAAATATGATACAATTGGTTTTATAGGGTTAAATTGTGCACTTTAAATTAATCTGCAATGAGGTCTCAGCCTGGCAGCACACTCAGACTATGATGTGCTTCTGCCTCCTGCAATACGTGCCTTGTCATGGTGGTTTTGTCATGTCTGCCTCCAATTCAACATGCTTACATTTAAAAAACATATAAATTATGTTTTATTATTTTTTTGTTTGCTTTGAAAACTGTTTAAATATTTAATATAACAATTTGACTAAACTACAGATAGTATATAGGCCTAACATGAGTTTCCTATTTATTTATTTTTTTTACATCCCAGGTGTAAAAAAACACATTTAATTTAATTTAATATTATTTTAAGTATCTTTAAGTATCCAGACTCTGCAGATGTTTTTTAGTAGTTAGTGGGTAGGGTGACAATTCCAAATTTAGCATTTTTTCCTAAATCTTAAAAAATGGGCTGCATTGCACTTCAGTGTTTGGAGATATTCTGATGATAGAATATATGTATCCTTACTCTGTAAAATGCTGCAGCCTGTTTCCCTATCTCTGCTGAACTCCCAGGGCAATGGTTCAGATTGTAATCACTGTTAAGGGATTCCCTGCTTCAGCAAGCTTTTAAATTAGATAGTAGAGTAAAGGAAAAGTGGATAGACTAACTGATATCAGAATTGCATTACTGAGAAAGTGTTTTGTGGAAGGAAAAAGGTCAAGCCAACTGACTTGGTACAGGGAATTTTTAACAAAATATGCATGATCATTTAGGCTTACAACTTTGTGTCCATCCAGATGGCATCATAACCATGAGGAGCTTTAAAAAGACCTCCCCAGCAGAACCACATCCAGGCTTATATTAACACCCAGACACTCATGGTGATTCAACATACTCTGCAATTCTCCAGAAAAAAAGGATCCGTTCCTATGAACATTATGCTCACAGATGATGACCAAATAATTCAACAATGAAACATCAGTTGTCAACATCAATCAATCATCCATCAGTTTGTATATGTTCAATTTGTGTTTTTGCATTCATACTACATTTCATCAACAAAACCTAAAAAAACAACACATATTGCTTTTTGCTTTTACCTATTATAGGACATCAGACTCTGGAGCCCTTCAGTGGCAGTAACTTCTTTTTGATTACAATTGCCATCCTCCTCTAAAAGCACATGCAGATACAGCTGTCCTCTGCCCACTGAAGTTGTGTTTTTGGCTTCCTTATCTTTGATTTTCCCTCATGTTTGATCGCCTTGACTTTATTTCACAAGTTGCACCACCTCTTATCAGTTTGATATCAACATAATCAATTTCCATCAACCAATCAATTTATTTTCTCATTCATTGACCCACTTGATCTATCATTCATTGCTCTTTCAGCATTTCAGAACCCAAATAAATTACCATTTTACTCAGGTTCCACTTTCAACTTCATCAGAATTACTCTTCTTTCCACTGATGAAACAGCAGGCAAGGCATACATGTAACTCCATAACCAAGTGGCTGGCATTATGTACAGAAACATCTGTAGCAAGTCTGAATGTTGAAGTGGGAGATGCCGCCTGAAGTGGAAGAGAATTAACAAGCCAAAATCCTGTGTTAAGTCTTGATTCAGACTGACAAATAGGTAATGGCTAAACAATTGTGTGGCTATAGTTGTGTTTGGGTAAACACGAGGATGTGATGGTGTTAGATGCAACATTCCCAAGTGACAGCAACATCTGGGAAAAAATAGCATGGAGGGTTGAGAAATGCCAAGGGCTTAAAGAGGAACTGGGGGAGTGAAGGCTACAGTGGTTGCCATGGAAGTAGGAGCTCTAAAAGCTGTGACCCTAAAATCATACGAGGAGCTCCTTCAGATTCCAGGGACAACATCAGAGATCAAAGTTCAGTATGCAGTCCTAGGAACAGCTAAGATACCGCACAGAATTCAAAAGCTCCCAGACCCCTGGTAGATAGCCTCTATATCAGCGACATACATCTCAATTCTGTCAACAGAACTATCAAGTCTTTGGACCGGATCTGGAGTCTCTGATCTCAAGACAATTGAAGGACTAAGAAGGGAGGACTACGAACAGCCTCTCTCCCCTCACTACATAATCAATACACACACTTATCTTCAGGAAAGATATATACCTCTCCTCTCCACCTATAAGGACAACAAACACATCGTCTGGGTTTTTGCAGCCCACCATAAAGATCTACTGTCTGTTTGCTAAGTTTAATGTTTTCATGCTGTCTGCACAACTGCTTTCAGAAAAAAAAGGTTCCAAATAGATAGATACAGACTGAGTTTAACACCCTCTTGATTTAATGATAAAAGTGATAAAACAGTGCATAGAGTGAAGTATATGACATTTTGGTGTATGCTATAGTCATAAATGTCATGGTATGCCTGGTCCCTTGGGCCTATTATGCCCAGTGCAGGTGTCTCTTCTAGTTTTGACCTTACTGTTGTTATTTTTTAATATGGGCTCATGTTGTCCAAGTAGCAAATGAGCAATCACTCCTGTTGTGTCCAAGGGTGGGATTATCTTAAAAAAAGAGGAGTGTTAAAGTGCAAAGCTGATGTTCCTTTCTTGAGTATACAGAAAATAACTGCCTTAACCACCCAAAACCTGGTCCAAAGTCTTAAGTCAGTGCTGTGATGTGATTCTGTTTTTTGTGTGGATGCATTAGAGAGACACAAACTTCTCTGTTTGAATAATAGGTTCTTCAGGTACACAAATAAAATATCTAGGCACAAGGCTAGAGAAGTTCTCTGGGTACTTTATGACAGCCAGTTCAGACAAAAGACTGACGGGGAGTTAAATTGATATGTGTGTACACATTCATGAATGCCACTTACAGTTGCACTCACAGATATGAATACAGACTGTCCAGTGTGTTAACACATATATTAAGGAATACAGCTAATGGTTCCAGCAAACAACAAAACAAGCAGAGCAAAACAACCAAGAGTTATTTGAAATGTAGTTACCAGGTCTATCATTGATAAAAATCTGCCTGGTCTTGAGAGTGTTCATTAACAATGGTTGATAATTAACAAAGCTATCGAAGTATCAATATTTTTCACACAGGGTCCTTTGTGCGTTCTGCCTGCCAAAAAATAAATAAATAAATAAAATTTGCCTTGTAAACACCCAACCAACTGGTGGGCCTCTGCTCCAAGGGAATGAAAGATGACATTCCTATTGTACTGATCATGTCACCCATATACTCAAAGTTGCCCTTAGGTATGAGTGCAAGCGTGAATGGTTGTCTGTCTCTCTATGTTGCCGTGCGATTGTCTGGCCACCGGTTCAGAGTGTACCCTGCCTCTCACCCAATGACAGCAGGGACAGGCCCGCCACAACCCCAAAAGGTATTAGCAGTATAGAAATGTCATACATCATCATACCTTTGTATAATCAAGGCACATACTTTATCCTTTTCGTGCCCTTGCTTTGAACCAGTTATTTTCATCATCAAAATAGTAACATATATAAATCAACATGCCCAAAACAGCTTTGTATTTCTGGACAATGTGCATCACACTGCCATATCTGACTCCATGACTGCTGGTCTGTCCTCTGTCCATGGTATCATTAAGCTCAGCCCTGTCCAAAGACAGATTTGAGGTGCTGTCCATGGTGCTGCAACTCTGTTGTAAGCATGAGAAAGAAATCTGCTAATCATTCAGGTCAACATCATATTTTCTCATCAGTATTCTGAGCAGTAACTCAGACCCAACACAGCTCTCTTTATGTGAGCTCGCTCTGTATTCAGGATGCCTTCCTCAAGTATAGCTTATAGAATGTAAGGGATGTTTTAGTGCTTTATTCTTGAAAGATGAAAACTGTTGATGGTAGGTCTATTATTGAGTCTACTCTCCTGGCCAATAGCACTTGTTATATTGCCAGCTGTGTCTGTTGACTGTATAATAAAAATAACTACGCAAAACTGCAATCTGCCCTGTGAGTCTCTGCACCTGGGCCATTTTATTTTCTTTTAAAGTAAGTAAGAGAATTGTTCTTGCAATATCACAGAGTACTGTCATGGAACTAAGTCAACTTGGAAATAAACTCTTAAACTTAGGACTGGGGCTGTACCACATGCACTAAACATAATAAATTACATATATATTTACATATTCACTGAATGGTCTACTTTGTGGTTTACTGGTGAGTTAATCACATTTCAGGATTTTGCACAGGTACGTCTATATGGGGGGCGGGGGGTTCATATATTTCAAGCTGCTAGATGCATGGTTCTTAGGAAAAGAAGGGGATGTCCTGGTGCTACAAAACTCTATAACAATAAAATTAATGGGACTGGGAGGAGTTTCTAAGTAATTACAAAAAAGTCTCACTTTTAGATATATGCCTGATGGAAATACTCACTTTAAGATGAGTTTTATAGCATCAAAATAGGTTATCTATAAATGCTATTCCTTAGCCTTCTGGTCGGGTTGGACAGGACTGGACTGGCCTGGATACTCAACTTCGGGAAGAAGACAATTAAAACTAGAGCAAATTTATATTATTTTATTATTTATATTACATGTCTTAGAGCACCAGGCTAAGTAGCAATATACAACTACGATACTAAGTTTTTCCAAAAATTGCTTGTTGTCACACATCAAAAACTACCACTACGTAACTAGAAAGAGATACATTACCTCGTCGCTTTGCATCCTGTAAGTTGTCGAAAAAATAAGTTGTAAAGCAATGCAAAGTTCTGAGGAAGGTCCCTGCATTTACCACAATAAACACACGCTTTGGCTTCAATCACGTCTTTGGTGCGAGTCAGAAGTAGGAATTTCTGGGTTCCGAGTAGGAAACTGCAACTGGAACGTTCCCCGAAGTCTGAATTTCCTACTGGGAACTCGGTGAAACCTCGCCACCCCCGAGTTGATAATCGAAGATGGGTGTGTGAACAGTTATTTAGATCCTGTAATATTTAATTTATTTGTACTTCTGACTGAGGTGTGTCACTCTAGATCAGCTGTATACTTAGTATTGTTAGACTTATATTTACAAAATGCTGCCATAGTGATAATCACATTCTTCATACAACAACACAGGGTGTGCTAACAGCTAACAATAGCCTGGTAGATTGTCATGTTTTTTTCTGACTTCAACTGGAATGCCAATAAGTCGGAGATGATGTCACTCCCAGTTCCGAGGTTACTGGAACGCAGCATTACGACAGTCGGCGCGCGTGCTCATGGGTAGCAGAGTCTTTATTTCGCCAATAATAGATTCTCCTCATAGCACCTTTAAATATTAAACAAAACAAACAGCACAAGCTTTTGACAACTCAAATCAGCTTTACACTCCATCTGTCATAAATTTCTGTCTGCTATAACACAACCTGACTAAGTGTAAGAAACACCAGAATTAAAACTATCATTTTCATTACCTGTTTGAAGATTCAGTATCTAAAAAATAAAATCATCCTCATCATCAATCACAATTTTTGAGCATTTTATTCAATCAAAAGTACAAAGGTACATTAACTTAGAGATACAAATTCAAATTTCATTGGGCCTTAAGATTATACCATGCTCATGAACATGATATTGCAAATATGGCATGAAACTGTTGTAAAATAAAGATCAACGCAGGTGAAAAAATCACAATCAGTGGACCACAGACTGACCAACTGTATCACACTGTAGTCATCAGTGCATTCATGCAAAGGCAGCAACATAGCTTAATTATTTACCAATCCCTTTCACATTACTTCCATCATGACATGACATAAGTAGCAACAGTGCAATTTAGCTTTGGCAGAGCACAAGAGAGCATGACATGACACGTGATTCACATACACACAAAGGCAGATACACAGTCTTGCTGATTCAATGTGCTCCTCTCTCTCCAATATTATGACCTCTGGAGACAGAAAATTGAGTCATCTCCCCAAATCTATCTCTGCAATATTCATAGAAGAGCCAACATGTGACCTCTGCTCTTTTAAACATTTTTCCATAGCTTCTAGATGATGTCATAACCTCACCATTATTGTCCTGAACATAGTCAGATAAAAGTATCTTGTGTTGGAACAGCATTATACATTCTCTGTGTTTTAATGCAAATTCGCCTGCATTATATCACACAGGATACAGGAATTGTAAATATTGTCATCATCACACCTGGCAAATATTGTCCTGCTTTGGTCCAAATAACTGCTGTTCCTTTTAAGCACTCAGTATAGTTGTCACTGTGCCTGTAGACTGCATGTCTAGTAAACATTGAGATAAGGATGCAAATATTTGTTGACATGTTCTGGATTGTGAGAGCAGGGCTAAAGTAATCAGCCTTCCAGTATCCCAGTTTCTAAAGAAAAGGCACACAGGGTTATATCACAAGTAAAATGTAAGTTTTTCAAAGAATGATTTAGCTTCTATGTTAGAGGGTTTCATTGTTCCTCAGTGCTATTGTCCTCAAGTTTTAATGGTATTCTGCTGACAGAGGGGAGTTTGATTGCGACTTAAAAAGAATGAAAATTACTTAATGTTCATTTTCAGCTTATTTTCATAGCTTTGCTTGCTCTTCAAAGCCTGCAAACAGGTGCAGGTGCATACATACGGGCATGAGTCTGTGCCTACATTCACACAAACACTGAAGAATGGTCATACAAACAAACCCCCCCATACACACACTGATCAGATTCACTTTTTTAATTAGAGGCAGAGCTGTCTCTCCCACTCCCTCTCTTTGTTTTGTCTCACGCGGCCTTCACTTGCGACTCATGGCAATCTGTTCATTGTGCCATGATATTAGGTGATTAAAAATCACCATATTGGAAGATGAGGTGAAGAGAATGAAAAATGGGGGGAAAACAAAGAGAAATGATGTGGCTGCTTTACGGACACCTGAGGAGAATATAAGATTGACTCAGTGCATCTAACAGCTATTTATATTCTAAGCAGCCCCCATGTGGTGAAGAAATCCATAAAATACAGCAAACAAATAGATGAAGTACAATCACAATTACAACCTCCAAGACAAACAAACATCCTGTACTTTGTTCCAATCTTTACTGCTGCTAGCTATTTAGGGGACTTCTGAATGAGCATTACCCCAGTGTGAGAAGGCGATAACAAACCCTCTTTTCCTCATAATGAACAAACAGCACCAACTCATAGCAAATAACAAGGTCAGAAAAAGGGAGAGGCTTAGTAGGTAGTGCAGGTGTTTCACAGTAAGAGGGTTGCTGGTTTGAATCCCATGTCAGTCAAGGCCTCTGTGTGGAGGTTGCATTTTCTCCTCGTGTGAACCACCTCTAAGGGCTTCCTCCCACAAACCAATAACATGGTCAGGTGGACTGGTGACTCAGAATTGCCCTTTAGGCAAGAGTGTGACCGGGAATTGTTGTCTGTCTCTCCATGAGGCCCTGTGATTGGGACAAGGACATGCTTTTAAACATTACTGATAGTGAACATACAGTAGTTACTGTACAGCTGTGGGTAGTAGTAACCATCTTTAAATAAAGAAACACTTTTAATATGGTACATAATTACAACCTTGTAGACAAACAAACATCTTGTACTTTGCTCTAAGTTCAAGATTTTCCACGCCTCTCAACCAATGTCATCTGGGATAGGCTCCAGCCCCTGGGACCCCAAAAGTGGTAAGTGATATAGATAATCAATGGATGGATGGAATAAAGAGGAGTAAACAGAACACTCAGAAGGAACAATCAAAAGATGCACCTCTATACGAGCAGTACTGTCAAACCTTTATTGATTTTTAACATAGCCAGACACATTAATAGGACCAGGATGGTTTATGTTAACAATCACTCCATTTGCTAAACATCCTAAAAAGGTAGATTCCTTTACTTGTTTTCTGTGTGATATTCCTTGGTTACATTATTTCTAATGTGTATGTAAAATATGTAGCAAAGTTTGTATTGAAATCTGGGATCCTGATTTATTGTTGCACACAAAGTTCTGCCAAAACTAAAAATGCTCAGAGGGCACAAACTTCCTTCACAGGTTTCCTGACATTACTAGCCAAGTTAGGACCACAGATCTGTTGTGCAATGTTACAAACCCTTCATGAAATTCCTGAAATTGCAAATGGATTCAAATCACCAGCTAATTTTTATGGCTTCTTTCTTATGCCATGATCAACAAACTCTCCAACAAGTTTTAAAAATATGTTGCGCCTTGTTTGAGTTTTAGTATAATTGTGAAATACTTCCCCTAATTGCAATGCTAACTAAGCCCTTAACAAATGAATCATTTTTCACAGTATTAATTAAGCATAAATGTAATCAGCGAGAGTAAAAAGCTTTTTTTAAGCCACTTATTTGATACTACAACATGACTGTTGGCTTATAAGCAAGTAATGTTCTTACCAATACATAATAGGTGCTGCTGTGACTTCTTGTTTTAGAATTACCTGCTATTTGAAAGACCTGAGTAAGTTGGACTTCAAATGTGACAGTAGAATATGAGTTATTTATTATCAAGTGAAACAATCAGTAATTGGGTCCTGAGACATTTTTAAGTCCTTGTCAACAGTTTGTTGGCAGCTGTTGTTATTTTTTTTTCACTACCGACCTTGTTTCAGGCATTGATCTAAAACCAGTATTTTAAATCCAATATAGTGGCAGTCTTGGTAACCAGGACGTGCCAAATGCTTGTGAAATTTACACGTTCCATTCTTTGTGATATTCTTAAATAAATCCTGGATATGGATTTTGAATCAAAACCAAAGTGCAATCATTCAGAATCAGAATCAGCTTTATTTGCAAGGTATGTTTGACATACAAGGAATTAGCACTGGTTCACATCATGCTGCAAGTTGATACACACAGTTTATATCCTACGTACATGATAAACAAGACAGAAGCAGAAATCACATGACAGGAATTCACATTTTGACTTTAGTAAAAAAATAAGTTAAGAAAAGAATAGAAATAGAATAGTATATGTACAATGTGCAATGGAATACATATATGTACAATGTATAAGATTTAAAATAAAATAAAAAAAAACGAGAAACAAGGTACACAGGTGCACATCCCTTAGGAGGATATGTATAATGAATAATCATACATAGGATAAAACAGTGGTTCCCAAAATTTTCGCAGCCTGTACCCCTTCAGACACTTGACCTCCAGCCATGAACCCCCTACTCTCACTTATAGCAACAAGAAAAAGAAATGTGTCTGCAAGCCTGCCACCACCTCCACCTCCAACATTTAACATGCATAACAGACAAATAAAATCTCTTAAAGCTATGGTCTACGATTTGGAAGCTTTGTACATATTAATAACACCGTTTATAAGGCTGTTATGGTCCTATGGTCCTATCTACACAGTATAAAGACAAAAAAGAATGAAAAAAATCCATTCAGTATATCTGCTGAAAAGCTGCATACTAGCTGACCAATCAAGCCTAAGAACCTGCAACTATTAATTGGTCCGTGAGTTAGTCCATGAGTCCATCCAATCCTCGTCTCCCTCACTACGCAGTACGCAGCATCTTGCCCATGGTCCCGCCTCCTCCCCTCTACCTCCGGTGAGCAGCTAGCAGCGTTAGCTACTGAACTATCATGGAGCCGGAAAAGCCTAGCGCCGAACCCGGGAATCCGCCTCCCTCTCCCAAGACAGTCTGGCTGCAGACCACCCTTCTCCTCTCCCCTCTCCCTCGTCTCCCTCACTACGCAGTACGCAGCATCTTGCCCATGGTCCCGCCTCCTCCCCTCTACCTCCGGTGAGCAGCTAGCAGCGTTAGCTACTGAACTATCATGGAGCCGGGAAAGCCTAGCGCCGAACCCGGGAATCCGCCTCCCTCTCCCACGGGCCCAACGGAGCTCTGCCCGCGGGTGGAGGCCTGTTAGCGGGCTAACGGCTAACGAATAGCCTCAGCCGGCCGTCAGACCTTCAGCATCGGCCGTTTCGCCCCTGGTTGATCAGGTAATGGCTTTGTTTACTGCAGTGTGAGATGTCTGCTGAATAACTCTGGTTAGTTTGTGCCTGCACGGGCTAATAACTTGTAGGGGAGCGGGTTAGCCTGTTAGCCGCTAATCGTTAGCACTGTAAGCTGAGCTGGGGAGGACAGGCTGAGAAAGATAAATCCTCCTCCACACTCGGCTCCGCTCTGGCGGCGCCAGACCCGCATTGCTGCCGGTCCAATTGAAATGGCTACTGCTGTGTGTTATAAGGGAGATGTCTGTCGTGTTTGATACTTTCAGTTGAGCTGAGCTGTTTTTGATTGAGTTTGCTGCTGATATATTGTGCTAGTCGCTCGTAGCTCAGTCCGAGGGGGCTATATGAGGCGCCACGAGCTGGGGGCGGGATCTTGGAACACGGAGGAGAGAGGTGAGGGAAGGAGGGGCAGGCTGCGGTTTCAAATCGTAGACCACAGCTTTAAGGTGGCTTCACACCGCCGCGCGGCAACGCGCCGCCTCCAGTCATTTTAATGAGGGATGGGCGGCAGACGGCAAGCGGTTTTGGCCACTGGACCCAGAAGCAGTTGCCGCCCACGTGAACGTGCACAGATTTTCCCCTGCTGCCCGGAGTCCAGCGTGTTGAACTTTAGGGCGGCAGCCGCGTGGGAACAGCCAATCACATCGAAGGAAGTAGAAAACCCGGAAATAGCAGGCTTCGCGAGGCAAAACGAGCAATGGAGGAGCTAATTATCTGAATAGGGGGGATTCTCTTGCTGACAGAACCGTGTCCCACATAGTATACAGTAAACAGGTACTACTCGGGGGTACGTGTTTTTGAGAAGGGAGTGTTGTGAAGGACTTTTGGGCGGGCTCTGCTGTGACGTTTGCCGAATCAGCTCTACGTCACTGCCGCCTGTTACCCCATGCCCATGCTGCGGCGGTAGGAGCCGCTTTGAAAAACGCTCTGAATTTCATGGGCCTCCGCCGGTAGAGAAGCGGTTTTCGAGGCGGTTACCGCGCGGCGGTGTGAAGGGGGCTTAAAAGTGAATTATTTCTCACTAAATAGATTTATTTACCAGCAATGTCAGTGGGAAACACCTGTTAACTTTGAAAAAAACAAACATTTCCTGAACATATTCAGTCATGAACTTGAAGCTGTTACAAACTCACCACAGCTTTAATGAGAGGGCTGTCTGACTGAACTTATGTTATTATGATAATCTTAGATAATTCAGAACAGATTTCCTTCTCCAAGATGCCCCACCAATCCATCCTCCAGTCTCTCTGCCAACACTTCAGACCTTTATCAAATCTCACAAACAAACATCTGCCAGTTTAAACTTGAGCTACTGAAACAACTGTTTGAAATCTGACAGGTATTCGCCTAATCCCCACGTCACTTTGCATACCCCAGTTTGGGAATCACTCACTGCACTATCAGAATCCAGTATTTATTGTTGTTGATTATTTATTTCAGTTGATGCCTCATTTGTGTGTGTAGCATCATGTAACACAGAGCTAGCCATGGAAATGTGGCGAGTGTGTTGCCTCGGTGGCACTACACAGATTTTGATTGATTGTGTTTGGTGTGTGTAAAAATGGCTTATATGGGCTTGTAGTTGAGTTTTTCCTGAGTAATTCGATATGCAACATGTTTATATTAAGATCAGAGTACTGCAATTTTATAAATTAAAGGCGCAATAGTTAAAATGTAGCGACCAAGGGGCTCTCAAGTAAAAAAAACAACTGCAGTGAGACAAGACATAGTAGCTTACTCACTTGTGCCCACCTGTCTTCATTGCATAACGTTATTTAAATTCAGGAGTCATTCCAATAAAAACGTCTCTTCATTAGATGTGTATACTACACACTTAACCAGTGTTTGAGTTTCCTGCTACAACCTACAACCTGCCATAATGAGAGAGAAAATCGCTTGAAAAAGGACTTCATGGTTTGGGCTCATAGTTAAGGCTCATAGTACAGATGATGGATGTATGGATGACAGTCATTCTGTACCCAGTACAACAAAGTCTTCAGCATCTGGGCTACCTCCTATCCTCCTGTGAAAAGCAACAGAAGTTGCCTGAGACAGCATACTCCCCACTGTCATGTCCTGCCACGTATGAATCTGTGGTTCCAGCACTGGCTCAGGGTGACAAGCCCAGTGAAGAGCACTGACTGTAGAAAGGGTCCAGAGCCACTGAAAAAAAAGGAAACATATTTAAACATTACTGATAGTGCACATGCAGTAGTTACGGTACAGATGTGGGTAGTAGTCACCATAATTTGCTAAGGCAAAGGAAACCATCTTTAAATAAACACTTTTAAATTGGTACATAATTACAACCTTGTAGACAAACAGACATCTTGTACTTTGCTCTAATCTTCACTGCTGATAGCTATTTAGAGAACTTCTGACTGAGCATTACTCCAGTGTGAAGAGGTGATAACAAACCATCTTTTCTTCGTAATATGCAAACAATGGTAACTAATTTGACAACAAAAGTGTGGTTTTCATGCTATGGTAAAAGAGAGGCGGTGTTAATTGATAGGATGCAGCAGGTGTTACATCAAAGTTGTCGAAAGATGAAGTCATGAAGCAGAAGGATAATGACTACTGTTGCCCCTTGTTGTTACGTACCTGAAAAGGACAGAAACCAGGAGGCATGTCACAGGTGTCCACATGTCTGTGTTACACATAAACACAGCAGAACCTCTTGGAAAAAGAACAATAACTGCTTGTTCGCCTTCACCAGAGCACACAGGCTCCTGACACATGAAGACAATGATGAGATTTTGATCACACTGAGTCAATTATCCAGAGTTTGTTTTCTGTGCAAATGGCAGGTAGGGATCTGATGAAAGCCCAAACCAAACCTAACTCCCCTAATTCATCCATTTGCATTGCTTTGATCACACTGGCAGCCGACAGAAATATAAATCACATCACAACGAATGTGCTCCGCCATAATGGAGGAGCTGCTCCCGAATTACAACTCCGTCAGATAACATACATACCATTTTCCAGTGTTTTGCAACAACAAATAGGCTATTAATCACAGATTATCAGATTGTGAAATTGTTGACTTATCGCCTACAAACAGAGTCATTAGGCTTTGTTGATAGAGGAAAACAGAAGAGGCAAAGGACTGAAACACAAATAACCTTGTACCTCAGGTTCCAATTTGTCACAAGTGATTTCACTCAATACTCTGTGATGAATGAAGTGTGAACCGTTTGTATAATTAATAGTCAACATCAAATATTGTAAAACGTATAAATTATCAAGCAGATTTTGTCTGCACACCAACAAGGCAATAGAAAGTCTGATGAGAATAAAACTCAAACGTCCTGACAAAATATAAACTTCATAAAAAGAAATGAAGGATCTACTTTAGTCCAAATAAAGATGTTCACCAATGTCAGTTACAAATGTTACATTTAGTGAAAGCCTGTTTTCATACATTAAGTGGGCGGCATTACCGCTTAGCTACAGTATGTGTGGTAATTACTGGACAATAAAACACAGTGTAAGATAATAAAGTAGAGCTTTAAAGTGAATTGTTTATGATTGTTACATTTTACTGCACAGGGGCATGTTTTGCTATACAATTTATGTGTTTTTTCTATAAATCAGTGATTTACTGTATATACAAATATACAGAGAGATCTAACTTAAACAGTGTAACCCTACCTTCGATCCTTTCACAAAATAGGCAAAAAAGACACATATTCACAAGATGAGCATGCCTCTGGACCTGCAGAACATGCACATGTGATTTTTTTTTTTTTCAAGCATAGTCATTTGTTTGTTTTTTTTAGTCAAAATATTACTATTGTGTACAGGTACATATTTAACACTTTTTCAAAATGGCCCTTATGGCCCCTTTTTTGGTTGGGGTGGTGTGGTGGGGGTTGGACTTCAGAAACCTCTTTGGTGTACAAGAATAGCAACTTTGTTTCCCCGTCCCCTTCTCCGCCACTCCCCATACCACATACCACTAATATTATTGTTGTTGTTGTTGTTGTTTATGGTTATTATTTATATTATTATTTTATTTTGTTTGTTTTTAATATTTTCTTTTCTTTATTATTAGTGTTGTTCTTTCTGACTGTCGGACAACTGTATTTTTTTTTTTCTCTCTCTCTTCTTCTTAATTATTGTTATTACTATTCATGTCACAGTAACAATGCAACCTTTATTACCATCCAATTAATACCACATTTTCCTTTGTAATAATGAATATCATCCATCACATTCTTAGCACACACAACCACAAAATTCTGTTGTTCACACCGGATATGTCACTGTATTTTTCTAATTGCACAATAAAGGAATAGCAACATTTTTTCAAAGCAATCCAAATACCAGGTTTGGTTCTCTTCTCTTTTATATTTATATATTTTTACAGATTTGATTAGCCAATTTGCTATCTCCAATTTTCAGTGACTGTTAATCATATTTCTACCACTCTTCCTGTTGCTTAGTCTTTTTTTTGTCTGGACATTCTTAATAGTCCCTCATTGAACAATTTTAGCCTCAGTCAATTATGTCTGATTAATTAGCCCACTTTCACTTATTTATTTAGTGCAGCCACTCACCATTTCCCCGTTTCATTATTGCTGTAATTATTATTACATTTGACCCACAGTGTTCACCATTTGCAAATCCCCATCTTTTCTGGATGTGCAGCTGACAGTCAGGTCTGCAGGAGGAATCATCTGGGAAAATGTCAGGTAACATAAATCCCTCACACCCCGTACTCATACTGTTCAGACTCCTCCCCTCGGGTGAGTGTCAAAGAGCACTGTGAGCTAAAACCACCAGATCAAAGTACACTGTCCTCCCACAGGCTGTTTCTCCAGCGAACCCTTTACAGTCGCAGAGTGTCACAACAATCACTGTGAGAGTGAAATAACCCAGGGACACTTCATCCACTGAAACAGCATGTAAGATTGTCATTTTCATTCCAGAGTCCCACATTTAATCACATAAATATCATCCATCCAACATGCATTTGCAAACTTTGTTTTCATGTAAATTCTGCACCATAGTGCTTTCAAATACAATTTATTAAGTTTCACTTTAGAGTCACATCTTAACCGAGTATCATCCTCCCATCCTATGAGATCTCATGGCATTCCGTCAATGTAAAGCTAAATTCTCTCTAATCTACCAGACTCAAATAAACCCTCACTTTAAATATTGCTTTTTTAACAGAATATAAAAATGTAGGCATCATTCACGATCTTAACATTGCCCTACTGTCTGTAAAACCTAATCTATAATAATTTTAACGTTTTGCATTTTATGCTAGATATTTTATTCTATGCTTATGTGTATATGACAAAATGTAAATTGTCAAAACAGTCCTTAAAGGGACAGTTCAGTTTTTTTTTTTTTTTTTTTTTTAAATGTATGTTTTTGGGCATTTTGTGCCTTTATCGATAGGAGAGAAACAGTGGATAGGCTTGTGAAAGGGGGAGAGAGAGCAGGGGAAGACACTCCGCAAACTGGTCACAGGCGGGATTCGAACCTGGACCGGCAGAAGCAAGTACATGGGGTGCCTGGTTGCTAACCACTCCGCCAAACCAGCACCCCAGGGACAGTTCAGTTTTTTGAAGTGGGGTTGTATGAGCTCCATATGGCCACTAAGGACATTAGATACAGTAAAAAGTTCTCTCCTCTCCACCAGAAAGCCACAGTATGTGATTGTCTGTGAAGAAGAGAATATGCTAATGGGAAAGTACCGTACCGGATTTAAAGGCTATTTTCTCCGCCTACAAGAACTTAAATCAAAAAGTAATACCACAGTTTAAGAGTACGCTACATATGAATTTTTTTAAGTGTATTAACCTTTCGGAAATATAAAGTTTATCCAGACCTAAGCCAACTCACGTCGTGTGTCCCTCCGCTAAATCACTCCGCCGTAGTTAGCTAGCGGCTTCAAACGCCTGTTTTAGACTAATTAAAAGCACATTATATGACAAATATTTATGAGATGGGTTTTTGTGATGCTTCCCTTCATGCAGAAACAGATGTGCATCATCTAGAATTTAGCATTCACGTATTCCTCTGTGTAACGAGGGCATGCAGTTACATCGTATAGTGAATGCGTCTCTCGTTATAGGCTAATGCACAGAAATCGTTGCGTGTGTGTGCATGTGTGTGTGTGAGAGAGAGACACACACACAAGTAGTCTGCACTGTTATGATAAACAAACAGCCTCCTCTACCCTGCTTATTTTTCTCTGACATATCATTATTACTTACTTAGAGCAGAAACTGTCATTAGGTCCTTCAGGCTTGGGACGTTTTTCCGGTTTATCTTCGGGAAATTGAAGAATGTCCACAGACTGTGGCTTTCTGGTGGAGAAGAGAGAACTTTCTACTGTATCTAATGTTCTTAGTGGCCATATGGAGCTCATAAAAACCCCACTTCAAAAAAACTGAACTGTCCCTTTAAATGTGGTCAAGGGGTCAGAAACATGAAAAAAGCTCTTATAAATTAGACTGTTTTTAACATCACATGCCAATTTATTTTTTCATTTTTTTTCATATTGGATATAATTGCTAAACACAAAATGAAGGCAATATAAATTGCTTTGTTATAACTAATGTTGGCTTACTCTGAAACTCATATGTTCCTATTTCCACGTTCTATACTTTGGTCTAAAACAAGATTTGTTTTATGAACTGTAAAATGCAATGCTAATATTTTTGGTTCTTTTCAGAGTAGTTTGCTTATATGGGCCATAATAATCAGATACAAACATAATATATCAAGAGTTGTTTTATTCAGCCAGTCTTTAGTAGTTTTAAATGCCTGAAGAAATTTCTAGTTTTATTTCATTGAAATGTAATACCAGTCAGATGTTGGAAGGCCTTGGCCATTATATAACTTTAAAAAGAGAGAATAGTTTGACATAAATACAGAGATTCTATTCTGTCAAACAGAGAGAGTAATGTACGAGTGTTATTAGTGTTTGACCTGCTATATTGTCGGCACTTCAGTGAATGGGAGGAACATTTATTCATGTACTGACTGGAATCTTTCACATTGAATGGTGCACATTTAGCTAAGCAAAAGTAAGCACAACACTCTCTTCAAGGGCTACTGCTGGAATGTTCTGCTCATTGGAAATATCAGTGGAAAAGCTTCAAAGATTACACGTTAAAAGAAAGAAGAAGCAGAGGAAAAGCGTAATAGAGGATAAACAAAAACCTCTTTCAAAATAGAAACAAAGTAAACTTGTATGGTCTTGTGTGTAAGGTGGGGGCGGTGTAGTATTACATTAACAAGAAGAACAAAGACTGTGAGATGGAAATATGCCTGTTCCTCTGACAGACATGTTCCCATGACAACTGTTGTTCGAGGTGACATAGGCGGAGACGTACTCAAAAGTCGCACTCGAGATGGAAGGATGCATATAAACACGCGCGCACACACGTTGGATCCCTCCCTCTCAGCTTGACTCTCCAATTTTTGCACAAAAAAAGTATTTCAGTCCTCCCCTGCAGCCCCCCCCCCCCCTTGTGTTTGTTCCTTTGCTTTCAACTTGGAGGGGGTTGTCATTTCTAAAATTCCCGCAAGTCAAACGACAACTAACATCTAGGCCTTTGTGATGTTTGGAAAAAGCTTTTGTCTCATAGGCGGCCTCCTTCTGTCTCCCAATCCGCTCCTTTTATGCCCTTTTTTGTGAGCTGTTCATTCTCTCTTTCTTTCATCCCTTCTTACTTTCTTCTTTTCACCTCCTTGTTTGTGGCAGAGCAAACACTGAAAGGGTTTTTATCGACAAGCGGTGCTCAATCATCCAACAAATCAGCTCATTTGTCTGTTTGTGACTTTGCCCTGAGTCTGTTTCGCAGCTTCTTCTAGCTCAACATGGAGTCTTTCTGAAGCCCAGCACTGAGACCCCCCTCACGCATCCTCCATAAACACCTCGCAGGCAGATGAGAGAGACAGTTTATGAAGTCACTGATCCGATACTTTTTTTCAAAAGGATTATGATAGCTTTCAAATCTGTGCCCATTAGCACTGTAAACATATGAGCTATCATTAGGGGATTCACAAAAGACTGCAGAAGGTTTTGATAGAATTCATCATGCAGAAAAGAGGCCTGTCGGCACATTTGACTCTGGCTTATTGCAGGTGCTAAAGTGAGTAATATGCATCTTGAGAATTTAAAAAAGAAGCAAATGTCTTTAACACTCAGTACGGGTAAAAAAAAGAAATCACAGTGTTTTTTTCTGTCATCACCACAGAAGTTCTACAGTGAGTTCTAGTTCTCTAATGAGTACCTGTGAGCTAAGATCTCCTTTAGTCAACTTTCTTAAGGGCTCCTTCTCTACTAAATTCTATGAACCCCTGCATAATACCTTCAGGGGCTGCTCTCACGTGACATTTTTATAAGTATGGAGTCCACAAATTAACATAAATTTAATGTATGAATTTATAATGACAGAATCATGAATTCATGCTTGCATTTATGTTGAAACATATGTATGTACATTAACCCTACCTTGTGCCTGACTTTAAACAGAAATAGATGCATTCATTGGTGTTTGAATAATCATTAGTCATGAGATTTAAGGATGGTCATAGAGTTCACAATTTCACTTAGTCAGTCTACATTTTCAGGGGAAGTAGCAAAACTCTTATTGCTGACTTCACAGTGTTGAAACGATGATTACTTCAGCATTAATTTATCATGACTTCATCATGTTTGTGGATCTTAGAAAAAGCAGAATATGAACTGTCCTTCACACTGCTCAGTATCATGAAGATCATACTGTATGTTACCTGTGATTGCTTGAACTTATTAATTTAGGCTTAAGCCATATGTACTGAGCTTTTATAATTAATGATAGCATTATTTTATGGTGATAAACTTCAACATAAATGCTTGCATGCCATCATTAACCCATGCATGTGTTCATGGTGACATATCTGTTATACAAGTTTCCTTAATTCAAAAAGCAATAGCAACAAAGGTACCTTTTGCCATCATGGTAAATGAGCTGTTTATAAAAATCAAGATTTTTTTTACAGAATTGAAGATACTCGACTTTATCAGACGGTTCACAGTATAACTAATAAAGCAGCCATATGCTCATGGGTTGGTGTAATACTTAGTGCTTAAACTCATGAGATACTGTTAATGCATGTTTGTTACTGTTACTTATCAGGAATACAAGAAGAAATGCTGAACTCACTAACATTGCAACTTTATTCATTATCAACGTTTCTCTTCCTTTTCAGGGTCACAGGGAGCTGGAGTCCATCCCATCATTGGAGAAGAGGATGAGCAAGCATGTTTTGGTCAGTGAAAGGAAACTAGAGTGCCTAGAGAATACCTTGACATGTGCAGGGAGAACATGTAAACTCCATATAGAAAGATCCTGGGGGAGTCCATCCAGTCACCTTCTTGAGACAACAACTCTGCCTGCTGCACCAAGCAGTCCTATCATTGCTTCATCCACTGGACAAACTTGGAAAATGTCATTTACCTACCGCTGTGTTCTGTATATTTTTATTATTATTATTGGCATATAGCTTAAAGTCTGATCAGACTAGTCAGGTTAACAAAATGTCGATGTACATAATTTCCTTCAAATTGAACAGAGATGCTGTTGGTTTATTCAGGTTTCTTTTGAAATAAAACATGTTAAGATACATATCAGCCAATTTTTTTAAAAATGATTTTGTTGTTATGTCCTTGAAGGAGTGAACATTTAAAATGAGACAAATCACTTTTCACTCCAAAAAACTTAAAAAAAATGTAATGCAGTGAAAAATAACTCAAGCACAGAGATGTTAGAACTTGCATGTAGGCACAGTGATTAGGTAAAAAATATTGTCTTACTATCCACCACTGTGTGTAAAAAACACCTACTAACTGGCATTTCACTGTGTTTAAAGATAAAGGGCCCTAATTTCGTGGCGCAGGGGGCGTAGAGCCCGCACAGTGTTAATTTCGTCCGGTGCACTGCTATGCGCTGCCAATTTGACAATTTGGTAGACCGTCAGAGATGGTGTGTGGCGGTGCACCAGGGGGAGGTGACGGTGCACCAGGGGGAGGTGCTGACAGATTCATGTTGGCGCAGTGACAATTTCGTGCCAAAAAACTGTGCTGAAGGTGTGCTGAAAGCTCGCCAGTTCCAACCTGGTCTGTTCTCGGCGCA
The DNA here is from genome assembly GCA_036419115.1 of Scarus forsteni. Classification (NCBI taxonomy): domain Eukaryota; kingdom Metazoa; phylum Chordata; class Actinopteri; order Labriformes; family Labridae; genus Scarus; species Scarus forsteni. The sequence continues at coordinate 7,398,654 of JAZDUH010000471.1, forward strand.
GGCGAAGCGCACCCTCCGCAGCTGTAATTTGGTGACAGGCGCACATGTGGGCACACGTCTACAAAGCCTCAGAGGCAGGTTTCCAGAGTGTCAGGCACATTTTAATGCAATAAAAAATCACAGCAATCACTATTTAATGTAACCGTCTGAACCAGCATATACTTTTATATCTATATTAATTGTCCCGTCACATCTGATGTTGGATTAAAGCCGTTTGTCACAATGGAAACTTAACCTGACGGCAGCTGGAAGTTTGATGCACATCTTACAAGTCAACAATAAACACCCTTAACATCTGATACTGAGTATATGACTGGCTTCTCTCATTTCATTAAATTCAAAGAAAAAAGGGAGAAAAAGACGAAGAAAATAAGAGAAAATAGATGTATGTCACTCAGGATTTACCTGTGATTTCCCATATTCCTCTATTTTAGCATTTATTTTCAACGTGATCTAAAAAAGATGAAGTACATTATTGCAAGGAGGATGAGGGGGAGACACCGCAAGAGTATACAGTATATCACTAAAGGCTCTGCTATTTGGCGACGATAAAACAGGAATGCAGGTGGATCACAGGCATGAATGGATAACTGTCTCTTAATTCTATACTCCTATTAATGACAAAGGAACCCATTACATCTGTCCCAGGAGCTGTACCACACCGTGACGCGCTTCGTGGCCTCCGATGCACGCCCTGATGGCCAGTCCGTTCTCCCAGTTGCTGAAGTGACAGCAGCTCTGACCGTCTCCGCTACCGGGGATCAGTTAGACCAATCAGTCGCTGTGCCTCGGCCGCAGCGCATTTAAAGGCAAGGAGAGGCGGTCATTTGATTGGTGAAGACAATACTGGCTGCGTAAAACCCACTCAAGCCTTTTTTCCTCCCTCTCTGGCACTTGCGCGGAGGGGCAGGGACGGAGGCGTGGATGCGCCTATCTGTGCCTCTCTGCGCCTTGAGTGCGCCTCTCTTGGCACTACAGGAAACAAAGTGCACTGGTCACACCCTGTCCAAGTGACAAAGGCCAGCGCAGGGCAGGTGTGCCTGCGACTGCACCTGGTCTACGAAATTAGAGCACAAAGCTATTGGTTCTGATTCATGGTACTGTACACAAAAATACACTTTTGCATAATTCAATATTATGCTTTTCAAGTTCTGTGTGCCCTTTCATATGTATAACATATCTTCTCTCTCCACGGCCACAGGAGCTGCTTCAACCTCACCACCACCACCACCACCACCCATAATAGACCTACCAGTGTAGTGATATCCCACCTTTGCACTGCAGATCTGATCTCATATGGATGCAGGCTTGGTGAAAATTTGGTGCAAGGATGTGCTGAACAGACAAATTACAACAGAGATGACCTCTAAACCAAAAGGGAGACTGAGAGGGATAGGACTTCAACCACAGCATCTCAGACAGAGAGATAATGCAGCTATAATAGATGTACTCTGAAAGCCAGGTTTTTGAAAATACACAATTGTGACCATACACCATCAAAAAATGCCTTTCCAATGTACTGTATTACCCAGCTCCTTTTTCATATTTTAATGCATTTTTTCAATTATTGTACCTGTTTCTCTTGTCATCATGGTGGATTTTGTGTGTGTGTGTGTGTGTGTCAGTGTGTGAGATAAACAAAACTGTCTGAAAATGCAGTTTGTGAGCTGTGTTTAAACTTCCCAGGACCAGGAAGTCATTCTAACAGCTAATCTAATGAGCTGGTGCCATCCTGTCCCTGGCAGGGTTGTGTGGCAGTGCAGCCTGGCGAGTGAAAATAGTAGCTGGGAGGTGACAGGAAGAGTGTCTCTTCACCTCTCGCAGCCTCGCTGGCTCTCCCACAGCCACAGCTACAACCTCCTGCCAAGTCATTCATTAACCCCAGCGGAGGGACAGCGGGAAGAGAGAGGATGATGGGGAGCGGAAGATGAGGAGAGTGGCTTCTCTGCGGGAGGGAACGTCTAAACAGATAGGGGAGATAAAAAATGAGAAAAAGACCAAAAAAAGCCTGTGAAGATACATCAGCAATTTGGTCCAAACACCGTAATTCAAATGCTTTTCTTATTCATACTTCTTGTTGCCACTGTAATCAATCATCGTTTCAGCGATCTGCCTTGAGCCAACTAAAATTTGAATCACATTGCAGACAGACTGGCGCACAATGTCAAGCTAGAAGAGCACTGACAGCACAGCAGTGAATAGAATCCAAATGATTGTGGTAGAAAAGTTTCTCCATGGTTGAACTGTATTTATGTTGGTGAGTGTGGGAGAAACAGCATCCTATATTTCAAGCAAAAAGCATGATAAGATAAGAGCCTGAGCAAAGTGAGAGCACAATTCTTACAGAAAGACAGGCAGAGAGAGAGGGAGAACGGAGTGGAGCAGTCTTTTGAAATTAGAGAAGCTGAAATGATGTGAGAGCTGCTGGAAATTTGGATTCAAATAGTAAAATGGTATAGATAGAATAAAGTTTAGAGTCTCATTTAGCACTCACCACATAAACTGTCAGAACCAACTTCAATAAAAGAAGCTCAGTTTTTCTGCTTAAACTATTTATCGAGACTGTGTGGGCATGGCTGATCACATTGTGATTGTCATCTGTCTGGCTCTGCAAACAGCAATGCTGAATGTGGCAGTAATTTGTGCAGCCCTGAACGGTAGGTTTCAATCATCTGAGTCAGAATCAGAACAGAGGGCTGAAGTTGTCATATATTGACTTTTTATTATTTTAACTGATCTTTAAGTGGTGAGCAATAAAAGCGTTGGTGTGCATGTCAGAACTAGATATCAGTGAATTTGGATTAGGAGGATTGATGCCATTTTGGGGGCCCAATTAAAGGAAGGGGACACACAGGATTTCTTAGCTCTTTTTTCTTCTCTCTCTGTGTCCTTTATGGTCATGGAGTGGTGGTGTCAGAGCTGGTGAAAGCAAGTTCCAATCAAGGTCCCTCATCTAGGCTGTACTTTCTCTGTCCTCTGTTTGTAGCACTTTATCCAGACTTTTCTCTCTTTTTTATGTTTTCTACTGAGTTTTCTTAGGATGTTTTTTTTTTAATGTTTAGACCAAACTTTATTTTGTCTGTTGTTTGTGTGAGCCATTAGGGGCCATGTGCTAGAGTAGGTGTTGCATTGTCACAAGCTGGAGTTTACCCAAATCTGTTGGACATGGCAGTGTCATCTGAGCTGTGTTCACAATGAGGTCGAGTACTTTAAGACATTTTAAATGGTAAATGGGCTTGAGCTTGTTTAAGGCTTTTTATGTCTTTCTGACTACTCTTTTACACTGCGAGTCAAATATACCTGTTAACCCCCATTTACTCTCACATTCACTTTGACTGCACATTTGCTCTTTCATACCTATTGACACATCACTAATACAGCAGTGGGATCAACTTGATATGAGTGGCCTGTACATGCAAGATCACATCGACATTAACAGCTAGTTGGACTCTGGCTCTTGACCTTCGAATGATGGCAAAGCAGACTACCAGGCTAATCCACCATCACTCTGATATGATGTTCTGGTGGATGGTGGGTACCCCTGAGAGGGTCAGGGCTAAGCATCCAGCCCTCTGGTGTTGTTGTTGTTGGACTAATTGGACGTATCACTGGAAATGGGTGGTGATTCCTTTGAGCTAATCCCTGATCTCCTGGCTTTTGTCAGTGATCAGCCTACATTTTTCGGTTTTGAGGCCCATGGGTGGCCATGCCATAGAGTGGGAAACAATAGCTTGTGTGTAGTGATGGAGCTGGGGGCTGTTTTACACTGGATGCATTTTACTTACATGATGGCAGCAGTGCATGTCTGCTTTCCTTTCAGCCAGCATAAAAGCTTTAAGGCTGTTAGCTGTTCGTCTCATGTGTAAAAATTCTCAAGAATAAGAGGCATGTTTGTATTTCTGCAAGTCACACATGTGCTGTATCTTGCCCAATACTGACAGGAAAATGTGAGCGCCATATTTACCTTAATCCAACAAGTATGTATGTTCCTGGTGGTAGAATATGTCCCAGAAAAGATATAAACTGTTTATCTAGTCAGTGCCTCTCAAGTTAAGCTCAGTTTGGCACCTCTGTGGATGCCTTTATTCCTCAGGTTCCCCAGGGCAGTAAATCAATTAATCAATTCACTTGTACATTGGATTATTTTTAATGTTCCCAAACTTTCTCGGAGATCTTATGCTCATCGTGAAAAATATGGAATATTGAGCTGTGACAGCAGGGAGATGCAGCACAATGTGGCACACATACACACCTCAAATAAAAGCTACAGCATCTCGAGTCAGAGCTGGCGTGTTTCTCAACCACATTCATCTTGTGTGATACCACCTAAAGGGGGATTATGTTGTAGATTAGCAGACTGACAGTACTGGTTTCCAAAACAACTGATACTATTTTATCACAGTGTCCACAATCTATGAATATCCTGCATGAGTTTAAGCTTGAATAAAGCACGAACTTGTGCATTCAAGATAGAATATCTGTACAGCAGATATATATTAAGCGTTACTTCATGTGTGTGTTAAGATTTTGAGTTATCACAATCATTACTGGTATTCATACAGTTGTGTAACATACAAATCATCCCCCACTTTCTTGTATGGTTCAAAAACTTGATGCAGTCAAAATGTAATAATGTGAAAAGTAAAGTGAAAAATGATTAACTCCATGAATAGTTTTAATATCCCATGAATCATGCCTAATGAGACACCTTTGTCAGTGCATTAACTAATGCATGAAATCAGGCATGATATACTGTATGTATATTATTTTTCATCATGAATAGATTTTCATGTAATTGTTAATCGAGAAGACATGGCAGCTGTGTGGACCCTATACCTAAGAGTAACAAACCAATTAATATGGAGCACAATGGCTCTGTTTTAGCAGGTTCATTTTTACCCCTTCTAAGAAGGTGATGGTTATGCCAGGGTTGGTCCTATCATTTGTTTTTTTTGCCTGCTTATGAACAGATTAACTAAAAACATTTTCAATAGATGATCTTAAGGGAATGTTGGTCTACAAATTTCTAGATTTTGATGACAAGATGAATCCAGATGTAGATCCAGAAAAATTACGGGATTGGTCAACACTGCAAGCACAGACAGTTTTCCAGATTCTCATTAATGCCTTGGCTAAAAATGCCAGAAATGCCTAGGGGGTCTGTGCTCTCTGAACACTTCTGACAGTTCTTAACCTTCCATACCAGTGTGGGTGGTGACCAGTGACCAAGTTCTGGTACCAAACTCTGTTAAAAAATAAATAAATAAATAACTGATGTGTCAGATTTTCTCTGTCAGTTGTCCATCTTTATCAGCTAACATATACACCCTTTCATATCCATTAACAGCATTGATGCAGCAATGGGATCAAATTGAGGTAAACTGTCTTGCCCAAGGACAAATCACAGCTGGGTTCATACCAATGACCTTATGATCAACAACAGAAAGCACTATCAGACTGCTCCACTGACGCTGAGATTATGCAAAGTCCACACGGAGAGACTTAGTCCAACCTTTTGGTCCTAAGACAAGAGTGCTCCTGTGCACAGTATTGCAGCTTTACTTAGTAACCAGAAAATTGTCTGTCATTGCTTGGGTGAAATATAACTTCAATCTGAATCTTAAAACATTTCCTACAGCATCCTGTGTGTGGTGCCAGGTAGCAGGCACTGATGCTGGGATTGGTTTGATTTATGTTACATTCAAAAAACACCTCTGTATAATCAGGTCAATATGTATATGACTTTGCAAAGGGACGTGTGTCCTCAAGACACAAAATATAGACAAAAAATTAACTGCCCCAGTTCTTACTGTTTTATTTAGCTCTCGAGCCACATTAGCGTGAGCACTGATGTATACGCACAGCATGTTCTTGGCTAATGAATACTACTGTAACTGACAGAGTTTCCCTCTAACCCACAATGTTCTGTTAACTAAGCAATCACGCACTATCAGACTACACCACATACAACCCCATATTTATTGTGGACATAGGAGATGTGGATGTTGTCCTCTGTCTTTGTCCATTGATTCTTTGGGATTTCCACTCTCAGATCTTCTTGCCAGGTCTCTCATAGATGATCCAGTTCAGGTTCTACAGTCTATTTGTTACAGAGTGTTATGGATTTTAGATAAAGATCGTTTCTAAACGGATCAGGCTGGAGTGATGCAGTCATTGTGGATCCAGATGGTTGAGAAGGGGAGGATCAAGATGTTCTTCTTTACAAAGTATGTATCTGTAAATGTTTGAAAAAAACCTTCCCTCACTGATGAAACATGGGGGAAATCTTTTTATGATTAAATCATAAATCTGAGCAGAGGAAGTGAATGTATGATTGCAAATCAACAGAGTCCAAATGGAGCCATTTTGACAGAAAAACTTTTTCTTTATCTGTGATATGATCCCATCCGGATGATAGGATAGTTTATTTCTGACTTGTAAAGGGCAGATAAAGGTGAATTACACTTCCCCTGATACTTATAAAGACAAAAACAAAAACTAACCATATTTGTACGTTATATTTCAAACTTTAGGTTATACTTTTTTTCTGGGGACTCAGGAAGAGAACAAAATCTCTACAAAAGAGATGTGTTTGGAAGTAAGAAAAGACAAGGAAGGTTGTGGGGAAGGAGACATGGGGAAAAGGCTTGAAGGTAAAAGAAAAGGCCATGTCTGTGAGACAGGAGGAGTATGGTATTTTAGTTGTCAGCCAGAGAAGAGAAAAGCCACACATACACACGTAAAAACACAAGGCTGTTTCCTCCCTCTGCATCCTCTCACCTTTATGGTGTGTCGGTGGTGCTTGCTGCAGCACTTGCACACACACACACCCTGAGACACACACACACTGAGGCAGTGAGGAGAGGAAACACTCTGTGATCCCCCAGTGAGAGTGAATGGAAGGCCACTGCTTACGTTTGGCCACCGGCTCTGTGCTGCTTCGCCTCTGAGCCAGAGCAAGCTGTAGATGGCACTGTTGCACTACAGAAAAACACTACACTCTCTCCCCAGCACATATCACACATATACGCTTACATACATGCCTCAAATGGTCATGTACATGCATGATTGTGAATATATAGCAATCAGCTCTTACAATTCAGAGGCAAGATAAAGTGTGGAGTGTGTGTGCAACATAACTGCATGCATTTGTCTCTGTGTCGTGTGCATGTGTCTATTTACACACCATGTTTGAAACAAAGAAGTTCTCGGAACCAAAAGAGCACAAAACAATTTCTGCTTGACTCTTTTTCAATGTCACTAAAATCAATGCCAGGATGAGTAACTGCTTTAAGCAAACAGAAAGGGATTGGCAAACATCAGACCATTCACCGCAGAGAAATGCACATGCTTGTGAGACAAGACTCATTTTCTTCATCCTTATCACAACTCTTTGCACCTTATCTGTCTGCATTTTAACTATGAGCAGAATCCCACTTGTTTGGTCAGTGCAATCACACAGTCAGCGTCTCAAACTCCCCTATCATCTGTCTCCTAAAGATGTGCACTCACCAGCCTTTGTTTTAGATATACCTTGGTAGTACTGGACTGGACTCCTCTTTTTGCTTTCAGAACTACATTTCCCTTTCTTATTTATAGATTCAAAAAGACACTCTTTAAAGACTTCAATACCGGCATCATTTGCAGCAGATTTGTTGGCTGCTCACCCGTGATCCAAATCAGCTCGACTCGTTGGATGACATCCCAAAGGTGCTGTGTTGGATTGATATTCAGTTACTCCTGAGGTCATTGGACTACAGTGTCATATTCAGGAAACCAGTCTGAGATGTTTTGAGCTTTTTGCTGGTGTGTTATCCTGCCGGGAATATCCAGAAGATGGGGGCACGGTAGTTATAAAGGGATGGACATTGCCAGTAACAAAACTTATGTAGGATGCATCATTTAAACAATTCGCCTTTGCTACACCCAACGTCATTACACCACCACAGTTAGCCTGAAATATTGATACAAACATGATTTCATGCTGTTAATGACAGATTCTGACCTCCCCATCTGAATGTAGCAGCAAAAATTGAAACTCTTAAGATCCAACATTTTTCTGATCTACCGTCCAATTTTGTGGAGCTTGTGCAAAATGTAACCTAATTTTCTAGGTCTTAGCAGACAGGAGTGGCATCCGCTGTGGCTGTTGCTGTAGCCCATCTGCTTCAACAATCAAAATGTTGGGAGTTCAGAAATGAACTTCAGCATACTTTAGCTGTAACAAGTGGATGTTTAAATTACAGCTGCCCCTCTATCATCTCAACAATGCCAGGGAGAATCCTGATCTTAGGCCCAGATAAGAGCTGCCAACTGGATATTTTCTCTCTTATAGACCATTCTTCTAAATCCTATAGAGAGTTGTGCCTGAAATTACGGATTAGCAGACTCTGACATACTCAGACTTTAAAACCATACCAACTCAAAGTCACTCATATCACCTTTATTCCTATTCTGAAGCTTGGTGTGAACCTCAGAAGGTCATCTTGTCTTTGTCATTGTGCCTGAAGTCAGAGAGTTGCTGCCATGTAATTGGCTGATTCGCTATTTGAGTTGACAAGCAGTTTCACATGAGGACCTGATAAAGTGGCTGGTAAGTGTAAGTTGAAAACACACACTTTTTGTAATGAGAAAAGACAGAAAGACAGACAGTTTCCAGAATGAGAAGAAATTGTAAAACAGATAAAGAGAAAACAGAGAAGCAGGAACATTGACACCCAGAAAGCCCTGTCCCTCTCCCGTGTCCCTCTCCAGCCCCAAGAGTTGTGTTCAGAGGTGCTGAGTGTTCTGTTGCGTTGACTAGAGGAGAGGGGAAGGTTGCTAAAATAGATGACTCGCTCAGGGCTGTACACACACTCAGAACAGATGCAAACACAGCACTTCCTTAATAGTATTCCTCACACAGTAATAGTGAGACTACATCTGCAGGGTGAGCTTGTGAGTTTAGGTGTGCGAGTGTGTGTGTGTGAGTGTAGGTGTGTAGGGTGGGTTATGTGACGGCATATTTGGATTTTGATCTCTTTGAACTGTTAACTTCTAAGCTCAGAATGAAGTTTGAGTTCTCTGATGTGCAGGTTAAAGGAGTGGGGTAATTTGGGCAGAACGCTATTCATAACTCTGTGTGTGTGTGTGTGGGGGGGGGGGGTGCTGTGCAAGTTTGAGTAGGATAACGTGTGGCTTTAACATGTAACAATTCAACTATCTGAATATCTGTTTTGTGCAGCAAAGTAAAATTTCTTGAGCTCATTAGGTAGTTCTTTCTGCCCGTTACAACAGATGTACTTGAACAACTCACTTCACAATCACTTATCATTGCTGTCAGGCACAAACCTCTTATATCCAGAGCAGCTACTTTTCAGGAAATGGAATCAATCCTTACAATTGAAATAATAAATATTGTGTTGTCCTGATTACAATTTTTTTAAATATTTTTTGTGAATAGGTTTATAATCCTCACTGATAAACATGGAAGGTGACACACAGTACCGTTAATGAAAAAAAAAAAATAAATAAAGATGGGAGGTTTGTGACCAATGAGAAAATGGGCCTTGCTGTTGTATGCCTCACAGAAAGCATTTTGGCATGCAGTGCAGCAGTCTTTTCTGTTTTACATCAAGGTTATAATAGTTAACTAAAACAAAACTAAAAACAAAAACTAAAATTTAAAATATATTGCAGTTATCTCAAACTAATAAAAACTAGAGAAGAAAACAAAAACGATAAGTAAACTAAAACTGTATATTGTGTTCACAAAACTAACTGAAACTAACCAAATTATAGACAAAATGTCCTTCGTTATCGTTTTTTGACAGTATTTATTAGCCTTTAGGATTTAAATTAACCCAACACATTTTCCCAAACAATTTTACAACAGTTTTCGGCAGTTGTCAGCGCCGTACGGCACCATCATAGCGACGTACTGGAACGTGCTTGTTTACTGCACTGACTGGCTGTGCTCTGTGCTGCGATGAAACGTGTTGTTGGAACAACTTGGAAGAAATGGCTAAAGTTGGGAGGAGGCAGCAGTGTCCCATTTGGGATTTTTTTGAGAAAGACAGTGAGACAAACAAATGCAAGTGCCTGGCGGAAATTAAAACTGGTGAGATATGTGGAGCGCTTCTTAAGGGGAAAAATCCCACAAACTTAAAATCCATTTGAGGAGCACCAAAAAGGAGGCTTATTCACCCCATGAAAACAAGGAAGCCGAGAGTTTACATTGTTTATATTGATGTTTATTTTTGTTTATATGTTTATATTATTTTTTGTGTTTAAGGCAGCAGCCAACAGTACAGTATCAGCATTGACTGAGCAGTGAGCACTGTGTTGGACTTGAAAATAAACAGTATTATAAAATACTTACTCTGAACTGTTTGAATCCTGCACCTGGCAAATAAGGTATGAAAAAACTAAAACTGAACAGAAACTAAACTTAAACTAAACTAAAACTAAGCCTTGTAGGAAAAATCAAAACTAAATAAAAGCTAGAAGGCCCACTCTAAAACTAATTAAAACTAAACTGTAATGGGAAAAAAAGTGAAAACTAACTAATACTAAACTATAATTATAAAAACCATGTAAAAACTAACTAAAACTAAACTATAATGAAAAATCCAAAACTATTATAACCTTGTTTTACATGTAATACAGTTGTGATGCAAACTGGTAAGCACAAACTTTTGTAACATGAGATCTGATGACGTGCATGGCCTGCATGTTCCTATCTTGAGTATGTACAAACAAATGTTTCTTAGACAAGAAGGCTGAGGTCGATGGTACACCTGAAATCCACGCAATGACAACAAATATTCACCAGTAATCTTGTTTCATGCACTTCCCAATCAATATCAAAGCATTGTTTTATTCATTTTAATCTAAATTTGGATTTGACATGGGTCTGAGAGGAACCATGCTTCTGTCTGCATCAAGCATCTCTATGTGCACTCTCAGGTGCACATAAAAACAAAGTAAAAACATGTAGAAACACACACATGGACAAAGTTTTTATGAAACAAAGGGCGATACATGAGATATCTGAATGTCACTGATAAATATACTTACACAATTGCAACAGGGTGACATTTGCGTTCAATACAAATTTGGAAAATTGGTTAAAAAAGCTAACAGCCTTCAGTTCCATAAAATGTTGTAAACATCCACCCGTTCCGACTGCTTTATCAATCAGAATAAAGGGGGCTGCTGCAGCTTGTTCTAACTGACAAGGTGCTATATTGCCTGGACTGGTCAACAACCACTAGCTCTTTGCCTGCGCTGAGAATAGACCAGGTTGGAGCTGGTATTTTTCAGTGCCCTTTCTGCGCAGTATTTTGGCATGAAATTGTCACTGCGCCAACCCGAATCTGTCGACACCTCTCCCTGGTGCGCCGCTACACCTGTCTTGGCACAGCCGGTCTACAAAATTGAAAAATTGGTTGCGCACGGTGGTGCAACAGACAAAATTATCACTGTGCAGGGTGCGCCACACTTTGCCACCTTGGGCTGCGCCAAGAAATTGGACCCATGGACCTCACACAACCCTACTTCAAAAATCACTTTAAGCGTTGAGAACAGAAACAATTTTCTAATGCTGGTGATTGACAATAATTTGTCAGCTGCAAAATTAGCATAGCTTGAGATTTCTGCCTGAGTTATTTAAAAGAATGAGCAGGTCTTTAAATGTGAATATACAAGCTGTTATAAAAAGAAAAAAAAACAACCTTGTACTCTGACACCCCACATAATTTAGTTCCTTTTAAATATACGTATTTTCTCTGGATTAGTTTCAACTGCTTTTGTGCAACTTTGAAACCTAAAATAGAGTGCCCATTTTACATGGAGCCAGCACAAATCTGATAAACACCATTTTTGTTCATTATGGTGGCTGCAGACATCTGAAAACACGATTTGTTAAATTGTATCCCATTATCTTCAGACATTCAAAGTCAAAACTGGAGTGAAAACTTTGCAACTCCACATTAATAAAGGAAACAGGAGAGCTGCTGAGGTTTCAGATGGACTGTTTGCAGAGGAAAGAGTGGCTATGCTGCAGAGCTGCGCAAACAGTCAGTGACAGGGTTTGGAAGCTATTCAGAAGAAGGCAGGTTTTCGAAAGCCTGCGGTTATAACTTGAAAAGACAGTCTGAACAAGAGACACAAGGTTCTTGATTAATCAAATAAATAACTAAAAAAATCAACCAAGAAAAAGACTGTTTATCCTTTTTAGAACTAAAACATTGAAGTGAATGACCATTTAACCTTAAAAAGCTGGAACGCGTTCAATGCCAGTTACAAACCAATCATGTTTCCTTTTGAATTGTGTTTTAATTAGAAAAGGTTGAGCTCAATACTGGTTCAAACCAGTCACAATAAGCTGATTAGGATTGGGAAGAATAGTTAAATAAAAGAAAAAGATTGAAGTCTTGTATCAACCATGTGAGTCAGAAGAAACTGACCAGGGAGTTGGCAGCTATGGAAGATATTCTGACATTCAAATTTTAAATCAAACAGATAAGATATCTCATACTTCATCATACTTAAAACAAAGAGGGGGCGCATATTTAAAGCAAAGAGGGGGCATTCTGAACAACTGTCAGGCAGTGCTAGAAATAGAAAATGTGTTAGCAAATTTTTAAAAAGATAGAAAATTTAATATTTCCCAGAATGACCTAAAGTTATTTTGTAGAATTCTGTTTTGCAATGTACTAAAGTCAGCATATGCTTTGAGTTAATCATATACTTTAGCACAAGGCCAAATGGGGGCTCTTTCCTTACAACGACCCATTAGTTAAAGTCTCTGACTTAGAAAAGAATGCATGATTCATGAGCAAGCTGGAGAGCTATTCCTATTTTCAAGTCCACACTGGACCAGTCATTACCATAAATTTCCCTGGTTTGCATATGAGTGCAGACGGTTGTGAGCCTCAGCCAGAGGGCCAGGGGTGGAAGTGGTCCACTTGTGGTGAAAGACTCTTAATGTGGAAAGGCTCTTCCTTTTTTTCATTTTTCCATCACATCTTTTCCTTCCATTCCTAATCTCGGCCTCTGACTCCCCCTTCACCTGCACATTGGCCAGCTGCCCCTCCCACCCACCTCATGCTGTTATGCCTCCATCAAACACACACCCCTCCTTAACCTTCCTCCACCCTACAAGCTGCCCATCCTCATTCCCTTTTCTTTTCTTTCACTGTCCCACTACTTTCTTTTCAATTTGGACATTTTTTCTCTCCCACCCATGCTCCTCTCTGTCCCCCTCACTCCATCCTTCCATCTATATCTCATTCCCCTCCTTCCAATTTTTCCTTCTAATCCATATTCATGTAATTTCTATATGGCAGCCGGGGGCTGCTGTTAGGGACTGTTACTTTGTGCTAAAGGTCTTGAAAGCCCGTCTGATTTACAGTAATAACTTGGGATATATCCAGAAATACCATTATCGAAGCATGCGTGCACACATACAGACACAAACACATGCACACACTCTCACACCCACACACACAGAGCTATTTTCTACCTCCTATAGCTACCTTCTGTCCTCTATCCTGCTTGCAATTTTTGTCTTTCTTCTCAGGCTGAGCTGCTGTAACAATCAGGCATACAATCCAACAAAAATATGACCTTTAATGGAATTCTGAGGAAGCATGTGTGGTATGTGTGCTTGTGTATGTGTTCACTGCTTTGTATTCTTTATTCATCTGTCCTCTTCTTTTACTCTTGTGCATTGAAGCAAATATATTACAAGAAATATGGATATTAAAGAGCTATCAATTTACGCAGCAATAAGGGAGAATTGATTGAATTTGCTCCTAACTACAAAACCCCACACAGGAAGAGAGAAAAATCAAAGCTCACTTGATGCATGAGGTGTCATTGCCTAAGTCGAGCAGAAATCCAGTGAGATTTGATACAAATGATGTGTTCAGAACAGCCCAATTAGCTGTTTTCATCAGGGATCTGCAGGCTGTCATCACTGATAGGAATCTTGTGTTATGATGCCTGTTAGCCACAAAAACACAATTTAAGAAAACAAGACCAAAATGTATCTGCAGTATTTATGTGACTTGTGTTTATTTATAGATTTATCCATTGTTTTTAGAAGAAGTGCGTATACGTTTATTGTCACTTAAACAAGAAACAGTTTGACATTGATTGAAAACACCACATTTTTTATTATCTCTTAAGTTGTACAGTATGCATGCTCTGCCACTAGACTTCTTTGAGTCATGATAATACAGAAGATGATTAGCTCCTGTAGCTGGTCACTTTAAGTGGTTCATAAACATGAATTAAAATGCTTAAGAGTGAATTAAAAGCTGCCACTTTTAATAGCTTTTCTGCCAAAAATTATTGAATCCATCCATGAAACAGAAATGGTTGTTTACTGTTCAGTAAATAAGCCTTATGTAGTGCAGTATTGTTCACACATCCCTTAATTTGACACAAGTCGTGAAAACAGAAGAGGCGGGTTGCGATAACAGTTTGTCTCTTCTTGGAAACCTAACTGGTCCAAACCATTACAGGGGATGATGATGAGGAAATGAAGTGAGAGTGTAAGCCTGTGCGACAGATGGTGCAGTTTCATTGTGCTGTGTCTGCCATGGCACCCTGGTGTTCAACCTGCATGCCATGACAAATACAAAATGTCTATTGTTGCCGTGTAAACATCAAATCTCATAAAAGATGACTGCAAGCAAGCAGGAGCTGATACTAAATTCTGCCGTTCTGTTTTTGCTCCATTTTTCATGATCTGTGCTGCTTAAATGTGATGGTCTTAATTATGTGATGGCTGCTGTCCGTGGTCCTGCCATAACACCCCTGTGAATGATGACTCCATCCATTTACCCCTGTAACAGAACCGCCAACCCAAACATTTCCTAGTCAAGCAGAGGACTGCCGTCACCTTTGACTGCTCTCATTGTTTACTTTTGAAATTGCGAACTCTTCTGTTGTGTGGAAAATTGTCACTTGACAAGGAAAGAAAGTACCCATGCGTGGACAAACAGAAACACAAGAGTCTTTGAACAACCTTTGGTTCCTACCCAAAGTCTTTTATTTTAGCTGAGAGCCACAAGGCACAGTGATCATACTTAGGAAACATGTTGGATTAGTTGATTGTGTTCTGAAGCTATTTTGCTTGTTTTGATTCTTAGTTTGATGAGGATATTTTCAGTTACACTGCAGCTGTAACATCTAACAATGCAAAAGCACCACGTTTCTAAAGTGATTATATAAAATGCTTACTTGAACCATCAGTTTTTTTTTAAGATTCAGACAGAAGTTTTGTTTTTTTGTGGAGTGTTTTGTGCAGGTGTTTTTATGAAAGCCAAAAGCACACTTTTCCACATTTGTTGCTCAGACATACAGGAGGACATCCTTTAATCTAAGTCTAGACATGAGCATATAAACAGCAGAGGACTGCCGTCACCTTTTACTGCTCTCATTGCTCACTTACGGAATTGCTAACTCTTCTGTTGTGTGGAAAATTGTCACTTGATAAAGAAAGAAAGTACCCATGCGTGGACAAACAGAAACACAAGAGTCTTTGATCAACCTTTAGTTCCTACCAAAAGTCTTTTATTTTAGCTGAGAGCCCCAAGTCACAGTGATCTTACTTGAATGAATGATTTAATGAATGCTTCTATTTTGGTTTCAAAGCAAAAAAAATAAAATCATGTTTATACAAAAAAAAAAAAAAAAAAAAGAAGAAGACAGCAACCGAAAAAGGGATAGGCTGAAGCCCCAAGGCTTACTTTGGCCTACCCTGTACTTAGGAAACATGTTGGATTATTTGGTTGAGTCCTGAAGCTGTTTTCTTGTTTGGATTGTTAGTTTGATGAGGATATTCTCAGCTACACTGCAGCTGTAACATCTAACAATGCAAAAGCACCAAATGCTTTCAGTGATTATAGCAAATGCTTACTTTAACCACCAGTTTTTTTTTAAAAGCTTCAGACAGAAGTTTTGTTTTTTTGTGTAGTGTTTTGTGCAGGCAGAGTTTTATCAGAGCCAAAAGCACACTTTTCCTCATTTGTTGCTCAGACATACAGGAGGACATCCTTTAATCGAAGTCTAGACATGAGCATATAAACAACGTGGCATGAGTGTTTTGATTTAAATAAAACCTCTACAGTGCATTATTTTTATATCTTGCTATTTTCTGTGTACTCCCAACAGCTACAGCAAAACTTCTACAAACTGCACTGGCTCATGTCCAAACATGGAGACACAGATGACTTGTTATCAGATTTATGGCTTGCTGTGTGCAGAGGCACATTGAAGTGAAATGTGACTTCAGATGTATGAATTTAATGTGTATTCTATACAGATTAAATGGCATATTTGTTTTTATGTCAGACAGATCTGTACTTCTGGGTGAGGCAGTATGAATACCTGCCGGATTTAGCCACTGTGTAATGCTGGGCTAAATGAACCTTGTGCATACAGAGATAAATTATACTAAAATTTACATGTTGAAAACAAGCTTCCCCCAAGCCATCCAAAACTCCATAATTGGTCAATTGTGCATTTATGCTTTCTTGTGTCTTTTATTTTATCATTCTGCCAACAGGAAATTGTCCAAAAGAATTCTCTTCATGCTGCAGCAAATACCTGAGGACCTGATGAAGCTTTTTGCTGACGTGAACAGGGTTTTTTCTTTTTTTTCTTTTTACTGCAGAGAGAGCCTTCAGATTTACAAGTAGAGAGAGGCAACAGACAAAATGTTAATGCTTAAGTACATGTGGGACTCTCAAAATGACTGTTTCAGAGAACCCCGAAAGGGGCTGTTCCCATCTACAGCATACCATTATCATCAGTAGCTCAGACCAAATGTGACATATAATAGTTTTGCAGGCCAGAGTCACAGGCTGCAGGTTACTATTTTGTTCTTTCATGGCCATCTACGCAGAATATTTGCATGGGGAGATATAACCCAGGTGATTTTCTTCAAGCATTTAACACCTGCTTTCCAGCTGTTTCTCATTTCTGCACCTTTAGTTTGAACATCTCTATTTTTTTACAGATTTCTTACATACTGGACATGTGGTGAAGTATTTGGTGCAGCAGGATATCTGTGAATTGTGTGTCTTTATGTAAAACAAAATGTCACATCTCCATCACCTTTGAAGAGCAGATGTCACAAAGGTCTTCATGGTGCCAGTTTAAAAGCCCAAGACATAAAAATACACAAAGTCACAAAGAGAAAAAGAAAAGATGGACATATCCAGCGATGGAAAGGCTGTAGAAATCAAAACTCCATTTAAAAATGCCACAGGAAAGAGTTCTGATACTCAACTACAATGCCAAAAATCAAACATGACTCTACATGAGGTTAAGGGTAAAAAACTGCAAAGCCTGTATTGACCCTTTACCACTGACAACAAGGTATGAAAAAGTTTTCTTTTCTCTTTCTCTCTCTCATTCCCTCTCTCCCTTTCATAGTTCAGTTTAATTTAAAACTCTCTTTATTGCATGCCTGTAGCAGAGCCCAGTGTAATGGGCTGCACAGTGGAGCATCAAGTAGCCTCGTGCTCATGCCTCACAGCAAGACAGTTGCTTGTTTAATTCCTGTATGACTATACAGGCCCTTTCTGTGTGGGGAATTATGTTCTCCCTTTGCATGTGTGAGTTTTCTGTGTAGGGCCTTTGTTTCCTCCCACCGATCAAAAACATGCCTTTTAGTGTTAACTTGTGACTATAATTCCCCTTGTCAGAGACTTTGAGTCAAGTGTTCAAAGGTTCTTAAGAACCTAAACCAGTCCAGTTGCCCCTTTGAAAAGCTTTGGAGGATCATAACCTGGATAAATCAGAGCCAACACGGACTCTTTCAGACATGAAGAGGCTTGGCCATTGTTATCTGTATGTGATTCCTCTGAAGTTGAAGAGATTTTATTTCTGTTTACACATTTGATTTTTTCTCCTCTATTGTTAAAAAATTTTCCATGAATCTAACATCATAACATCATTACTAGTTTCACAGTCTCTAGGTTGCTCTGACCTGCACAGAGGTAGTGTATGTGCCTCACAGTAAGAGGGTTGCTGGTTCAAGGGGACTCTCTTTTTTCTGGAGTTTGCATTATCTCCCTGTGTATGTGTGGGTTCTCTCCAGGCATTTTGGCTTCCTCCCACAGACAAGAAACATGCAGATTAGGTTGACTGGTGACTCCCTTAGGCATGAGTGTGAGTGTGACTAGCAGTCTGTCTATCTATGTAGCCCTATAATCAGCTGGTGACCAGTTCAGAGTGTACCTGGCCCTTACCCCCGTAAGCTGGGATAGGCTCCAGCACCCCGTCAGACCTCAAAAAGGGACAAGCTAAGTTGATATGAATGAATGAAAAAAGACAAAGGTTACCTTATGATTTTCTTTCTGACAATGACTGAAAATTCTTTGTGAAACAAATACAAATAGATCCAAGCTGAGTCTGTTCCAGTAACACCCTGTCTCAATGTCAAGTGCTTCTGTGTTTACCAAAGAGTACAGAACTGAGAAACTGTCATTTATTACCCACATTGGAGTGGCTTCTTCAGTTCTCATATGTATGCCTCCTTCATTTCTAATGTTACCGTTTAAGATTTACCTAACTGGCAATAGCCAATAAAATGTTCTTTTAAATTACTATTGGGCTGTTATGTAATGGCAACAATATTGAAACAAAGCTTTCCCAGAGTAACTGTGATAATGCGTAATGTAGTGTAAAAGTGTTTACTTTAATAAAAGCCACAATTTTGCCTGATTACTAATTAAAACACACCACAACTTAATAACATCACACTGCAATGCATCATCAACAATAAGATTACAAAGTAACTCCTAAGTTAGAGTTGAATTCATAAGATACTAAATAGTAATTTTAATGTGCCCATATCTCATAACTGATTAATGAAGGAACTGTGATCGTGTTTAAAATGAACACATTTAAAGAACAAGCAGAGCATATCTAGAAAGAAAATGTCACATTAAAGGGTTATTCCAGCTCATGTTTCCTGCCTTTACTTAATTATTTCTTATAGAGCATAATACATTTTAAGAGTACGTAATGAATGATTAATTTTCCTTCACATGCGATATTCACTGGCAAACACAGCTTTTCCACACAGTTTCAACAAGGTTCCTCTGCTGCCAGGGCTGGCAATAAATTACTTCTGCTGAGATGGGGATGAACAGTAAATGTTTTATGCTATTCTTCCCCACACTCAACCCCCCTGAGCAGCCACCTCACGATGTGAATTTTTAATGACTGATGCTTAATTAAAATTTTGTTGAATATACATAAATGCTGTGCACTGACCTTTCCGTGAATCTCCACAATTCACCTTGAGATCCGACTTTAATAGTGAAATTAATTGGGGGAGGTCAAAAGGGACAAGCAGCCAGGGATTAACCCAGACCCCCAACTCTAAATACAGTTACACACATACACAAACCAACACCAACATAACCACATTGGGATTATCAACAGGAAGAAAAACACAGGTAGTTCTTATCGGCCAGCAAAGTAAGAGCAAACAAAATAAAGGCTAAAGGAGATGAGGTAGCACTTCAAACTTCTCTCAAACAGTTTAGACTCAATTAAAAGTTTCCGAGTTCTGCTAATGACGAACTGTATCAGTGATGGAGGGAGTGATTGAGAGCACTGTGATCTTATCAGACAATTAAAGGGCCTCTTATCAGTTCATAAAGACACCACTTCACAGGGACAATCAGCACCTACCAGAAGACCAGAAGATCAGAAGATCTGTAAGTATTGCTTATCGGTGGAGGATTTCGGGTGGAGGGCAGGACATGTTTGTTTTGCGCATACAGAAATACGTTAAAAATGCCGACGTTCTGTGTTCTCACCTGCTTTGTCGACCGGCCAAACAAGCAATTCTTTTGTTGAGTCTAAAATGTATAAAAACTAACAGGTACAACTACCGTTAAGTGCAAGAAGTAACAGCAGTAGATTTTAATTGAAACCTCTGTCTAAAATCTGAAGGAGTAAATCAGTGCTCATGTATGCAACAATCATTCTGTGACAGAAAATGCTAATGTCTTGGGAATATCTTTGACAGGTTGAACTTTAATGTAGTATAGACCAGAGTGAAAGGTTGTCTATAAACATATCACACAATGGAACAGAGGTTTTACTCAAGCTAATGTTTTGAAGTAGAGATGTTCCGATAGCACTTTTTCTCTACCTTTACGGATACTGACACTTGTGCTCTGGGTTTTGGCCAATACATTGTACCGATTCAACACCTGTATGTTATAAAAAATATATCATACTACGCCTGCATGACTGTGTTATGATTATCAATGTGGTAAGGTCTGGCTCAAGTCAAACCCTTTGTCAAACATGAATACATACAGTGATTATGCGGCATGATGTTAGCTTAGCCCCAAGCCTCGTTACAACACACACATGTGTCTGTTGTGTCTGTGTCACATGATGAATTCCTCCAGGTCCCTGCAGATTGCAGCACTACTATTTTGAGAGTGGTGAAAAAGAGCTCAGCCAGAGTTCAAACAGTAAGTAGATTACTCATTTAATAAATTACATGGTATCGGATGGTGCCTGGACTTCAGTACTTGCAGATACTGATACCATTTTTGCCAGTATCAGGGCAATTTCCAATACTGGTATCAGAATCGTAAGAACGCTGTTTTGAAGGTAACCATGTTTTACTCTCTTCCTTTCGCAGCCAGCACTGCTTTTACTGTAAGATCTTAATCAGTGAGCTATCCATTTTTCTGAGGACGCTCTGACGGCACATCTTCATTTGGCCTGCATTGTACTGTTGTCGTCTTGCTCGTCTAAACCCAAAGTCTAAGAGAATTACACTCCTTTTTTGTGATTATACTTACTTAATCCATCCAGAGCTTTGACATTCTCACTTTCCTCAATTTCTAGCACAACTGCAGGATTTCACTTGCCTCCCCCATATGACTTTGCACATCATTGGGGTCACTTGGGGTGTTTTCACACATAACACGTTTGGCTTAAGCAAACTCAGGTTCACTTTCCAAGTGTCAGCAGTTCATTTGTGCTGTGTGACAGCTGCCAATCAAACTGTGTTGTGCACAAATGAACCATACCTACACCTATCTGAAGATGTGGTCTTTAACTCCCTCTCTACTGTGGCACTTCTGATGTGAAAAAGAGAAACGACTATGGTCTAGGCTAACTGCAGAAAGCAACACACTCTTTTAGATAAACCCATCGTCAGGCTGCCATCTATGTGAGAAATATTTTTAAAACGGTGAACATTCAGAGTTTCAAACTCATAGATTTTTCTTCTATGACTCACTATAACAAACGTATATGAACAATCCATATATTCATGTATTATGGAGAAAAGACCTGACCTGAGATGTATTATAAAGACAGCACTCTCTATGCTCATCTCTCACTCTCTCCCTCCCACTTCATTGTAGCAAACGCACGCGCATGTTGACACACAAGCACCAACACACCATCAAACATGCAATGTGTGCTGTGAAGGATGCTCAGTTCATCTTGTGAATAAACCAGTGGTTTTAGATCTCACCTCTCAAATGTTATCTGTGGCTGTTGTATCAAGATTTAAACTTTCAATATTTAAAATTTCAATCATACTCACTGGCCACTTTATTAGGGAAACTTTACTAGTACTTCAAAGTCCAATGAAGTTGGGACACAGTAGATAAAACATAAATAGCAACAGAATAAAAATTTATTGTACTTTTTTAATTAATCCCTTTTTATTTGGACCTGGAAAAAGTTCCAAAACAGCTGGGACAGGGTCATGTTTCCCACTATTTTCCATTACATTTCCTTTTAACTAAACTAAATAAGCATTTGTGACTTGAGGACACTAAGGGCCCAATCTAATGAAGGTTTGCATGTATAAAAACAAATGCAAACTTGATAGCGCGCACAAATCTGATCTACTAACAGGGTGCACTGAGGATTGCATCTGTCAAATTAACAAAATAGTATTGAATAGGCAGAATACTACGGAGCCCCTTAGGTGCCACAGAGGACAAAATATATAACTCGTGCGCACGAGATACTTATTCGTGCGCACGATATATTAAAACGCATTTAAATAATAAAACGCGGCGCTGAATACTTATTCGTGCGCACGTTTTAGCTAAAGCGTGCGCACGACATACTAAAACGTGCGCACGAGATACTAAAACATGTGCACGAAATAGTTATTCGAGCGCACATTTTAGCTAAAACGTGCGCTCGAAATAAAGTTATTCATCGCGTTTTGACCTGTCCTTATTCTTGTCCGCTACGGCTTCCCGTAGAGAAGCCGGACGTTCACAAACACACACAATGGAGAGAAGAAGTGAGCTAGTTAACTTTCACTTCCACCTCGGAGTGTCATATAATGACATTCTTGTTGCTCTTATTATGAGAGATGGAATAATCTGAAGTAGAACTTTGCTGCTTATACTAAAACACAGCAGGCTCCGCCGGTGTACCGTATGAAATGAACTGGTGACCGTCCGGGCAGAAGTGAGGGGGCATGTCTGAAGGACCCTTTTGTTTACTATCTGAACACCTCCCGAATCAATTGTATACACAAAAATGAGCTCTTTACACCCATTTACTTAGTGGTGGAAGTGACTTCACAACATTGAGCGTGACGACGAAAGGTTTTGAAGGATTACAGACTTATTTGACAGCGTAAAGAAACGTAAGGTAATATATAGGTAAATATCTTAGATCATGGCCTGAGGAAGAGCAACACATGATCGAAACGTTGTCCTAATAAACTGCAGTCAAAATGGAGTAAGTGTGCAGGCATTTCTTCCAACACTGATTTTGAACCAACAGATTACATGACCTGGGAATTATTGAGCTATAATGCCCATATTTACTTTATAAAAGACATTACAAATTCCCCAAAAAATATGAAATTTGTGTGTCCAAATGCAATAAAAAGTGGTATGTGTCATAGAGTCAGTATTATTAATTTTGAGCCAATAGGTCACATGACCTGTGACTCATTGACCTATAATGCTCAGATTTGCATTATAAAATACATTAAAATTCATAAAAAAAAACAATTTGAAATATGCCCAAATGCAATAAAAAGTGGATTGTGTCATTGAGCATGCTTACTGTCCTACACTGGTTCTGAGCAAATAGGTCACACAGCCTGAGACTTATTGAGCTATGAATTTTTAATGTATTTTATACTGTAAATATGAGTATTTTAGCTCAATAAGTCCAGGCCATGAGATTTGTTTGCTAAAAAATTAAGACAGAATGGTAGATCTAATGCTGCTCCTTGACACACACCACTTTTTATTGCAGTTGAACGCAAAACATTCTATGAATTTTTAATATATCTAATACTGTAAATATGAGCATTATAGCTCAATAAGTCCCAGGTCATGTGACTTGTTGGCTCAGAATCAACCCAGAATGGTAGATCTAAGCCTGTTCTATGAGACACATCATTTTTTTAATTGCATTTGGACACACTTTATATTTTTTATGAATTTTTAATTTATCTTTTAATGTAAATATGAGCATTAGAGCCAAAATACCTCCCAGGTCACGTGACCTGTTGGCTCAGAATCATGTAGGACAGTAGACTTCAGCCTGCTTGATGAGAAACACCACTTATTTTCGCATTTGGACATGTTTCATATTTGTATGAATTTGTAATGTCTTTTATAAAGTAAATATGGGCATTATAGCTCAATAATTCCCAGGTCATGTGATCTGTTGGTTCAAAATCAGTGTTGGACAGTAGACTTAAGCCTGCTCTATGACACACACCTCTTTCTATTGCATTTGGACACATTCAATAGTTTTAATAAATTTTAATGTATTCCATTCTGTAAATATGAAAATGACATTTTAATGTAGTTCTCATATTTTTTAGAAAATCTTATTGTATTTCACAACCACTTTTTATTTTGTAAACTGGAATTTAACACACGCTTTTATAAGTAAGTTAGTGCTGACTTTTCCACTTATTTTTGTGCGCTTGCCATAAAGTCTGTAATAAGAGCGCACTTGAAATGTTGGAGCAGCTGGCTTGACCGCGTGAAATCGAGACGGCTGACGTGACCGCAGTTGTATACGTTGACATATCACAAAAACCTTCATGGTCACAGAACTATAATAAAGTTGTATTTTCCCAGTCACACTCACAACTTATCTGCTGTTTATCAATGTCAGTAAAAAAAAAGGTAATTATTACATATATTTTCAACAGGACAGCAAATTCAAGACGACACACTAATGTTTAACAGTTAAAACATTTATTGAGATCAACATTTGATTCAAACAGCATTCAACAACGCCACGTGTCCCGATCTGATGTCAAAAATCAGTGATCGTGAAACTCTTAAAAGGCTGCACAGTTTACAAAGTATCATTCGACCATCGCATTATGAAGATCTTAACAGGGATTAATTTTCTACTATGGGTTACAAGGACGAGTCATTTTGTGGTCAACAAAACCACACACTTTACAGTAGAATATATCCCTCAAATTCAGCATGCTTACAGAAATGCACTCTTGTGCTTACACTTAATGCAGACACATATGCCATCAGTTTGATCACAAGATGAAGCGAAAATTTCCTCCACATTGTAAAAAAAACCTACTTCTTTGTACCTATTTTCAAGTCCTCCCGACTCTTGTTATGTGTTGAACATGAACACATTGTTTGTTGATACGCCGAAGTGACGGTAAAATGCGGGTTTCGGGGCCATCACCAGTTGACACAGTCGGAAATTTGTCATTTTGATCAGGCATCTAAGATATTTATCTATATATTACCTTACGTTTCTTTACGCTGTCAAATAAGTCTGTAATCCTTCAAAACCTTTCGTCGTCACGCTCAATGTTGTGAAGTCACTTCCACCACTAAGTAAATGGGTGTAAAGAGCTCATTTTTGTGTATACAATTGATTCGGGAGGTGTTCAGATAGTAAACAAAAGGGTCCTTCAGACACGCCCCCCTCACTTCTGCCTGGACGGTCACCAGTTCATTTCATACGGTACACCGGCGGAGCCTGTTGTGTTTTAGTATAAGCAGCAAAGTTCTACTTCAGATTATTCCATCTCTCATGACAAGAGCAACAAGAATGTCATTATATGACAGTCCGAGGTGGAAGTGAAAGTTAACAGGCTCACTTCTTCTCTCCATTGTGTGTGTTTGTGAACGTCCGGCTTCTCTACGGGAAGCCGTAGCGGACAAGAATAAGGACAAGTCAAAACGTGATGAATAACTTTATTTCGAGCGCACGTTTTAGCTAAAACGTGCGCTCGAATAACTATATCGTGCACACGTTTTAGTATGTCGTGCGCACGTTTTAGTATGTCGTGCGCACGCTTTAGCTAAAACGTGCGCACGAATAAGTATTTCGAGCGCACGTTTTAATATATCGTGCGCACAGGTTATATATTTTGTTTTATTTTGTCCTCTGTGGCGCCTAAGGGGCTCCGTAGAATACATGCAGATCATCAGAACCCACAAAATAAAGGGAGGAGGAGATGGAAATGTAATCATTTAGCACCAGCAATGTGATTTATCAAACCTGCAAGTAAGGGCAGCGATCATGGTTGCAAACAGGGGTCACATTAACTGGATTTTTTCCATCACTGACTGAATTTTTTTTGATGAAAAACAGAAAGACTTTGAGGCCGTCTGTCATTTTGAAGGACTAGAAAAAGAGAGAAGATCCAGTGTGCATGCAGACACACGAGTAAAATAAACCCTCACTGTTTTATGCTCTACGGAGGAGGTCATTTAATCTATGTAATAAACGTAAAAAAAAAACAAAAAAAAAACATCATAGCCATTAGTCACTCCATTTGTCACTCAAAGCTGAAAGCATCACACTCTCCATGCACTGAAGCTGTGTAGTCATGTTAGTGCTGCCATTTTGATTATGTTTAATTACATCAGAAAAAGAAAATTAAAAATGATGGATAGAAATGTGGCATGAGGGTAAAACTACAATCTTGTCTGTCAAAATGACATGCAGCAAAAAAATTACCACAATTGTGTGTGTTGGCCTCAAACTCCAAGGCTTCAAACTTCATTTTTCATTTGCAGGAAATATGCTATCCAAAACTTTCCAATAGCACAAGCAAAATCCTCCTTTAAAGAGGGCGGTCTGCACCACTTTTGCACCGGTTATCAATTGCACATGCTGTAATAGTAGATTAACCGCAACACACTCACTAATAGCACGTGCAACTTTTTTAAGTTTGCACAGGCAATTTAGCACCAGTTGTTTTGGATTTTAGTAGATCAGGCCCTATCTGCTGCAGTTTTGCCCAATTCTTACTTGAGTTATTACTTCAGTTATTTAACAGTCCGTGGTCTGCATTGTTGGATGTTGCACTTCATAATGCACTACCCATTCTTTTTAAATGTATTTTGGGGCATTTTGTGCCTTTATTGATAGGAGAGAGACAGTGGACAGGCTTGTGAAAGGGGGTGAGAGAGTAGGGGAAGACACTCTGCAAATTGGTCACAGGCTGGATTTGAACCCGGACCGGCAGAAGCATGAACATGGGATGTGCATGGTTGCTAACCACTCTGCCAAGTCAGCTCCCCAAACACACCCCAATTTTTGATGTGAGACAGATCTGGTTTGACAGACTGAACTGACCAGTCTAGTACCTGCAAACTTTTC
Source organism: Scarus forsteni (assembly GCA_036419115.1). NCBI lineage: Eukaryota > Metazoa > Chordata > Actinopteri > Labriformes > Labridae > Scarus > Scarus forsteni. Next base: position 7,425,288 of record JAZDUH010000471.1, read on the forward strand.
TATAAAGAACTTTTCTGCTTTGCATCAGTCCATCTCAGATGAGTTTAGACCCAGAGAAGACAGCAGTATTTCTGAGTGTTGCTGAAGTTGCTGGCAATAAAACCTTTTTTCTTTGCATGGTAGAGGGTTTAGCATGCACTTGTAGACTTGAAACTTGTGAGCGTTCCTGAGCACATGTGGTAATATCCTTCACAGAATGATATTGTTTTTTAATGAAGTGCTGCCTAAGGTATTGAGGGTGTATTGTGGGCTTTCATTGTTGATCTTTAGCCTCACTACTTATGAGCAAGGATTCCTCTGGGCTCTCTAAATCTTTTGATATTATAGACTGTAGAGATGAAATCCTTATATTCATGTTAACTGCCTGTTGAGAAACATTGTTCTCAAACTGTTGGAATATTTGCTCTAGCAGTTGTTGAAAAGGTAATGAACTTCACCCCATCCTTGCTTGGTAACAACGGGGTCTTTCAGAAGCTCTCCTTTATACCTCATCATGACTCGGCTGTTTTCATCAGTGTTGGGAATAAAGGCATTAAAAATAATGATGTATTGTTTTTATGAAACAGGTAATCTAATTAATTAATATTGCAAATTTTACAATGCCATTACCATAAACAGCATTGAAATGGGGTGCGTTGTTATGCACTGATGTCGAGCATCTGTCATCCAACCTGACACACTCAGCTATAATAAAGCTGATCAACATAAAACCCAGATAAAAGCCTGGTTATGTCTGTTTGGTTGCAAAAATTAAGGTTAGACATACTCTTTAGTGATAACAGAGTTATACATAATATTAGCCTCTCCTTTCACTTTTGTATAAAGACAAGGATGTTCCATCTCCAAACATAAGGATGTGAATAAATAAATTAAGAGCCAAATAAAAAAATAAAAAAATCACCGTAAAATGCAATGCAAATTAAAACACACCTTTTGTCATTTTATCTAAAAAAAAAAAGGCGAAAAAAATCACATCAGACATAAAAATAGCAGGGAGTTGTGTGTTTGGGCTCGTTTTTATTGATCTGGTGCTTAATTTAGTCGAAAAAACTGGGAACACTGCTAGATGCCACAATGTCCTGAGCAATCTGTTGAGTTAAAACTAGCATTTCGGCAATAGAAGTACAGGCACTAACGTCATTGATGTAAAAGGTAAGAACATACATGTGAACATTATGTCCAGAGTAAAGTGTTTGTCCATGTCCGTTGTGAGTAATTCCTAAAAGCAAGTGGCCAAAAACACACATAACTCATCTGATGATGGCCGTGCTGCTCGAAGCAGTCCATGTATCAACAAGGAAGGATACGTAGATGTTCAAGCAGCAAAAGCTTTTTCCAAAAAGTAACACAACAGTTGCTTTCCCTGGTAACTAATTACATTTATGAAGGAGTAATTCAGCTAGTTATTCATTAATTAGCAATTACTTTTTAGGGAAAGTAGTTTTCCTTTAACTTCTCGATGCTTGAAAAGCTCCATACTGATACAGTATTTTTGGAGCATTCCTCAGTGTCTGTTACCTCAGTTTCTGTTTCACATTATATATCTTGTCTCTTATTGTATTCAGTTATGGAGTAAGATGTTTTGCTAATCATTGAACTCTACTTATGTATGCTTTTCAAAATGTCCCAACTTCATTAGTTTTGTAGTTTTGCTAGGTTTGTACATCAAGTTTTGGCAAAAAGAATGAGCAGGGTATATTCCTAAAAGACTGTGGTCCATATTGACAAGATTTCATGCAGTTGCTGCAGATTTGTTGGCTGCTCTCTTGGACTAAGATCTGGTTATGCTGGACCACAGTGAACTCACTGTTATGTTCAAGAAACCAGTTAGAGATTATTTGTGCTTCGTGTGCAGAGAAAATATTCACCACACTATCACACCACCACCAGAATGGGCTGTTTATAGAAGGTAGGATGGATCCAAGCCTTAATGCTGTTCTGACCTTATTTCTTACCCTAGCACCTGAATGTTGCAGCAGAAACTAGCCTCATCAGACCACAACAAGGTCTTCTGCACACCTTGCTCGCTTGTCTACTTAAGTTAGAGTTTCCTGTCCGTCATATGAAATTACTCTTGCCAGGTTCTCTGACCTCTGGCATCAACCAAGCATTTTCAACCAGAGCGCCGCTGATATGTCCACTGGATATTATCTCTCTTTTCAAGCCATTCTCTTTTAACCCTAGAGATAGTTAAGTGCGAAATCCCCGTGCATCAGCAGTTTCTGAAATGGTCTGACCGAGCTGTTAGGCACCGACAACCAAGCCACTTTTAATGTCACTGAAATCACCTTTCTTTCCAACCTCGAGCGTTTCTACATGCCCAAAGGCCTGCAGCATCGTAAAAACAGTCAAATTTGACATATTGCTGGTTGCTTCAAGAACATGATGAGCATTTGAGACAATTACAGCAGTACCTTATTAAAAAAAGGAGCTCAAATAAAAAAAATAAAACAAAAATGTAACAGGTGTGTTTGTTTAGGGAAAAGGTTTACACGATCTGTTTCTCAGTAAAAGAAAATCGCCTTCATAACTGCAATGAACCTCTCATTGTTTTTGCTCATTGTGTCTTCATTGCTTCTTACTCTGTGATTATAAAGGGAAAGGGAGACAAAGGTAGTCATCAAGGCAACACAATAGAAAGTCAGTGGTGTCATAAAACACCTGTTAGTTAAGTCAATGTTTAGAAAGGTTATTATTTCCTCCCGAGATTTGAACACTGAAATTTCTCTAGGGGCCATCTGGGGTAAAGTACACAGCACTTACAAGAAAATTAAGATGAGACAATCAGAAACGAAAAACCTGGTGAATCATCGATTGTACTCTCTTGAATTCTTAATCACCTCACGATCCTTTCAGTTTATTTTGTAGCTCCTTTGACATCCTCAGATAGATGATTACCATCCTTTGATTACTACAAGAGACAAAGGCAAACATTCTTCTAGAGGATAAAAAGGGAATCGCTGAGACTGACACAGGTAAAGACAAATGAAAAATAAATTGGATATTAATATACATATTAATAAACATTAAAGCATCTGATCCATTATCATCTTTACTTTGAAACAACAAGGCAAAGCTTTGAAGTCAACAAGGTAGGAGAATTCAAATCTGATTAAGACATCAGAATGATTAGTGAATTCATTTTAATGTGGGATTTATTTTGTACCTGCTATTGAATTGTTAAAGTGAATAGAGAAATAGGGTCTGTGAACTGCTGTCATGCCTCTTGAAACGCAACATGAAAACTGTTGGAAATGCAGTGCGGATCAAGCTTGACCTGGTTTTTAAAGACTGAACAATATTTTATTGTGGGTGCACTTAGATAACTATCCAATAGGAGACTTAATCGATCAGCAATCAACACAACAATCCTGGATCTGCTACAGGACAGGACTACAGGACTTCCTGTCTGATGGAAGCAGCAGGTGAAGCTGGCAAAACACAAATCTCTGACAGCAGAACCATCAGCACCGGATTTCTCCGCTGTTCTTCTCCATATACACCAACAAATGCATCTCCTCTCATCAGTTGGTCAAGCTTCTCAAGTTTGCAAACAACCCCACCCACATCCGACTCATCTTTCAGGGCTATAAATTAGCCTTTATGAGACGTTGATCACCTTGTGACCAGGTTCAGTGAGAACAACTTAGATCTGAATGCTTTAACAACAGTGGAGATGGCTGTGGTTTGTGCTTTGAAATAATCAATCCCAATCCATCTAAGCATAATATCCCAGCAATGATTAGTAGCACAACATAAGTGTTTATAACTGTATGTCGGGTATAAAACATTTGGAGTTGTTACAGTTATCTTTAGTTCCTTTCTAAGTCAGATTGAACCATTTTACAGCATGGTCTTTGGTCCTTTCTAAGGACTTAAGGTACTGAAGATAGTGTGAAAGCAGGCTGCAGCTTTATCTCTTCCACGAGGAAAGAAATAGGCCTCAAAGCCTCCTGAAATTTGCTGAACATCAAATATAACAATAGAAATATCATAGGTCTGTCAAAGGTCATGAAAATTTGCACCTTGTATAAGAAAGTGTTCCATAGGTATTCAGAACACATGTCTGTACACAATTGTACACACACATAGTTACAGATAGACAGGAATGACCCTCTCTGTCTTGATCCGTCTGATTCCAGCAAGAAATAACGGTAGGAGGGCGAGAGTTATCCTGGCTTCCAATCAGAGCCTCAGCATGCTGCGCAGAAAAAAGCCTCAGGTCAAACTCCATCCATGAGCAGAGGAGAGCTCCACACAGAGAGGGAGAGAGCTGGAGACAGATGGAGAGGATGAAGAAGCATTACTGTATATCAGCAGTTAAACAACCCCCAGAGTAAAGGGAACAAATACTTTTGTTCTAAGCTCACTTAAAGTTCAGACTCTGGCAGAGCAGAAAGCAGTCAGCAGTAGGATCAAAAGCAGGACCAGCTGTTGGTAAAGGGTCTAATTCTTACAAGCATCAGGCTCTTCCTCTCTGCAGACAACCACCGTGTCAGAAGGTCTTCTGAAAAGCAGAACAGGCAGTTTATAAAATGCTCAAAATAAAGTTATACGTGGATTCAAAGGGATCACTATCCAGTTCCTGTCTACAGTGGTCAGGTTTTAAGAGGAGTATGAAGCTGTGGTGTAGTGTTCCCTGGACAAGTGGGTGTACTCTCAATTTTCTTTTTTATTAAGTAGTTAAGACAATGCCCTATCTTAGAAACAGTGACATGTAAGACTACTCTATTTATTTTACCCTTAAATCCATCATTTCTACTTGCTCACTATTATAAAATTATCAGGAATTGATTAGGAGTAGTTTGTAGTTATTACTGGTCACACAAGCAGCATGGATGAAGGTAAAATGTATTTATCATGAGGCAAACATGGTGTTTCAGTTATCTGTGAACATCTACTGAATTATTATTTGAACCTTTATTTAAATAAATCAAATCTGAAATTGACAATGCATCCTTGTTCATATTTTATCTTAAATATATATATATATATATATATATATATATATATATATATATATATATATATATATATGTATGTATATATATATATATATATATATATATATATATATATATATATATATATATATATATGTATATATATATACACAGTATATACCACCCTACATGGCCACATGCCTAACAGCAAGAAGGCTCCCGGTTCGATTCTCGGGTTGGACAGGGGCCTTTCTCTGTGAAGTTTGCATGTTCCTTTTGTGCATCTGTGGGTTCTCTCTGGGCACTCCAGCTTCCTCCCACAGACCAAAAACTTGCTCATTAGGTCAACTGGTCACTCTAAATTGCCCTTAGCTTGAGTGTGAGTGTGAATGGTTGTCTGTCTCTCTATGGTGCCCTGCAATTGACTGGCAGCTGGTTCAAATGGAACCCCGCCTCTAGCCGAATGACAGCTGGGATAGCCTTCCCCCCAACCCTGAAAGGGATACTGGGGTATAGAAAATGAATGCATGAATCTTTTTGATTTTTTGTTGTTGTTTTGAACATGTTCATTGAAATTATACAGCAAAATAATATCACACAGCAACAATTAGTCAACAATGAACATAAATATCTGCATTTACAACACATCAAAAGTGATATACTCTCTGAACCCAGACCTGGGTTTCTGACCTTTGCTCTTTTATTCCAGACAGATGCGCTTTTCACACTGCGGTGTCTAGAATGCACAGAGGAGGCAGCACCATGGCTCTTCAACCAGGTCCTTATTTTCTAGGATCAAACTTGGAAGTTCCTAGGCCATTGATATTAATCATCATCAAGTTTGATATGTTTGAGATCAGAAGGACAACCCTCTGTCTGAGCTTATATTGTTCATAAGGCTAAAGGTCCTCTCACGCTCTGCTGTACTGACAGGGAATGTTTTCATACAGTTCATAGGTGGTTTTAGGTCCTTGTGCTCACTTCAGGGCTCTTACAGTAGGTCCCACATTACATTTAGTGGTTGATCTGTGCACAAGTTAAATAGTTTGCATAGTCGGTTAACTTGTTCTTCACCATGGGAGATGCCGGGTTTTGATGGCCACTTGCTCTGATCGAGGATGCTGAAGTCCATGATGGTCTCACCTAAGCTCAATAATTCACTTACATTACAGTGCAACACAAATTATTTTTTTTTGTTGGTACAAATGAGTACTGAGGGATGTACCTAATAGAGTGGCTGGATTTATCTAATCAGTTCAGTGTTACTTTGTGAGAGGACAGGTCAAAATCTGAATTTTTCTGTCTCTTTGTTCCAGCATTTATGGATCCAACCTTTTGCACTTTTTGTTAAGTAAATTTAAATGGTTGTTTTTTTCTTTCAAAAGGATCCCATTTACCATTAGGATGGTGGTAGAAGTTACTTCTGCTTTAGAACACCAGTTTTATCCTTCGTTTTTAACATGGTTTGAGACAGGGAGTGTAGTTGCAGCCCCAAACAACACATTATCTACATTTCCTTTTTAAAATGAACTTGAAAAAAAAATGCAGTTTCAATTTGAGGATGCATTTTGGCATAACCATTTCTTATAGTAGATTCTCAGAATCCTGAGCAATACTGAGTCAACCTTTCTATGTGAATTCTCCTTAAGTCTTCTGGCTTTGTCTGGCATGCCCTCTAACTTTCCTTGGGTTTATCCAACTACTCATCCAAAGACAGCAGGGGATGGCTCCAGCCTCCAGCAATCCTGAGGGAAGATTACTGCTTGTAACAAAGTTGTTGAGATATTTGCCTTATTAATCACTAGTTCCCCAAATCATTTACATCAATATAACTTGCCCGTCCATTTTTTAAAATTATTATTTCATTAAAAGTGAGCCTAATCTGCATTGTTGCCACTGATTTATTTACATCACAAATAATAAAAAAAAATTATCTAGAGTTTATAAGTCACTTTCATAACATATAATAGGTTCCTGATCATAATTGTTTGTTTCTTTGTCCTTGCCTGCTTTTGTTTGTTGATTTTTCAGTGGGACCTACAGCTGAGAAAAAGTTGGAGTAGAAATTCCTGTGTGTGTGAGGGACGAGCTCAAGTCAGAGGAATGTATGATGGCAGGGGGCTATGTATGCTACTTAAATTTATAAGTAACTTGGATATGAATTATTTTGTACATGATTTGTTTTGTATGCTAGATCTACTTTGTAGTGCCATTTTCATCTACAGTACTACTGTACTACTACTTTACCATGAGCCCCCCCCAAACACCTCACAAAGACTTATGTACAATCCAGGATATTTAATTAAATTCAGACTCAAGGTGTTTTCAAATAAATATAGCATCTTGTAATAAAGCTCTATAATTCTCTTGTATTTAAATCATGAAGGCCATTATCATTCCAAGGTAGTATACAATTTATTTACTTGAGAAATAGCTAATTTTCCCTGTTAACAAGACGAGAATCTCCAAATAGCTGACATTTTAAATGAAAAAAAAAGTGTTTTTTTTAGACTTAAGTCGTAGCTCATGGCATTTTTCTGAATCAATCTTTGAACAAAATTGTTGGATTGTTTTGTTTTTCTTCCTGAGAGATATTTTTTTCAATTAAGTAATCTCTTTAAAAGCCTTCAAGAGAGCTAATTAGGTATTGTTGACTAAAGAGTATGTTTTGATTTAGTTGTCTTTAAATAAATGGGAATTCCCCCCCTCTCTGCCAACAAGCTTTTAATTGAGCTGTCTGTAAAAGCAGGAGAAGTTTGTCTCAACATGAGCTAAAGGTGATGCTGTGCAGCCTTGAAAACATGCCTTTGTTGGATTTAATTATGAATTAATGCACCTTGATTTAGCTGTGTTTGTTGAATTTCCATACATACTCTTAAATAGGTGTTTATAAATGCTCCAAGAAAAATAATTCTAATGTGGTCATGATGTGAATTTGTACTTATTTTCTTACATAAAACGGTGTGACCCAAAGCTTGCCACAACATATTAGTATCTGATATCATTGTGAATATAATCATCTCAATGCTCCTATCCTAGCATAGCCTCCCCGGCATGTAAATAACAATAAATTTGACAAGATCTGGTTGCCTATCACACTAACCAGTATAACCGGTGGAAACAAGACAGCTTGGTTTCATAAATCAGCAGCATTATAGCCTGCAAGCTGACAGATATTATTCTCCTCCTGAGTCAGGTTTGATCGTACAGGTTTTCATGAGGTCATGTGTCTGTGCTGTTTCTGCAAATGTCACATGTGTTATTGCAATCTGGCTAAATCGTTGCATTCAGAGAATTCTTTAAGAATCAGTTGACATTTACTTTATGTTTTCATGACTTCCATGTCATCAAAGTCAGATAGGATTTAAAGACTAATAAGTGTGTTATCAGCATTGAAGGATACTTTACAAAGATCTTATTTCATACATGCAGGCACTTGGTCTAATGAGAGAGTAAAGCTGTTGAAAAGTCTCAGTTATCCCACCAGTCTGGTCTGTCTTGTTATTTTTTCAAGTAAATACATTCAGCATGATAAATATGTAAATATTGCAAAATCTTGTGCAGTGTGTGATGCAGTGGTGATTGCTCTAAGACTGCAAGGGAAGCTCAGCTTCCCCTAAAATGTCGCAAAAAAGTGGTGATACGTACTGCTGTGTGTACATTTCATTGACTAAATATGCACTAGAATACCTTCATCTTTTGTTCAGAATGAGCTACTTATCACAGGTAACTGGAGCGACTTCCTTCTCATTCATCCCTGCAGTGTCTCAGCGCTTTAACACAGTCGGACGCTGAGCGTCTTCTGACTTTGATGGGGAAGCGTAGAGTGGGTTATTCCACTGTGGAAACTGGACGGTCATTGGATAAACGCCGAGCTTTGTCCTGCCCATCGGACGCTCAGCGTCTCTGGGGGTCTATGAGGCAGTGGGCTGGCCTGAACGCTCGGCTTCTGCATGATGATTGGATGATCTGTCTGAGGCCAAATCCCTTTTGATTGACAGTGAAATGAGCCAATCAGCGATCTTGAAGTATAACACTCCACCGGAGCATGTTCTAAGTTTTACATTCAGTTGTTCTGGAGAGGAGCTTCTCCTGTTTAAAGCGGCTCAAGTCTTACACCCACAACACAATGGGCCATGGCAGTCTAGCTCTGCTGGCCATTGAAAGAACACTGGTAAAGTCCCTGGAAAAGACACCTAGTTGGTACGACAGGGTCACAGATCATTTTCTTGAAAAAGAACGGAGCGTAGAACTTACATTTAAATAAACAATTTTATGATGTAGGCCGGATAAAAATGAGCTTCTCCTCCTTGACTGACCAGCAGCCGCCACTGGTGTGATGATGGTATATAGAGTTTTCATCAAGACAGCTTGTGTGTCAGCATTAAAGTAATTTATTTTGGTATCACCAGTATGTAAGACAAAGAGAAAAACTTTTTGGTGAATAAGTGGGTACTACCTTTTATGATCAATTTTAATTGACTGTAGAAAAGGCAGTAGAAACTACAATGGCATATTTTTCCTAATCCTGTTACATTAGATAGTCCTACTTTCAGTAGTAAGATATATAAATTGATAGTCAGATAGGCTGATAGATGAATTTGATTTGTTAAATCTTAGGTTAGGATCTACAAATTTACCAAGTTTTCGCTCTGTGTTTTGGTTAGTTTAAGGCCCCATTTACATGTCAACAGAAATGGACGAAAACTGAGAGTTTCAGTTGTGCTTTTGCCTTCCATTTATGCAAGAACAGTGCTGGGACTGTCTACATCTGAAAATTTTTGAAACCAGGATCCAGAGGGAAATGTTTTGAAAACGTTTTCATTTTATCCTCGTATCCTTGTAAACAGGCATCAGTGTTTCCAGATTTGCAGCGCATGAACAGTACTCTTTCAGATAAAAATTGCATGTGCATCCCAGGAACATCACCACCAACAGCAGCTTTGGCCATCTACCGAGCAACATGTGTGCTGCATATTGTGCTCAGTTTGTTATCCATACAAAAAAATCTAGACAAATTTGTTGTCCAGACAAAAAACTCCTGTGTCTTCCTGCATCCACTCGTAATTGTTGTTCTTGAACAGTTTGTCTTCACCGGAAAGTGTTTGCGTGTCATAACACTGCTGTTTCGTCACATACTTACATTGCCATCTACTGGCCTGGAATGCATGTTACAGCATTTTCAGTCATTTTCATGCCTCCCATGTTTCTGGTAACAATGTTTTCATGTAAACCGGTCAAAAGACCCTTAATATGGCCAAGGTGAAAACTATTCCTTTCTGCTGTTGTCTGCTTCATGTCCGGTTTCATATGATTGTCACAGCAAGACATTTTCCAGGTTAGATTCAAAGGGGGATTGGAGTTCTCAGCAGGAAAAACTGTCAAATATAAGTCATATTGAGCACTCAGTGTTCTCTAAAGATGCAAAGATCTGAAACAATATCAGAAGTTTTAAAGTTAGTCTAGAATTAATCAATGATCAAGTAAGGCCTCATTATATTTCATTTATATTTTTATTTATATGTTTGCTTTTTAAAGCTGGGGTTGGCAATTTTGGAAAACTAGCATGAATTTGAAAGTAGCATCTCCTCAGGGCTCTGCCGAGCCAAACTGAGCTCATAGCCTGAATGGGCCGGTAATGCTCCAAAGTGATGGATGCCAACCGCCGTAAAACCGAAGAAGAAGACAAAGCCTCGCGAGAACGTCCACCTGCAGTAGCCTGGGTGGCAGCTATCGCGAGATTAGAGCAGCAGAACAAACTTAAAAAAACAGAGTTTATTTTAGATTTCTTGTAAATCTGTCTTAAAATGTGAGGGATACTGGAGCTTGGTTGGGGTTGTGGGACGGCTCACAGCGGGCTTCCCGTATTTTCAAAGACAAAACTTGAAAGTTAAGCAATCTCCCGCGGACTCTGTTACGTATGACCTCGGCTACACGCACCGAGTCTGTGCACGCCGGGAAAATGCACACGCAGTAATGGCGACGGGATGTGATTGGTTTAAAAACAGGTGTCCCAGCATGATTATTGGTTGGGGTTTTCCCTGTTTTACTCCTGCTGTAGATAGCTGATATTTTTCGCTCTGTTTTAAGAACACATTATGAGTTGATTACCAACGGGTCATAAAGACCATTTTAACCAGTATTACAAAAAGTGTATCTAAATCAAGTTGCCAACCCCAGCTTTAACAAGACATTTTGAAGTGCTTTTCGAGGAAACATTTTTTGTATTTATAATTTAGTTAATTCCACAGTTACATGCTTAAATGCTTAGAAAGTCAGAGAAACTTCACTAGAAACTGGAACCTCTCATTCTTTGAATGTTGCATATAACCCACTTTTTCAGTGTTTTAAAAAGGTAGGATACTCTGGGGGAACGTGCACGAACTCTTGTTTTTCCCTCACAACAGATTAACCCATGATACTTTTTTTCTAAGAACATACATTTCCACCCTTTCCTCTTTTTTAAATATTAACAGATTATTAATTGAAATAGTAAGAGCACATTTGACAGCAGAGAACTCGTTATATCTCCATGTCTAGTTAAGAGAACAAAGAGTAATGAGGGACACCTTGGGGAGTCCTACACTTGTGACAGACTAAACACCATAAAACCGTTTGAAAAATGAACAGATAACAGAAATGGACAATTTATTCTGATGAGATGAAAAGACAGCAAAGACCTCTGAGGAGTTCAAAGAGAGCTTTGTTGAAACTTTCAGGTGGTTGATCAGCCTCATCTCTCCCTTTTTACTTTAACTCAGATGTCTGAATTTGATGTCCCAAGGTTCAATTGTACTGAGGGTGGCTGAAGTCGGAAAAAAAACAGAGAAACAGAAAAAAATGCGATGACCCCCGCCCCAGGTATCGAGCAGGCAACAGGAAGTGTACCGGTCAGGTCAGGACATCACATTTCTTTTGTCTATAAATGGTGGTATAGAAGTATATTTGGACCAGTTAATTCAACAACTGGAGGATTCTGAGAATAATGTAGTGACTGAGAAGGATTAGTGTGGATCCTGATGGAGAGGTAAAACCCTTTCTGCATAAAGAATCATTCATGTACATTACGTTGTGTTTTAAAACCTTGATCTGCTGTGTGGTTGTTCAAAGGTGTCACTTCTTGTTAGGTAGGGTAGCCTCATACAGCCCTAAACAGGGATAACACAGTGGCGCAGTGGGTAGGCACACTTCAGTTTCTTCCACAAACCAAAACCATGCTTGTAAGGTGAATTGCTGAAGTAAAATAGCCTGTAGTTGTAACTGTAAGGACAACATTTCTCTCTCTCTCTCTCTCTCTCTCAATGTGGTCCTGTGATTGACTGGTAACTGGTCAAGGTCTAAAGCCAACCACTTGCCAAGTGTTGCCTAGAATAGTCAACATGTTGGATGGATGGATGGACATCCCCCTAACGGCTTTCCCAGTACAACTTGTTGATTTGTACAGAGAGGGAAACACATTTTAAAGAATAATATGAAATTAATCCAGAACCAGTGCATGAAAGCTAAAATCAGATGTCCTTACAGTACATCTGTCATCTTAGTATCTACTAAACTTGGCTTAGACATATTAAAAAATGTGCAAGAACTGCAGGAGAATATGGGTATATTTAGATGTTAAATATCAAACATTACTTACATGCACAGCAGCAGAAAAATATGTTCAGCAGGAAGGTCAAACTCCAGTAGCAATCAGTTTGTACAACAGCAACAAGACTTGGGTGTTCGAAAGTCTGATGGCTTGGGGGACTAAGCTGTTACAGGACCTGGTGTTCCTGAAGTCAACAATGATTTCTTTGGCCTTGTCAACATTCAGGATCGGGCTGTTGTCACTGCACCAGCCCACCAGGAGGAGGAGAGGAGGTAGAGCAGCTGGCGGGCTGGTGCCAGGTAGTTGTCATCCCTGATGAGGCCCATTACTGTTATGTCATCCGCAAATTTCATAATGTAGCGTATTATTATCCCATTAGAGGGAATACAATTGATAATAGGCCAAAATTTAACAGTTAACAGCTTTAAAAAAAAATAAGTAATATTTACAGAGACAGACAGATGGACATACTATAGACAGATAGACAGATAAGACAGATAGATAGATAGATAGATAGATAGATAGATAGATAGATAGATAGATAGATAGATAGATAGATAGATAGATAGATAGATAGATAGATAGATAGAATCATCTACATCTACCCTAAAGTCTAAGGAGGAATACACATGAGCTCTCATATGACATAAAGTTGCTTTAAAAACTAAGTGTGACCCACACTGCAAATTTAGAATAGAATAGAATAGATCTTTATTGTCACTATCAACACTTGTTAGGCAACAGGGTTTGTACAGTGAAACATTGTTTGGCATCCTCTATGGTAGCGTGTAAGTATAAAAGAGTTGGAAAAATAGATAATATACTAAAAAATATATAAGAATATAAAATAAAATAAAACAAAAGAGCAGAGTGAGATTTTATGCACAGGTACCAGATCCTGAAAACTGTCCAGAGAATGTGCCCACTGTAACTTCAGCTGTGCAAGTAAAAGTCCAGCGCATACACACATAAAGTGACTTTACAGAGTTTGGGGACACACAAGACAAACATACATGAAATGGCTGTACAACAAACATGGAATGGCTGTGCAAAAAATGAGCAAATACACATATGAGTAAATGAGCATATACACATATGGGTAAAGTGACTCTTTACCTGGTTTCACCTGGTTAAGAGAGACACTGCATGGCGTCCTATATTTGTGACAGGCTAAACATCGTAAAACTATTTCAAATATGAACAGATAACAGAAAAGGACAATTTATTCCGAGGAGATGAAAAACAGCAAAGACCTCTGAAGAGTTCAAAGAGAGCTTTGTTGAAACTTTCAGGTGGTTGATCAGTCTCATCTCTCTCTCTTTTTTACCTTTCACTTAGAAGTGCTCTTTCAATGTAGGGATGAAAGGAATGTAGCTGAGGTCGCAAGGTACAATTCTACCGACAGTGGCTAAAGTTGGGTCAAAAATGATCAGGGAAAAAAGGCTGTGATGATCTTTGCCCCGTATATGAAATCGGCAATTGCAAGCTTTGAAACTCTCTGAGATAGTCCCCCTCACCGAGTTCAAAGACCAGGTTATTGTCATGGGAAGAAAAGGAAGTGGGACTATTGATCCGCTCCAAAAGATGCTGCTGGATTTCAAACTGATCATTTTCCCACTCAGTGTCTCACTGTAGATGCAGTTATAGTGTGAATTAGAGTCTTCATGCAGTATTACATGACACAACAGACTATTTATTGAATATTTCAGCACTTTACAGCACTCTTTCTCTAATCTTAACCTCTGCATCAATACTGAAAAACTCAAAGTGCAGCAAAACACAATTTAGGAAATGGGAGACTTCTATTTCTTTGAGTGGATCAGCTTTGAATTTGATGTAGAGCTCCATTAATCCACCATCATGAGCTTAAGTTGATTGTACCCCAAACTACAGATGCCATCTTAGCTTAAAAAGCACGAAAAAATATTTTATCTGAGATTCCACTCAGTCACTGCTGTGGAAATAGTTTACCTGGGAGGTTTTCTTGCCACTTAAAAGGTGCTTATGGAGGCAGTTTGCAGCTTCAAAGGTTGACTTCTATCTCAAGGGCAACCATATTTCCAAGAAGACACACTTTCACACATGCACACTCTCAGGGAGGCACAAGCACACACAAATCTTTGGGTTTGCAGGCAAAGACACTCACACACCAACATGTACACCCACAAACACACACGTACACACACACACACACACACACAGTGCTGAGAGTCCAGAGTACCATAATGGAACTCTGAGAGGGTTCCCTTTGCCCAATGCGTCCTGTTGTTTTTGTTTCACAGAATCTCTCTTGTTCATCGTCTCCCCAGCCTGAGTCGTGGGGCATCAAACAAAGGACATTACAAGTGAGAAAAGGAAAAAGCAGAAGTAGCAAAGAGAATAAGGGAAAAAGAAAATATCAAAACCATGTTGTGGGTGTGAAAGTAAGGCTGTGAATCAGCCAAGAGGAAAAAGAGCAGAGAGGTGAGAAGTGGCAAGAAAAAAAAAGAAGAGTTGAAAAAGTGTAAAGTAGCACTAGTCAAGGAGAAGTTTCATCCAGCAGGTGATGGAGACAAAGGGACAGGAAGCTGCTGAGATGAAGGAAAGAGGATCCTCCAGGGGCAGCCTTTTTGGGTTGGAAGTAAGGGGGAAGTGAAAAACAATGGAGAGGGAAATGAAATAAAGTGAGAGATAGATTTTCAGCTGTCAGTGCACCTTCCAACCTTTGACTTACGTAATAATACATTTTTTTTCAGTCAGTTCATGAGTATGTAGTACAGACAAGGTACGATCACTGCACAATTAGGCAATTCAACTGGACAAAGCCGTAATTGCTATTTTAGTAAGTTAAAGATAGCTGGTAGGAAAAGTAATTTACAGAAAGCTTTAGATTACATACTGAACTAAAAGCAGCGCAGATCTCCGCCAGCACCACAGTCCTCAACCGTATTGTGATGTTCACCATAAATATTAGTCCTACCTTTATTTTATATAATATTTCGATTCCTTGACCATGAAAACATAAACATATGCTCAAATTCCAAAAATGGTCCTATCTCGCAGTGTTAAAGAATCCTTTAAAATATTCCTGGATCCAGACAGTGATCCGGAACAATTGTTTGTTCCTTGTCCCAATCCGGACATTTCCTGATAATTTCCGTCCATAACTTTTGGAGTTTAATAATAATGATGA
The DNA here is from genome assembly GCA_036419115.1 of Scarus forsteni. Classification (NCBI taxonomy): domain Eukaryota; kingdom Metazoa; phylum Chordata; class Actinopteri; order Labriformes; family Labridae; genus Scarus; species Scarus forsteni. Next base: position 7,440,991 of record JAZDUH010000471.1, read on the forward strand.
TAATAATAATAATAATAATAATACTAATAATAATAATAATAATAACAATAATAATAATAATAATACATTTTATTTAAAAGTGCCTTTCTTAACACCCAAAGACACTTTACAAAATACATAATAAAAGCACAGTGCATTAAAATCTTAATTAAAATAAATAAAAACAACATACCAGAGTGACTCAGTTAAATGAGGGTGGAAAATTAAAGAGTATATGCAGTTTGGAACAGATGGGTTTTGAGATTTGATTTGAAGTTGGGAAGGGAGTCAATATTTCTGAGGTCCGGGGGGAGAGAGTTCCAGAGTTTGGGAGCAGATTGGCTGAAAGCTCTGCTATCCATGGTGCTGAGATGAAGGGAGGAGGACGACCTGAGGGAGCGAGAGGGGGTGGCGACATAACTTTACTGGCGGTAACCTCCTTGGCAGGGGTTGTTATTGGTAACATAATGGAGTACCTTGGCATACTCAAATACTACATTTTCTACACATAGTTAAGAGTTTTTGAAGTGGGTGTAATTTTCCCTAAGACTCAAGGAAGCAGACTCATTACTAAGTCCTATCCAAAGAAAGACCAAATGCCCCCAAAATACACAAAAAGAGCAAATTAGAGAAAGACAGAAATCTTCTGTATGTCAAAAACAGAATTGTGAAATGTGTGTCACTGCTGCCATTTGTGTCAGATGCTAACATTTACAGGCTAAGTGGTAACAAAAACCGATGGGTCATCTGTGAGGTGCCAAAACCCCTGAAAATTCAAAAACTGACCCTGAAACACAGTGAACACTATTGTGAAGAGTGGCAGAAAGACATACTATTAGGGTTTATGCCCTTTTATAAGGCGCAACATCATACAATCTGTAATTCTTTTGCATATGTGATAATTGGTCATACTATCATAAGTATTCCATATTGACTGGGAAGAGCTATTTGGGATTATATCAGTTATGTTTCTTTTAAAGTTCTTAAATTGTATTTCAAAGCCTTACTTTATATTTGGTTATTTGAAATACATCAAACCACAAATTACACTACCCAAAATTCTCAACATCCGTGACTGTTTTAAATTCCTCATTAGATACTAGTGCACTTGCAGGGAGGCTGTTTATGCTCGGTTCTAAGGGTTGCATTCATTACAGAGATTATATGTTCTCAAGAAAGGACAGGGACACATATAGTGTTTTTATAAGGCTTGTTCAAGTAAATGCATAATTTAGTTTTTCAATTCTGGTTGAATAAGCTGCAGACTACGTTAGATAAATCCAAAACAAAATAAGAATGAAATTAAAAGAAAAACAACAACAGTAGCAACAGAAAGTGGTGTTTATTCACTCCAAATGCTCTGCCAAATTAAATCTCTTAATTTTCAATTTATAACAAATTTAAAAATCCCAGAAAAAAATAACAAGTCCCCTTGTTGACAAACAGACTGGAAATAGCACTGCAATATGTTGAATAAGTTAAACAGCGATTAAGGCTTCACCCCAGGAGAGGTCATTGACCTAAGCAGCACTGTTTGTCTCCAATGCTTTTAAAATTCAGTCTCTAATGTCACAGGAAGAGGTGCAGATCATCAGGGCATAATCTCCCTCACCTCCGTTTTCCACAGGCAGGGCACCTACATTATTCAGTCATGTCAAGCTGTGGATGGTGGAAATCTCAGACAGTTGCATCATGGGGAAATGTTGTACCTGACCCATGAATCAGGAGGGCAAGTCTGCCCCCGTTGACCTTCCATGTGGTGCGTGAAGGGGTGAGGTCAAAAGTCGCAGCTAAGCTCCCAGGCTGGCAGTATGAATAAGGCTGTGATTGATGTGGGGAAGCCGAGGGGTCGAGCCCTGCTCTCTCCATCATCAGGGTACACTGAAAGTGGGATGCGGTGTAATGTACATACACACAATGCAGCCACACATGTAGCGCCTCTGCACATATTTTCTTTCTCAGAGGTGACTGTCAGTGGAGCTTTTCCGCCACCCGTCAGCTCACACACCTTCCCTCCCAAAGTGTCCATCAATCCTCCTGTCGGCTGCTGACGCTAATCAACTCTGACAGTCAAAACTCACCTTCCTTTCCGTCTCGTCATCCTTCCATCTTACTTAACCTCGCACTCACTTCTATTTATCTGTCTCTCTTTCTCCTGTCCTTGGTGTTACTCAACAGTCATTTCATGCCAACGGGTGACATTGAGGAGATTATTGTATTTCTATTTCTCTGTTTCTACACACCAGGGAGCAATTTTCTAAATGACTCAATTAAAACATAATTATGAGCCGACTACAATCACAGATCTGATACAACTGCTTTCATGTGGTGATTTCATGTAAACTAATGTGAGCCCATCTAAACTCACTCTTATCATCTTGTTGTTGTTGCATTTTATGGGAGCAGCACGACAGAAATCGAAATGGCATACCAAAATGAAGTAAAATTACTCCAAAGTGTCTGAAAATGAGAGCCTACAGTGGTGTTCCACCATTTTAGTGCCATAAGCTTGAATACTCTCCACACAAAGTGTCCAAAGTGTTTGAAATAAAGCATCAAAGTTTGAAAGACCAGTTTTAATGAAATGTATGGATTTTCAAAGGAAGCTAAATTAAATGCTAAATTAAATCTGAAGATTTTGAATAGTTTAGCTTAATTATAATTTCAATACACCAGGCAATTGTAAATTAAATACAAAATAAAAGTCATTATAGTCGTTTTAATTCATAAAATATTAAAACAGATATGCAGGGTTGAATACCTTCGAATTTTCAAACTGCATCTTTTTAGTTATGAGATCATGTTCTGGTGCTTAGATCAATGTAAAGCAATAGTTTATGTGAGTCGTAGAGGTGATCTTTGTCTTAATTATCTTATTGTCATATTCTTATGCTCCACTGTTACTGTTATTAAGATGGATCAATATTTTGTTTGTTACTGTTGCAGAAATTCCACATTAAAAGGCCATTCCCCCCCAAAGTCACATTTGGCAGAGAATAAAAAGACACAGCACTGATCAACGTATGGGATAAATCTTTTTGTAAGCAGTGGTTTTTAGTTACACATTTGCTTGGGTGTTTTTGTTGTTTGTGGCCAACAAAAATGTGTTTAATTTCATTATGGTGGGAAGGTAAAAGTGAATATGTAAAAGTAAGAAAAGTCTAGATAAAGTTTTTAAAAGTATTCACTTTGACTTCAGAGTTTCTGTACGTACCTTGTGTCTTACTATCAAATCAATATCAAATCAAAGTTTCCTCCTTCCTGTTTGCATAGAAATAAGAATTCCGAATAGAAGTTTACATGGAAAACACGTTTATTCGCCTCTATTCAAGGTCTGGTGGTTGGGAATGGTTCTGATTGGACAGGGGTGGAGGTGACGTATTTATGTCTACTGGAAGAAAAAATACTTCAGTGATCTCCACCATGTTTTTTAGCGTCTCTGTCGGGGAAACCTTGTCCAACTTGGTTGCTACACCTTTAAATAGGTCTGCATGTTTATGGTTAGGTCAATTCACTCTTCCTGATTTCCAATATTCCAAATTGTCTCAGCTCAAGTCCAACACTTAAGCAGCCATCCTGTTTCCATCATCATCCCGAGAAGACAGGGCAAATGAGCATGCACAGATACACTAGAATAAATTTAAAGCAGAATGAATGTGTACATGATAGAGGAATTATTTAATTTGAATTTAAAATCTTAATAAACCAGCCACTTAATTTGGACTTAAGTTGTCTTCAGAATTATTATTTTTATTTGGAATCAGGTGTTTACATGGTCAATTTTATGTTTTTTAAAGAGGATTTAAGTTTAAGTCGGAATAACCAGGATATATTTGTCAGTATCATGGAAACAAAGGCTGTTACGTGAAAGACTGATGCATAAAGAAGGAACCACTGCTTCATAAAACAATTCTTTTTTTGTGGGTCTAATTCAAGTTCTGTGCCAATTACTTGTACTGGACCATTCCTACTGTAGGACATAAACAGGGCAGTTCATCCACCTGACAAGAGATAAATTCTGCTTTAGATAAATGAGACTAAGTTTGATGAACTCATTCAATCGGTGACTGTGTTTACTGGTGACTTGGAGTTGACACCATGGTTTGATATTGCCCCCTGCTATGTTTGTGTTAGCTTGGTTTCCTTGGCTGTATTTTCTCACAGTAAACATAACAGAGTATACCCTTTCTTTTTCAAGTGTTTGGACTACGACATCTATCAGTACAGTCAACCCAATACACCTATACACCAAGACAGTTATGACAGTGCAGACGGGAGAATATCGTAGAAACAAAGTTCAGATGATGCTGATGGTGAGGTTTGACCTCTGGTCATTTGCTGTCAAAGATGTTTGATTGTGATTACTATTGTTTTTTATTTTGGTACTGTTACTCTGACATAGCAGGTAGTTATATAAAGCCTGAGGTCTTTTGCACCCTCTAGTGGTATCCTGCAGCAACACGCAACATATGCCGGTAAAAATACACAGAAAAACGCTCATGACAACAAAGGACGCAAACGCGAACACAAGAAAAACTGCCAATGCATAAAGCCAGCCATAATCAAATTACACAGAAAGACAGGCTTCTCAGCTTCACCTATCTGTGTTGGGCACTTTCTATCTTTGTTTCTTTCTTTCTTAGGCAACACATCATACTCCATTAGGGTGTACTTATAAAACAAGTAATCATTTCAGATATGAATACATTTGACATCCCAGAGTACACAAAAGAGTTCACATTGCTGGTTGTTTCAAGCAACACCAGAATGCTTTGCAATAAATTTGCACTGTGTAAGATCACTTTTAGTTGCTTTTCTCCAATCTGTGAAAACGCTATGGCACAAATGTAAGTGGTTCTCAATTTGTAAAGATATCTTATGGGTACAGATTTTACTGAATAGTGTTCTCAGTTCAAATTTACACGCAAGTAGCAGAGACAGGCGGAGCAAACAGCTTAATCTGTTTTTTACTGGTTTGTGCCAACTCCTTGGTGCTAGAATTTACATTTTGTGTCTTTTCATGTTTCTAATTCAGATCAGGATCTGGAGCAGCTACAAAGCAAATTCCAGAAAATGCTTAAAAAAGCAGAACATTCCAGTCAGTAATCAAAGTTTTCTTGAGTGTTTTGTATTCTTTCAATACCCTCCTGCTGCCATCACCTCTTTTCTTTCATCTCCTTTTATCCTCTTCACTCCTCTCCTCACCTTTTACCTCTTTTTCTCTCTGTCTTTGAAGTTTCATGCTGTCTTTTTCTAATGCATACGATAACTGCTCATTAGGGATTACAGTCCCGGCGGCATTGCTGCAGGGGTTAATGGCCATGTAGACCTTGACCACAGAGGTCTTAATGGAACCAGGAGCAGGTTCAGCAGAGGTGATGGGACTCTGAAGAAGCCACGACACCACTTATGGAAGCTCACACAGCAGGAGAAGTGCATGTACAATTAAAACCCATTTTCATTTGCTGCCCTTCAGTTCACTCAGGCGGTTATAATAGATTGAAAAACTCAATTTGTATGAAGCTTCCTGCATATGAAGTGCCAAAGACGAATTAATGAATTATTTTTTTTCCCCATATTTATCTTTCCCCTTTCTTCCATTTCTCCTCCTGCCTCTCCTCTCACTTTGACAGGCTCCGGAACTTTCCTCTACTTCAATCCATAATAACAAATTTATTTTGTTATGCTAGGCAACATAAATGCACAAGAAAGCTCATTTGCATGTAAGTTGGTGCAGGTGCCACACAAACACCTGCGCACACAAACACAACAAAAATCAGACGGCACTGACTTCCAATCCCTTTTTCTCCTCCTCCACTTCCCTCTGTGTAATAAAAATGTTAATTGAAACAAAGTCTGCCAGGAGATATATGATTATGTGTGTGTTTGAGTGTGAATGACAGCGTGATGAGGGTGTGTGATGGATTTAAGGTTTTCCATCATTCTCCCACACATGCTTTCTTCTTATCTGTGGATTATTTAGGTTGTATGTGTGGTATGTGTGTGTGTTTCGTGTGTAGGTGTGTGTGTGTAATGTATGTCTGTGTGGTTTTGTGAGACAGCTTGTGGCTGTGCTCTGTAATGCTGAGGAAGAGAGCTCAAGCTCGGCAAGGAAAGTCATTAATTTTTATCTGTTCTGACGATTCAACTGTAACTTCACAAACAACGGAGCCCACACGGACGCACACACGCCACTTTTATTGGGACTCACATATATGGCTCAACAATCTGCTAATGGGTGTGTGTTGGTGTGTGTGTGCTGACAAAGGAAAAACACATGCTATGCTACTCATATCATGACATGCTACTTACACATTAAAATACATTAACTGCTGATGTGAAGGAAGCTTTAATTCGAGTACAGTGTGTCTCCCACTCTGCTGATTGGCCAAGCACACAGCTGATTCAGAAAGAGCCCCCTCCCTCATTAAAGGCAGACCATGTTTGATTATTATAGTTTATGTTAGGGTTGCTCCATGCTCTAAGTGAATGCTACATAATTGAGCATTAGTGACCAAATCAGGTTCATTACGTTGAATCATGTGTGAGTGACTGAAGTGCCCACGAGCCGCACTGTGAAGATGTCAAAGGGGGTTTGATGTTTTGCCTCAATGCCCTGCCTCTGTTTTCCTCTCTGCTGCTCACATTAGCGTAGACTTGGACCACATATAGAGGGACTGACATTGTGCCTGAAGGATTTTCTTGGTTTTCTTCGGCTTTTCTCACTCAGTAAAGCTTAGTCATTTGTTTTGCATAGTGGATATAAAGGAGCATTCAGCTATTTCCTTTGGTGAAATGCTTCTCTTTCACTTCTGTGCAGAGGAGAAGCTTTATTTTGATCAGAGAAAGCTGTGTATCGATGAGATTTCAAGTTGACCTCTGAACAGTAAAATCACTACATGGCTGTTATCACCTTTGCAGTGAAAGCACTTGATCGACTGTTAACAAGAGGAAGCCCAGAACACATAATCAAATATTTAACGGTGAAAGTGCGAACAGCAGGCGTGTGATACTGCACAAAGCAACACAACATCTGACACTTTTGTTCAGAAAGTGCACATGGTCGGGCAGAGACAGATTAATGCTTCTCTTGGCTTCTCCACATGCCCACACTATGAAAAAAGCCTCTGATGAATATTTTAATGGCTTATTTAAGCACACGCAGTGAAAATAAATAAATTAATAAACAAATCGTCACAAACAAGATAGTTGTGAAATCAAGAACAATTTGCACTGTAAGGTTGTACCACTTTTATTCCTGCCATGGGCCCATTTCGTTTTCTTTGATAAGAATAATGTATTTCTTTATTCATGTAGCAACTGTTTTGTAATAATTTGATTAATTATTTTGAAACAAATGCAGGATTGATCAGAACAGTGATCACAAAAAAATGTAAGCTTTTGCGTAGAAAGCTAGCATCATCATAATTCTGAATCTAAGCCACAAACCGTATCACCAACCCTATTAATGATTGTATTGGTTTAAATGTCAACACCATTGACTATTAATGAAAAAATCTGCACAATTATCAGAAAATCATGTTATAACATAGTAAAACTATGACAAAGACAGTTGTCAAACAATACTTGAGTCTTCAGCTCCAAAAACAAAATTTGAAAGAAAGATACATTTGTATTTTCATATATATCAAGAAAAAAGCAACAGCAGGAAGTTTTTGTTGCTCTGAGGCCAGATTGCAGAGGTATAAGCAAACAAAAAATGACTTTTCTGTTTCACTGTAGTGTATTTATTAATTCAATGTTCTAAAAATGAGAATCAAATGTATTTTTCAACAAATAGTATTACAGTGATTTGAACCTGCACATTGGTCTTAAAAGTTTGATCTGTCAGTTGAATAAAATTTAATTAAATTAACTCTGTATGCATGAATTTTAGTAAGGCGTATTTTCCACAGTATTCAATTAAAAATAGTAATAGAAAATAATTTGAAAAAATAATCAGTCAACATCATTAATTATAATGTTACAAAATAGTTTTAAGCAAATTTTTAAAAAAGAAGCAAATATCGAAATGGTTTATATAAAATAAAAATAGAAAACAGATAATAGACAGACTTTTCTTAAAGATACCTGTTTTTATGTGTGAGTGACTGTATGCTTTTTTGTGTTTACATATGCATCTTTGTGCAGGTTCATAAGTGGGGATGTGAGCTCAGCGATTCTTCATGCTTCACTTGTCTTCAGGTACTCACACACTTTAACATATTTTGCTGCAATAATCTCACAGTTTGGCATTTCTATTTGATACATTTGGGGTTTTCAGAACATCAGTTGTATGCTAAAACTCTATGAATATGCTCATTATTTTTAAAATGTATTCGTCTCTCACAGCCTGCAGTGCAAGGGAGGATGTGAGGAACTAACTGTCCGTGTCACAGGGGGTACAGTATGTCCTCCTCTGGGAGCCAGCTCTTTGTGTGACGACCTACCTCTTTTGTTAATTTGTGGTTCCTGAGTCTGCATCTCATCTGGACATTTCTTAGTGAAGGATCTTTCAACAGTGCTGAGGTAATCTGACTGTTGGAACACGCTTTTTGGGGCCAAAACATATTTAATTAGTTAAGAAGTTGCCCCTCCCAAGTCATTTACATATATATATGTGTATATATATATATATATCTATATCTATATATATATATATATATATATATATATATATATATATATATATATATATATATATATATATATATATATATATTATTGATAATTTGATTGAGTCAAATGTGAGGGGTGTTGGAGTCTTGGGTTCAATTTGGTTGCATCAAGTTATTTATGTGGTCTTTGTGCTCTCCAGGCTGCCTCATGTGATCTGGGAGGAGCATTTGGAGCAGGTTTTTCCTCTGGATTCAGCTCTCTGCAGCTCAGGGCAATGTGCTGGTGGGGCTTGGGGTCACTTGTTTTCAAATATCTGTACAATTTGGGTTCTTTTTATAATTTTTAATTGACCAGGTTCTGGTCCACTTGCACTGTTTGGGGTCTCTGTTTTTGTTTGTTTAGCTTGAAACATAATATGAACAATACACATACTATTACACACTATCAGGATAACTAAAGCTACACTGAATGCATTCCATAGAGAGCCCAACAAAACTATTTAAAACAAGAATTCTACACAATCATATTTTGTCTACGCATTAAAGAATGCAAATGAGAGGGTCTTGAGGAAAGTTTGGTGACAGTTTTAGGGATCCGAAGACACAATAATTTTGAGCAAAGTTTCAACAAACAAGCACACACGTTTGGAGGCACAAAACACATTAGCCCAACACATGGAGTTACAATTATACTGCGCTGCATACTGAACTTCTCATAGTTAACAGACACAAACTCTAAACTGCAGTCATATAATAAAAGAGTAAAAAAAAACAACATTTCAAATTCTGCTCAGATAAAGACATCATTAGATTCACATTTGTTTTGGATGCCTTTTACAGTCAAAAAGCCAAAAAGTGCAGTGATCACTTAGTCGTCCTGTGGAGTCTAACGTGTTTAACAAGAAACAGCATGAGGGAAGCACAATGGGTATTTCAAAGCTCGGAGATGAATTATGCTTGCGCAAAAAAACCTGCAAAGATGACAGAGTCTCCCTTGTTCCATGGCAATTCGTGGAATAACAGACAGACACACAAGTAATACCCAGTATTGTAACAGCTGAAAACAGCAGGATTTTGCTACTTATGCTTATCTCTCTGAAAAGCCCAAACACTGGTCATAAATAGACAGGAGGCCAACAGATGTAAAGACAAAATTAGACGACTTATCTCACATATAATTTCCATCTTCCAGAGGGCAGGCAAGGTTAGAGCCTTACAAAATACATCCCAAGAATACAGGAATCAGAATCTAGCCTTCTTCAGCAAGAGAATTTTTAAAGTTCAGATGCAAAAGATTCTCTGACTTTTTTTTTATTTATTCATTTTTTTTTCCAGATGTAGGGTTGAGACGTGTTTTACATGTTCAGTGCTGATAAAAATGAGTGATGGGATGATATCAAAGGCAAAGAGAGGCTCGCAGCCTTTTAAAACTCTTTTTAAAAGTCCCTCCCCCTGTCTCTCTGATCTGAGGGGAGATGAAAGTGGTAGCCTAATGCTTGCTAAGTGACATTTCTCCATCTCTGATCTCTGTCGCTTATGCAGACAGACAAGGGAATAAGAAACACGGAGTTAGCATCAAGGATTTTCACTCCCTCCCTCCTTCTTTCTTGTATGTTTTGGTCTCCTTCTCCCACTCTATCTGTCTCTCCCGCTCTCCATTCCTCTACTTTTCTTGACATTTGGCTGCCTGCAAAGCATCCTTTTTCAAATCTGTTCTTACCCCAATCAAACTTTTTGTGTGTGTTTTTTTTTAGGTTAACACAAGAAAAGTGCTTGGTAATTTGTAAAGCATTTGTTTTTACTGCCTGCTTATCTTCTTTGGTTCATCACTCTGTAACCTTGAGATAAAGATGGGGATGACACTGAATGCTGTTGCCGTGCAATTAATCACATGAGTGCACACTCATGCACATACACACACAGCGTAACGTTCATGTGTAATGTGTGCGCTCGTGCACGTGGACTCAAACGCTCCTGACATGAAATCTCAGTGGGACGTTTTGTTTTGCATCAACAAATTATGACACAGTGGCTGCGTATCTTGCAATCTTCTGATGAAATGTTTATTCATGAACTTGACCAGAAAGGCACATTCACAGGTAAACAAACACACACTTACACACCTTCCCGCTTGCATTATCACCATCTGCATCGCATTTCCCAGGATGCCACCTAATCACCAGGAGTCAGCTCCCACAGGTAAAATAATTATATTGTCAGCTTTCTGTGAATGTAACAGATCCACCAACAACAAAAACACCAAGATATCAACCAGGGCAGATCTCCTCTTCAGCCTGTAACAAGACTGCTGTAACATCTCCAATGTCATTGCTCTCATCATTTTTAATAACCAAGCAGTGATGGATCCTCCAAGCCGAGGTGCCTGCTTGTGTGTCTATTAAATTCTGTTTATTTCAGGGGACTGGCAGAGTGGTTTCTGTGGATGTAACTCGTGATGAGCATCAGTGCAATTTAATGATGTATTTTAATGACAGCTGGTGTAATTTGTATTCGGGTTAACAGTGTTTTGCACTGATGCTGCGGCTGATTTAATGATGTTGCATAGGTTTTAGTGATACTTTTCAGGTGGTGTGGGGTGGGGTGGGGTGGGGGGGAGCTTGGCTGTTGCTGGTGAAATAAATGCATTTTGGGTAATTGCTCGGAGAAAGCAGTCAGAATGTGTTCATTCAGATAGCCGTGGCATGCGGCTTCTCTGCCTCTTCACTTTCGCCCACACTCCCATTAAAACAGCACTCAATCACTTTCACCCAACAACTGAACTCCACCTGAAGCTCATTTGGCTATCTCATGCCTTTTTTTTCCACAGCCATATTTTTCAAGCCCCCTCTACCTTTTCTATGTCCACTTTTTCTTTATTTTGTATCCTGCTTTCACAATCGATGCTTGTTATATGGTGTGCATTTGTGTGTGTGTGTGTGGGTAGATGCACTGACAATGGCTAGGAGGACATGTGCAAAATCAAACCATAGACAATTGAGTTTGAAAGCGATTTGGGAAAATACTGCTGCACTCCCACACTAGTTAAACAAGCCAAATTTCCAAAACAGCAGGTTCAATTTTTTTCATTTGCAATCATGGTTGTCAGCCAAATGTTGCTGGACAGATCGACAACACATCAGTGATAATGATGTTGTCCTGCTAAGCCTAAACTGTCAACAAGCACTGCATAAAAAATACCAAGACTTTGTACTGTTTAAACAATCTATTTGAAATAGTTAGTATCTATTATGTTATTTTGAATCATCTCAGATGGTCTCAGAGTGAATTTATTCCTGTCACAGTGAATGTAACTGATTACAAATCTACTTCTAAATGCACTAGCCTCCAAACCGGGGCTCCCAGTCTACCAAGGGATGTGGGCTTTGGGTAGTGGTGTCAATACTGAAATATCGATTCCTTCGATACTCCTTCCGTCATTAAAGGCGTAGTCAGCAATGTGGGAGAAAACGAGCGGAGAGGTTGTTTATAAATGAATTTAGACCCGCCTCTCCCTTCATACCTCACCCCTGGCTCCACCCTCGAAAGCTGATGGATGTGCATCATCATGGAAACGGCTGTAGAAATTGCGTAGCTGATCAACATAGCTAAGGTAACCCCGACTCGACAGACAACTCGACTGACATTATTGATAACATCACAACAACAGTACATTTTGGCAGATTAGACAATAAGATGAATGCCCGACGGCTGTTACTGTTATGTGAAGCACCACAAAGCTAATGTTGCTTACCTATCAAGCAGACAGACGGCGACATCTGCGTCTGTTTTCAGGTATTTCAATTGGCGGAGTTCCCTCCACCGTGGGAAAGCAACACCAATGTTGACTCGGGTCTTCGCTCTTTCGTGGTCATAGTCCTTCTTTTTCACTTTCTGCTCCTCTGACCTTTTTCTTTTGGGCTGTTTTTCAGCCATTGCTACTGCACATATTGTATCTCTCGCTTACGCTAACTGCGCATGCTACGCAACCTACTACTCCCCCCCTGCCCTCTGTCTGATCTGCGCATGAGTATAATCGCCCCCTGGATGTGGGGGGGGAGGTACTCTGTTTTGGTTACTCGGCCCGAGCCACAGTATTTACCTGCTGAAATCCAGAGTCAAGGCTGTGTACTGAAACCAGACTTCTTTTCAACATGCTGTCAGTGGTGACATCTTGTGGATGGAGAGGAGAAATACAGTGAATTTGAAAAACACTGCATTAGATTGGAAGATTAGAAGATCGCTGACTACACCTTTAAACATCTGAGAATCAACCATTAAACAGATTATGATGAGGTGATAATGAGATGATTTGAAGAGGAGAGGGACAGGTGCTGTCCTTCGGCACTGCAGGCAACAATATCTAGGTACAGATAGAGAAAATGATGGGTACATTTGAGCACAGGAAAAATTCAGTGAAGCCTGATTAAAACTAGGGTCTGCGATTTGATTTAGATACACTTTTTGTAATACTGGTTAAAATGGTCTTTATGACCCGATGGTAATCAACTCATAATGTGTTCTTAAAACAGAGCGAAAAATATCCGCTAACGACAGCGGGAGTAAAACAGGGAAAACCCCAACCAATGATCATGCCGGGATACCTGTTTTTAAACCAATCAAATCCCGTCGCCATTCTGCCCGCCTGCTGCGTGTGCATTTTCCCGGCGTGCACAGACTCGGTGCGCGTAGTCGAGCTCATACGCATCAGAGTCCGCAGGAGAAAGCTTACCTTTCAAGTTTTGTCTTTGAAAACAAGGGAAGCCCGCTGTGAGCCGTCCCACAACCCCAACCAAGCTCCAATATCCCTCACATTTAAAGACAGATTTACAAGAAATCTAAAATAAACTCTTTGTTTTTCAAAGTTTGTTCTGCTGCTCTAATCTCGCTATAGCTGCCACCCAGGCTACTGCAGGTGGTTTTTCTTCTTCTTCGGTTTTACGGCGGTTGGCATCCATCATTTTGGAGCATTACCTCCTCATTCAGGCTCGAGACAGAGTTCAGTTTGGAGAGGCAGAGGAATGTTTTTATTATTATATCATCACACGGGAGATTTACGGGACAATACTGATACAGGAGGACGGCGGGAAAGAGGAGAAAATACGGAAAATACGGTAGTTTCATGGCCAAAACGGGAGATTTGACAGCTGGAGAATGGCAGAGGAAATACCTATACCCCGATCAACATCAGGCTGTGAGTACAAACTAACTATACATGTTTGTTTGGTGTTTTCTTACCGCTGACTGAGACATGACTTGGTGTAGTGTAAAACAAACACGTTGTGCAGAGGGTTTGGAGTTGAATCAGTCTGCTGGATATATCAGCCGCGCACGTGCATGCGGGCGGGGGTGGGGGGCTAGGCGGAGCCCTGAGGAGATGCTACTTTCAAATTCATGCTAGTTTTCCAAAATCGCCGACCCCAGCTTTAACATGTCACTAAACAATGAGATGTGCTTGTTACTTTCTTGTGTTAAAATATTCAGGAAATCAGATGCTTTCAAGTAACTTGTATGATACTTCTTCAGAATTAAACAATAACAGCACATAGTCTGATGCCTTGCATTCATTATGAGGCTTTGATTTAAAAAAAAAACAAACAAAAAAAACACTAGTTTTGGGTTTAATTTTTCGAACACTTTAATTGTATTTTTTTAAACAAAGTATGAGTATCGGATCAGTATCGGTGAAACCAGCCTGAATTTTACTTGATTTTGGATTGGAAAGGAAATCAATGGTATCAAAGATCATTACCTTTTCAGAATTTGAAAGCACACTGACTGAAACATTTGTGTTTTTTAGTTGTTCTACAATGGGTGAAACTGAGAAACATTCTTCGATTGTGGTAGCAATAATTACATGCATCCCAGCATCTACTTTTAAAGGAAGCTTTTGAAGATTCCTTATCATTCAGGAATCATGAATCCTACTGCTACACATTGTCATCCCAGAAACCCTTCTTGAAAATAAATAAATAAATAAATAAAGTTAAACAATCAGAAATTTAAATTTAAATGTCCATATTTAAGAGACCTCACAACATGTTAGAAAATCATCACTTTGTTAAAGGGAGACAAAATCCCTCTTATTCCCCAGTAGTCCCCCTGCATACTTAAACAGCATACTGCACGTTGCATATGAAGTAGATCATTAGTATGCTGTTTGCAACGTACAAACATTCATCCAAAAATGATTCTTTCAGTCTGGATGGACAGTTAGACCGTTTATGTGATATACCAACAGTCAATACTTACACAGATCAAAAGGATTTATACACTATTTGACCGCAAATAAAATGTATTAGACTATGGTTGTTTTCATTTATATGCTGCTTTATTACTCACACTTGTATTAAATGAACTACAGAGCTGTAAATGTGTAGGGCAGTTTAGTTTGACAAGTATGCTCCTCTTAGAAATTTGGGCCAGGAAAGCATAAATCCAGGGAGTTTTATCATAAAAAAAGATTGTGTGCTTCAAGTTTGGAGAGTACTGCATAACTAATCTGACATCATACTTAATATGGAGAGATATTAAGTGTGTGCTTTCTGGCTGCGTTAATAGCTTCAGTTAAAGATGGGACATTTTTTTCTAAATTTCACTGAAAGTAGGATTTTCCCTCTATCTGAAAGTAATTTTCTCTTCTCTCTTAATTCAAGTAAATGCATGACTCAGGGTGTAAACGCTATGGTCCTGGGAAAATGTTTTATCCAATCATGTCTGTGCTGTGTGTGTTGCAATGGTTAAACATTTGGGCACTTAACAAGAGGACCCCAAGCCCTACAGGAATTTGTTGAACATCATGTGAGGTAATAATTAAAAAGTTCGAATAAAAATATATCCACTCATGAGATGATATGGTGCTTTGAGAGCTGAAGAAGATTAGTGTTGTTTTTATTGTCCAATTTTTACCCGTCATGTCTTTCAATCATAAATGTTAAATGTCACATTCAGGTAGATTTGAAAAGAAGAAAATCAAAAATCTGAACACTTGATTTAGAGGAACCTCATTTGATTTAACTAAACTGATTATTTCAATACCTGCTTAATGAAGAGAATTCATTATTTCAAGTTATATGGGAAATTGAAGAACTAATCTTGGTAAGATGTGCATGTTTACCCCAAATAATAGACCAAGGCTAAACTTTGACTGTCAATATAATTATAGTACATTATAAAGTAGGAACAACTTACTAGCCATTTTTTGTTCATTTACACAAGAATCTTCTTAGCAATCTCTTTGTGTATAAGATAAAAACATAACTAAACTTAGTGAACAAACTCATTGTGTGTCATAATGTGTCTTACAGTAGTTCCATCCATCCATCCATCCATCTTCCTCTTCCTTGTGGTAAGGTCTGAGGGGCAACAGCCTGAGCAGGGAAGCCCAGATTTTCTTCTCCCCAGCTACTTTGTTCATCTTTTCCCAGGGTTCCCAAGGCGTTCAGACATAGTCCCTCCAGTCCTGTCCTGGGTCTTGCCCGGGGCTACCTTCTGGTTGGATGTGAACGGAACACCTCACCAGGGAGGTGTCCAGGAGACATCCTAAGTAGATGCCCGAGAAACCTCAGCTGTCTCCTTTCAACATGAAGGAGCCGCGGCCCTACTCCAGGTCCCTCCCAGATGACCAAGCTATTGACCCTGTCTCTGAGGGAGAGTCCAGACACCCTGTGAAGGGAACTCATTTCAGCTGCTTGGACTTGCGATGCTGTTTTCTTGGTCACAACCCACAGCTCATGACCGTATGTGAGATTATGAGTGAAGATCGACTGGTAAATTGAAGCTTCACTTTGTGGCTCAGTTCCCTTTTTACCACGATGGACCAGTACAGAGCCCGCATTACTGCTCTGCATCAACCTGCCTGTCAATCTCCTGGTCCAGCCTTCTTCCGCTTGTGGACAAGACCCCAAGGTACAATCAACTTCAAACAGATCCATTGAGCGCTGCAGGTCACGATCCGATGAAGCCAACAGGACCACATCATCTGCAAAAAGCAGTCCTGGTTGAGTCCAACCCTCACTGAAAAATGGCTCTGATTTACTGCCAGAAATGGGGACCAGGCTCTGGCACAGGCCGTACAGAGAATGGACAGCCTCTATCAGGGAGTCCATTACCCCATATTCCCGGGGTACCCCCCACAGGACCCCATGAGAGACAAGATCGATGCCTTCTCCAGGTTCACAAAACTCATTCAGACTGGTTGGGCAAACTCCCGTGCAACCTCAAGCACCCTAAGGAGTTATAGAGCTGACCCACAGTTCCACGACCAGTGCAAAAACTACATTACTCCTCCTGAATCCGAGGTTCAACTATCCGGCAAACCCTCCTCTCCATTAGCCCAATGGACCTTCCCAAGGAGGCAGAGGAGTGTGATCCCCCTGTAGTTGGAACACACTCCTCCCGTCCTCTTCTTGAAAAGGGGGACCACCAACTGTGTCTGCCAATCCAGTGGTACTGTCCCTGATTTCCACATGATGTTGCAGAACGTGTCAGTCATGACAGCCCTACAACATCCAGGGCCTTGAGGAACTCTGGAACTCATCCACCCCTGGAGCCCTTCCACCTTGGCGACCTCAGCTCCAGAGATAGAAGAGCCCACCACAGAGTCCCTCAGGTCTGCTTCCACACGAGAAGACGTACTGGTATGATTAAGGAGGTCTGTGAAGTATTCTTTCCACTGACCCAAGATGTCCTAAGTCCTAAGCTCACCGTTCCCACCATAGACAGTGTTGAAAGCACACTGCCTTACCCTCCTGAGATGCCGGATGATGGTCCAGAATCTCTTTGAAGTCACCCAGAAGTCGTTCTGTATGGCCTCACCAAACTCCTCCCATAGCCAGTTTTTGCCTTGGCAACCACTGAAGCTGCGTTCCGCTTGGCCAGCCGGTACCTGTCAGCTGCCTCTAGAGCCCCAGTGGCCAAAAAGGCTTGATAGGACTCCTTCTTCAGCTTGACGGCACCCCTTACTTGCATTCTTAAAGTAGTTGTGGATTCTAAAACAGTTCATAATTGTTTTGGCATTTTTTGTGTTAAATCATCTGTTTATGGCATACCAACATTATTCAAAAATGCCATTTCGAGGCAACAATACCCATGAATAGAACCTATAAAATATGAGATAATAATGTATTAAAATGACCATATATATAATAGAAACAAAATGACTTGCAGCAAAAGCGGTGAATTTACCTTTTGTGTACACATTTATCACTTAAGATTACATCAACTCCTGGAGACAAATTAATCAAATATGGAGACATGAAATGTTGTTATTCTTTTGAGGAACAGATGAGGAAGTAGTGCTTGCTTTAGGGGGATTCTGTAGTTCTTGTTGCCAGTCGAAAGGCAATCAAAACTTAACTGATTGAGAAAATATACTTACTTCATTCATTGGGCTCTAATTTCATAGACCAGGTAAAGACGGCCTGCGAAGCGCCGAAGGGATGTGTCCAGGTCTTTTTGCAATTTTCGTGCATGGCACAGTCCAGCAAAGCTAGGGGCACCAAAGCCTCTCTTCCACCACCAATCAAATGAATGCCTCTCATTGCCTTTAAATGCTCTGTGGGCGAGGCTGCTGGTTTCGCATGTTTGCATGTTCTTCCCATTCATGCAGGGGTTCTCTGCGGGCACTCTGGCTTCCTCACACTGACCAAAAACACGCCTACTAGGTTGACTGGCGATTCTAAATTGGCCTCAGTTTGATTGTTAGGGTGGATGCTTTGTGACCTCTCTTAGTGACCCTGTGATCGACTGATGACTTTATGGTTATGGTGTACCCTGCCTCTTGCGAAAAGTTAGCTGTAGACAACCCCCCAGTGAGCAGTCTAGAGGGATGAGCAGTGTAGATAATGGATCAATGGAGCATGTATTTTGGTATTTTGAGTGTACATCATCATTTTACAAAGATAAAATATTTTTTAAGGTTTAATTTTGCTTAAACTTGTAATTTTAAGACTTTTGAATATCCTTGGTTATCTCCAGAAGCCCCCTGTGCAAATGGTCCTTTTAAATAGGACAGATGTTCTTGATCAAACAGCCCACTGCACAGTTAGAGGTGCTGGCCTATCTTTTACATACATTGCATTTATGATTTGGTTAATTGGAGACTTGTTAATACATTAATCATGTTGTTTCATTAAATTTTAAGGTTCCTCTCATATTTCCTTCCTGTCTTTTCTGCTCCCTGTTCCTCTTTTCCTTTATTCTCTCTCTGTGTCCCTGTCCCTATCCACCACCCCTCTCACACAGTTAATCAGTGGCTTCATATTATGAACATGTTCAATATGCTGCGGCTCACATAACTTTATGTCCAACAAGAACTGAATGAGCAAACGGAGCGAATCCAGCGAACAATTTGTCCTTTTGGCGCAGCACGTATAATCTTTATTAGATTGAGCTGTAACATGGTATTGGCAGCAATTAAGCCCAGGAAGGAGGCACGGCTGCGGAGGTTAATAGCTGTGGTGTGTCTGTGTGAAGCTCTGTTATGATAGAAAGGTTAGTTGTGTTAAGGATGGTGGCTGTTGGCCAAGCTGGGAAGGGGGAGAGAGATGCTGGGCTACAAGGCCAAACTGAGGGCTCAGGGGAATTTATTCACAACTGAAACTCAAGGTGTGAAAATGTTTTCTTCCCACTGAGACGAATCACTGTAGGAGTCTGACCTATGTTCAGTCCATAAGAAGTTGGTTTGCAACACCCAAAGAGCAAAGTATGTGGCAGCTTTACAGAGAAACTTGGAGTAATGGATGTTAAACTTTTTTTCAAAGCCGTTCTTTGATGTTTGACATTCAACCACTAAAATTACTCTCTGCACTTTGTCCCAAAAGTTTGCTGTGAGACTTTTCAGGGTGAAATAGAAGGGATTCAACAAGCAATTACGTGGACTAAATGTGGAAATAACACAAATAGCCACTATGGGAAAGGGGATGAAGGCTGAATTGCAGCTTGGTTGAAGCATTTATCAATGGAAAAAGATATTTCTCTCAATCAGTATAATTTAAAACCCCAACAATTCTGAGAGCAGTACTTGCATAAGGGGTTATAACACTGAGAGCACCTATTGCTTGTATTTGGTTTCCGGCTCCATGTGATCCATGATGATAATATTAATGGACAATAATGAACAGTTCAAACATGCTCCAGTAAGTCTATGAGTGTCAGTCAAGCCTGACTGTTTTTGCTGAATGGATCCTGTTAACATCTTACCTGATTCATCGTTCGGATTAGAAGAAGAAAACAAGCTATAACTGTAATGTAGCACACAACCTAATTAGCAACCAAAATACATACCTTCTTTAAATCAGATTTTTTTTTAAATATAGGCCTGTAGATAAATACAACTGAAATATTTTTAGCTGAAAAAATTAACAAGACCATGAAGCCTTCACTTCAGGTTGAAGTTAGATAGCAATATCATGATACATGAATATTTTACCAATTCTTGTTCTAAAGGTAGGTCTTAATGTTTTGAATGATTCAATCTGATGACTCCAAAGGTCACTCAATGATCACTTATCTACAGATAAAAAAAATTAAAAAAACGTAAGTCACCTTATGGAAAGGTGAGGAATTGATTTTCCCATAGTTGCTCAAGAGCATATCGCTTGGCTGCAGCTCTATTGTTTACTTGTACAATTGATTAGAAGCATCTTTTCAAATAAAGAACTGCATGACATAAGGTGTATTTTCTGATTTTCAAGCCAACACCATTGTTGACAGCCATTGTTTTTGTCCCCATTTAGCAAAGGACAAAAACACATCGAAGGTGTAAACTCCTTCCAGGCCCTGCAGGTTCAGGTTGTGAGCCACTCACAAAGTGCTCTAGAGGGCTAACATTAAGGTGTTAAACAGCTTTTCTCTTGTCATAAGAACATTTCTATTATGACACAAGAGCAGTGGTTTAATGATCAATAAATACACCTTATTATGTACCAGAAATCAAAAGACAAAGATGTTTGTGGAGCTGTTCTGTGTTATGCAGCTTGTAAATATGAAACCATCAAACAGCAATCCACACATCTTTAGGGAAGTAATCATGTGTTTGGTCTAAGATTGATGTGGGTGATGGGGAAAAATATCAAGACAGGATGATTGTTTTCATCAGAATATTATGAATTAGGGGTGATAGCAGAGCTCCAAAAGTAGTCACATCAGTTATAATTGTGGATAGACAAATGCGAGTTGTGGTCATGTGATCTAAAGCAATTTCACATGGTTAGAATCTTGAGGATTGAGCTTTCTGGTAATGTACTAGGTCATGCGATTTACTTCTGTATAGTCATTTTTTCCCATATCAATCAATCAATCAATCAATCAATCAATCAGCCATCTTTATTTGTATAGCCCCAATTCATAACAAGTGTTATCTCAAGACACTTTACAATAGAGCATAAAAGTCTTCATTTTATGGATACACATATATACATAGATACATATATACATATAAAATACACATATACATATATATACAAATATATACATCCAACACCCAACATGAATCCATATAGCCAATCATGAATCCCTTCATCATGGCGGCAAGAAAAAACCTTCTGTTAAGCAGCAGGATATCTTGAATGTGGATCCCAGTCTCATGATGAACAGCAAATCCACACGATGCTGTGTTGGGTGTGTGGGTGAAAGAAGGGAGGTAGGAAACAAGTGGACTAAAGTAAAAACTAAAGTTAGTGACAGATCCATGAACCATAGAACTGTCATCTGATTTATTAGAGGTTAGCCTCTTGAAATGCTACATCTCGTTTTCAGGAGGGTCCTCATGTCTGAATGGATGTGGTGATCATTTTATAGGAGTATAATCGATTATATTCTCAATGAAAATAAGAATTTATGGTAGTGAGGGACTCATGGGTGCCCAGACCACATGGTCATCCCTACCATAGTTGTCTCCGTTAAGTATAAATGTGTTAAAGGCCTCTTGAGATGTGACATCCCATTTTCGAGAGGGACCTCATGACTATGTGGTGCTAAATATAGATACTATAGTTGTATCAACCACGGGTATGGAGATCATGCTAATATCTACATAAACAGCTATGATGATAACAGGAATGGAATGTTCCTAATGAAATGGCCAAATATGTGTCATGTTTGTAATTGTAGTTATTGAGGCTTCATGACTCCACAGCAGCAGTAAGTCTCCGCCAAGGATCCCAGGCCACCTACAAGACAAGAGCCAGAGACGAGTACAGGAGCAAACAAACGGGGCAAAAGCAGATGTGGAGAGAGAGAGAGAGAGTGATAGAGCCCAATGTGCCAGACCCCCCCCCCCTCCCCCCCCAGCACTCTAGGCCTATTGCATCTTAAAGCTGTGGTCTACGATTTGAAACCGCAGCCTGCCCCTCCTTCCCTCACCTCTCCCCTCCGTGTCCCAAGATCCCGCCCCCAGCTCGTGACGCCTCATAAAGCCCCCTCAGACTGAGCTACGAGCGATTAGCACAATATATCAGCAGCAAACTCAATCAAAAACAGCTCAGCTCAACTAAAAGTATCAAACACGACAGACATCTCCCTTATAACACACAGCAGTAGCCATTTCAACTGGACCGGCGGCAATGCGGGTCTGGCGCCGCCAGAGCGGAGCCGAGTGTGGGGGAGGATTTATCTTTCTCAGCCTGTCCTCCCCAGCTCAGCTTACAGTGCTAACGATTAGCGGCTAACAGGCTAACCCGCTCCCCTACAAGTTATTAGCCCGTACTAACCAGAGTTATTCAGCAGACATCTCCCACTGTAGTAAACAAAGCCATTACCTGATCAACCAGGGCGAAAGCGGCGATGCTGAAGGTCTGGCGGCGGCTGAGGCTATTCGTTAGCCGTTAGCCGCTAACAGGCCTCCACCCGCGGCAGAGCTCCGTTGGGCCAGCGGGAGAGGGAGGCGGATTCGGGTTCGGCGCTAGGCTTTCCGGCTCCATGATAGTTCAGTAGCTAACGCTGCTAGCTGCTCACGGAGGTAGAGGAGGCGGGACCATGGGCAAGATGCTGCGTGCTGCGTAGTGAGGGAGGCGAGGGAGAGGGAGAGGAGAAGGGTGGTCTGCAGCCAGACTGTCTTGGGAGAGGAGGCGGATTCGGGTTCGGCGCTAGGCTTTTCGGCTCCATGATAGTTCAGTAGCTAACGCTGCTAGCTGCTCACGGAGGTAGAGGAGGCGGGACCATGGGCAAGATGCTGCGTACTGCGTAGTGAGGGAGACGAGGATTGGATGGACTCATGGACTAACTCACGGACCAATTAATAGTTGCAGGTTCTTAGGCTTGATTGGTCAGCTAGTATGCAGCTTTTCAGCGGATATACTGAATGGATTTTTTTCATTCTTTTTGGTCTTTATACTGTGTAGATAGGACCATAGGACCATAACAGCCTTATAAACGGTGTTATTAATATGTACAAAGCTTCCAAATCGTAGACCATAGCTTTAACTATGAGTCTAATTTATGGACTAATTTATTGACTATAAGCTGGTCCCTAACTGAAAGCTTTATCAAAGAGGAATGTTTTAAGTCTAGCCTTAAAGGTAGAGAGGGAGTCTGCCTCCTGAACTGTGGTCGGTAAATGGTTCCAGAGATGAGGAGCCTGGTAACTGAAGGCTCTACCTCCCATACTACTTCTGGAGATTGATGGTATTACGAGCAGGCCAGTATTTTGGGAACGTATTGTTCTAGAGGGGTTGTATGGCACTACAAGCTCTTTGAGATAAACTGGTGCCTGTCCACTGAGAGCTTTATAGGTGAGGAGAAGAATATTTAATTTTATTCTAAATTTTATGGGAAGCCAATGCAGAGAAGCTAATACGGGATTAATGCGGTATCTTCTGCTAGTTCTAGTCAGTACACGTGCTGCAGCATTTTGGACCAGCTGAAGTATCTTAAGCGACTTGCTGGGAAAGCCGGAAAAAAGAGTTACAATAGTCTAGTCTAGAGGAAACAAATCATGGACTAGCTTTTCAGCATTGCTCTGGGACAGGATGGGCCTGATTTTAGGGATGTTACAAAGATGAAAAAAGGCTGTTTTTGAAGTTTGCTTTATGTGGGAGTTAAAGAATAAATCCTGATCAACTAGTACCCCAAGATTTCTAACAGTTGTGCTTGGTGCCATGCTAAGGCCATCTATGGCAGATAAATCATTATAAAAGGTTTCTTTAAGGTGTCGAGGGCCCAGCACAATAATCTCTGTCTTGTCTGAGATAAGAAGAAGAAAATTTCTGGCCATCCAAGTTCTGATGTCCTTTAAACATGCGTCTAGTTTAGATAATTGGTTTGTCCCACCTGGTTTCAGTGATACATAAAGCTGTGTATCATCAGCATAGCAGTGAAAATTAACAGAGTATTTCCTCATGATATTACCAAGGGGAAGCATATATATGGAAAAGAAAATTTTATAGCAGAATACAGTTCACTAGCATCCTGCACATGGGACATCAGAATGGTAATATGATGTTACTGGTATCAGTTTCAGTGGTACTGTTTAACATTCTCATCCAAAGGTCATAAATATGTTGTAACTGCCAAAGAAAATCATTGCAGATGATTTTCTATGGCCATAGGCAGTACGACCGATGTTTTCAGTGGATGGCTTTGATGCCCACATCAACTGTCAAGAGGATAAAGATAAAGATATTTACAGTGTGGGCTCTGACTGCAAAGACTCCAAGTGAGGGGTGGGTAGAGCCAGTACTGGTTAATGCTGGCTGTAAAATATTCTTCAGAACCTTTCAGTTCATTTAAGAAAAGCACTATTTTAAAATGAAAAATCCAAGACAAATTCGAGGAAAAGTGTCCAAAGAATAAAATGAATAAAGTGGAAAGGGAAAAACACACTGAAGGACACTTTAAGTAAGACTGTTAAAAACTCTATTTAATTCTAAGATTTGTATTTGCACTCGTCATAAAAAGGATGAGGTAATGGACTATAGCGGTGCACAATATAGGAAGTATGAGGAGTAAGTAGGAACTGTATTATGCATTTATCAATAATGAAGACCTTGAATGTGGTTGAAGCCTATTAACACACACATAATCATTGAATGAATTTCGTTTAATTAACAGTCAGTGTGCTGCATCCCCTCGAGATGTTTTAGCTGCATTGGTGTGTAAATTAACAAAGCGTGAAGGTGCAAGAAACAAACATGACATGAACTCACAAAACATCTTCGTCAACACACGTTACTGCTCCAGTGAAAAGCAGACAAGCAGCCTTACAGTGAACACACACACTCACACACACAGAGGTGCACATTAAGCTCCAGTTCAAAAAGGCTTCAGCAGAGTCACAGTGAGACAAGATTTAAGTTCTAAAAGATACAGAGACGTGCACTGCGACTGTCAGTCTGGGATGCAAATAGACACTTGGTAGCGATGCCAGAGACGCCTACCTGCCACCGCTGAGGCCATTTGAAGTTGGAGCGTTATTGCCAAAGATCAGATCAAAGGGAGGCTGCCAGGATGGCTTTATCTCTGTGTCTGTCTTCTCTCTTAGCCTGTCTTTCCCACACACACACACATAGAAAACCACAGCCATATGATCATCGACTGAAAAAGAATTAAAATAGAGAAATGTCACAATAGAGCAGGAGACGTTCACACAAAGAAAAAAAGAGCCAAGCTTATGCCTCTAGTAAATCTGTTGACACTGTCTTTCTTCATCTGCCTGGCTGTTTGCATATTTATTTAGTCAGGCTTGAATAAATATCATCTTAAGCCTGCCATAAAAAGTAAAAGGAAGTAAATGATCGAATCTTTTATCCCTCTTTCTCCCAATCTAAACTTTCTATCATTTCTGGCTTTCATAGCTGGGATCCAAAAAGCATCTCCATTATGTGGCTCTAGCTTAGCTGACCCTTGGCTGTTAAGGTAGAGCCACATAGCTAGAGCCTATAGCTTCTGTTTTTGGGATGCATCAGATTAGACAAATTTTGGTTTATTGAAGGTCTTTCCAATCTGTCACTGCGAAGTTTTCACAATAATTTGTACCTTCAAAATGGATTCAAGGTGTGATTGTTTTTTTGTTTTGTTTTGTTAGCGTGGCTATAATATTGAGAATGTGACTCTTTTTTAACTGATCTAAACTGTATAATAATAAAAAAGGATGCCTTGACTGGGTCATCAATACCAACTATTGAACTTACCTAAACAATCCTAAAGAAGAATTTAATTTACTCAAAGGTTGAGGGAATGTTGTAGACCTATGGACATAATCATCTTCCAAGATGACAGTGACATCCTTGAATCCTTTAGAATCTAAGATTATTCTTGCAGATCATGGCAAGATATTTTAAAATTCATCTTAATAAGGATCACTAAAGCCTTAAATATACTTTATCAATTATAAAAAAATAAAGGCTTGGTTTGGTGTACTATCTAATTTTATCTAAACAGTAAGATGCAACCCTCAAAGGGTGTATGGCTCAGGAGGTGGCTTGGAAAACAATGAGCAGAAGACTTCAGGATCTTGTATCTCTAGTTTGCAGCCTGTGGAAATTAGGAATTTACATAAAAAGGTACTGAAAGCTAGCAAATGATTAAAGCTGGTGTCTAATGTGACAAAGTGCTTAGGTTAAAATAAGACAATGTGTCTGGGAATATTTTAAAATGACACTAGCAAGAAAAGAAAATAGATAGTTTTAATCGCTTACTGATAAACGATGAGTTAACTGCATCAAGGTTTTGTAAGTGGTTGTGTTTTACATGGTCAACAAATGAGCATTATGTGTTACCAAAGATCCCTTAAGCAACATATCGACCAAATGACAGATTGTAGTCATCTTCTGATCGTGAAATCTATGATGGAACTTAATTTTAAATGTCATGTTTACAAACGGCAACAAACACATCCACTCATTCTACCATTAAGTTGAAATAATATTCAAGATTGAAAATTAAGATGCTCCTTATAAATAACATTTCAGCGCTCCTCACCTTTGGGACTGTCAGTGTCTTGTGATGCATTTTTAAGAGGGCACATCTGTCTTGCTGAGTTACTGAACCACCACTTTCGCTGCCACTGAAGACCCTCCTTACTTAACTGCGCCCCTGGGGTACTCTTGTCTGTTCTGATTGTCCAGATGAGGAGCTGGGTCGGTATTTCAGGTATTCTGAACAAAAAGACACTACACAGGGCTGGAGGGTGGAAGACAGAGCAGGGTCAAGTGCTGCAGGTTGGATTATAGGAGATCAAAAAGAAAAAAAATACAAAAAGGAAAATGAGCTTAATTTGAAATTGTTGGGAGCTGAGACAAAATCAACATGTCTACATGTGTGCAAACAACATAATCATTGGTTTAATCCAATACCAGATAAAGGCAATGATTAGATTGAGAAATTTGATAAACACAAATTGCTTTTTGACAAATAATCTGTTTTATTCAATTGAACCATACTGTTTCATTGACTATATCTGCCCAGAATACCAAAAAGTAAATCCCAAGGTCAGAGCATTTATTTTGTAAGTTGTATTGTTCTCCACTTTGTTGACTCTTGGACCAGTTTGTGCTCATGTTGATCAGAAATTTGAATTATGTGTCTTGGCTGTGTGGGTTTTAGAACACTGTCTTATTGGAAAGACATATATATCTATATACATGTATATATATATATACATAGATATATATATATATATATATATATATATATATATATATATATATATATATATTTGTATATATATATATCTATATGTATATATATATATTTATTAGGGGTGTTTTTTAAAAAAAAACAAAATTGTAGTTTTTTCTCCTTATTTTGACTACAGTGCAAATACAAACATAAAATCTTAATAAAAAGTGCTTTGTTGTTGTAACAATCAAGATAAATACATTCTAGAATGAAAAGGAAAACAAATAGCAGTCCTCAGAGCTGCAGTTTAGACCTATAAATGTCTGAACTGTGAACTATAAATATTTAGCCTATAACAGTGCATATACTTCTGATCTTCAAGTATGATCAAATTCTGTCAACTCAACAGTAGATGCAAAAATCAAATATGTTTTTTTTTTTTATGCAGACTTACACAAACATACAGTAGCTGCCTGTCTCCAGTTCAAAGTAGTTGGTAGTTGTACTCGCTGCAGTATACGGCGAACTGTAACGGCATATTTTGCACATGGTTGTTGTTTTGTCCACAATCTTCTCACCGTTTTCTCGTCTTTTACATGGGAAGCCAAAATAGGTCCACACAACCAATTTATTTGACGAAGGAGCGTCAGCTAATTCCTCGACCGCGTCTTACTCCATTCAGAAGCGATAGTTTTGCTACGGTAGGCGAGGAGGGTATAAAACCACCAGCACCCCTTCGCATTTTTTATTTCGTGAGTCTTTGTATTTTATTTTGTCATTTTGTATTTTGTTACAACCCCAATGTATGTATATATCTATCTATATATATATCTATATCTATCTATCTATCTATCTATCTATCTATCTATCTATCTATCTATCTATATGTATATATATATATATATATATATATATACATATATATGTATATATATGTATATATTAGTGCTGTCAGGCGATTAAAAAAATTAATGTAATTAATTACCAGATTTGTAATTAATTAATCTAATTAATCGCATTTTAATCTCATATCTGCTTAAAGTACCCAAATAAAGAATTATATAGAATTTATATATATATATATATATATATATATGTATCCAAACTTGAAATATACAAACTTGAAATAATCAGTTTTATGGTTTGTTTCAAGGTTAAAGTATATTGAACACTTTAAAGCAATTCTTTCCAAAAATTTGATTTGATACAAATCTTTTTTTCTTCGTATTATTGATTGTTCTCCAATGCAACAAAACTGTGATCTGAAATACTGGCTTAGAGGTAGGAGGCAGCTTCAGAGTTCTCTTTGTAATGGTTCTAGTGTGTAATTTGTTTTGGCTGTAGCTAATTTACTTTCAAAGTAAACTTGCTTTTAATTTTGAAGAGAAATTAATGAACTTCTATGGTCAGCAGTGTTAGCTTCTGTTGGTCAGCAAGGTTGTACAGATTGTGTCCTGTGGAAGTGTAATGCAGCAAGTTGCAACAGGGGAGACTGGGGAAAGTGTTACAGGGAACATTATAACACCTAAGCGACTCCAAACAGAAGTTGGCTATTGTTGACAATAATTCTACACATCCTCGGATGTGCGCATTGTGCAGTTTCTTTAAGAATGGTCTTCTAGATTGTAATTAGAATATATTTAAAACTGCTGTAGTTGCCATGATCACCCAAAAATATGTAACATTAACATTATGAAACAGATAATTTTCTAATGTTACCATAATACTTGAAATCATCAAATAGCATGTTCAAATAACAGGTTGACCATGATTTAATGTTTTACTTGCCTGATTTGTTATTACCTCTCTGTTTGAAAGGCGCAAGGCTTTGTTTACTTGAAGAATATTTCCATAAACTTCTGTAACTATGCAATACTCAAACTTGTGGGAGGAATAGATATGTTTAAAAACGAGAGCAATGTTTTCATGTTACTCTTGGTAACATTACTTTATATCTATTGCAGCCATTTTTGTATTTCCAATTAAACCTTGACAGACTTGGCTGGCTAGCAGCTATCAACCAGAGACCTAAGACTTGACTTGGACTTGCATTAAGTGATTTCTGTCCTTCTCCAGAACCATATTGTAGCAAGTGCTTCTTGTAAACTGATATTTTCTTTTAGCATGATGATGTCATCAGGTCCATGGCTAGGTGTACCATGCGCAGTGTTTATGCTCAGGATTGTGCCTCCATCCTCAGTTCTCTGCAGCGAACTGTGGATGGGGGTACATTTAGGCTTTAGTACTGATAAGCTGGCCCTGGAATGAGTTCTCTGTTGTACTAGTGTACTTTTAAGTTAAGAGAGAGAACAAGGTGAGTCTGATCCACAGACTTCACTATGTTCTAATGCTACTCAAGAAAACTGGCAGCATACTTGTGGAAATCTATCAAAGTAGTTACATAACCATTTTTCTTAAATCACATGATAGAAGAGCAAATAAGATCATTACCTGCATGTGATTGTCGAGAGCCATTTTAGGAGTGTGATCGTTAAAACATGCTCATTGCGGCAATAAAGGAGTGTTTGGAGATTCATATCTGGTTCAGTGTTTATGCTGCATCCATCCATCTCATCCTCCCTGTCTCACCTTTCTGTGTTCCGGCTCCAGACTGTCCCCAATGTGGACGTCCACCATAATGAGGAAGGATGTCTTGTGAGTGTGTGTGTATGTGCGTGAATACTCGTGCACATATGTGTTTGCTTGACTGCACACACACTCCCATGTGTGTGACGTGTGTGGTAATGAATAAGGATGTGCTATGTGTGGAGCTGCTCGTTAATCACTGGCAGTGCTGGCAGCTAACAGATAAGCAGATTGATCCAAGGCCACCGAGGGAACGCCGCCTGGCACTGGCCCATTCATCACACACTACACCTGCACACTCACACACACACACAGATATTTAGTCACACAAATGCATACACTGTACACAAGGACTCTGAGAAGGCCGGCCAGAGCGTCTGAGCCGAGGATCATCCCTGACCATTCATGTTAACATCTGTGAGAGTTACTCCGGTACACAGTGAGCTAAGAAGAAAGAGCAGAGAGGGGAGACAGACAGAAGAGCTGCACTGCCCTGACAACATCTGCAAATGCTTCATGACTGCTCACCTGGAAATCCCAAACTGGCATTTGTTGCTGTCTCACAACACGTACACACAAACACACCCAAACACACTCCGAGTCGAGAGCGCTATGGGTCTGCGCTTTGGCCATCTAGAAATCCCAAGGGGGACAGGGAGACTTTGGATCTGTGGGAGGTAAGGACGTATGGATGGACGGATGGATGGACAGATGGATGGATGGGTGTATGGCAGGAGAGAAGACAGGATGACAGGATGACAAAACAGAGTTAAGGACACGCTCCAGTACTATGTGACAGCTCGGCAGGCTCACCAGGGAGAAAAGAAGCTAAGAAGAGGATAGACAGAGAAGAAGGAGATGAGAGGCAGAGAAGAAGCATTGGGTCAAACATCTGTGGTCTCTCTTTTCCAAGTCTTCCATCATGCGGTCAGTGATGGGAGGAAAGACATTAAGAATGAAAGAGGAGTCATCCAGGTGGAACTCATCACAGTGTTTTGTTTACAAAGATAAAGGAAGACTTATTAATAAGCAGCGTTGGGAGTAACAGCATTAAAAATAAGAGCGTTACTAATGATGACACTTTAACCTAGTAGCTTGTGTGTATTAAATTACTATTTCAAACGTTAAAACACTGTTACTGCTACCTACAGTAAAATGTGGTGCGTTACTTCACACCGATGCCAAGCAGCTGTTATCCGACCTGCCTCGCTCAGTCAGACACCAGGCAGCTCCACTGCTGACAGACAGATAAGAACACTTGATGCCAGGGTTGCCAGGTTGTTATTATAAGTGACTTTCGGCTTCTTCTTTTTGTAATTTGCATGTACCTATTGGGAGCTATGGGTTGCAGTTTTTTGGGCTTGTTCTAATGGTGCAAGTTGCTCATTTGGACTTGTTGTGCCCCCAAACCCAGGAGGAATCTGGTGCATCATCTACCTTTAATATAAACCCAATTCAGAAATAACTGAAATTATTTTATCCCTCTCTAAATACAAATTTAAATTTTAATGTAAAAATGATGTTTTCACCTAAAATGATCAGCAGCTAAAGAGCTGCTGCAGCAGGCCAGGTAACAACAAGGAAGGACACAGAGACGGAGCCACGCAGTTAAAGCTGGAAAAGCCTTTTCAAAGCAGTAACGCATCAATTGCTCTCCCTGGTGACTAATTACATTTATTCAGTAGTAATTCAGTTACTTTTATGGGGGAGTAACTAGTAACTCTAACAAATTAATTTTTTAAAGGTATTGGCCCAACACTGCTAATAAGCAATTTAGAGGGCAGTGAAATCTACTGATTTACTGTAGTAAAGCTGCAGTACATACAATATTATTAACTTGCTATTGGGGTGCAATATAGAGCCATTACATTCGCAGTAAGCCAGCCTTTCCCAAACTTGAATATGCCACAGTGTAGTCTAAAGCCTGGAAATCTTTGGTGACTCACCAAAATCTGTATAAACCACAACATAAGACTGCATATTGACCTCTTTTATATTCTGCCATTGTCAGAGGATTTTATTTTGAACTCTTTATTTTGCTCATACATTACAAATACATTCATCCACTGCTTTTTTTGGAACATCTTGCTACAGGGTGAGAGCCCTTTTGCCTTCAGAACTGCCTTAAGTCTTCCTGGCATAAAGTCAACAAGGTACTGGAAACTTCTCTCATTGTTTCGATCAAAACTGACATGATAGCATCATGCATCATTTAGAACCACCCCGGCTACTCGGCTACAACTTGTGGCATCAACACTGCAATGTGGCCCACAGGTCTGCCAATAACTACATATTTTCTCTTTTTTCATACCTATCTCTGGAAACCCTACAGATTGGCTGTTCGTGGAAAAATATCCAGTAGATCAGCAGTTTTATGAAATACTCAAACCAGCCTGTCTAGCACTGTCATGTTCATAGTCTCTTACATCACTATAGTTCACCATCCCAGTGACTGACCTGAACTTCAGCAGATTTAACTATTTGCTAATGCATAAAGCTTTGAGTTCTTTTATCAGTCCTTTTGAGTTATCCTTTTCTGGATTGGATCACAATATCCACCACTTATTAGCTGTTTTTGGGCATCATAACTAGTAGAAAACTGGCTGCTTATTACATTATTCGAACAAGCTATCACTAATTAGTACCCAATTCGACATGACCATAATGTAGAGCTTAGAGTTTTCCATGTTAACCAACTTAATGTTCAGTGGTGGGAAGCAGGGTCTTGTTCAAGTCTACTTATGATCTTCATTAGTGTTGCTTGGTGAGGACATTGTAAGGTTGCAGCCCCACATAAATTGTTTACTTCCCTTACACCCCCCGTCCCCCTCAATAAGTTTAATTTATTGTTATGAAACAGATGACAAACTGCTAGCTTTCATTTTGATATAGATAACTCATATTTTAGTATTTTAGTCGTTGTTACTCATAATGCGTGGCCTACTCCAAAGTGAAGTCTTGTTCATAACTAATTCACTTCTACTTTCACACTTTCTTTTCCGTACATTTTCCAAGTTAAAAAGTTGCTGTGTGTGCACTGATTCTATTAAGGCTTACAGCGAAAAAAAAAAAAGACAACACAAAAATTACTCTACATGAATGGGCCACAACAGAACATTGCAAATTCTTTATTTAATCTTAAATTAGACCAGGAGTGAGTGATTTGTTTCAAAATTATTTACCACTCTCACCGACTGTCTTTAGAGAAGGGGGATTAATCTTGTAATACCACATCTTCATTAAGGTCTGACTTACCAAATTTACCTGCAATAACTTCTTTGCTTGCCACCGACAGGCAGTGATAAGCAGTTCTTTTTCATGGACAACTTTTTCTTTATAGCCTAAAAGCCATTTATTATGGTCAGATAAAATTAGCACAAATAACTTAATTTTATAATTATATTTCAAATTACTTATCTTTAATTGTTTAGATATCTTTATTTAAGTTTATAGCAACTAATAAACAGCCAGTATGCTTCTAATTAGTATGCTTAAAAACAACCAATTGTTGAGGAATATACTTTAAAACCATGAGTTTGTAAGAAACACCTTGGGCTCTAATTTCGTAGACCAGGTGCAGTCGCAGTCGCAGGCGCACCTGCCCTGCGCCAGCCTTCGCCGCGGGGACAGGGTGTGACCAGCGCACTTTGCAAGTTTCCTGCAGTGCCAAGAGAGGCACACTCAAGGCAAGGAGAGGTGCATCCACGCCTCTGTCCCTGCCCCTCCGCGTAAGTGCCAGAGAGGGAGGAGAAAAGGCGTGAGTGGGTTTAACACAGCTGAGTGCTGTATTCACAAATCAAATGACCGCCTCTCCTTGCCTTTAAATGCGCTGAGGCCGAGGCACAGCGTCTGATTAGTCTGAATGATCCCCACCACCGCAGAAACAGTGTGCTGGAAAGACCCGGTAGCGAAGATGGTCAGAGCTGCTGTCACTTCAGCAACTGGGAGAACGGACTGGCCATCGGGGCGCGCATCGAGGCCACGAAGCGCGTCGCCATGTGGGCCAGCTCCCAGGACAGATGTAATCTGTTCCTTTGTCATTAATAGGATTACAAAATTACGAGACAGTTACACAGCAGCTGGCTTATCCATCTAGAATGCTTGTGATCCACCTGCACTCCTGGTTTGTCATCACCAAATAGCAGAGCCTTTAGTGATATACTGTATACTCTCCCAGTGTCTCCGCCTCATCCTCCTTGCAATAATGTACTCCATCTTTTTAGATCACGTTAAAAATAAAGACTAAAATAGAGGAATATGGGAAATCACAGGTAAATCCTGAGTGACGTACATTTATTTTCTCTCTTTTTTCTTTGTCTTTTTTCTCCCTCTTTTCTTTGAATTTAATGAAATGAGAGAAGCCAGATATATACTCAGTATCAGATGTTAAGGATGTTTATTGTTGACATGTAAGATGTGCATCAAACTTCAAGCTGATATGTGCGCCTGTCACCAAATTACAGCTGCGGAGGGTGTGCTTTGCCTGCGCCGAGAATAGACCAGGTTGGAGCTGGCGAGCTTTCAGCGCACCTTCTGCACAGTTTTTTGGCACGAAATTGTCACTGCGCCAACATGAATCTGTCAACACCTCCCCCTGGTGCACCATCACACCCATCTCTGCGCAGGTGGTCTACCAAATTGTCAAATTGGCAGCGCACGGCGGTGCGCCAGACGAAATTAACACTGCGCTGGGTACGCCAGCTCTGCGTCCCCTGCGCTGCGCCACGAAATTAGGGCCCCTTATGTAATCCTTGTATGAAGTTAAACAATCAGCGTTTTTAAATTAAGACAAAACCAGCACATGTTTATTAAGACTTATGATTTATGGCATTATATCAGCTGTATTAGACTGTTATGACTGCAATCACATCTAAGGCAATGTTATACATGTCTCGTTCAATTAAATGTTTCCTGTAACTACAGTACATATAGTTGACATATAAAAGCAGAATATTATAAATATAAAGCCATATTTACCTTATCTCAGCAAATATGCATCTCCATATCATTGGAATATGTCAGACATTATAAACACGGGACAGTAAAACTTTAAATTTGTGCTTTTTATATTAATTTATGAGAGGCCACTCCTCCATTTTATACTCAAGCTTTTATCCTGAGGTTTTTGACTCAAAAAGTCAAACATTAAGCAGTTGAAACACACGTGCAGATGTTTAAGAAAAAGAGTCACCCACAGAAAAAGACCCACAGTCTTTTATTGGTGATTGGCACTTACACATTTATGAGGCAGGGATATGTGAATTTTCTGATGAGCCCAACCCATACAACATGATGGAGGGAATCTTCTTCCATTTTGAATCTTCAGGATAACCATAACCTGGATGAATGAGAATCTACAGAGACATGATGGAGGGACACTAATACAACTTTATAAACGCCGCTGCATTTTTAACTATTGGTGAAGTTCAAGGAAAGAGCATTACAGCGTGTTCAGGAAACACACTGCCGAATTGATAAGCAAAACTTTCTCATTTGGGTCCAAGGTCACATCCACTTACCTGGAGATCAAGACACTAGGGATCTCCTCCTAGCTGTAACCTGTTAAACTATAACTCTGGATGATATTATGTTTATTTGGAGTATAATAATTTGGCTGATTTTTTTTTTCTCAAATCAATGCAACTTGTCTCTGTACTTTGTCAATAAGGGCATTTTGAGGGCATTTTTCCAAATCAGATGGACATGGATCAACAAAGGCAGCCAATTACAAGATGTGTTTTTAAGGTAACCTGCCAGAAAGTAAAAGCAGATGTTCTCTGTTCCAGTGTAAACATGGTAAGAATTTACTCCTGTGTGAGCTTTGGTCCATCTTTTGTC
Source organism: Scarus forsteni (assembly GCA_036419115.1). NCBI lineage: Eukaryota > Metazoa > Chordata > Actinopteri > Labriformes > Labridae > Scarus > Scarus forsteni. The sequence goes on from JAZDUH010000471.1 coordinate 7,476,567, forward strand.
GTGTACACGACCAAGAAACTTTCAGCCAACGGCAGAAGTAGTTTCGGGTTAAGCTCTGTTGACCGACTGAAAAGGAAATCGTCACACCCTTTCATATCCTCCACATTACAATGATGGCATTTTGTCCTATTCATTTTTATACCCTATTTGTGATGGTGATAAACACACTTAGCTAGGTCAAATGTGCCAAAAGCCTTGGGGCAGAAATCCAGTGCATCTCCGAATGTTATCACCCAGCTGTGTGTTAACAAGACAGATAAAAAACATGGGTCCAAAGGCTAAATGATAAAAGCTTCAACCGGCACAAGCACAAAAGTGGTGAGACACTGCTGATGTGAGACTGTCTTAATGTGGGGGTGTTTCTGACATGTTTTTTAACTTTGAATGTCAAAGGGTTCAAAATATATAGCTGTATACTAACCCTTAAAGACATCAAGGGGTGTAGCATTTAAAGTGTAACTTCACACCCAGATCTAAGCCCAGAAATGCCCAAAGATTTAGAAAAAGGATAAGGAGAGGGACAGAGGAGGGAATGGTAGGCTGTGAATGTGCCAGACTGCATTTAGTTAGTGTTAATGTCTTAACAGTTCATCAAACAGAAAGGTCCAAACACATCCTTTCATGTCAGTGGTGGCTTTGTTAGGTCCAGACCGATTGAAAGAAATTTATTTTTATTAAAGAAATCTAAAGAGAGGATGAACAGAATCATGTAGCATATGCTGGCTTGCCAATACAAAAAAATTGGACTTCCTCTCCAAGGCTATGACTTATTGACAACAATCCATTCATTTATTCATTCATTTTCTACACTGCTCATCACTTTTGGGGTCGCAGGGATGCTGGAGCCTATCCCAGATGTCATTGGGTGAGAGGTACACCCTGATCCAGTCGCCAGTCGATTGCCAGACCACATAGAGAGACAGAGAACCATTCATGCTCACACTCAAATGGGCATTTTAGATTCACCAGTTAACCTAATGAGCATGTTTTTGGTCTGTGAGAGGAAGCACAGGAAGGATATGCAAACTTCACACAGAAAGGCCCTGCCTGATCGAACCGGCGACCTTGTTGCTGTGAGGCACTTGTAGTACCTGTTGTGCCACCGTGCCACCCCAACAACAATCTACTGTAAAAGAAATTGTTCTATCATGTTTTGTGTTGCTTTGGCTTCTGTAAATGACTGGTCTGCACTCCCACCCACCACGCTAACTAATTGATGGATCTGGTGTCCACGCCTGGGCAGCAGTTGGCTGATGGACTTTGTAATACAAAAAGGCAAGTGCATAACCATATGCTGTTTCTTTAACTGTACAAGGTAAGGTGTAGGGGTGGGCAACACTGGGAATTTTGGTATCGATTGGATACCAAGTAAATACAGGGCTAATATCGCCGATACTGATACTTTTTACATGAAATGTAATGATCATTGATTAATTTTGTAATTTTGCCTTGAGTTGGTTGATTATGATTATGGTAAACACAGCACAAAGATTTTAGGCTATAAAAATGCTTTTTATTAATGAACCACAACAATAGAACAAAATTTTAACTGTATAAAAGTAATAAATTATTCCACATTTAAGAAAAAAAATCACAAGTGCAAAATAACAAAAAAAGCATCAATGTAAAAAAAAAATAAATAAAACAATGTCAACATCTCAACAAAAAATACCTTCCATTGCACAAATAAAGTGTAAACTACAGTTAACCTTAACCTTTGTCTTTCTGCTCACAAAACCCTCTCTTGGGTTGCCCTTTTGGCTCTGTTTCCATGTTGACAACAGATTTATAGGTTTTTGTTCAGGAACAGTAACATGTTGACATAGAGGGAGAGAGGTGCACGGTTTAGAAGCGGCGGTCGGAGCGGAGGAAAGTAAAGTAAAGACGACATAAGAGAAACTGCAGTATCGATCTCATCACGCTAGTATCGATCCGATACCAATACTCAGCTTGGTATCGATACTATCAATATTAAGATCAATACGCCCACCCCTAGTAAGGTGTCAATTTAGCTAACAGGAATGATAAAAATATTAATAATGATGAATGAATCAATAAATAAATAACTAAAAACAACAACAAAAATGAATTTGTAGGAAAGGAAATAGAGGAGGGCTTTTGCAAATCAAGACCATCAAAGTGACGAAACATTGACTGGAAGTGGAGACAAACAAATCTGGAGTCCATGGGCTCTAATTCCGAGGCGCAGCGCAGGGGGCGCAAGCCTGGCGCACCCCGCGCAGTGTTCATTTTGTCCGGCGCACCGCCATGCGCTGCCAATTTGACAATTTGGTAGACCGTCTGCGCAGAAATGGGTGTGACGGCGCACCAGGGGGGAGTCGGTGGCGCACCGGGGGAGGTGTCGACAGATTCATGTTGGCGCAGTGACAATTTCATGCCAAAAACAGTGCAGAAAGTGCACTGAAAGCTCGCCAGCTCCAACCTGGTCTATTCTCGGTGCAGGCGAAGCGCACCCTCCGCAGCTGTTATTTGGTGACAGGCGCACATGTGCGCACACGTCAACAAAGCCTCAGAGGCAGGTTTCCAGAGTGTCAGGCACATTTTAAACCAATAAACAATCACAGCAATCACTATTTAATGTAACCGTCTGAACCAGCATATACATTTGTATCTACATCAACTGTCCCGTCGCATCAGATGTCGATGTTGGATTAAAGCCGTTTGTCATAATGGAAACGTAACCTGACGGCAGCTGGAAGTTTGATGCACATCTTACAAGTCAACAATAAACAGCCTTAACATCTGATACTGAGTAAATATCTGGCTTCTCTCATTTCATTAAATTCAAAGAAAAGGAGAAAAAAGACGAAGAAAAAAGAGAGAAAATAAATGTATGTCACTCAGGATTTACCTGTGATTTCCCATATTCCTCTGTTTTAGTCTTTATTTTTAACATGATCTAAAAAGATGGAGTACATTATTATAAGGAGGATGAGGCGGAGACAACGGGAGAGTATACAGTATATCACTAAAAGCTCTGCTATTTGGCGATTACAAACCAGGAGTGCAGGTGGATCACAAGCATTCTAAATGGATAAGCCAGCTGCTGTGTAACTGTCTCTTAATTTTATACTCCTATAATGACAAAGGAACAGATTACATCTGTCCTGGGAGCTGGCCCACACGGTGACGTGCTTCGTGGCCTCAGATGCGCGCCCCGATGGCCAGTCCGTTCTCCCAGCTGCTGTAGTGACAGCAGCTCTGACCGTCTCCGCTGGAGAATGATTTCCAGCGGAGACGGTCAGAGCAGCGGGGATCATTCAGACCAATCAGATGCTGCGCCTCGCCCGCAGCGCATTTAAAGGCAAGGAGAGGCGGTCATTTGATTGGTGAAGACAGCGATCGGCTGTGTAAAGCCCACTCACGGCTTTTCTCCTCCTACTCTGGCATTTGCGCCGAGGAGCAGAGACGTGGGCGTGGATGCGCTCCTCTGCGCCCCTCTGCACTCCTCTGCGCCTTGAGTGCGCCTCTCTTGGCACTGCAGGAAACTTGCAAAGGGCGCGCTTGTGCCCGATCTATGAAATTAGAGCCCCATGATTGTTGTTGTACCTTCCTCTGAATGATACAAAGAGGGTCTTTGTAAAGTTTCTGTGAATCTGGGGTTCTTTGAAAGGTCCTATGTCCCAGAGTATTGGATCATTTACATCATGTCCTGGGTTTGGAGTCTGCAGAGCTATTTAAAAAAAAACATCAGTGGGTAAAGAAATTGAGTGTTTTTGTGGGGTGTTTCCTTTAAGGAGTAGCAATATATGTTGTCAAGATCTTCTGCTCCTCAAACCCCTTTGAACACAATTAAAGCACAGAAAATCTATTTTGCAGGGCATGGAACCTTTAAGAATAAATGTAATCAATCATTTTATTTGTTATCTAATATGTCAGCCTTTATGATAAATATGGTGGCCCATGTATACTTGGAAAACACAAACATCATAAGTGTTAAGCTTTCACCGTGTTGCAGGTGGTACAAACTCATTTGAAATGCTTGTGCCAAAGCATTTTACTGTATTTTTTGAGCATTTAGCACATTTATAACTATTTTGTACAGGATAGCACAACATTTTTAAGAGCTGCAGGCACCAAAAGAGCTTATGGATGGATTTAAGCGAAGGTGGACATGACTTAAATATTCATCAGATCAACATTTTCAGTAAGGCCATTTATATCTGCAGGTAACTGGAGATTAGAATCAGAGCAGTGGATTTGCCGATGCGAGAACAAATTAAACAATTTGCAGGTGTTTTTTTTTCTGATTAGAGGACTCCTGCAAGCTGTTCACATGAGGTTATGAATATGCTAATTAAAAGCTTAGGATAAACTCTGATCCTACATCTCCTGCGCCTACAACTGCCCTGACCAATACCCTGCTCCAGGTTCATATGCATGTAAAGTCGTCTTGTTAGAGATTTTCAGTCATTGTGCTCAATGTTTGGCATTAAACTAACCTTTGTTGTATGACTCTGCCTCTTCCAGATACAGCAAAATCCTTCATCAAACACTGGTAATATCAAATAAAAATATAATATCCCTTGCATTTTGAATTGACCAAGCAAGAGTACTGTAGAGTAATGCATATTGTAGAATTTTTGCCAAAAATTAAAGACATATATAAACAGTGTTACCACATTTCCCTGAGCCTAATATTCTGGTCACCCTTAATATTACAGTTTTATTATCCCAAAGAAATACCACAGCTAAGTAGGAGATAATTATCAAGAAACTACAGACACAATTAAAGGATGAACCTCAAGTTAATTGTTTATCTCAGCTGAGTGCAAAGTAGTGGCCTCTGCAGCATGGTATTTCCACATATGCACCCAGATAGTTTTCACATGTGTTCTAACAGTGAAGATATCACAACACAACTGGGATAATTCACAGAGAGAGAAATGTATCTCACAGTCAAAAGACCAAAGGACCAATGCCATATCCCACCACCACCACATGTTGATGTGTCGTTGGTCAAGGTGGGTAACTTCATATCGCTCATGCTGCAGCCATATTGGTGTAGCAAATGGAATTACGAAATAGCAACTGCAGTTATCAACAGGCACACCATTATAAACTTTGAGGAATGTGCTCCTGAGATGTTTTAATGGTCTTACATCAGCCATAACAGAAAGTCAAATACAAGCTGCTGCTCTTTAAACCTGGTGCTGGAAGGGGAATTATATGAAAATTAATGATTTGTAACACTAGGTTTTTGCTTCTAATCACCACAGCCTTGGCAATAATTGCATTTGAATCATCACTTGACCCTTTCAACTTATTGACCTCTTTCTCTCCTGCCACATGCTAATGTATAAACCCATTAAAAGGCTGTTTATTTAACTATACACTCTTTTACTGTTAAATATCACCAATCTGCTTCGATGGCTGCTTTCTTTCTCTCCTGCTTACATGGACTTTTTCCTTTAACTCTCTGAGGTGTAATTTGATGTGGTGATGGGCTGCTGCTGTATCAGCAACAAACAATCAGAATTATCAAAAGCTCATCATGTCCCTGGCATTGCTCTCCTTACAGCATAGGGTCACAAAAATTAACAACCAAACACACAGCATACTTATTGATCAAGGCTTCATTTCTCAACAGCTTTCAAAAAAATTCTGTTCACCTTGGACCTTTACCTTAGGGTACAATAAAATTTAGTTCACATTATGTATCCTAGTGCTCTGGGGACTAAAATGCTTACAGACTCATTTTAAATATATTTTCCCAACCTGATAATTCATCTCATAGAAAAGGGTAAAAGTCAGAAATCCTGGTTTTAAATGTGCATTTATTAAATGGGCATTAAGTATTTCAGGGTTGTTGTATCTGTAAAGTAGGATTACGCAGTAGGATGTGATTTAGTTGGGCAGCAGCCAGCGACCCCCAGCTCAAGAGATGCCTGTATGTATTTCTGTCCCTCTCTGGTGAGCGTCTGGACCTGGAAGAAAAAAAGAAAACAACTTTTTATCCCTTTCCATTTACATTGTAATTTCCAATTCCTCAGTGTTATGTTTAAGCACCTTCTAGCTGCAAAACTGGCATTCTTTTTGTGATGTGATCGTGTTTATCATTTTTGATACCTTATGAACTTAAAAGAGCATCATACTTTTTGTGTGGGAACTAAAATCTTTGAGGGGAGGATTGGGGCACTGCTGCACCTTATGTTTTAATGTACTGTCTAATTTAAGAGAGAGCTGCTGCTGTAACAGGAGAGCCAAACCTCTTAAATACACTATTAGGCTTTCTCAAAGCAAATACTTTTTATGGTAATTCTTCTGATACTGATGCAGATACAGACACTGACACCAATACCAATCATCCTCTGCAATGTTTGAAAAATGTTAATAATTTTGTATATTCGCTCTTTCATGGCCATAGTCCTTCTTTTTCACTTTTCACTCCTCTGACCTTTTTCTTTTGGGCTGCTTTTCAGCCATTGCTACTGCACCTATTGTATCTCTCCCTTACACTAACTGCGCACGCTACGCAACCTACGACTCCCCCTTCCCCCTCTGTCTGATCTGCGCATGAGTATGATCGCCCCCTGGATGTGGGGGGGGTGTACTCTGTTTTGGTAACTCGGCCCGAGCCACAGTATTTACCTGCTGAAATTCAGAGCCAAGGCCGTGTATTGAAACCAGACTTTTTTTCAACATGCTGTCAGTGGTGACATCTTGTGGATGTAGAGGAGAAATGACAAATCGTGCATTAGATTAGAAGATTAGAAGATTAGAAGATCGCTGACTACACCTTTAAGTCTGAGTACAAGAAAATACATTTTGCAGATATTCCAAAAACAAAGATTTAAGTGATGTGTTCTTTATGGCCTTTCTCCATAAATGTGAATTCAAATGAAACAACTATACAAATGTAAGCCTATGCTGCACTGATTTACATAATTTTTAAACTAAAAATAATCAACTCTACATTATTTGAAATTGACTTTATGATATGCTTTGGATTATCAATCCAAAAAAACATTTTCTTTATACAATTCCTGTGTTAATTTGCCACAAAACTGTATCGTGTTTTCGTTTGTTTGCAGGTTTGGCTGAGTGTTTGATACATGTGATTGGTCTGCAGTCAGATGACATGGAAAGCAGCACTGCCTTGGCACGAAGAACTAGAGAAAACCCAAAAACAGTCTATAGAACTTCACAGATATAGGTTTAGTTGGAGTACCCATTTGGTATCGATAACCATAAGAATAGTTGTGAAAGTATAAATAATTTGCTACTTAAAATCAAACCATCTCTCGCAGGAATGGTGTCTGAAGGTTTTTGCCTTGTTTTTTAAGTGGTGGGTCTTTGACAGTTAGCAGGATTTTTTTCATAATAACCATGTCTGCTCTGAGCAATGTGACAGCTGTCATCAGCGCTCTCTCCCCCTCACTCTCTTCCTCTCTCTGTCTGACAGTAGGCCACTTGTTCAGGCATGTGAGAATTAACGTGACTGACGTTTTTTTTCTTCAAATAAATATTCAGATGAAGCTAAATAAGTTGCCTCTTCTTGACTGTGCTTTCACACAGGAGCAAAAAACAAGTGTATGCGTGCTAAAGTGTAAAAAGAAATTAGTTAAGCAGAGGATTACAAGACCAGTTTGTGGTAATGATTTAAAATGTGCATTTAAATGGACAGAAAGCAGGAAAGAAATGTTTCATGCAAATAAATCTATCTGCGAAAGACCCTTAGACTCCACTGATATGTTGTGTATAATGTAATCCTTTTGAGGAAAACACTGAACAACAATGATAATTGTAGTCAGAGTTATTATAATAGTAGTGTCTATTAACAGTAACATGATAAGGCTCCTCAACTTAAAAAAAAAACACACTTTAAATTCTACATCCTTTGGTATTAGTGTAACAATAATGCCAATTAAGAGCAACAATTTATTAGAAAGCAATCAGGTCAAGTGATAAAACCATTCTGTCATGGATTCAATGCCATGCTAATTATGTGGACTCAATAGCTGCTGTTGCGTTTATTTTAAAGTTCAAATATGTTTATGTTGGGGAAATAGTCTAGCAAGAATAGATCTTCTTTCAGAAAAAGTTGCAGACCCTTGTCTTAGCATGTAGTTACTTTAAAAGCATAGAAAAAAAGTTTTGCGCAGATTTGAATAATGTATGCGGTAAAAGGAAATAATTTTTCTATTCTATAGGTGTTGGTTAAAGAGCTTTCCAGAGTGCAGGGTGCTGCAGAGGTAGACCAAAGGAAGAGTGTATGGTGAAGCCCAGCACTCATGTGATAACCCTACATGATTGGCTGTTGGAATGGATCTACCACTGGATAGAGGCATAGATGATGGGAGGGGTGGAGATGAGGAGGGATAAGAAAACCCCATGTGAGCAAACCATGAGCTGTAATCATTCAGCAGGAACGCTGGGGTTCTCCTCCATTATTCATTCCTCCCTCCCTCCCTCCCCTCATCCTCTCCTCTATCTTTCTCTCTCATCACACATCACTATCCTGCCATATAGCTTTCTGTCATCTGCGTGTTACAGAGACCACAGGAAATAGAAAAGTGAGAGTGTGTGTGTGAGAGACAGTTTTACACTTAACTTTTATTCAAGGCAAAAGTCTTATAGTACTGAAGTTCTATCTATCTATCTATCTATCTATCTATCTATCTATCTATCTATCTATCTATCTATCATAAATCTGTGGATATAATTGCAGTGACATGGGCTAAAACATGCATGTCATACTTTTCCAAATATGGAGCTCTAATTTCATAGACAAGGCGCAGGCAGAGCTCACCTGCCCTGCACCGTGCCTGCGCCATGCCAACACCTAAAGTCTCCCTCTGGTGCAGGGGAGGAGAGAAGGCGTGAGTTGGTTAAACACAGCCTAGTGTAATCTTCACCAATCAAATGAACGTCTCTCTTCGCCTTAAAATGCGCTGCAGGCAAGGCACAGCAACTGATTGGTCTGACTGATCCCTGCCACTGTGGATGATGGTCGAACTGCTGTCACTTTTACAGCAACTGAGAGAGCGCCGGGGCCATTGGGCTGCGCATAGGAAGCCATGATGCGCATCACTGTGTGGGCCGACCTGTGGAGCATATGTATTATGTTCCTGTGTCATGAATATGAGTATAAAATTAAATTGCAGTTACATTTAAACACAGCAGCAGGCTAATCCATTCATCAAGCTTATGATCTACCTGCATTCCTGGTCTGTCATCACCATTGGTGATTTATCCTCTCCTGGTACCTCCTCCTCATCCTCCTTGTAATAATATACTCCATCTTTTTAGATGGAATAAAGATAAAAACAGAGAAATATGGGCAATCAGGTAAATCCTTAAAGGAACACTACACCCAAACAACGATTTGGCCTCATTTTCTACTCACCCTCATGCTGAGGAACACTCTGGAGCACTTTTTTGATGTCTCAAATGCAGCTGGAGGTCCGGGGTGATTTTCGCTGTGAACATACTTCCATCTAACAAGGGGCGGCCCGAAGAAAAATGTACTAAAATGACCTCGCTTCAATTAATTATGGACGCTATCTTCGCTTCAGGACACTTGGATTACAGCGACGAGCAGTATGAAGGAAAATAGGCACATTTTTAGTACTTTATGGACCTTTTTTTCGGGCGCTATCCCTTGTTAGATGGAAGTATGTTCACAGCGAAAATCACCCCGGACCTCCAGCTGCATTTGAGACATCAAAAAAGTGCTCCAGAGTGTTGCTCAGCATGAGGGTGAGTAGAAAATGAGGCCAAATTGTTGTTTGGGTGTAGTGTTCCTTTAAGACATAGAGTGACTTACATTTATTCAGCGCTCATCTCTGTCTTTTTTCTTTTCTTTTGAATTTTATTAGATGAGAGAAACTGGATAAACAGCTACTCTGTATCGAATGATGAGGCTGTTTGTGGCTGGCTTGAGAGATGCAAACTCATAAGTCACACTTCCAGCTGCTTTCCATTCTGCGCCAAGAATAGACCACTGCGAGCCTGTCAGCCAAATTACCACTGCACTGGGCGCATTTCCCCTGCTCTGAAAATATACCAGGTTGGAGCTGGAGAGCTTTCAACCCACCTTCCGCTCAGTGTTTTGGCATGAAATTGTCACTGCGCCAAGGTGAATCTGTCAACACCTCCCCCTGGTGCACTGGGTCACCCATCTCCGCACAGCCGATCTACCAAATTGCCAAATTGGCAGTGCACGGCGGTGTGCCAGACGAAATTACCACTGTGCGGGGCTTAATTGATTTATTAAGGATTCCCTCTGAAATAAAAGGTGATCATCTTTGGTACTTTGGCATAATAATTGTGGTTACTCAACTATCTTTATAGTAAGCAAGTTGGATAGCTTGCTGATAAGCTAACAGGCAAACAAGATGAGCAAACCTTAAATACTTTACTTTTCTTCTTAAGAAAATCTTGAAAACATTTGTTACCATTGACAGGAAGTGGATCATGGTGTTTGAATCTAGCAAACAGCATGCAAATTGTTCCTTAATTGCAAATGTATTTGTAAGAAAGAGCTGGAGGACCTTGGTTGTTTTAAAAATTAGCAGTATGCAACAGATCAGTCTACCTCAAACAAATCCAGATAAATTACTCATCATACGTTGACAAAATTGTTGGTACTCTTCTGTCAAAGAAAGAAAAATCCACAATGGTCATTGAAATAACTTGAAACTGACAAATGCAATAATAAATACAAAATTTCTGAAAATCAGACATTGCTTAGCCATTCTTTGGTGTTTTTATCTGTGTGCTATGGGTCATTATGCTGTTGGAGGACCCATGACCTGAGACTGAGACCAAGTTTTCTGGCAGCACATTTTGCTCCAGAAAGTCTTGATATTCTTGAGATTCCGTTGTACCCTGCAAAGATTCAAAACACATATAAAGCAAAGCAGCCCCAGAACATAACTGAGTCTTCTTCATGTTTCACAATAACTACAGTGTTCTTTTCTTTGTCAGCTTCATTTTTGCATCTCTGAAAATAGAGCTGATCTAATTTGCAAAAAAAGTTCCAGTCTCGTCTCATCTGTACAAAAGACATTCTCCAAGAAGCTTTGTGGCTTGTCAATGTGCATTTTGGCAAATTCCAGTCTCACTTTTTTACGATTTGCTTTCAACAGTGGTGTCCTCCGCTGTCCTCTTCCATTAAGTCCCCTTTGGCTGCTCAAACAGATGATGCAATCTTATACTGCAATAACTTGACATTGGAGTTCACCTCTATTGGAAGGTGTTCTGGGCTCTTTGGTTACCATTCACATTATGTGTCACTTCAATCTGTCATCAATTTTCCTCTTGTTGCCGTGTCCAGAGAGGTTGGCTACAGTCCCTTGGAGCTTAAACTTCTGAATAATATGTGCAACTATAGTCACAAAACACCAAGGTGCTTGGAGATGGTTTTAAAGCCTTTACCTTTAACACTATGGCTATAACAAATGATAACTTCTATAATTTTCTTTCTAGTCTCCTGAGACAACTGTCTCCTGAGCTTTCTGTGGTCCATATTCAGTGTGGTACACACCATGATACCAAACAGCACAGTGACTACTTTTCACCTTTTTAATAGTCAGACTGACTGATTACAAGTTAGAAAGCACCTGTGATGATTATTACAGGACATACTTTAACATGTCCCTATGGTCAAAACATTTTCAATCTTTTCAAGGGGTACCATTATTTTTGCTCAAGCTAGTTTCATTATTTGTTTCTTTTTTGAGAATTATGTTGAACCACAATACAAAAACAATGTGTGATTTTCATTAGTTATTTTAAGTTATTTTTTTGTATTTATTATTACTTTTGTCAGTTACAAGTTATTTCAATGACCATTGTGGCTTTTTCTTTCTTTGATGGAAAGGTACCAACAGTTTGTTGACGTGTAAACATATTTCCAGTCCATTTATGGAATTCAGCTAGTGGTGCTAGCTATTTGCTGAACTACCATCGACTGTTGTTTTCATGACTGGAAACAGAAATCAGCTAAGTTATTGGGTTGGAGAAATAAAACACAGCCTTTTACCTGACTGAGAGAAACTGGATCATAAGGATGCGTATAAAGTATTTTGTTGTGTTGTGGAAAAGTTCAAAACAGGCATTGATTACTGTTAGCCTTTTAGCAAAGAGCTGTGGTTATCCGATTAGCAGCAATCGTCTTGCAGTTGAGTTGGTAAATATGGTCATACAGCTGTTCCAAATAAGACAAAAAACACTCTGTATTTGTTTCACTGTTGTATTAAGAATGTATTTGAATACTCGGGTTTAGAATTGGAAGGTCTCAGCTTGAAACGACTAGCAATGTCGTTGGCTGCTCCATGCAACAAGTCATATGCTTTATGGCATGAGAATTGTCAGTCAGGCACAGTCAGGCCTCACACTTAAGTTTTATACTGAAATGTTTACACTTGTGGTGCAGCGGGTAGTACACGTGCCTCACAAGCAAGAAGATTGCTGTTTCAAGGTGTGGGTACTGGACATTCCTCCCACAGTGTCTCCACATTGCCCTCAAGTACAAATGTGAGTATGAATGGCATTCAGTATTTTGCTGTTACACTGAAATTTCAATGTGGATAGCAGTCAAATCACAGAAAATGTAATACAATATCTGTCATACCATGTCATGCAGCAATTTCAGTGCTGGTTACGCAAGGTCCATGGTGGGTTTTTTTTTCATATTTTTATGACTAAAAATGAATGAACGTCTGTCTGTTATCAGTAGTATCCAAGTATCCATATCCCTCCTGAATGCATGTTTAAAGGTTTAATATTGTCATAGATGCCAACAGTTCCTAATGCATTTGATAGCTAAAGATGACACTTCTTCTGTGATAGTGCTTTTATAAATAAATGGCCTGTTGTTTTGAAATGGCCCATAATACAGATTATGCTAACAGCATAAGTATGTTGCTTTGATTGATAATTTATCAGCTGTTTGTGTGTGCTGGTGCATGTGTGGCCATTTGTGTTTTAGTTTTGTTTATAGTTATGGTCATGTTGACTGAAAACAACAAATTATGTTTTCAGAGATAGCTGACTCAGAGACAAGCAGGCATGCTGTTTAGGATGAATCCATAAGGAAAGGCATATTCTCCTTCATCTCCTTTGTGTGTCCTTAAGCATGATGACAGTATGAGAAACTGTCGGCACGCTTCAGGAGAGGACAGAGGCAGAACACAAGGGTGGAAGGGGTCTGTAACCCAAACAGAGTAGAATCCTTTTGCATGCTCCCATACCACTCATACTTCAATAAGGTAGTTGAGTGAGTTGTTTTCTCACGTATTAAATACAAATATAGTTTTCAAGAGATGGTTGAGTTTTCTGAAATGGGGGAGTGTATGGTACATGGCATGTGCGATGGTTCCACAACTCAGTTCTGTCTCTTTATAGCTGTACGTTGCTGAACATGGTGCCAGATTCTCCACCTAATTAAAAAAAATTGTGGGAGAAAACAAGCCACAAGATCAGGGTGGTATCATCACACTCTATCATCAGTTTGTATTTATTCACTTAATTTTTCACCATACCGAAACTTTGAGTAGGCACTATTTCGAGGCACAGCACAGCCTACATGTCCTTCTTTAGAGCACATGCTAAGTTCCCTGCTCATTTTCCAAGCTTTGAACATTGTAAAGCACACCCATAGTGGGACAACAGCTTCTTAGGATGTACATAATCAGAACATAACAGATGTTGTGCACCAAATCCTGAATTAATAGTGACTTGGTGAAGTAAATGATTGATCCAGCTAAACCCATAGACTGTAAAAAACATGGACGCCATGTCGCTTGGCTCAAATTGAAGCCTCCACGAAAACTGCTCCCCCTGGTGACTGGCTGCAGTATAGGTCAACTCTCCGTCTCCACCATTCATCTGAACGGGCCCTCGTGAAACTTCAAAAAATTAATACACCTCATACAAATATTTCTCCCATCTGTATGCTGTGGTGATATGAAAGTATTATTGGGCTGCATGTTTTCCAAGTCCTCTTTTTTCTGAAAAGTTTCTTTTTTATAAGTTATTAGACTTTAAAAATAACCGCGGTTTACGGCAGCTTCACAATGATTGTGTACGGCGTATGCTGCGGAGTGTTGCGACTGTTTACGACAGCTGCGTCCGGATTATGGCCCAAATTCTCTACTGGCTGCACAATGGTGGCGCCCTGACAGGCGATATTTAGGCTTCAAATCCGTTACATGGTAGAAGGCGGAGCCACGCTATCCAGTTCTTATAATACATCCATGGCTAAACCCAGTCTACCTTGTTTTTTATAAGAAGTGTTAGAGCCATCATGATTTCCTTTCCAATGCTGTTCAACTTCTTGCATGAGAGAAAATATCTTAAAATCCTCCTGCCAGTGCTCTTTGTACTAAAGTCATGGTCAAATGAAGCTTTTCTGTGCTGATGCACTTCACAGCCTGAGCCCCCGTAGGGCTGAGTTCTTCATGCATTAAATAATCTACATTAGAATTTTTAAAAAAGACTGATTCAGGTGAATCATACAGAGGAGCTGTCAAGCACCTTTTCTTGAGCAGAACAAGGTCCTCTGGCTGCCATGAGCATGACGTCAAAGAAAGCTCAGAAAGCTGAACAAGAAAAGAAACTTGACATGTAATTAACGTGTGGGCTAGTCTGACCTGGATTACTCTGAATAAAATATCCACATCAGATTTAGATCAAACGTGTGCTAAGACCACTGTGGTTGTGTCTTCAAATTTGTTCTAAGGCTTGAGGAGCTCATTGCCTTGTGCATGACCTCATGATAATCCTGAAGGTGGGCTCGTGGATTAACTTCCTCTCTCACTCTGTCAATGTTGGTGTGTGCAAAAGACCTTATGAAAACCTCTGAGATACGGGATTACAGGCACAGGAGCACAAAGAGGGCCGTGGTCAGAGGAAATAGTCCTTGATGACCACAGTGAAGCATGCTGTGGATTACAGCTAACACGTCCTATACAGAGGCTTCTTAATAATTAAGACAGCAGAAGGATGAGGACAGACATGGACTATGAAAAAGCGTAGAGATATCTTCTTTACTGTCAGGAAAATGCTGAGCGATACTATAACCTTGTAGTGTACAACATTAAATCTAAGAAATTACTAATTCATGCAGTGGAAATCCCAAAAGCTTTACCTTCTGTGGCTCTAACCACTGCTTTGTACTCGGCAAGATCTATCAATTCCCCAAAGTTTCAGTATTCACAACTTATTCCACGCCAAGAAGGTGATCACTTACAATATCTCAGCAATCTCTACTTCAGCTTTCAGCACTGTAAGAGGAGACGAGTTGTGAGGCCCCAGAGTCAATACTCCTGTGGTACGAACACAGAAAAAAAAAAAAAGCTTTAGGTCCTCTGAAGAAAAGTTGATGAAAGAGCAGCTGTGGATTCGCCATGATCAGACGTATCCTTTGTCCACTTATGAACATGTATCTTCAGAAAAAATTGTAGTTTTACTTTCTCATGTTGGTATTTTGTATTTATATTTTGCCAACTGACGATTTGCAGCCTGATCACTTCCTTCTATGTAACCCCTAAATTCCCCATAAAGCGAATGTGCCACGAACCAGCCGTAAATTGTACTGCGGAGCACTTCGTTCCTGTTCACTCGAGATATACTTCAGGTCTACTTTCAGCGAGGCTACTGTCAAACCTCAAAAAAAAAAATAAAACAACTTAAGATCTAGAGTTGGAGCACCACCAAAATGGAATGATATGCCGTGATGAATTTTCCAAGAAAATTTCCTCGAACATTTCCTTAAAAAATTCCTTGTGCAATGATTGTTTCAAAAAACAAACTGGATATGATTTTACATGTTCAAACAGATGCTACAGATCTATACAGATGTTCAGAAATAGGTCCTGCTGTTTCTTTTGATTAACCTCGGTAGATGGTGCTCCAAACTCTCGCTGCTAGTCATTCAGAGAACTGAATTTCTGTTTTGTTTGTGGGTCGAAATTATGAGCACTCATTCTGGCACAGCGTAGTATTCACTTTTGCACTCATTTTGTGCACAAAAAAATTACCACTGCACAGGGTGCTTCGCCACCCTGCGCTGCACAAGAAAATTAGGGCCCTTTATCTTAACTAGCAATCACTGAAAACATCAAGTTTGTAGACTTGAGAACAGAGAACAAAAGCCCCTGTTATGAAAGAAACCTGATTTGTGTAGACATACTGTCATACAGAGTGTGATGATTTTAGACCCACAATTTTTGATTTTATGCTGCTTTGATACTCTTTTAACAAAAGCCTACTTATTAAAATGCTGTGGTCTTCATGGAAAGTACCCAGACTTTGCATTGTGTTAATTACTCTGCTTCATGATTAAGTCTTTAAGTCTATGACAGTATCGGCCAGGGTCATATGGTATCACATGCAGGCAGTCTTTGTTGGAAAAGTATTGGTTCTTGATGCATCATGATAAAGCCTGAGAGAGCTCACATACAAACTTCTCAACATGTGGCAAGTCAGTGAAATAGTCAGCTATGTGGGTGTCAGAATTTGAAAATAAAGAGAGCCTGTGAGCAAGAGAGGGAAATTTTTTTGTTCAGTGCTGCATTATTTTCACTCCTAAGAGTTCATCAGCCGTCAGTCTGTCTCAAGGGTTCTGTTGCAGAAACTCTGTCTACTAAAGAGCCTGTGTGCAACAATAGCAAACAACCTGATGACATTTTGGTTGAGAATTTTTGAAATGTATTACTCACGAACCAAGGTACAGGTACTGTGTGGAGTTTTTCTCTGCAAATGTCAGAGGTTAATATATGAGATTCTGACGTGGTCCTAATTCCTCCGTGTATCACAATTGTCCGACCTACAGATGCTGTGCACTGTAGGTTGGCCCAGTGCCGTGCTCATGGTGTGTTCATGTTGAGTTTGGATGTGAGCATCAAGGTTATATTAGTTAACTAAAACGAAACTTAAAACGAAAAAACTAAAATTTAAAATACATTACAGTTAACTCAAACTAATAAAAACTAGAAAAGGAAACAAAAACGATAACTATACTAGAACTGTATCTTGTGTTGACAAAACTAACTGAAACTAATAAAAATTATAGACAAAATGTCCTTCGTTATCATTTTTGACCATTTTTATTAGCCTTTAGGATTTAAATTAATCCGACACATTTTCCCAACCAATTTCACGAACCAATGAATGAATAACCAATGCATCTGTAATAGTTTAATTGCATGTGAGTCTGCCTTTATTGCTACAGAGTCCACGTTTCTAATTATTTACGTTCATATTATATTGTTTTATAATTTATGTTTATATTATTTTTATATAATTTATGTTTATATTTTTTAGATTACGTTTATAATAGTAGTGCATAGTAATCCTGCACCTGGCAAATAAGGTATGAAAAAAACTAAACTGAAACTAAACTAAAACTAAGTCTTGTTGCAAAAATCAAAACCAAATAAAAACTAGAGAATTTGCATTTCCATGCAGGAAATGTGCTGAAATGCTGAGCGTGACTGCTGAAACTGTGAAATGAAATTGCTAAAAGTAATGCAAAGAAAGTTGAAAATGTGACATGAATAGTTTTAATCAATCAGGGCTGCAAATGTGTGAAATGTGCAATAAAAATGTTTGCAGAAAATTATAGACACTGGAGCTCAGGTGTGCAGGTCACGTGACCACGCTCTAACTTCACAGAAATGTGCAAAAGTTGATGCAGCTTCAACAGTCATATCTCAGAAACTGTAGCAGATAGTGAAAAGTGCACTAAAAACTGTTTGCAGTTGTGAAAGAAAGCAGAAAATGAATGACTGTTTTGTAAGATGGTTAAATGTGTCGATATTTGTAGATGTACCTTATAAAGTGGCCAGTCAGTGTAATATGTCCAAAGTAAGGTTGAGAGTGTAAAGACAAGCATGATTACGCTATTGTAATGAAGAATCTGTACTAGATGGAAAGAAAAGTACATGTGCCTCAGCCTGGATTTGAACCCGGGCGTCTTGCTCTATAGTCTGCTACTCTAATCTTTCAACCACAGGGATAAATTGCTGGGTCATGGAAAGCACAGTATTTGTCCTGTTTGTCTCATAGAGCACTCTAATGACGTTCGGTACTTCCAGGTAAACGAACACTCGCTGTGTCTAAACCGGAATAGATATCAGGAAAAGGATTTCACCGTGAGCATCCCAAGAACCTGCAAAAACGTGTAATATAATTCTCATATCTGTACTGTTCAAAATGTTAACACAGTGACGAGATAAAAACGTACTTCAAACTGCAGCACTCGGCTGTCCGGGGCTTCGGTCTGGAGTCACGTGACACACTGAACACACACAGATTTCCTCAAAAATTGGTGGAAGCATGCCCAATCTGTGGAGCTTCAAAGTTGCTGAAGTTTTCAGCAGACCTGCGGAAATGTCCCATTGATTTCAATGTAAAAATACATGCAGAAATTATTTTTTACTGTAAAAAGTATAACTGTTAAGCCTGTGAAAAATACAAGCGCCCTTCTCCTGAACATGCTGCATATGTCAAATTTTTTCAGTGAAAATCTGTGCAAATTTGAAGCCTGTGAAAGGTGCCAAAATCTGAAGGAATAAGAAGAAAAAGAAGAAAAAAAAGAAGAATAAATTTTAGGAAGAACAATATGTTGAAATGCTGACTCAGCATTTCAACATAACTAGAATGCCCACTCTAAAACTAATTAAAACTAAACTGTAAGGGAAAAAAAAAACTGCCAAAACTAATACTAAACTATAATGAGAAATCCAAAATTATTATAACCTTGGTGAGCTTATGTATGTATGTGTGTATTATATTTGTATATTTGTATGCATTTATGTGTATCTGTGAAATGAAGAGTACGACTTTATCCTGCTCTATTGTAAAGTGTCTTGAGATAACACTTGTTGTGAATTGGCACTATTTAAATTTAGATGGATTGATTGACTGATAGAGATTGAGTTTATAGGTTTTCTTCATGCATTTAGTGGTTTTCCCCAGGTGATGTACCTGTAGTTTCCTTCTCACAGACCAAAAACATACTTTGTAGCTTAATTTGTGACACTTATTTACTCTAGAAATTGAGTTTGTAAATGGTTGTCAACAGCTGGGATAGGCTCTCACCCCTGGACTAGAGAATGGGAGTGTAAATGAGTAGGTGGGATCTGTCAGTCCAAGCTGAAGTCCATTTACTATTCTCTTTAGGTACTCAGGCTTCCTACCATGTGTGCCTTTAAATTCCAAAGGTGTGAGTGTGCGTTGGTCTCCTATCTATCTCCATATGTCAGCACTGTGAATGACTGGTACCAGCCCTAGGTGTACCTACCTTTTGACAGATGTGATTGGCTCCAGCCCTCCGTAACCCCAAACTGGGTAAGAGGTACAGGTGATGGTAGAAACAGTGGGGCAGTGATCTCCAACTGGTGGCCCGGAGCCACATCAGGCCCCTCAAAGCTTTCCATCTGGCCCTCTGATAGCCATTATACAGAAAAAGGTCAGGGCAAATAAATATAAAAATGTATATTTAGATGAAACTTTTTATGACTAAAAAAAATTAAGATTTTATGAAAAATTATGTTCTAAAATTAAAGTAAGAATTTTCAAATAAAAGAATAATTTAATTATCTGACTTCTAGCTTTTCTCCACATGAATCATACTTTTATTTAGAGTTCTGACTTTTTTCTTTCTTATAATTCTAAATTTTGTCTCAGATTTTTTTTTTTTTTTTAACAGACTTTCTAATCCCAGTGTTGGAAAGACAAATGCAGATTTTTTCTAGCAGTGAGAGATATGTGAATATGATTCACTGCTATAGTGACCACAACCGGCCCTCCCTGTAGGCTACTCCATCAAATCAAACTTGATTTAACCCCTGATGAGAGCCACACCACATTGTGAAAGAAGAGGAAATAGTGACAGACAGGACAAGACAAGACAACAGGGAGGAGGACAAACAGATATTGTAATTAGTTTCAGACAATAGTCCAAGTGCTGTGCTGATCTAAATCCATACAGGAAGTGAAGGCTGGAAGAAACCAGAGACACCTTTCTATTCTTTTCTGTTCATTTTTGGCCTTAGTGACCCTTGTGTTGAAGCTTTCTCTTTAATTAAATCTAAGCCCCCAGAGTTGATGAAGGTGAAAAATGCACAAGAATTCAAATTCAATCAATCAACATCAACATGAATGAAAATTAATATGTACAGCATATCAAGCACGATTACATTTTAAGGAGAATTAAGACAAAGTTTGGGGGTGGATCTAAGTCATTAAAGAGTGTTAAAGAAGAAAATGAACACATAATGGGTTTCTGATTTGAGACTCATTTCCACCTGCTATCTTCTTCTCCAAAAGGTTCAATGAACAAAGCATAATGCTCTAATGGTATTCCAGTGTGAACAAGTCAATAAAATACCACCAATAAGATTTCCCTGTTCTACACATTTTGCCCTCAGTTTGAATATGACTGTGGTGATGAGCTTTTGTAACCTCCTCTCTCTCCTGCGTGGAGCTGCTCTCTTTCACAGATCTGTCTTATCTATGAACACATGATGAGCTGGAAAAGGAAGAAGGCACATTGAACAATGTATTGTGACTTTAGATTATGTTCCGTAATTTATTTAATTTTAATCAAATATTTCTTTCCAGTGTAAGAAATACCAAGGAAAAGGTTGTTGGTTGAGCCTAATAGCCCAAGGTCTTGTTAACAATGTTGATGCCCACTGTTAATGAAAGTGGGGAACCCTAATTAATACACACTAGCTCATTACAAATTAAAGAGAAAGCGAAAAGGGAAGCTATTTTGGGTGCACAAAGAGGGGGGCATTTAACCATGTACTCTATCTCTGTAAATCTGCCTCTGTTGTACAGGTCCAGTAGGACCGCATAGCAATTTACTCTGGCTTTGAATCTGACTTTGTGACATTTGTGCCAGTTTTTTTAAACAGAGATCATTACTTTAAGCATACGCTGTTGTACATGTCATCTGATAAAAAAAGAAGAATAATGCCACTCTGACAATTACTCTTACTTTTCAAAAACCATTCCTGCAACATTAGAGAAAACACATAATTACTGTAAAATCTGGTTATTAAGACCCATTTAGGACTTTTTTCATCCTTAAACTTGACTGCAGCTGACAAACTAATATGACCAATATACAAGAAGAAATTGCTGAGACATGACCTGTTATGACCAGCAGCTCAGCAGTCACTATCAAACACTAACATGAAAGTTTCAATTCGCGTCAACACCTGACAGATGAACTTTATGCACTTGGCTCAAAGTGTGTAACAGCATGACACAGACCTCGAAGGTCTTGACAGCCCTTTAATAGCATGCGTTTCCCAGTAAGTCATAATCCTGCAGTTAAAAGAAAACAATCAGCAAAAAAAACATTTTTCCTTTTTTGAATCTTTCCTGTGGAGAAATGGAGAAAGTTGTTTTATAAAGGTTTTAGATCACTTGGCCTGCAATGTTACATTGTGCACAATTCTTCTCTGAGTGACATTATCGTTCTCACTCAATATCAAACGCTCCTAAAATGATTTCAGCATTTCCAAGTGGACTATTTCCAGGCATACACATACGCACAGTTGCTCCCTCTCTATGACGCTGCATCAAACACCGCAATGACACAAACACTGCCAACATTTGAACAGAGCTGTGTCATGAGTAGCTGAGTTAATGCGAATGTATTAACAACAGCTGTTGAAACTGACGAAATGCAAAATGATTTTAAGGTGAACAGTCTGATGTAACTCATCAGATGTTTCACCAGATCTAAATGAAGAAACATTCACTCAAACCTCCTGCCTATACCAACAATTCTTGTAGTTTGAGTATTTTTTGGAAATGAAACAGCTTTTGCAATGAACCAACAAAAATATATTGCGTGTCATGGAGGTATTTTGAAGATATTACCTGGTGCATTCAAAAATTCATTTGCTTTAACGTAGACAGAACAAGTGTTTATGAGAAAAAATACAAAAACAAACCCCGCTTTTTTTTTCTTTGTGTGTGTGTGTGTGTGTGTTGGGGGGGGGGTCTAGCCTCAGCTATCACAGAGAGGTCAAAAAAAAAAAATCCAGAAAACTGACTGCCACTTTTGTACCAGTGCAACTACAGTTTTAAACATATTAAAGTAATTTTGTACTTTCTTAAAGTATATTTTGGGTGTTTCATGCCTTTATTTACCGGAGAGATGGTTTAATGAATTAACATTCAAGTAAATAAGTAAGAAAATATGGGATGGGCCCTCTTTTAAGAGTTATTTATCTCTCATGTTGACATTGAGATGTAAATAAAATGGTATAAAAAATAAAAATACTCATGTTCAATCAACTATAGGCTAGATTTGAGTAGTGTGATTAAACTATTTGCATTCTTGGTCATGGATCATCCCTGTAACTGATCTATCTGCAGATGAGATCAGTTTGAGCCGAATATGCATAGAGCCCCGTCTTCCTCAGTCCTCACACAAATCTTCCCTCTGTTATCTTCTACCCTCTCGCCCACATTCATCTTAGTGGTCCATGTATTTCAGCTGTTGTACATTTTGATCAGCAAATCCGTTTTGTAATACATGTTAACACCACATCCACAGCCATTCCTCTTCCCCTGTCCACCCTGTCTTACTGTGCCCTCTGAAGGTGAACTCCTCTCGCATGGAGCCCTGGAGTGTATTATGTGTGCACCTTTTAATCACCTCCTCCTGGTTTCCATCACAGATCTCATGCACCCCTCCTCGACTCCGTCGCCACCTACACACATTGAAGAGGTGTATTAATATATAATTCATCACTCCTGCCTTTGCTCCAAAGCTGCGATGGATGCATCCACTTGAAGAGGCGAGTCTGTAGGAAGCAGTCTTTGTGGAATAGATGGCAAGAAACATTCTGATGATTTACTTGAAATATGATTCTCACTACACCAGATGTCAGTTGAACTCTGTATAAACTGATCAACTTAGTTTAGCTGGGCTACTTTAGTGTAACTGTCATCAAAATTAAAAGATAATAACGACACTTAAATGTGTTTTTTTATTATGTAACAATGATGTGAAGGAATGTTATCACATGTCACTTTTGTGATTAAATATCTGACGGTCATGAAGTTTTAAAAGATGCATTTAGGTTTATTAATTTTCTTTTAGTTATAATAATATTTTTTTAATTTTCTTTGGGATTGTCCCAATTAGGCAATGTTGCTTGAAATGTATTAGAAGTTAACAATTACTGACAAGCCAAAGTTTATATGTATTAATTGGTAACAGAAAGAAATATATGTATGTTACTGTAACTTCTCTTGGGTTTCAATAATGAATTAAAGATCACATTCCTTGAATTCATGACTATGACAATGATATGCTTACAATTTAACACCTCTGGATGTTTTTTTTTTGTAGAATTCTGAATTGTTAATATTTTCTCTTTGAGAACTTTGTAAAAATACAGAAGAATGTATCCTAAACAAATCAGTATATGCAAGTGTAAATGTAATTAAATTGCAGTTTGTGATTTTGAAGATCACTTATGATCTAACAAGAAAAATAATTATTTGTCTGGGTTTATATGTAGTAGTAATTGGTCTTAAAATACTAACATGATATTGCACTAACTGGATTTCACTCCCTGATCACTTTAGGGAGTTGTTCCAAAAGGAACTAGGCTCATTTTTGTTTTTTTAGCACACATCTTTATCAGCATGAGCAGCAGTAGAAGTTATAGTAATACTGGTAATGTTATGGCAACCGAGCAACATTGATCTCAGATGATAGCAAAATACCCTTAGATATTTCTAAGGTTTTAGATTCAGTAAAGTCTGAAATAAAGCTTCTGTGCTCAGGGACAAGGCACCATGAAAATACCTATTAATTTTACATACTGTCAAATCCACTGATCATCACTGGCGTACAGGAAATTCTGTTCCAAAAACCTTGTTGAGATTGTTCAAGCAGGAGAGTTTATCCTTTTTTCTTATCCAAATGTTCATTTCTACAAAGCTGTTTTTGAAAATTTTCCTCCCTGACAGTTCTACAGGTGTAATGGTGTAAAACGTTACAATGCTATCTGGTGCCGTTTATGGTCCACTGTAGACTCTAGCAGTTGTTAAAGTCTTAGTGGTGGAGGGGCCAGTCATCAGTGGTGTCAGTCCTGTGCCCAACAGTAGCGTTTCACTTTTGCCAAGTGTGTGAATGCTTGAAGATTGCAAAGATAGTTGTAAACACTATGTATTAACATGTTGTGGCGCAGCAGGTAGTGCACGTGCCTCACAGCAAGAGGGTTACCAGTTCGATCCTCGGGTCGGACAGGGGTCTTTCTGTGTGAAGTTTTCTTGTTCTTACAGTGCATGCATGGGTTCTCTCTGGGCACTCTGGCTTCCTCCCACAGAGGATTAGGTTAGCTCATTAAGTTAGCTGGTCACGGGGTGTTGGTTTGGCGTAGTGGTTAGCACCCCATGTACATGCTTCTGCCGGTCCAGGTTCGAATCCCGCCTGTGACCAGTTTGCAGAGTGTCTTCCCCTGCTCTCTCTCCCCCTTTCACAAGCCTATCCACTGTCTCTCTCCTATTAATAAAGGCACAAAATGCCCCAAAATATACATTTTTAAAAAAGTTATCTGGTCACTCTAAGTTGACCTTAGGTCAAGTGTGAGTGTGAATGGTTGTCTACCCTGGGATAGGGTCCCTCACATTTCAATTAATGTTGAGCCACGCAATGCTGAGCAAGGCCTTAACATATCTATTCCCTGCACTATTTTAGTGACGTATTGAACAGCCTTGTAGTTTGTATTTATAGTACTAGGCTATGACACTGAAAAGCTGCAGAGTAAAACAACAGTAAATGGAATTCAGGGCAGAGGGAGGATGGCGGAGGAAATAACATGGCTAGAAACTGAGGAGAATAATAAGATTCTGTCCATATCAGCAGCTTTGGGTTTTCAACTCTCTGAATAGCTGATATATGGAGAAAAACAGGAAAGAGAGATGAGAGTGATGGGAAGAGATAGGCCATGTTTAGAGAGAGCGAATTACAGTGAGGGCAAACACACATACACACACACACATCAGTAATGATTTAAGGCCATGGCCTGGCATCTCTATGACTTTCAAAGCAGGCGAGGGGCGGAAATGAAAAGGTGATAACATAAAATAATACACACGCACAACTTCGGGCATAAAAACCATACACAAATACACACACTGCATGAAATGTCACTCAGCTCTGGTTATGTTGAAGCCTGGTTGTGTCATTTTCACAGCAGATGGAGGTGTGATTGACAGAGTCTGACTTCTGCTGTGATCTACATGACAGACTGATACAACCCCCCACCACACATACACACTCAGGCATTCACACACACACAAAGACACAGAAAAACCTACCAAAGGACAGTCTCTAATGATTGATGATAACATTTAAAAACAGGCATATTTGGCTTTTTTGGTGATTGTGGTCATCTGTGTAGGTGTGTGTTATGCGTGTGTGTATGTGTGTGGGTCTTTTGATGCCTGTTTAATACATACACATGACTTGGCGTGTGACGTCTCATTATCATACATTATCCCTGATTACCCTAAGATTGCCTTACCATAATAACCCTGAAAACTGGCAGGTTATTATTGCCTCAGTTTGATCACAGGCTATAATATAGAAGGGATTTTGGTTGGGTGTCTGACTGGGACATTACCACCAGATTTCGTGTGAGTAACTTTGTGAGCTTGTGTATTCGTCTGTGTGCATGTCTGAGTGTTTGTGTGTACGCCTGCTCAACTGGTAGCAGACTGGAAGGCACAGCAGGTGGGCAAGCAGCATTTCATGGTGCCATGAACACTGCTAATTACTGTCTGGATGCGTAGTGTTGGTGGTTGGCATCTGTGTGAGTGTGTGTGTGTTTGTTGTCGCCCCTGTGAGAAGAAACAAAGACAAAACTGGGATACTGCTTGCCCTCTCTTCATTAACAGTGTCAGAAATGGCTGGATGGGGGTTCACAGTGAAGTCAGGCTTTACAGACTGAGATTTGGGACTTCATGTGGGGGTTTCTTGGTTGGAAAGCAGGGACAGCGTATATAATCATCTGTGAGTGTCAATTATGTATCCCCATTAAACACATACAAAGTAAAGGCTCCCGCATGTAATTATGAGTGATGGCTGCTTTCCTGTTGTTAGCAGAGCAGCAGGTGCATGGTTAGCACAGTAGTGGTTAGCATATTCTGTGAAAAAGCACATTATCAAAAATGAATAAGCATCCAAAGTTTTAAGCACAACAACCACCTCCCTGTTCTTTGTCTATAAAATGCTGCCTTGCCCTCTGTGCTTTGTTACAAAACCAACCTACACCAACCATGTAATAGGATGTTTTCGCAGCTGGAACTTTCCCAGAACATCGAGAACCTGCTGAGGAACTCAGAAACTATACCTATTTTTATGGTCTAATTTGTATTTTGTTTCTCCTCGGCCAGGAACTTTGCAAACAGCAAAGCACAAAAGAGACTTTTAGTACCTATGTTATCTCCTGAGATTGTTAACTGTGGATTTATTGTTCCTGGAAGGAAGAGCTGCAAATATTGGCTTAATAATGAAATGACTAGACCCAGTGATAAGAAAGTGAAGAATAAAGATATAGTGATATGACTTGGTTTGAATTGCATGCACTGATAGTTTTCATGGTGTGCTTTGATTCATCTTCCTGTCATATCCTGTCTGAAACCCATGGTAGACTTGCTTCACTTATGGATTTTGTTTTATAAAGTTTGAGTTGTTGTCTTATAGACTTGGTCATGACTTTAGCTAAAATCTACTTTAAGTATTTGAAAAGCTTTAATAGTTTCATGTTGCAAAATGAAATTGGTTTCACACCTAAAGTGTATGGGAGAGTAGTCTAATTGCTTTGCTCATATATGCTTGAACATGTATGAGTGCAGGCAGATTGGTGGCACAGCCAGCCCCCTCCACCACTTCTCCCCCATCCAACAGGGACTACTCCCTGCTGAGAGGAACAAGTGTGAATAAACATTTCAGGGAATTTATGGGTATTACCCTGACAATGTCAGGGTTGCATGTGTGAAAAGGTCTCATGTTATGTTATCTGGAATATGCTATGAGCAAATCAAGCATCTAAAGCTGAACTTTTACATGAAGAGTGTATTAATATTTCATTTACCAAATA
Organism: Scarus forsteni; assembly: GCA_036419115.1. Taxonomy (NCBI): domain Eukaryota; kingdom Metazoa; phylum Chordata; class Actinopteri; order Labriformes; family Labridae; genus Scarus; species Scarus forsteni. The sequence goes on from JAZDUH010000471.1 coordinate 7,503,686, forward strand.
ATAATGAGTATGCCCACCTGTACAAACGTTTACGAGACATCCGACTTCCTCTTTGCTCCAAGTTAAAATATCTTTTTTTTTTTTTTTCTCAGAAGAAAACTGGTAGTCATGGCAGTGTGTACTAATGCAGTGAGAGAAGCAGACAATTATGTAATGATGTAAGGTTTACCATTATATTTTGTATGATTAGGCTTATTTTACATTAGGCTAATCCTCATAGTCATGGTGTAATATTAACATGTTAATACATGTTGCTTGGAAAGCAAAATAACTTGCCTTCACTTTATTGAAGTTCTGTGTTGCTTGGTGCAGATTTTACTGGAAGTTTAAAGCCTGTTGTGATGCATGTTCTTGACATTTAAATAATGAAATAACATGATGGAACAAAGAATGATAAATAATTATGTTGTTTGTTGTCTGAATATATAAAATTACTTTAGGCTACAAGAGCAGACTCATATAATTACAAGCTTGAGGCCTTAATTACAGACTGGATCGTGACAGCATTTGTATTCACTGAGAGTCATTCCTGTTTGGATGTCACCATCCAATGCCCATTGATAAAAAATTGAAACATTTGAGAAGAGAACTAGGAAAGCACTCTAAGAGTGCAGACCCCCACCAAGCAGCTCAGTTCTGACCAAATATTGTGATTTCCAACCAACATTCTAGTCCTATTTTTATGATATACCCACATTGTGGAATGAAAAATATCAATCTGTAAAAGCTGTGATTACTGTTGGTATAAATATCATCCAAAGAGTGATAAAGCTTGTAATGGGTCTTCTAGGGATGTAAAGATATGAAAATTTTGTATCATGGTTATTGTGACCAAAATTATCACGGTTATCATTATTATCACGGTATTGTTGCAGTGTGCTCAAAATGTTCAAAAAGTACTTTTACACACAATTTAATCACTTAACCCCTTCAATATTATTATCATAATGGTTCTTTTTTGTCTTTTTTATCAATAATGTGTCAAGAAATGCCCTTTGAGTGCATTTTTATCCTTCTTTCATGAGAAATAAAAATAAAGAATCCTGGAAAGTATTTGTCATTATTATGTTATAAACGGTGTGATTACAAGAAAATAAAACAACTGATATGAACTTTAAACAGGATTCCCTTTATAAACAATTTTAAATGAACATGTTCAAAGTTTTCAGATGACAAAAAATGAGCTTAAACTATTTTATATACACTCACACATTTTAGTTTGCCTACAGCTTTAGTGTCCATGTTACAGCTCCTTAAATTAGACCATGTCCAGGATTTTTTTTTAAATGACAATAGTCCCTGAAGGAATTAACCCCCTTCATGATTCTCCTCTGGTCTCCCCTCTCCTCGGTAGAGCTCCTCGGTATTTTCTCCTCGGTATTTTCTCCTCTAAATATTTCCAAAAAACGATTGGTGAAATCCATAAAATAGGAACTTTGATGAAAAAAGACCATCTATGTCAAAATACGACGAATACACGGCAAAACAAAGGCAAGAACACAGTCCAGAATGATACTAATTCTGTTATTTATAAGATTTATACATTTTTGGATAGAATTACTGATAAGTCACCTGTTATTCTCTCAGGTATGGCTCACTGAATCCTCCCTCTCTCTGTCTCTCTGTCTCTCCCTACGGATCCGTCAGTTCATCTACTCGAAGAGTTCCTGCCGTTGAAATCACGCCCGTCTTTTGATGGACAGTGTTGTCAAAGAGACCCAGGTTTCAGGATTAGCATACATGGCCCACCCTCTTACCTTGCCACATGATGCACTCTGCTAGGGAGTGCACTCTCCCTGCAGAAAGCTGTAGTGTTCCATCTCTGGATATTTTCAAAAACTATCTCAAGTCCCACCTGTTCACCTTCCCGCACAGTTTGTCCATGTCAAAGTGTTCCTGTAGAACATCCTTGGGTTTCTTGAGAAGCACTATAAAAATTGAAGAAAAAATTATTAATATAGAGTATATCTGTGATGCCAGACTTTTTCAAATTGGTGTTGCTGATACTTATCGGTTAAAGTGTTTTAACAGGGTGGGGGTGGGGTGGGGTAATTATTCCATAGATATTGGTGCAAATGAAACAACTACATACAGATTTTAGGCCTATGTGATGAGGATTTAAAAATCTTGTCAATTGTTTGATGAGTTTAATTGGTCCCCTGGTCACATGAGATGAAATGTTGATTGTTTTAGAGTACTCATTTTGTATCAATATTTTAGAGGAGCCATACAAACCAAAAGACTTGCAAAGGTGAAAATACTATATACGTGCTGTTGTTTTCTCTGTTACACACTTAACAGTAGACCAGGCTATGAGCAAGATTACAGCAGTAAGTGTCTGCTGTACAGAAATGATCATAGATGCTAAAAGCTTCAGTAGCAGTTTTATTAAATCGTGACTGCGTTTTTTAACCCTCTATTGCATAGTGTTCACATATGGCAACAATTACTTTATCTTCATTTTTCGAAAAAGCTGTGAAATAAAATGTATGTTTTTACATTTAAGTGTGAAAAGGGGGCTTTTAGTTTGAAGGAAATAGAATTTATGAGGCCGCATGACCAGGATATCTTATTTGTTAGTCCTTCTCGCTAATGGACATTTGACATCCAAACATAATTGTCTGGGGCTCTCCAAGATTGTCTTTTATTTAGAATTTTTGGAGTATTTTCATCAAATAAAAATTTAAATCACTATCTGGGGTGAGTAAACTTTTTTTTTTACATTTAATTAAATTTTGTTGTGATACATTTTTTGGAATATGTCAAAACAGACTTGTCGTCATATGGCAACAATATGCTAATGTGGAAAATTCCTAGTGTATACAACCTAATGGAGTTCCATTCATTTACATAGCGTGAAACTATCCTGAGACTGTTTACACCTTTTGCTTATATGTTTTAAAAGTAATAATATTATATATTTTTATATTTTGTAATTTAAGGTATGTTGCTGGCTATCTTTAACATAGTATCCACTGTCCTCTATAAAAGATTCATCCCAGCTACTTCTACGGGAGAGGGAAAGAGAGCAGGGCAAATAAACTGTCAAACAAGAGGAGGAATCAGATCAAAATCAACTGAAATGAGTTGAAATCAAATGAATCAAATTAAATAAAACAGAAAAAACAACTGAATGAAATGAAAAAAAAAAGAATGATAGATTGAACTTAATTGAAACGGGTTCAAGGTTTTGGGTTTCTATGAGCAGACATTGAGATGAACTGCTTTGATGACTTTCACAAGGCATAAAATGAAATCAGATCAAATTAATGTAATCAGATCAAATCAGTTTAAATGATTTGAAATCAAATGAAATGAAACAGAAAAAAAATGAATGAAATGAAAATAAAGAATGATAGATCTACTTTATTGAGCCAGGTTCAAGGTTTCTGGTTTTTATTAGCAGATGTTTTAGATAACTGTTGAAATTATTCAATGTTTTCACCGTATAAATGTTTATTTGTTCATTTCAGGTGAGTACGACATGGATATGTTGAGTCTTGTTTTAACCCTCGTGTGGTATTAGTATTGTTGTTACTTAGCTAGCGTTTGTGGGTCTGGTGGACCCGCTAGAGTTTTGGGCTTTCAAAACACCACAATCCAATAATTTTCTCTGAAAATACTCAACAGATGTTTACTACATGCCAATTACAAGTTATATGAACAGCAAACATGGTTAATATTTGCTCTTTACCTTTGTAAGATCACATTTGTGGTTTAAAAACGAAAATCAGTTACAATCAAAGTGAGTGGAAAAACACATTTACAAATGAAGAAAGATGTTTCACAAGTATTGATTTTAATTCATTTGAACTTGTTGGTGCTCAACCTCATCCTCTTCTTCAGAGTTACTGTCAGACTCTGAATTCTCAGAAATATGATCTTCATTTTCTGAAACCATTCACCATCAGAAGCTTCTGTGTCTTCTAAAATCAATTGGAGGGCCCTCTCAACATAAAATCTTTTGGCCATCTTGATCAGTCATGATAAGTAACCACACTGGCAGAGTCATATTTATAGTGTTACACCCCATTTGGAGGTGGGATAGTGTATGAGAAAAAAAAGTTTGGTTCCCTCAAGAGCAGATGGTGGTTGTTCAATTTTCAACAATGTTTCAACTTTCAAGCACACACACAATTACGCACGCACACACACAGACACACACACCCCACCACACACACACACACACCATTTGCAGGTGGGATAGTGTATGGCTGTGTCCGAAATGGCATACTGACGTCCTACTCATACTAAGTGTGACATCAAAATGAGTATTTAGTGTGTTCACATTAGACAATATGAAAAGATTGAGTGTGTGAGAAATACCCGGATGTATACTATATCGGAAAAAAATTTAAGTATGCAAGGTGGGCATACTAGCCCCACTCAAACGCCCCATAATGCATTGTGAGCCCATAATGCATTGCGTCAAGCAAGACCGACCGGCATTCAGCTAAAAATCGGCCACTAGCAAACTTCCCATTTTCAAAATAAATGCGTCTTTTATTATCTCTTTTGTAAATGAGCTCTTGTTTTGGAGCCAACCGGAAGTTTCTTCAACAGCATACTGGCGCGCATAGTGGAATTTCCAAAATGCCGAAATGAAATTTGTATCTGTGCGTTTTATGGCTCAAATGACCACATTTTGGTATTCTACGTGGTGACTAAAATGCTCTCTGAATTTATTTACTTACTTATACTTACTTATATGAGATATTTGATAGCCTGGTGTGCTTCTGATTTTTGTCGTTGGAGGTTTGAAATGCATCATGGGAAATTTAGTAGTATACTACAGTGTGAACGGTTGGCATCCTAATCATAATTATAGTATGTAGTATACAGTATATACACATGAGTATGTAGTATGTAGTACGTTAGTATGCCATTTTGGACACAGCCTATGAGAAAAAAAAGTTTGGTTCCCTCAAGACAAAAGGGGAAAATGTGCCGGAATGTAAGAGTAGATGGTGTTTGTTGAATTTTCAACAATGTTTCAACTTTCAAGCACACACGCACGCACGCACACAAACAGACACAAACACACACACAAACTTGTGCAGGAGCAGGAGGGGCAGAAAACACTATCAGTAGCCCCAGAAAGGAAGAAGACAGAGTGGGGGTACACAGGACCTACACGTTCCACACTTTTATTAGCCCCGGGTCCAGTGGACCCAAACACCCTGTATGTAATATAAATGCGTAGGGTGGGTGTACAGTATGCGGTCAGAGAAAATGTGTTTTGATTTATGTTCTTCACAGAAAATGAGCCAAAGCCAATGAATTTCAGGTTGAAAAAATAATTAATTGTATCATTTTTCTTTCGATGAAAACTGAAAACGGGTCCCACAGACCCGAATACCATACAAGGGTTAAATAAAATGCCTTTTTGGTCAAAAATGTTGATTTTATGGTATTTTCCACGATTGCATATTGTTGCCACATGGCAACAATTGATCAAAGTCCCCCTTTAAACTTTGTTTAAATGTTTTTTTTTCATTTATCTAATATTTATCAAAGATGGATGCCCCCAGTGTGAACAGTTATTTAGCTCCTGTAATAATCCATTTATTTGCACTTCTGACTGGGGTGTGTCGCTCTAGATCAGCTGTATACATCTTATTCTTAGACTTGTATTTACAAAAATGCTGCCATAGTGATAATCACATTCTTCATGTGATATTTGTGAACAACAATGCAGGGCGTGCTAACAACAGCTAACAATAGCCTGGTAGATCGGCATGTTTTTTTACGACTTCAACTGGAACGCTGATAAGTCGGAGATGATGTCACTCCCAGTTCCGAGGTTACTGGAACGCAGCATTACGACAGTTGCCGCGCGTGCTCATGGGTAGCAGAGTCTTTGTGTCGCCGGTAATAGATTCTCCTCACAGTCCCTTTAAAAAAGGCATAACATACTGAGATGTCATTTAAACTTTACCAGACAAACATGATCACAAAATAATAAACCCAACCCCATTACACAAAAAAGAACAGCATATTGTTTTTATATTTAATAATACTTGATAAACATGATAACTTGAAGTCTATATTGTTATCAGTTTTTATTTCATAGCAATTACTTGACATCTTCCTTTGCCAAAAATAAGTGCAATGGAGTATCTTTTGCTTGGGTAACAGTCATAAAACTACATATATATATATATATGTATATATATATATATATATATATATATACATATACATATATATATATATATATATATATATATATATATATATAGATAGATATATATAGATATAGATATAGATATAGATATACACTATGTTGCCAAAAGTATTCACTCACCTGCCTTGACTCACATATGAACTTAAGTGACATCCCATTCCTAATCCATAGGGATCAATATGACGTCGGTCCACCCTTTGCTGCTATAACAGCTTCAGCTCTTCCGGGAAGGCTGTCCACAAGGATTAGGAGTGTTTATGGGACTTTTTCTCCATTCTTCCAGAAGAGCATTTGTGAAGTCACACACAGATGTTGGACAAGAAGGCCTCACTCTCAGTCTCCACCTTAATTCATCCCAAAGGTGTTCTATTGGGTTGAGGTCAGCACTCTGTGCAGGCCAGTCATGTTCATCAAGCCACACTCTGTCATCCACATCTTTATGGACGTTGACTTGTGCACTGGTGCACAATCATGTTGGAAGAGGAAGGGGCCAGCTCCAAACTGTTTCCACAAAGGTGGGAGCATGGAATTGTCTAAAATGTCTTGGTGTTGTTATATGAAAATACCATTTGAAAATATTTTAGTCTTTTCAAACAAAGAACAAAAAAACGGTTATGCAGGAAGAGATTTGTATGATGTTAAAAAATATATATTTTAATGCTTAAAATGGTTCAAATGACAGAAAGTTCTAAATTAATATAGGAAATTATTCATGTCTATATTCTTGACATTTCAGAGCTTATTTATGTCTTCAAACAAGATAAATGGGCTGTAATAATCAACTGGGTCTAATTAAAATTATAGGTCTTTTTCTGTTTGCTTCAAATATGCTTGTGCTAAGAAATTATGCAAATCTGGATTGAGATTGAACCCAGTCTGGTACATTTTCATGGGGCCTAAGATTTCTTGGAGTGCACCTGTATAGCTAGCTAGATAGCTAGCTAGCTAGATAGATAGATAGATAGATGGATGGATAGATAGATAGTCCATGTTTGTAATATATACGCTTATGTGTATTCATACATGAATGTATATACGAAAGTAAAAATGACAAAAAAAAAAACTTCTTTAAATTAAATATTGAATATGGTTTTCTTCTTTCTCAGTGTAGGCTATAGTCAACGGCATTGCTTTGTGATCAGTAAATCAATGACTTCATGGTCTTTTGAGGAAGCCGCAAACAATTATCAGAATTACTTACATCTGCCTTGACCAAGCTGCTCCTTCTCAGTCAGGCTTGACCTTTGTAATACACGTTTAGCCACTTACAGTCTGATGGGACTTTGTCAAACCTGGCTTTTGTAGGTTGTCCTGGATGTCTTAAGTCTACTTTGGTGAAATACCTCCAGTAATGCCTGCTAGTGTGTGGTCGTCATTCAGGGTTGCATCCGGTTTTGCTTTGTTTTGCCTCTAAACATTGTCAAGACTCTAAACGTTAACACTACTCTTGTACAGAGTCTAATTCAAAATATATCACTTATAATATCAGCCAATGTTGCAATAAATGGACATGACAACATAATTGCAACTATTCATAATTTATAAATCTACAATTGTTAAATTATGTGATATTTTATTTTATTGACCTTTAATGCATACTACTTAAAGCTGGGGTTGGTAATCTGATTAAGATACACTTTTTTTTAATACTGGTTAAAATGGTCTTTATGACCCGAAGGCAATCAATTCATAATGTGTTCTTAAAATAGAGCGAAAAATATCCGCTATCTATAACAGGAGTAACACAGGGAAAACACCAACCAATAAAACCTTTGGAACCCACATTTTTAACCCAATCAAATCCCGTCGCTGTTCTGCCCACCTCCAGCGCGTACATTTTGCAGGCGTGCACAGAAACGTTTTTCTTGGTTTGTTCCGCTCTTGGCTCTAATCTCGCGACAGCTGCCACCCAGGCTACTGCGGGTGGAAGTTCTCGTGAGGCTTTTTCTTCTTCTTTGGCTTTACTGCAGTTGGCATCCATCATTTTGGAGCATTACCACCCCATTTAGGCGAGTGACAGAGTTCATTAAGGAGAGGTAGAGGAATGTCTTTAATATTATATCGTCACACAGGAAATTTACGGGAGGACAGGAGGACGTCCGGAAAGAGGATAAAATATGTAAAATACGGTAGTTTCATGGCCAAAACGGGGGACTTGACAGCTATGTGGAGAATGGCAGAGGAACTACCTCTGATCAACATTGGGTTGTGAGTAGCTTTAATCCTTGTACTTTACACAGTACTCCTGCAACACCTGACTTTACCCTCTGGGGATCAATTAAGGACTTTCTTATCTCATTTTACCTTATCTTAAATTAGGGTTAAGTGTGGTATTTGTGTCATAACTTAGGCAGAACTTACAAAAAGCTGGGAACAGAACATAGATGACCGTGAAGAGTGAGAGGATAGGTGAAGTAAAAATATTGTCGAAGATCAAGTGGGAAAATGGAACATAACCTCAAATAGTGACTTCTAGCCAGCCTCTCAAACATTGATTCAAACAAGTTGGTCCTGTGTGCCCTCTAAGTTATTTACTCTCAGAATAGCTGTATTTGCTAAGAAAAGATTGGTAGTATTCACGTAGGACTACCAGTGCTGCAGGAGAGGTATAAAGATACCAGCAATATTGTGAAATCCTTCCCTTTAATCTTTGGAAAATTGACATAATAAAGAAGACAAAGAGACTTCCACATTCGATCCAACTCTAGAATAGAAAGGGAGTTTGGCAAATTGCAAACAGGATAGACTGTAAAACACAAAAATAATATATATATTTTTATGTCATGCAAATTAATGCTGCAACAATCTCCACTTCTAATCTGAGATCCACTCTCTTGACTTAATTCACACAGAAGCACCATGAACTTGGTTCCATGACAAAGCAAAGATAGAAAGCTTTAAAAAACAGAAAAAAAGGTTCAAAACCACTTGAATGGAGCAAGTGGTAAAATTATTTTTATTTTAATACAGAGCAAGAACATCATGTTTTCCAGGTTTCATCAAGCTATCATGAAGTTGGAGGTCACTGCACCTTCGTAGAGAGTGAAAAAAAACTCCATCGACTAAAAAGAAAAATAATAAAAATAATATAAAGTTACCATAGCAACAAGCCTGCCCAAGGGTGCATTTCAGATTTTAATAGTGCATTCAGCCATTTTTGTCAGGACGACCTGCTTTTCCTCTAAATTACTTTTTTGTTAAAACGACATGGATGACAGAGTTTAGTTTTGACCTTTTATTTCTTCAAACCCCATTGAATTTAAGGGCACATGAGGCAGGGAATGAAATATACTGTTAGTGAATAAAAGACTTCTGAGGAGAAGTGTTCTTTGTAAAAATGGCAGAGAAGCTGTTGTCACAAGGGGCACACATAAGACATAAAGCAATGTAGTGCTTCAGAGAAGGAGATCAAAATCTCAAAACTACCCCCAATATGTTCCACCATAAGCAATGACCTGGTTCTTAAACCAGGAAGTAAAACCAGACAGAGCTATTGCCTGCAAGATAATAAGGTGTATCTCAAAGGAAAGCTTTTGATTTTTAGCAATTCAGAACTGAATGTGACCATGCTAATGTCAACTTCTGTTGACTTCTAGAGTTGGCCTTCAGATCGCTAAAATCAACATCAATCTGAATGTTATTACTGATGCTAAAATGATGAATGGGATCTGGGTGACTTGGTCGCATCTTTGGAGACATGGAGACAGCACCCCTGCTGCTGCAGATGGGAACTCTGGGGTCACTTTGGACGTGGAGCAGGTCACGGCTCTTGGTCAAAAAAAGTAAAAGAAAAAAAAAAAAGTTGATAAAATTTGAACTCTTCAGGCGATGTTGCACCGTGGGAGCCAATCAGCCTTGTGAAGGATTGTGTTGACACCCGTGACAGACTGTTTTTATTCCGGTTCACAGAGTGACAATCTATGTCTGTGTGGGGAACAGTAGTGAGTGTGGACATTAGATCTGCCAAGATAGGCCGCAGAGAACTCGCAGCCGATGTTGCTGCAGGGTCATCAGCTGCAGTGTTTTGTGGTTTGTAGATGAGTGAAAAGGATACCTATGGAATAATGTCAGCTAATACATCCTATAATATGAAATGGTATGATATGATCACGGTGAAACTTGAGCAGACAAGACGTCACTGAGCAAATGGTCACGGTGACCAAAATGGGACTTCTATCAGCAGTTGCAAAGTTGTGTTCAGTGTGAATGAAGTTTGAAGCTCGGGTTGGTAATCTGATTTAGATACAGTTGTAATACTGGTTAAAATTATCTTTATGACCCGATGGCAATCAAATCATAATGTGTTCTTAAAATAGAGCGAAAAATATCCCCTATTTACAGCAGAAGTAAAACAAGAAAAACACTAACCAATAAAACATTTGGAACCCATATTTTTAACCCAATCAAATCTCATTGTGTTCTGCCCACCTCCTGCATGTACATTTTGCTGGCGTGCACAGAGTCTGATTCAATTCGTGTAGCCGAGTTGAGAGGGATCCAAGTCCACTGGAAAATGCTTACCTGTCAAGTTTTGGCTTTGAAAATAAGAGAAGCCTGCTAGGAGCCATCCCACAACCCCAGCCAACCCAGGTATCCCTCACATTTTAAGACAGGTGTACAAGAAATCTAAAATAAACACTTTTTTTTTCTTGGTTTGTTTCCACTGTTAGCTCTAATCTCGCAACAGTAGCCTGCTACCCAGGCTACTGCAGTTTTCGCGAGGCTTTTTTTTTCTTCTTCAGTTATGGCATCATTTTGGAGCATTATCACCCTATTTAGGCTAGTGACAGAGTTCAGTTTTGAGAGGCAGAGGAATGTTTTGTATTATTATATCGTCACACAGGAGATTTACGGGACAATACTAAAACAGGAGGACATTGGGAAAGAGGATAAAATATGTAAAACACGGTAGTTTCATGGCCAAAATGAGAGACTTGACAGGTATGTGGAGAAGGGCAGAGGAACTACCTATACTCCGATCAACATCGGGTTATGAGTACTAATTAACTTTCCATGTTTGTTTTTGTTTAACTTTACTATGATAATTTTTTGGTGTTTTCATACCACTGACTTAGACATCACTTGGTATAGTGTAAAACATGAATGTTGTGCTGGGGGCTGGTTTGGAGTTGAATCAGTCTTCTGTGCGGGTGCATGTGACTCCTTCTACATAGTATTCAATCATGTTGGTTTTACATCACTGCTTTTTTAAAGATCTCTGTTCCCCTTCATTTTCAATGACTTTTTTCCAATCTTTTCTGAATGTTTGGTGGTAAAGTTGACTTTAGATTTATAAACAATCTAAAAGGTACAACATCTGAGATAATCTAACAAGCTAGGTCTGTGCCCCTTGGACTGTGGGGCCCCCTGCAGTGGTATCCCCTATGGCCAAGCTTCTGTAATGCCAGTATAAAATGTTATATCTTGATATCATACATCAATATGCAGAGGAAACCATGAGCATTTCAGAGAAAATGTTTTTTAATTCACAATTTTCCGAATAGCTAATCAACCATTTACATGACCGAAACTCAGGGCATTTACACATGGTCAAAATCATGTGTCCGAGACCTGAAGTTCAAATTGAGGGTCAGATTGATGTGTCTGACTTCCTCCTAACCTCTATGCCAGACAAAAGTGTCTGTCTTCACTTCAGTGAAGTTTCTGCTTTTTTTAAACTTCAATACATCCCTCACTGTCTTAACAATGGGCTGTCCTTGTGAATATTTAAGGACATGGTACAGATTGATTGCTTTCATCTGCCACATTTTTAATAGCCAGTTGTTCATGTGGTGAGGTTGGCCAAACACAGATTTCAGGAAACACATGGGCAAAAACACACATACATGAGCCTCAATAGCCATGTTTACATGCATTTATTCTTCAATCTGTTTGAAATCACTTAGGTAGAATGTTCCGATTGAACTCTTAAAAGGACACATTTTGATCATGTGTCTTTGTATTTGCATATAACATGCTATCAGACTAAAGGAATCTGGGCATGTTCAGAAGGTTTAAACTCTGCAACACTTTACTCTAGAAATAACAAAAACGTGCTTTCACTTGTGAAAATGGTATTTGGTTACTGTTACTTTATTGCAAAAGCAGTAAAGGGGCTATAAGATAAAGACATGCATGTGATTCTCATCTCCAGAGTGTTGACAAAGATTTTTTCCACTATGAGGGCCAAATGAATTAGAAATGTGGCTCCACAGTGTGATTAATCGTCTGTAAGTATTTCAGTTTGTATTTGTGTGAGAACTCTGTAGTTGATAGTACGACTCCTCCTTTGTTATTAAAAAGCGCCTTACTTTTACTCATTGTTCCTCACTGAGGGACAGAGAATTATGTACCTACTGCTGTCGGTGACTATGGTTGTCTTTATTTTCTGTTCTGAATTGAGCCCAACTGGTGTTCTGTATGTTTTCTTCTACTCTCTTTAGAGAAACTAAAAAAATGACACAAGGCAGAGTAAAGGCTTGATTGCGACCTAGAATCAGTTTTCTATTATTCAAGAGAAGAACTGCTGGTTCTGGCACCAAAGGGATGAGCAGGGATGTGACACCCCATACCGGCAGAGCTGAGGAGGAGACCCAGGAGCTGTAAGGCTGGGGCTAAGCTAAAGGCTAGGCTAGACAGTCGGAGGCTCTACAAATCATTGATTCCCTCAGTGATCATGGGTAATGCAAAGTCACTACCAAGCAAGATTGATGAGCTGTCCACTTTGAACAACCAACAGTTTTGCTGTGAGAGCAACTTGTTCATCCTTACAGAGACATGGCTTACCCACCTCGTACTGGACGCTAACAAGGACCTACTGGGATTCACTGCTGTGAGAGCCGACAGAGACGTTCAAGCATGCAGGAAAAGCATAGGTGGGGGACTCTTTGTGTATGTCAACAACCATTGGTGTATCCTAGAACATACCTCCGTAAAGAACGTCTTGTACAGCTGAGACCTTGAGCAACTAGCTGTTAGCCTCTGGCCATAGTATCTGCCAAGATAGCTTAGTCACGTGACCACCATCTGTGTTTACAAAAATGGATGGACATTATTGTCTAACAAGAAGATAGAGCAAAGGAAAGAGCAGTAGCCATATTTGTATTTTTATTTATATTTATTTATATTTTTGTTTGTATCTTTTTCTTTTATATCTTTTTGTCTGTTATACTAAACTGCTACTGGAATCCTAATTTCCTCGAAGGAGTTTTCCAAAGGGATTAAGAAAGTACTATGTAATCTAATCTAATCTTCTCTTCTCCAATCTAGCGGGACCAGACGGGGACCAGCTTTAGAGTGGCATCAGTAGAGCCCCAGAGTTGGACACACCCCCCTCTTCAACTGTGCACACCTGACCAGTTCAAGACATGCTTGGCTGAGAAGAGAGTAGAGGAGAGAGAGTGGACCAGGAAGAGTCATTCAAAGGACTGTTACATGAACATCCATCAGAATAGGAATAATGATCGGCATACCACCCCTCTCATGTGGAAAGAAATTTCATACTGAATGAACTCTTCCAGATTGGAATCTTCCAACTAATGTGTGTATGTATGTCAGTGGTGCAGTTGGATAGTGTGCTTGGTCAGTAATTGAGAGGTTGCAAGTTCGAGCTCATATCTGGGTGACACATGCCAATGTCCTTGGCCGAGACTTTTAACCCCAAGTTGCTCAAACTGCTGCATCAGTGGTGTGTAAATGGGCATGAAAAGGCTTGAATGAATATGAGAGCAATGAATGGGTGTGAATAGGTAAGAGTGACCTGCAGTGTAAAGCAGCTTTTAGCAATCAAAAACAGGAAAAGCACTTTATAAGCTCAAGTCTATTAACCGTGATGTTTTTTTTTGTTGTTGTTTTTTTCTGATCAAGCTTTTATTCCACTTACTTGCATGCATGTAAACATGGCCATTACGTCTCAGAGCACTCGATTTTTAAACATGTTAACTTGTACACAAATTTTGTTTCTGATCTACATTTAGTTTAAATGTCATTGTACATTTTACTTTCTACCCATACTATATTTATTCAATTTTTTCAAGATGTTGTGAGACATCTCATAAGGCCCAGATAAAAAGTAACTGCATGTCAATATCCTTGAAGTGTTTTGCGACTAGAATAATTCAGATGTATAAAACCAAGCATGCACACCTGCAGGCAATGTTCCCTTTTTAAATCATGACCCACCTGGTAATGTGAGCACATAGATCAGCTTCACATTCAGCCCACTGCACGCCCACATTAAACCATAAACAGTAAATGCAAAGCTCCTCTTCAATGAAAATGCATATAAAGAAGCCTGCAGATCAAAGGATTCAAGCGAAGAATCACAATGACAAGTGGAGGGAGGGAGCAAAGAAAATACATCTTGCAAGACAGATATTAGCAACTGTATGGACACAAGTGCATTTTTTTAATCTCATAAAAATCATTTAAAGATTGTAAATTCAGTGTTCATTTGTTTTAATAGGACACAATCCATCTGTGCTGTGTGTGCACATGCTGTAAACATCCTGGGCATTTGCAGAGCCATCCCTATGGTCTGAACTCAGTGACAGCAGAAAATAAAGCTAACCCTTCCATTGAAATGAATAAAATATATGATTTTACTTGTAAAGACAAGATTTCTGGTCAGTATCAAACTGCTGTGGAGGTGTAGTATGACAGCAGAAAGCTTGACTTTGAACTTGAATTTTAATTTTCAATCAATTATCTACAATGCTTCTGCCTTTCAGGATCCGAGGGTGGGGTGGGGGGGCTGACAAAAGAGCTAATAGGCCTATATAAAAATGTACTGAAAATGAATTCATGAAAATCATACATTTATTTTGAATGTGGCTCAACAGAATCCTTTTAAAACAGAAGAATGAAACTGGCCTGGACAAAAACCATGGCATCCCTAAAAGTCTGAAAATGATTTGGCCATAGGGACATGTTAACCTAAGGTGTGTCCTGTAATTAGCATCACAGGTGTCTTCAGGCTTGTAATCAGCCAGTCTGCCTATTTAAAGACTGAAAAGTGGTCACTGTGCTGTTTGGTATCATGGTGTGTATACCACACTTAACATGGACCACAGAAAGCTAAGGAGAGAGTTGTCTCTGGAGTTCAGAAAGAAAATTATAGACATGCATGTTAAAGGTAAGGCTATAAGACCATCTTCGAGCAGCCTTCACTTTTGTGGGTCACTCATCATCGGTTGTTTGTTCAGGTGAGATCCTCATGGCAGGGAAATTTTACATACTTTGCATTAACTGAACTCTTCATCCTCTGTGTTGCCAGAGTCTTCCTGCCTCTAAACAGGCAGTGTTGCTTTTAACAAATTACATGATGAAAGAGCAGTGTTTATTAATAAAATCTGTTGCTCCCCTTGGTGAGAGTGGTTAACAGCCATTAACTATTAAGACATTGTCAAAGTTTAGCCCAGCTATGTGAATTGTACATGTCCTGAAAACTGTCTTGTCCGTCTCTTTGGAGAGGCCATATCCTTTTTTTTTTTTTTTCCAAAAAGACATACATGAATAATCCCTTGGGATTTTTTGCACACCTTGGCAGAGACATGCTTCACACACAGTCACCTCGATTGTTCCCAAATCAAGTTGTAAACATGGTTCAATCAGAACTTGAAATGGCCACCCTCTGGTCCCCAAATCAAGTCCTTTCAGGATTCAGGACTTCTCCCTCTTCCCTTCTTTATGGTGCCAGCACCATAAAATATCTTGTTCCCCCCACTCCCCTGAATAGACCTACCAGTGTAAAATCAAATTTTCTTGTGGCAATAAGTAAATAGAAAAGTCTAGATGTTAAGATTAAGATCATGGCACAGTTAAGCCAACCGAATATGCTAACACACATTGGGCATATGGAACTACAGTGTAGTTGTGCGTCTCAGACTATAACACTATCAGAGGAGGCCTATTTATGAGATCTGGAGGGGTTTTTGAACATAGCCTTTAGTAATCAAAAAGTGTATATGAACCTGATTTAAGGTAAAATATGACCTCCATAAACTTGATCCCAACTTCACTTCCTAAATGTCCAGCTTCTTGTGCTGTTCTTTTTTCTTCAGCCCAGTTTAAATACCATACTCAACATGGATCTCAAGCCTGGTGTAGATGGGAGTTTTCCCCATTGAATGTGATATATCCTTCAGCCCCCTATGGCATACTCACTTGGACATCATTTTTTTCTAACCACATTTCCCCCTCTTTTATGAAAAGAGAATAATTTAAAACGGTATTTTCGCTCAGCCCACAACACCACCAGTTCTCCTCTTCTACACTTGTGAGATGATATCACAGTCCTTTGTCTTTCTTTGCTGTTAAGCAACATCCTGCATGGTACCTATGAGACAGCTCCTATTGGTAGTTGCCAGTGGTCACATAATCAAAGATATTATTTATATAAGACAAAGACTTGATACAACCGGTTAATAAGAGCACGTCTTAGCATGAGCATAGATGAAGAGCATGAGCATGGTTTTTACATTTTCAACAACATCCTTTCAGTCCCCACTGAAACAAATGGTGTGTCCTTTGAGCACCTAGGATGGTCTGTTTTTTAAGATAGATGTACTTATACAGGTCTGTTAAGCAAACTCAATTATTGTGATAGAGTCAGAGATTAAAGTGAAGATGTTAGGAGAGTGGAAATCTCAGGACAACAAGGAGAAGATTAAGATGCATTGTAATGAGTGAAAAAAAAAGAAAGAATTTTTCATATCTTTGCTGCAGTGACTCTATAAATGTCCTTGTAACCTTTCCTGCACAGAAACAGAGACATGGTTTTGTGAAGAAATACATTTCTAGTCATTGGTTTGTTTACCATGAGAGTAAACATCAGTACACACTCCATTACCATAATTATAGCTGAAACCCTGCTGCTTCTTATTTTTAACCTCCCCTTTTCTTCCATCCAATTTACATTCAGGTTACAAATGTTAGCGTGACCTTTTTAAACTGATAAAGCACACTGACACACCATGCCAGCTCATCAGACATGTACCGATTGCCAGCTCTAAATCTGGCTGCCATGCAGAATTTACCACCAACAGATGCTACCAACCAAGCAGCTGGTGTGTGAATACAGTACAGGATCAAGGGAGCAGAGTCTAAACCAGGTCTCTAAACATATGTAACCACATTTATTTCAGATTTTACTAAATAACATGCATGCATAGATTTTATTTGTGAACCCATCCTGCTAAGACTGATCCCCTGAAAGAAGTCAGACATGTTTTTATGAGCCATAACACCTAGACAGGTGTTTTTTGTTTTTTTGGAAGAAGAAAGTCGATAATTATATATCTACTATAATTATATAGTAGATCATTTTCTCACATTCAGGTGGCAGAAACTTTGTCTGGTCTCATGCTGAAAGCCAGAGGTTGTTGATTCAAGACTTGGGCGTATCAAATCTGGAGTTTTGGTACCTGGAGAGGTGCCCAATGTACATATGAAGTTTTGACTTGCAGACTGATCTGGCAGTGTGTCTTCAGAGCCAGCAGCCATCACTGCCATCATTTAACATCTGTTCACTGTTGCATGTCCACAGGATCTGTTTGTGCTCATGTACGCATGTTACAACCTGTCTGGCATGTTCAGAGATAAGAGTGATGAACTGCATTTCACCATGAGGGGTAATATATATATATATATAGATATAGATATAGATATAGATATATAGATATATATATATAGATAGATAGATAGATAGATAGATAGATAGATAGATAGATAGATAGATAGATAGATAGATAGATAGATAGATAGATAGATAGATAGATAGATAGATAGACAGAGATATAGATATATAGATATATATATTTATATATATATGCACACATTGGACCTCAGCTTGCTCATTCCCTTTTTGTACACAGCCTCAGTGTTGGTCTTGGTCTGGTCCAGTTCAGACTGCTGTAGATGTTGATTCCCAGATACCTGTACTCCTCCACTACAGTCCACCATGTGCTTTATATACTCCTCTTCCTGTCCATCTCTTATGCACCACACCACTGTAGCATCATCAGAAAACTTCTGCAGATGACACCACGCTTGTTGTATCGAAAGTCTGAAGTTTAAAAGGTGAATAGGAATGGAGACAGCACTGTCCACTGTGGAGCTCTTTTACTACTTTCCACCATTTCAGACTGAGCACTGCCCAGTCGTACAAACTGTGACCTGTTTGTCAGGTAGTCAGTAATCGTGGAAAGTGATCCTCACAGTGCGACCACTTCCCTCCAGGTGTGAGTTAGCACACGGCAGCAGCTAGATGATGGCTTCATCATCGATTGCTGTTTCCTCCTCAGCTCTTCCCTGTCTCCTGACCGACAGCCTCTTCTTCTGGATGTTGTTTGGGAAATAGTTGTTGGGATCTATATTCCATGTGGGCCTGAGAACAAAGCTGAGGCCTACATGTAACTTTAAAAGCCTGGCCTAGCGTTTTGATGGCCATTAGGACCATTAAGGTGCCATGACCCCCAGCTATCCCTACTTAGGTGTGACTTTCAGTTAAATCAAACTCTGCACAGATATTTGCCCCAGCCAGGTAAACCCCGCTGGGATCCCCAGTGACGTCATTCAGGCGATAAAAAAAGTCGATGCAGCCTCAGTCAAATACTTGTACCAGGTGCCTAGTAGAGAGTAGAGAGCTCTCGCAGGTCTTTTCCGTGACCCAGCAGCCAAAAGGGAGCAAACACCAAACGGCCTTTTTTCTGTCTTCACATCTTAAATCTCGGTCACAGTCTTCAACTCGCTGGACGAGCATATAGACAGCTGTTTGTTTTATTTTCATTTTTCCCTTTTTCCTCTACCTTTGGACTCAACGCAGATCGCTGTACCATCAGCTGATCCCATGAGGACGAGGCGAAACAAAACACCTCGGCCACTATCTATGTTTTTTCTCCAACACCACCTGACAAACCGTTACCTCACAACCATCAGAAGAATGTGAGACGGACTCAAAGCGCAGCGAGAGCACACAGCTGACCCAGAGCGCAGCAGCAGACTCAGCAGGCCATGGACACTCAGAGCGAACTCTCTTTTTACTCCATCTCTTATTCATCTCAAACTCCGGAGGGCTGGAGCAGTGAAAAGTAAGACACTTATGACTGGTCAGAGACAATTAGTTTAGTGTGTGATTTCATCTTTGTGCTTGTGAGACCTGTCTCAATATGTGCTGCTGTTTTTTTGTCTTTTATTGTAGGTCATCTACCGGGACCAGTTCATCAACAGAATATCACTGGTTAAAAGGTTAAAGGTGTTGGCCATTGCTGGTACACTGCTCATTGCTGCTGCTGCAGTCATTGCTTTCATTGATGTTGTGGTTGTTACACATTTATTAGTTTGTAGTTAGGAATCAATGTTTTTCTTTTAGTAGTTAAATTATATTTTGAGAATAAGTGATGTTATTTTAAATAATTTTTGCTTTGAATATACCTCATTAGAATTTAATCTGGCATTGTTTGTGCTTATTGTGATGATATGATTGTAATACTTGCTGGAGTCATAGCAGTCAGTCCTCGAACTATATTTGTTTTTCACCCCTTCTGAGACTTCATTCTGATTTTGTCAATTTGGTTATTGGTCCCTGGTGACAGAGTGGTGCCCCTAATTTTTGTTGATTATCATCAATATTTATCATTTATAATTATTTGTGATTATTATAATTATTACTAATTTATTTTATGTTTTTATTCATATAAATAGCTAATATCCAAATTGCCCGTATGCTAGCACACAACACTGTGTACAGGATGGTATGATCAGCTATCCTAAAAAAAAACTCAACAGCACAGCTCTACCAAACTTGCATGATAAGTTTATTAACAGGGATGAGCGTTTCCTATAGGAACTTTCATTCTAAACGGCTGATATCCTCAGCACAGAATTAAAGAAGAAATGTATTCAAACCTGGCCAATCTATCAAAGCAAGGCTTTAGAAGTGATCAGTGAAAAGAATAATTAAAATCATCCCTTGCTTTTGAAGTAGCTGGACTTGTTTGATATTATTGCACCATCAAAATTATATTGCTGTAACATTATACTGCTTCTACGGGGTTCACATTAGAGGCTAGAACCCCTTTGAATACAGAACTACATTATTAAAGACTCTAATATTTTCATATCTTCTAGCTGTACTTTTTAATGTTTTGGTGTAATTTATCATAACGCTTCAGTGACTTCCATGCTCCTTGGGTCTGGCTCAGCTTCTCCGTACCCTTACACACACAAGATCACACTTTTCATGTTAATTAAATTCTGTTTTTTCTGCTATACTCTTTCCATTATTGCTTTCAAAATGGGTCCCCTTTTTTCACAAACATTGCTCAACACAGTGCTTAAGGCATATAATGAAGTCTGTAGGAGTAAAACATATAACATATGGAGTTGGGAACATTTCTTTTCAAGCACTTGAGAAACATAAAGAAGAAAACAAACAACTTGAAAATGACAAACTTAGGTTTACCTCATTGGTGCTGGCCTTGGTAATATTTGGTGAAAACACACTGTAGCAGACAAGAAAAAAAGCATGTTTGGTGAAAGATTCTTTGATACTCAAATGGAAAATTTCAATTTTGGAACACATCAGCAAATCTAAGTTGATTGGTGCTATTATTTATTTTTTAAAGACATGGAACACTCGGTGGATTTATTTATTTATTTTTTATTGAAAAAGGTTTATAGACCAAGTATATATCAGGGAAACATAATGTATAAAAATGAATCCAGTAAATACTTGATGAGATTTTTTTATGATGATTAAATCATATACAATGATAAAAATGTTGACTAAGGTTGGAAAAAAACTCCAAACAAATGAAACAGAACAGATTAAAAATAATTCACTTACTGTCCTGGGTACCCAGAACTGGTGGGCTGGTCCAGACCATGGGGCAGACTGCATGTATCGTGGAGGGGTCAGCTCAAAGGATACCTGGAGCCTTTCAACATGTACCAAAGACTATCAAGAGGCTGGAGAAGTACAGGAAACAGGCTAACGTGGTGAAGTGCTGAGCCAGATTATGCTACCATACCTGATTTTATTTGACATGACCTGGGTTAAATTTGAACTGATTCATCTGTACCCCGCAGCCATAAATTAATTCTGATGTGTACGTTGTTCAAAAATGTTTGAGATGATCAAAAACAAACAAATAAATATATAAATACAGTTTCTATGGAAGCATGCTGTGAGCAGACACCCAGATCTTAGTTGATTTTATAAAAAAAAACTTTTTTTTATTTTACTAATTTTTAGTTAGAGTCATATATTTCTATTTCAACTCATAAACTTTTTTTCTGCAGGCTAACAACATTTTTTTTCTCTGATATGAGAGACAGCACATATGTCAGCAGTGAGTGATGTAATTAACTAAAGAAATTACATTTCCAAAATCCATCTCATGAGTGTAGATTTAATGAAGAATTATTTTTGAATCAGTGAGCTGAAAAGTAAGAGTTGGAAAGAGAGATTAATAGATTTTGTGTGACTTTCACACTGGAGTCCCAGTGGTGTTGAATTGCACCACTTTCGCTGCCTGTGGCAAATAGCTCTGGCCTTTCTGAATAAGGTGGTGTTTGCAGCTGAGCCCATTTGCATGGAGTTGAGTCTATTTCGCTATTTTTTTTAGAAATTTGCATCAGTTTAGCGCCCACAAAACCAGCACAATTTCTTGGTGGATGGGCCATTGGTGTTTAAAGTTTAGGGGCATAAATAGCCTCCCATGGTGCTTTTGTGGGAAACATTGGGGAAATTTCAAAAGGAAGCAATGGAGGATCTGAGAGACCTGAAAAGACCATAAAACAAAAGATCAGTGAATTATATTGCAGGCAAATTGCTGTCTGAACAAGAAAAACAGACCAAAATAAACATACGCTACCAACAGAAACAAGGGTCCTGAGCACAGATTGATTTAAGTGATTTTTTCTGCCATGTTTTTTTCCTCATTAATGATGAGGAGTTGCAATTTTAAGAACTTTCTGGGCAAACCAGTGGGAATAAATATCCAGATGACTGATAATAAAAGCATGGATAAGATTTTTGTCATTCATCTTTGATATAAATGCATTACTGTTACAACATTTAGTTTAAATATGGTCCTTTGACCTTGTTTAAATTAGGTTGAAGTTTAAAAGTTGAAGCAGAATTTACCCCTACAAAAACAAATAAAAGAAAAACATGAAAACATGAAATATGCTCTGTAAGATTTATGCATCTCATACAGTGGTATCCTCATGACAGTGGCAACTTATATGCTTTTTCATTTATTTTCCTTTCTTTACTTCTTTATGGCTGTTTCAGTTGTATAGGGCCAGAGCTTATATCCCTGCTGAAATTGGGTAAGAGGCACAGTTTAAAACAAAGTCAGAGCCACCCATACACATAAAGGCAATTTAGAACCATTAATCCGAAGAGCATGTTTTTTTGGCATGTGGGATGAAACCAGAGTACATCAAGAAATCCCAAGCATGCACAGGAAGAACAATAAAACTGTCCACAGAGTGAACAGTATGGCAGCATATATGGCAGCATGTTGCTGTGAGGTACCAGCTGTGCCACCATGCAACCCCTAAATGATAACATGGAGATTAAGAAAATTAGCCTTACGGAGATTACAATTACAGTGTTTCTGATGGTGTTTGTTTTCACTTACACAGTACTTGTAGTCAGATTTATCCAAAATAATGTTAACATAAGAAAGGGAAAACTCTGAGTTTCAGTACTCGACAATGTCAATTTTTTTAATAATTGGAAGACAAAAGTAACAAATACTGGAGTATTTAAATAAAGTATATGATAAAAACCTAAACGTAAAAATATGTTTAGTTGTAACTGGATGAGTAGCAGTTTCGTAAAAGATGTTAGTCATTATTTAAAGCGTATCATCTGACTGAAAGTTGTATTTATGCTTCCTTTTCTTACGCCGTGCTTTCTCTCTTCAACACATACACGCAAACACACATACACACGCACTTGTTTGTCTCCTGCCTGAAGCCTTGCATTTATCAGTCTGTCAATCAAACACAGCCAAAAAAAGAAAGAAAAAAAAAACAAATTAAAATATTTGTGTACTTCTACTCGCGGGCAAATTTAAACTGTATGCATCAAGCTCAGTGTTTAGAGCTCCCTCCAAAATGAAAGTACCATTTCAAATAACCCTGTCAGTTCTGGAAAAAAAAAAAAACTCTGCTTATCAACGTGTAGAAGTAGGCCTAGATGGAAAGAGGAACGCTGCAGGCATTGTGAGAAAGTAAACAAATCTCATACAAGTACACCCGTAGAACTAAAAGTGGGGGAGAAAATGAAAGTGAGAGAGAAATGGATGAAAATAAAACTTCAGAGGAAAAAGGAACAAAATAACTTTTTCCATATTTGTTTACTCTGAGCCATACCACTAATAAAAGTTAGGCCATGAATCACCCATGCCTTTTGTAATACAGAGCAGTGTAATAAGGTTTGGTTTTAATACATCAAACATGTGGGATTGAGATGAATGTAGCTGTTTTGCTTTGTTTGTGCATCTGACATGATGTATAAAAAGGTATACATTTTTAAGCCTGAAGTTTTGCAGCAAAATGACTCGACTGACACCCTATATGAATATATATACACATAAATATACATACATATATATACACATAAATATACATACATACACAAATAGGTAGGGTGAGCTTCCAATAAAGGGAGGGCATGGTTTCAAACAAATTGGTTTGTCTGAAATATTTATAATCTTTGAGAGAAGGGTTAACTCCTCGGCCAAGGTTAGGTCCTCTCTCACATTCCATGTTTGTGTGATTGTTTCTTGGCAGTGGATCCAATAAACTGACATCCATCATTTTTTCTTCATAAAAGAAGAGGATCATTAAAATATGTAGTTAAAACTTGAAAGCCGTTTTTAAAAAGAGAAAGCAACAGAACTGATGAGGAAATGATTAAAAACATTTTTCAATTCGTAGATAGAGATAGATAGATAGATAGATGGATGGATGGATGGATGGATGGATGGATGGATGGATGATGGATGGATGGATGGATGGATGGATGGATGGATGGATGGATGGATGGATGGATAGATAGATAGATAGATAGATAGATAGATAGATAGATAGATAGATAGATAGATAGATAGATAGAGACTAATTCATCAGGTTATTTACAAACAGAGTAATGTTGTAAAACATTGCTGTCCTGACTACAATGCATTTACCCTTTTAAATCTTTGTCTCTAATACAGACTGCCAGGATTCAATTTGTTGCTTTGGCTCTAAACTCAAACCAAAGATGAAACAGGATTTATGTCTTATGTCACTAGCTCAACGCCAACACAGCATTGGAATTGCCATTAAAAGACAAGATTTATTTTGCCTGCTATTAGCGCCTTTAATTTTCTGACAATAGTACCCACAAATTGCGTAATTTTAGCCCATAATCCCAAAACCATTTGCTGTAGCCAGTGATGGCCCACAAAAGTTTGCCAGCTGAGTGCAATCTGCTTCTGTTTTGTCACTTTTTTCATGGTAGGTCAGAGATCACAGAGGACACAAAAAAGCAGACAGAGAAAGAAAGCCAGAGACAGAGGGATGACTGTGCAGACACATGCATTCAAACTCCAGGACAGAAGAACCTTTCTATAAAGAGACAGGTGATGTTTTTCATTGGTCTGTGCTTAAATTTCGCAATAACATCACCTTTTTTTCTGTTGAAGCAAGGAAACACGTTTTCAGAGCTGACATAAACCATTACCAGTAATTTCTGTGACGCACTCACGTAAACAACATTCATGATTAACAACATGATCACAGATCATACAGGAAGTCCAAGCTGGGAAATAAAATATTTAATATGAAGTTCAGAGCTCTACATATGCCCATGGGACACACAGAAGTCACCTTACATCAAACTTGAATTATCATTCTATTGCTAGCTATCCTGGAGAATCTCCACAAGTATGGCTTAAAACATGGACAAAACAAGAATCACAAATTTGAAAATTAAATGAATAAAAATTTTAAAACAATCCTGTGATTACACACTTTTATTTCAATCTTAATAAAAAAAAAAAATACATTTAAAGCAGACAAATGAGTACATTTGGAAGTCTAGGTAGGTCAGTTAAAAAAGAAGTAGAGAGATGTTTTTCTTTTTGAACTTTCTGCTGCATCATGTATGAATAACTCATCACTTTATTTGAATGCTATGAATATTCGTTCAAATAAATGGCAGCAGCTTTTACTTGTCAGTTCTTGGTGATTTGGACCTACAGTGATTGTCACGAGCAAACATCTGCTGAAACAGCGTGGCCGTATTAAACATTTCCAGACTGAGTGGGAACCTGCTGTTAGCTCCAACTGCCTGCACTGTTTATTTTTTTGCCCTGAAATGAGAACGGATTTCCACCAAAAATGGCATCACAGTTGCATTTAATGAATAACTAAACGCTGTTTTGATGATATAATGGATTTAAATAAATGAGGTTGAAAAGCTGTTAAAAGAGTTAATCTCAAAGCATTCTGGGATCACTCACGAGGAGAAAGTACATTTCGGGACTCCTCCTTAAAAATGTGAAAATTCCTCTTAGCAACAAAACTTTGTTTTGCTTTTAACTGGACACTGCTCGTGTATGGAGGACCAAAACTGCCAAAATAAATAAATGAATTAATAAATAAAAATGTATATAAAAACAAAAATAAGCCTACAGGCTCCAGAGGCAGCGGCCGGGGCGCGTTCAGCAGCTCCGTCCTACCTGTGATTCTCACTTTATACGGGGCTCCAGAGGCAGCTGCAGGGAAAGTTGCTCCAACCTGCCAGTGATTGTGGATTCTTGTATGAATTTAACACTAGAACTACCAAGGCAGTCATTTTGACTGCTTTCAAAATTTGCAATGTCATAACTTTGGTTGATTAATATCTACATACCCATAGGACCCTGACTTTTCCTAAATGTGGGTGTATTTTCTTCTGAAATTGTTTCATCATTAAAATTCAAAAACACAAAAGAGTTGTGGGCATTACTACCTCGAACTACCATTGGCAGTCAAATTGACTGCATGCAGTTTACATGGGTACGATTTTTCTCTTGTTACATTTAGCAGCTCTTTCTTCTGCTCTATTGAATGTTTGTTTGTTTTTTATACTCTTTGAAGTTACTGGGTGGTTTTCCTTCTGCAGAATTTATAGTGATGCTAAAATCTAGCTAACAAGAAAGGCAAAAGTGATAAGGCGAATTACAAATAAGGAGGCTTTACTCTTGCTTCACAGCCTTGACAAAGAAGAACCAGAGCAGGTTCAGAGAGTAATGTCTCTTGGTGCTTGGAAGAAGGTTCATCTAGCTCAGGGAGTGACTCAGAAAAAAAAGATGACTGGAAACATCAAATTATACATTTGCTGACATCTCATATGAAATTTTCAAGGTATGAAGTCTACAGTAGGAATCCTTATTCTCATACTGTAATGTAAGCTTGTATTAGTTTTATGTGTTTTTGAGATCTTCTTAGTCTATATATAGACCAGTGGTTAACAACCTGTGGTCCAGGACCCATGGTGGCCAACAAAGGTGCTACACGTGGCCTTTGAAATATTGACCTCAACCAATGAGGTAATGTTTTTGCTGGGGTCTGTCTGTTAGTCTGTTAGCAAGATTATGCAACTACTAAATAGATTTACATTAAAAAATTTACCAGGTGCTGATCAGATCCAGGTTGATGACACAGAACACTGAAGTTTAATGGCAAATCCCATTCATTTACATCATTATGGAAACTGTACTTTATTTGCAAACTGACATGAATGTTTTTCAAGGCTATGCCACACTACATTTCCTGGCTTCCCTTGCAATGCCAGGAGGACTTCTGTTAATATAACAGCTAACAATAGCCTGTAGAATGGCACTTTTTTCAAAGTTGGTAACTGAAATGGTGATAACTTGAAGACCACGTCATTTACAATCCCCTCTCCCCCTTTCCAATGTAAATGGAATGCAGTACTCTCCACATGGAGAGATATGAGCAGACACTTGGCTGTCCAATCAGAGAAGAAAAGTCACTGAGCTGAGCTGGTTGGCAGAGGTCTGCACTCTCTGCGTGCTTTTCTAGTTTACATAATAGTTTGGTTTCTTATATACAGTATATGTCTTTTTGGTCTATCAAGTGTGCCATGAATTGGAAATGATCTGATACGACAAGTATTCCATGAAATAAAACTTTGAAGGCTTTACCGTTTTGCTGACAGGGCAACATCCTAAAACTTTAGCAGCAACTACTGTGCCAAACACAAGAGCATTTACGATGGTTAATCAGTTCTCTATTACAGTCAAAGTGTCTTAAGATAATATCAACCTATTTTGAAGAAAAGGAATTTGATTGTATTTGAAAAAGAAAAGGAATTCTGTCCAAGTTTGCATATGTAAGTTCAGAAGTTATGTTGGTGTCCATTAAATTAATAAAAATCTCATTCATTTTAATTTTTATTTTGTGTCCTAGTACATTCTTAACCCTTTTCATCAAATAATTATTTGACATTTTTATTGATTATCCAAATTATTTCAAAAAATCCATGCCATGGTAGTTCTAGTAGTGGCAGAATTCTGGTAGACCGAGTGTTAAAGGCTTTAGAAATTCATTATGAAAGAACACTTTCAGAAGTCAGGTGGTGTATTATCAGGAGAGAAACAGTCCATAATACATTGATAGTCAGTTTGGGTTCCTCATGTGAGGATAATTACAGTAGGTTATAATTTGTTTGTTAGCTGGTTTTATAATTTCTGCAGTTGATAACTTGTTGTCCATACTTGTTAAATATTGTTTTATTAATATTACATTCACCACAAACATGAAAAACTTTCAACTCTTTTTTTACATTGAATTGAACATAATACAGGCTGGATGACCCTCATTGTGTGAAAGAAAATTCATTAGACCTATGTTATTTGCTGAATGGTCTGATGTCCATCTTTGTGTATCATTACCACATGCCTACTGAAGCTGTCTATTTTCTTAAAGTGTCTATTGAGCGCCTTTTTTCTCAATCTGTGTTTTGTCAGTTTTGTTTTATGAGACATTAGACAAAGATAAGATACTTCAGACAGCAATAGACGAAGTTAAAAATGAAAGACAAACAAAATATAAGATTACATAAAAAAATCAAGAATTAACAACATAATAAAAGGTGACATTGCCTTTCAACCTGCAACCATTTGCAGATGTCTGTTGTAATTCATATCTGCACTGGCACTTAATAATAGGTTTCTTGATAAGTTGCTTGAAAAAGTCCTGGACAAAACTTGGTATCCTCACACTTTCAGGCAAACCTCTGTCTTCGATATTCACATTTAAAGTGTCTATGTCATTTGTATTCACTTGTTGCTTTTTTGTCTTAGCAGTTAATTTTGAAGGCCATAGCAGACTATATTGTAAATATTAACATAAATCAGAAAGGTGACAAAACTGTCTGGTAGCTGCAACTTCACTTTCTTGCAATGTATGTGCCCTACAGTGTATTGCTCTTAGGACAGAAGGGTCGCTTTTGTCAAACAAAGTAAAACCCACTCATTTTCTATCTGTACTTTTCAGGCTTACATGATACCACATCAAATTTGTTTGCATGCAATAAAAAGGACAATCAGACATAAAATATACCACAGAGAGCAAAATGTTTGGATGTACCTTTTGGTAAAGTTTGGCGGCTCCATTATTTTATGTGCATGTTTGTGTTGCTGATTTGCTACTGAATTTATTTTGATTCTTCTGATGTGACCATATAACACATTTGAAGAACATTCATTGCACACTTTATTATGTTGCATTAAGCCCTGAGCTTCTACAGTGATGCATGTTTTTTTTAATTTTCATTTCATTTTATTACATATCTAAGGCCTGCGTTACATACAAGCATACTGAAAAGGGGTCGGAGTGGTACTGCGGTCATGCCAGCTACGCTTTGGAAACACTCAG
Organism: Scarus forsteni; assembly: GCA_036419115.1. Lineage (NCBI taxonomy): Eukaryota > Metazoa > Chordata > Actinopteri > Labriformes > Labridae > Scarus > Scarus forsteni. The sequence continues at coordinate 7,532,820 of JAZDUH010000471.1, forward strand.
TCGCGCTATCTACACTGATCTACACACTATCTACACAGATCCTTTAGTTTCCGAGGTGTACCTGAATGCACCACAAAGCCGCTAGCAAGCATTACCGTTCGAGGAGGTTGATGAGTACTCGATTTTAAAGTGTAGACAGCGCGACTGAGTGTTTCCAAGCGTAGCTGGCGTGATTGCAGTCGAGTGGCTGCCCCGGCAGCTGCCTCTAGAAGTCAGTCCTCGCTGCCACAATCAGTGGCAGCTACACAGGCAGCTCAGGCTGCCACCGCAAGTGCCGCGGCCGCTGCCTCTGGAGCCCCGTATAAAGTGACGCAATCACCGGCAGGACGGAGCGGCTTTCCCTGCTGCCGCCTCTGGAGCCCCGTCTAAAGTGAGGACCAGGCAGGATGGAGCGGCGGCCACGGCAGCTCCCTCTGGAGCTCGAACACCGACCTCCTTGTTAACTCCGCCATTATTGTCCCAGGCTCTCTCACTGTGGCTGATAGCAGGCATACCTAGTCGATTTCTGCACTCACCTGTAGATTAACCAATAGGCGAACAGTTCATTCAACCACTGACCCATTATTTAATTAATCAATCAATAATGCTCAGTAAAAAAAGATACTTTCATCAGTTCATTGGCAGTCTGGTAGGACACAAAAACATTAGGAAATTGTTGGATTACACTTTTGTTTCAATGACACTCGCAGACAGCATTGTGATGTGCATCAGACTGTCTGGCTGTGACAAGGCACGAGTGAAAGTAATGAAAATATCTTAAAATTTGGTTACATAGTGGACTTTTTGAATTCTTTCAAATAAACAACCACCAGAATATTTTGAAACCATGTCCCTCTTCTCTATTGATCCAATATAGTCTTGACTTCTTTTTTATCCAGGCAGATCTAAAGACAGTTGAAACAAACATTACAGCTATAAAAAACAACACCCCTCATACTTTTTTATGGAAAAATGCTCCACTTTGTGCAAGGGTTTGTCATTTTTCCATTTGCTGACCCTGCAGGAAGAAACTGAGAGCTTGTTAAATATACTAAAAAACATAGTTTCTTGAAAGTGGTGAAGGAGAAGCAAAGCAAAAAAGTAAAAGTAGACTGCCTGCCCTCTCTATATAAAAATAACATTCCTGTTGAATTTTTGCAGGATAACTTTTTTGATCTTTCTTGGGATTTTATATCACTCAAAGCAAAGTTTGTTATTAATGGTATTTGGCTTCACCAAAATCACTTATTACTTTATTCATGTGCCCTATCTTGATAACTTAGGTGTGTTGTTTAAAAGTACGTTGCACACTTTGAGATATTATATTTTGCAGTTCCAAGGACACACTGTCATGGTTCAAATCCAGGCAGAAAGCATGGCGAGAAGAGATTATGTACCTTAACTACACAGAGGTGTGTTTCAAGCATAACATGAACCAAACAAAGGCTGCACGGTGGTCCGATGGGTGTTCATGGAGTGATGTTGGATTAGTGATAGTCTTTCCGTTTGAGGATCATTTCTGTGTGCTTCTGGGCAAGACATTTAACCTCAGATTACCTCCTATTCATGCCATAATGGAATGGAAATATGTATTTGTGAGTTAAATAATATGACAAGCCTGTTATGATGGCTGCTTCATTTTTTAACCCTACTCATGAGTTTGTAAATGTGGTGTGAATGGGTGAAAATTACTTAATTCATCATTGACTTATTAGATGATTTAAATAGTTGTTATTATTACCATTGTTATCATCATTAATGGTAGTAGTTGACACAGTAGTATCAGTGGTAAAATTAGTATTATTTTATTTCAACGAATGTGGAGTTTGGCCTCATCCTGAGATTTCTTTCCAACCAAAAATTAAAGCTGTTCAGGATACAGTCAGTTTAGGTGTTAATGTCTCATATCACTGTTTTACCTCCAACATTTACTTGCCCAATTCCTAAACCAGTCCCAATCCTAGACTATTGTGAGGTGATTTATCAAACTGCTTCTGAATCTGGCCTTGCTAACATTAACATAACTTATAACAGACTCTGCAGATATGTCCTTGGCTGTCCCTATCTGGCTTATCAATATTCATTGTTTGATTCAAACTGCCATCACTTTAAAACATAGTGGATACAGTTTATATGCATGCATCTATTTCAATTACTTACCTGATTTAAAATTGTAATCTGTATCCTGTACCTCATATTAACTTAATGGAACTTCTAGACCAATTATTTTTTGGTATTTATCCAGGTAATAAGGTCAATGGTTAAAAGCTTTTCAGTTTAAAGCTCCTGTAGAGTGAAATAATGCTGATTTATGTTAAATACTAAGACTTCTTACTTTGAGTTGGAACGTTTTATAGCTATAGCCATTTATAACAGCCCTTATCGTGCCTATGCCCCTGTGTCTCATTTATTGTGTCCTTCATTTGTTGTTTCTCGCATTTTTTATATTTTCTCAAAAAACAAATGTTGTATGACCGTTTATCTGTCTTTTTGCAGAAGGTAAGGTGCTTATGTTTAAACCTGAAAATGTGTGAACGTGGTGATTGGATGCTATTCACAGTCAGAACAGTTGACAAATTCCCTCTTCTCATTTCTCTCTTTTTTTTTTCATCAAACATAATCTTGTCGTCATTAAACATTACAGTTAGTGGTTCATGTGAACAGCGTGGCCCCGGGATAAAATCAGACTCCCTTACCTAAAATATATTTTCATTATTCTAAGATGAAAAGTCTGAAACTGAGGTGTGTGGCATATACATCAGTGAGGACCATGCACAGCTTATGTGCACATGAAATGCAATTTTAAAATGGGTTGCCAGCCATATTGTAGTAACTTTCACAAATATAAAACTAGAAAAGCACTCAGAGAGTTCAGACTTCCACTTAGCAGCTCTTTTCCTCCCATAAATTGTGATTTCCACCCAACATTACAGTCCAATTTTTATTTTGTACACACATAATGCATATAATCTACAATTACCATTAAGTGGTTAATGAATGGGATTTGCCCTTATGAACTCTTTTTTTTTTTTTGTCAGGTCAATCAGCACCAAAATGTATTGGCTTCATCTGTGGACCAAACCACACCTCTGGTAAAATTTTCATGTAAATCCATCCTGTAGCTGTTGCACAATCTTGCTAACAGGCAACAACAAAAAATAGATTGGTGAAAACATAACCTCCCTGGTGGAGGTATTAACTGTTTTGAAGTCTGCCAAATAGTGGGGGATCTTAAAACAGAGCGAATGATGTTCTTCTCTTACCATATGTGCATATCTGGGTTCTTTACCGGGACTATGTAACTCTTGACTGCAAGCCATGGTGATCTTGCGAGAAGTGCATACTGCTTTACGGCACAAATGTGAGTTCAGTACTCCAAAAACAAATGAGCGATACTAATGGCAGTTCACATTTGCGTTTTCCTGTTGTCGTAAAAGCTGGGGCTATGATATGAAAGAGGACAGTGACAGATGATGTTTGGAAAAGAAAGAGGAGGAAAAACCTAGCAAGAAGCCGGACCAGCGCAAAAACTGGACCAGCTTTTAGCATCTTCGGAAAAAACGGGCTAAGTTCAGACTCTGATCTGTTCTACTACTGTCAGAGGGTGAGTAAAGAAGCCTCTAAACTTTTTATTTAATTTGAGCTGCTGTTATTTCATCTGTCAATTTACTTTTCATCAAAAATCAATTTAGCCTCTCAACAGCAATATGACATCATGCTGACACAGCCGAACATTAGAAATACACAGTTACTGTTAGTTAGCATGTGTCTCATGCTTATGTTGAGTTATTATCGATTAGATTTAATATCTGATAATATTATTATAATTAAGACTGTTCAACACCTCAGAGACTGTCAACCAACAATCAGATGGTCTGAAGTTAGCTCATGTCCCATTACACTTTAACACAGTAGCCTATAAACTTACTGTCCTGGTTTATCTAATCATCATATATTCTATTAAGTTCACTGCAGCACTGACTTCAGTATTTATTTCAGGTGTCAGCATCACCTCATGACAGGAGAGACCATCACCACCACAGGAGTCAGATAACAGCAGGTATGTTTTCTGAAGTGTCTGCAGGGCTGAAAGCTCTGTCTATATTTAAATTACTGTAAATTACTTAGCCTTTGTGTGCTTGTTCTTTCCTGATAGTTAAAAACAGGGTTATTACTCTTGTCATTTTGTGGAAAGATTATGTCTTGTATTCAGTGTTGTTTTGGTCGAATGCAGTGTACTTATGCAAAACTAAAAGTCTACAAATTATATTTCTGATATCTCTGCTACACATTTCATATTTATAGGAACAAAGTGCCCCTCAATTGTCTTGTTTGAGTGAATTTGTTATTGATTTTACTCTGTTGTGAAATAAACTGATTTACTCATTATAATCCATCTAATCTTTATTTACCATTAAGTGTCCCCAAAATACTTGGTACTTTGAGTACACCGTTTCCATACTTTTCACATTATTTCAGCATTTGCTTGATAAGCTACCCTTCAATGAGACAGATTGTCACAACAACAAACTAAACAGATGTGAAAAATACATTTTTATATTTGCCTATTCAATCTGTACCTCTGTTGTATTATTTTCAGCCTTTCAATCGGTCTTAATATCTCATGGATTTTTCTGTATTTGGCACTAAATCATCTTATGATGGTAAACAGTTATAGTTTGCACAATAGCAAACACTAATGCTGCATTCACACCACAAGCGACTCTGCAATCAAAATCGTGTTGTCCACTGAAGTCACGTCACGTGTCCATTAATATCTCATTTTGGTAACCGTTGCCGTCGGCTGTCGCTTGGTGACGTCACGTCCACTCGAGTTTCACCACGATCATAACATATATCATATAACAGGATGTATAAGCGGACATTATTCCAGCTTTATCCTTTTCACTCACTTATCAAACACAAAACACTGCAGCTTATGCCCTGCAGCAGCATCATCTGTGAGTTCTCTGCAGTCCGTCTAGGCGGAACTAATGTCCTCACTGACTAATGTTTCCCACACGGACATAAATTGTTCCTCTGTTGTCCGGATGAATAACTGTCTGTCACGGGTACTGTCAAACATGCACACACCGCTGATTGGCTGTTGCCACACACAACATCGCCTGAAAAGATCAACTTTTTTTTTAACTTTGACATCGTGCGACGTCTGAAGTGATCATCTTGTACGCAGCAATCGCATCGCGGGAGGGTTAGTCCCGCCCCATGGCGGCTGTACGTTGACTTTTCATGGAGAATGATCGCTGAGGTAGTCCAAGTAGCGTCCGGTGTGTAGGCACCTTAAGACATACACATGAAAATATTGCTTTTCAATCAAGAAATTAAATATCCAGAATATCTGATCTAAAATAAAACATTTATGTGCTTATATTAATAGCATACCACTGAATACCCCAATGTCACATGTTTTTTTTCCATTTGCTGTTCAGTGTGTTTTCCCTCTTGTGGACAAATAATGCATTTTTTAATTGAATTGTGATGGTTTGCAGTTTTATTCTCCACAATAACAGACACCTAAACCTTAGAATATGTGAAAATAACTTAAATAGTACAAATAAAAATGACAGCACTAAATCTGTGAGTGTTGTACATCATTACAGAACCAAATCAGGTCTCCTCTGGTCAGATGGATCACTCTCTGACCAAATCACTGCGGCTCTTCCTAAGCTCACACTTCTCCTCTGATTCTTCTCCTCAGACCTCCTCGACTCTCCTGATCCTCTAACTTCTCAGGGGTCCAAACTGGAGGCTCAAACCTGTATATAACATGTATAAACATTTTTTTCTGCATAGTTTCAATTATTCAGTGGCTGATGCTGTCTAATACACAGTGCCATGTTTGGGATGGGAGCATTAATAATCAAAGGACAGTATAATAATACATCATCACAGCATCATCTTGCTTCCTACGTTTCACAGAAAATGAACTGAGGACAAATATATATTTTTTTCTTTTAAAATTTACACAGACCCAATATGAAAGTTACAGTGACAAGAAGCCATAGTTGTCCATACCATACATTCTTATAACATTTCTCTTTATGTGTTTATAAAGGTGTTTTCATGGTAGAATCAGGCAACAGCCATGGGCAGAGAGATTGTTCTAATTTAAACATCAACAGCTAAGATGAATAATGAGAGAGCTTATTATGGTTGTTTTACTGTAGTAGAGCTTGGACTTAATTAAGATTTATTGTCATAATAATAAGAGTATATTTTAAGTTATGCTGTTGAATGTAGAAAAGTGCCTTAATTTGGTAAATTAACCCTATAAAGCCAACTGTATCATATTTGATGCATACTTTTATAATACCTCTATCTACTCAATATGATCAACAAATTACAAAAAAAAACATCTGAATACAATCAGATAAATGATAAAAATGTCCTCAAAAGGATTATCAGTTGCCAAAAACACCCAATGTATCAAATGAGATACGAAAAATCTATATGTTGAATAATAATGGACATTTTGATTTTTATGGATTTTAGCAGAAAATGAAACAAACATTTCAGCTCCAAAAAATCAGAATTTTCTGGCTATAATCTATGGTCTTGGGCTTTAAAGGGTTAAGTGAATTAAGGCCAATCCACAGATATTTCTGTACACCTTCTACTGGTGCATTAATTTTGGTGCAAATAGTGCCCACAAACTGCGTAATGTTAGCTCTTACTCCTAAGAACGATTTGCTCTCAGCATATAATGGCTCAGGAACACCCAAAAAGTTCAGCAGCTAATCAACACCCTGGAGTTTCTCATGGTAAGTCTGTGGCTCTGTGCAGAGATTGTGAAGGACACAGGAAGGCCTTCAGATTGAGACAGCAAAGAAGAAAGAGGGAGGGCTTGGTTTTGTAGAGACATGCATCCAAACCCCAGAACAGAACAACCTTTGCATTAAGTGACATTTGATGTTATATGTTGATCTGTGCTTAAATCATTTATTAGCCTGTCCTTTTTCTATATTGATAAAAGAATAGAAACATATATTTCCATGTAAATGCAGAGAGATGGAGAGAGAGATTGAGAGAGAGAGAGACGGAGAGAGAGGGAGACTGCAGCGATTATGACCTGTCATTAATGAGAACAACTCATGTGAACAAACACCATCCACCTGATTACAAAGATGAAATGAAATCCCAAGTAGGAAAGAATGAAACTGAAACAAAGTCAGCAGCAGTCAGAGTTACCGTCATCACTGAACTTTTATGCATATGATACACTACACAAATTACCCGATGGCTAAACCTTATTTTCATTCTACTGTCAGTGATGACCGAGAAGCACTTTAGAGACAAACATGGTATTAAATGTGGACTGTGGGATGCAAAAACAACCTGCTGCAAACTAAAAATAGTAATAAAACAAGATTGTGGCAATTACAAAAATTGGCAAGTTCCATTATTACTAAAAAAACGTAACTACCAGGTTGATAATGATGCTTTAAAATCGGTTTATAGATAGTCAAGACATGATTCTGTGTAAACTATCTGTTGTGTAATGTTTCATTAAATAATCCGTTAATTTGAACGTTGAGGATTAAAGAAAAAAAGATGACAGCCATTTTCAGAAGACATACTTCACACTGTAAATTGTCAAACATGTACTTTAATTTTATAGTTTAGAATACTGATTCATATTGATAGGTTTATTTAATGATGATGGCAGACAGTTACATGGACTTTGCAGCCTGCAATGTAAAGTTTATACAATATCATACATTTTACTGGTAACCTGCAGTTTTAGTTTTTACCCTTTTGTTGTGCACGGAGGTCAGCCACTCTCTGTGAAGCATGACAGATAGCCTAATTTATTTATTTTTAACTCCTTAAAAATTATAAAATCTATAAATTTAAGATAATGTAGTGACATAGACTTGAAAAACTAAACATCAGTTTGCAAATACACTACAATTCCCATAATGCAGTAGTTGAATGGGATTTGCCATTATAAAAGTCGATGTTCTTGTGCGACGTAAGCCTGGATCACCTCAGCACCATCATTCTAACAGACAAACAAACAAACAAAGAAGCAGGACCCTGGTGAAAACAAAACCTCTTGGCGGAGGTAAAAATAATAATTTTGTTTGGTTTTATTACCTATGTGAATTCACACTAGTAAAACAAAATCAATATCATCTAGAAAACAAGGACACGTTTAGAGGGGCAGGTCTTTTTTTTATTAAACATAAACAAAATTTAAAAATTCACATGGCAAAAATGACCAAATTGTGACCCCCAAAAAATACATTTTGTTTGAAAATTCAGATTAAAGTATAAATTCTTTCAGAATTATTACTGGCTTGAGTTAAATAGCAACCTGGATTTTAAAGTGAAAATTATTTGAAATAACCTTGGGCTCTAATTTCGTAGACCGGGCACAGGCGCAGCGCACCTGCCCTGCACTGTGCCTGCACCATGCCAACGGGGTGTGTCCAATGCATTTTGCAATTTTCCTGCAGCGACGTGCACCCAAGCCTCTGTTCCTTCCACTGGAGTAAGTGGCAGAGAGGGAGGAGACAAGATGTGAGTGGGTTTAACACAGCCAAGTGTAATCTTAACCAATCAAATCTACTTGCTTGTTAATTTCACCTCATCATGAACGAAGACAGCAGCAGCTCCAGGCAGCCAGACCTTTACCAACTGATATGTTGGTCCACGATGTCCAGACTCACAGTACCAGAATATATGGTAATGCAAACAGACCTCCATGGGTTGATGATGCAAAAACAGCTTGGGTGGAAGTTATTAATATTGTCAGTCAAGTTTGCCCAGATATTCTGAAAACTGCTGCCCAATGTAAAAAAAAAAAAAAAAAGTTCAATGATGTAAGGAGAAGGGCCAAAAGAAAGCTGTTAGGCACACGGTGGCCACTGGGGGTGGCCCCTCCGCTAGCCTGACAATGAGCTCAGTGGAGGACATCACATCCTCCACCCTCTCTATGATAGGCATTGAGGGCTTTGGTGGGATTAAAGTAGAGATTACGGTTAATGCAAAGATATTGATCTACTAAAACAGGGGAGGACGGCTCTCCTCAGGCTACCTCCTTCCTTCTCCAACCAGCAGTCCAAGTGCATGAGGAAGAGAAAGGAGATACGTTGAAATACAATTTATTTTTCTTGTGAATAATTTGTGTATCTTTAATGTGACCAAGTAAATTTTGGCCAAAACATGTATTAACTGTAGGTAGCACATTTAAGGACAGAGCTGTGCAACCAGGTGGTCTCTCCTCTCCCATATACACTGCACGCTTGTCAGCCAAATTACCACAGGTGCACTTCACCTGCTCTGAGAATAGACCAGGTTGGAGCTGGTGAGCTCTCAGCACACCTTCCGCGCAGTGTTTTGTCCCGAAATTGTCACTGCGCCAACCTCAATCTGTCGACACCTCCATCCCCTTGCCACCCCCATCTCGGCACAGCCAGTCTACCAAATTGCCGAATTGGCTGTGCACAGTGCTGCACTGCACAAATGAACACTGCATGGGGTGCGCCACCCTGCTAATTACTACAGAAATTATTATAGAAATTATTATAGAAATGATTTATCTTATATGACTACTTGCACTGAACTATTGTGATTTAACTATTCTATTTTGCTCTCTAACTGTTTGCAGCCAACAATCTCCCTTTTCTGCCTGTCTGTCAATTGGTACATTGATTTAGGAGGTTATTCATATTGTGCAAACATTGTCTTTAATCAAGTCAAAACATTGCTTTAGGCTGATGATATAAACAGCTGTCATTGTAAATGACTACACACCACACTTAAACAACAACAAAACTGTCAAACATGTGTCACTTTTAAGAAATATTCATGATATTTCCAGAATAACGTCATACCTTAATGTTGCATCATCAGTCTTGAGAGGCATCTTGACCAAACATAAACAGCAATTCATAGCTGGTGTGATGTATAGTGACAGAAAAAGGAAAGAAAAATCTTGTTTTTCAGAGTGGGGAGAATTGAGGCATATATTCAAGTTTAACAGATGATTTTAGTATGTGTCCTGAGGCTGCATGACTCAGTTTTTGAAAGAACAAAAGAGAGTAAGAAAGAACAGAGACTTGAGGAAAATAATGGAAAGAAGTTGAGTTCCTGGTGGGGTCAGAGTCTGAGTTCAGAACAAATAATGAGAGCTAAAACTTCTTTTCAAACTGAACAACATTGTTAGTCCTGGTTGACCAAACGTAAAAGTTACCTTGAGAAACATGAATCACAAGAACACTGAGCGACCCCATTACCACTATCCCTACTTTTCACCCAGTTCACAAGCCACTGGTTTCCATGGTTACCAATCAGTCAATTAAATAATTGGAAAAATAATTGTTCTTGTCGTCTTACACGATTAAACTAACCTGATTAACTCACTGAAGATAGTATGCCAATGTGTATCTGTGAGATGTAGGCACTGAGTGTGAGTGTGAAAGAATATGTGTTCGTAACAAAGAGTGCTGAGTCTGTAATGAAAGGCCTTTGTTTGAGTTAATGAGGACCAAAGTACTTTAACAGGTTTTACAGACATTCACTTTCATTAATAATTGGCCTGCTCTAGCTGTTGGGCCAAGCTTTTTCAAGTGTGTGAGAAATATGTGTCTTACTGCTGCCCGTGTGGATGTCTTAAGCTTTGATCATTCCCACCATAGCAAAGATTGTGACTGTGATATGCTTGAATTTCATGCTGTGAGGATTGAGTGTTTTAGGCTTCATCAGTTTCTTTCTTCTTCTGGGTGCTGTGTCAGGATACGGCTTCTTTTGTCAGGTCACATGCTCTACTGGCTGTGACAGAACCCATAAATACCTAGCACTAGAAAAACACACAAATAGATTCAGACTGTAGATGGACAAATGTGTATATGCAGGCACACAGTGTTTATCTGTACTCTAATGACAACAACTGAACTTTCATCTGTGTAGACTGTTTAACACTAACCCTTGATTGGCTTATTGACTGGTCTGCTGACCCAACAATCACAGAAAAATTGCAGGGGTGCATCTTTGGGTGGCCTTAATTTTGTTTCAGTTAAAGGTTGGCTTTAGGTGCACAAGCAAATTATAATACCAACATATAGGAGAATGTAACATTTTTTGGACATCCCATTGACAGGTTATGGTCAACAAACATACAGAATGACAGCTGGCACTGACCACTCTATGACACTGTACATTATATACATATGTATATATATATATATATATATATATATATATATATATATATATATATATATATATATAGATAGATAGATAGATAGATAGATAGATAGATAGATAGATAAACTCACTTTGTTTTACTTTAATTTCTAATTAATGTATTCATGAATAATATAACTATCTTTATTATAATTATTATTACTTCTATTATGAACATCAGTAATAACTATTATTATTATTATTATTATTATTATTATTATTATTATTATTATTATTATTATTATTATCATACATTTATTTGTTTTATTATTTCCTTTTCCCATCTCTATTTTTGTGCTTTTTCTCATTGTGAACTAAAATATCCTGATTTTCTAGATCCCTTACTTTGCTACTCCAACAGTTCTGTAAGTTTAGGTCTTTGATATTCTTCGTTTTCCTCCATTTTAGTTTAATACCAGCTTGTTTGTTGGATTCGTTTTTTTGTTGCCTGCATATCAGCTCTGTTTTATTTACTTTCTCTTTCTATTGAACACTTTATGCTATGCTTTTTTCTAAGATAATACAAATACTGTCTGATTAAAGTCGTGGTACCTTGTAATGTTTTGGTATTGTAAAGTTATGATTACATTCCTTTACAAAAACCCACTTATATTACATAGCATTATGTAATATTCCCAAAAATGTTTGCATGTTGTTAACATAATGTATAGCAATACATAATTGACATTATTCCATAACAGTGTCAAATTAGCATCTACACCAATTCACACCTTACTTACTGCACTGCTGGTGATGGCACTAGCAGCAGACGTTGGTAGTATTTTAACTGAATTTCTCAAATTTGGGGAGATTTACCATTTTGTTTTCTTTCACTGAGAATTAAGTGAAATTCTTGAAGCCTTATCAAATTGAAGGATATTTTATTACATGTGAGAAATAGAAGGGTGCAAGGTGACAATGAGCAATATTGGTTACATTATGGGGACAAAGGATCCCTTATCCCATAACTACTTGTCAAAGTAATCCCCCAATCTAAAATGTGAATGCATTTGTTTTTTCTGCTACTGTTGGGGCCAGGATCACTCTGAATCTGAAACTGATATGAAAGACTCCAGCTTAGACTTTCTCTGATGGAACACCAGCTGGTGCCAATAAAAGCAGCCTAACAGGGTCACAAGATGGTGTCTTCTTTTGTGCCTAACAAACAAAAACAGAATTTGCTATCTTCTTAGCCAGGATTTTACCCATGTTTTATTTTTTAATCAGACTTGTTCATTTGATGGCAGCTGAGCTGTGTCGTGAAAAAGCACATTGTGAAAGCATTATTACAAGCTGCAGGTGTTTGATCTCACCATCTGGCTGAATTGTCTGTTTTCAGAGGATTATTATGTTAGAAATGGTTAAAACTTTACTTATCCCTGTAGTTACCATATTGGTTGAGACCTGGAAAGCCCTTAGTGTGTTGGAAAGTATAATAGCCAAAATCAACCACACCTACCATGCCAATTTGACAGACTGATCCTTCAAAATAAACTGAAATAATTTCTAAACAGACATGCACAGACACTTAACCAGACACCCAAGCACTTGTTCACTCAAATGAACACTTAGTTAAACATATTTAATTGCTTTAATAGGGCCATTGGGCAGCTCCATCTGTTCACTATAGGGGGTGAAGAAATAGAAAGAGGCAGAGCAGGGGAACTAGTTTTGCGCAAACAATCTGTGCTGCTGTCTCTATATGTTTATTAATGTACTGTACAGAGTTGATTTCCATCATATATCATTTGTTTTCCACAGCGTGCATTTGCATACAGCCTTGAGCAAAGCAAGGACATGAATTAAAACAAAGAGTGCACTGAATGAGATTGTGAGCGTGAGCCACGCAAACACCTGCAACTCTCACCAAATATTTCAGCCTTTTTTTCTGTAGCACATTCACACAATCACATGGACACATCCATTCACAGGCTCACACATCAGTGTATATATGCTGAAACACTGCCTGCTCACTGCCTGCACACTGGGCTACGGGGACACTCACCTATGGACTGGCAAACAGTGAAATATTTATGAAAATGAAAAAATAATAACTGTAAAAAAGTCTCTCTTTCTCCGAAGCTCTTGAACTGTTGTAGTACTTGTCAGAAATACTGGCTACATTTTTCATCAAAGAGCTGTGGCTCTGACCTTGGTTCTCTAAAGTACTCTTTATTTCTTTATCTACGCGTGCTCCAAAGTTGCAGTTGCAGTGTCTCACTCAAAAATGTGAACCTTGTACTCTAACACACTAAACACAGCATTATCTAAAGAGAGAGGACTACACACCTTCAGGTTTTTATTCAATTTTTATCATAATAAAATCAGATGTTGCAGGGGCTGCGAAGCACTTCCACTTATTACTTACTCTTAAGTATACAGGTGGTGAAAAGTTTTAACAGTCAAAGACTTACGGAGTTGCCTGAAACAATGCTGGAGACACAGAGGGCTAATTATATCGGCAAATTTCAACTCTTCAGAACTCTTTACTTTTAGATTTCGACTTTAGGACATAATAACCTCATCAACCCTGATTCCAGCTGCGGAGAGTTTCATCTCATTTAAACCTACTGGCTAAAAAGCTTAATATATTTCTCTAAAAGTTTGTGAGATAAAACTAGTCCAACACTTTCTGCGTAGCCACAAACTCCATCTGGCAGTATTTCTATTTTCTAAACAGTGTTCTATCATTCACAAACTGGCATTCCCTTTTGTTGTTTTGTGTGTCTCTTTGGAGTAAAAGGAAATATGATGTTGGTAAGGATCATTTTCACAGTCATGCAGACTGCTTGGGGTAAGAGGACTGCAAAACAGGAGTGGAATGAAAAAAAAGGAAAAGAAAAAAAACATTCTTAAGGCAGCAGGAAAGCCCTCCCAATGGCTGTGGATCTGGATCTGTGCCTCTTTGACACAATTCAGAGACTGAACTCCCTTGGCTAGGCCGCCTGGGTGGGGGTGCCTGCTGATTTAAGACCAAAATAACCAGCGACCCTGTGTTCTAGCACTGATAATGTGTCCAAGCAGCACCAAGAGGTGTATTCCAAATCAATATATGGCATTTGAGTTCTGAGGGAGAAATAAACATGACAAGCACCCGTGTTGTAATGATACTTAACGTTTAACTTTAATAAAGGTGGTGTACAAAGTTTATTATCCCTAGACTTGAGAGTGGAAATGATACTTCAATGTAATGACACTTAATAACAAATGGACCAGACACAGAATGTCCTGAAGATAAGTTCTTTTATTGAAACTGACATTTTTGTATGTATATGTTTGATGTTGTGTTTTATTTGGCTAAAACAGTGTGCTGTTTTTAATCGAGGGACTATTCTCTTTCCATTCATGGCTAAAAACACAACTACATTGTATCAAGGTGATAATTTGTCCTAAGATGTTGAAGGTATCAAGAGAACAGTCAAAATTTGGTACTTTTACAGTAACATAGAATCACATGGTCAGTACACAAACAAAATGTTTTAAACCCTTAAACTCCCAGTTCAGCTGTTTGGCAGACAATAAATTCAGGAATATTTAATGTGTGTACAAAGTTTATTATTTAAATTGTAGCTCAGATGTTTTTGTATTCATTTGTAGTTCGTCAAGCATGTAAATTGGGTGACTTGTTTTCTTATAAATTAAAGAAAAATGCTAAAAAAGCAAAAAAACATATATATTCTTTTACAGAGAAATCCCAAAGAGGGAAAAACACTCGGGAACTTACAAAACACACTGGAGAACAGGAGGAGGGTTTTCAAGGGAGAGCCACAGGGAGCTGACAGGAAACACGGAGGTAACGTAGGATACAAACAGGACGAGCTGACAAAGGGCAGCAGACACACAGAGACTTTATACACAGAGGGAGGCAACAAACGCAGGTGAGATTGACAAGACACACGTGAGACAACCACACAGATAGACACAATCAGGGTAAAGAGAGCTGAACAAGAAAAACTGAGGATCAGTGAGGGAAGGAAAGAAACAAGATGTTAAAACATATGAAAACAACAGCAAACCATGAAAGTATGTAGCGTAGAGTAGTGCCAGCACCATCAGGCGTTGATCATCTTCACAGGTTAGCATTTCTGTGTTTTGTGGTTTGCTCAT
The DNA here is from genome assembly GCA_036419115.1 of Scarus forsteni. Classification (NCBI taxonomy): domain Eukaryota; kingdom Metazoa; phylum Chordata; class Actinopteri; order Labriformes; family Labridae; genus Scarus; species Scarus forsteni. Next base: position 7,548,117 of record JAZDUH010000471.1, read on the forward strand.
TGTTTTGGTCAAGTGGTAAAACCTTAACCTTGCAGAGCAGATGGACCTGCCCGATTCATTGTATAAAATCCTGCAGGACCATCTTGCTAACATCCACTGTCCAATGACTTCACTGGCTAAATGCCTGACGGCCCAATCAGAGGAAAGAGGTGGAAGATGTGACGTCATTGGGAAGTGCCAGCATGTTGGAAAACAATGCCGGCTTCTGAAGAGGTCTCTGTGGATGTGGATTTGAACAGAAATTGACTAAATTTCTTCTTTAAAGGTGCTATGAGGAGAATCTAGTTCCAGCGACATAAAGACTTTGTGACTGTCCTAATGCTGCGTTCCAGTAACCTCGGAATTGGGAGTGACATCATCTCCGACTTATCGGCGTTCCAGTTGAAGTCGGAAAAAAAACATGCCGATCTACCAGGCTATTGTTAGCTGTTGCTAGCACGCCCTGTGTTGTTGTTCACAAATATCACATGAAGAATGTGATTATCACTATGGCAGCATTTTTGTAAATATAAGTCTAACAATACGATGTATACAGCTGATCTAGAGCGACACACTCCAGTCAGAAGTGCAAATAAATTGGGGGCATCCATCTTCGACTGTCAACTCGGGGGTGGCGAGGTTTCACTGAGTTCCCAGTAGGAAATTCCGACTTCGGGGGATGTTCCGGTTGCTGTTCCCTACTCGGAAATTTCTACTTCTGACTACAACTGGAACGCACCAAAAGACGTGACCCAAGCCAAAGCGTGTGTTTGTTGTGATGCTAATAAATGCAGCTGGACCTTCTTCAGAACCCTGCATTGCTTTACAACTTCTTTTTTCAATAGCTTACAGGATGCAAAGCGACGAGGTAATGTATCTCTTTCTAGTTACGTGGCGGTAGTTTTTGATGTGTGATAAACAAGCAATTTTTGGAAAACTTGGTATTGTAGTTTTGTAGCCAGCTGTCCGACCCGATCACTTAGCTAAGGAATAGCCTTTATAGATAACCTATTTTGTTGCTATAAAACTCATCTTAAAGTGTGTATTTCGATCAGGCATATATCTAAAAGTGAGACTTTTTTGTAATTACTTAGAAACTCCTCATAGCATCTTTAAGAGAGGACAAAGGAACATCAGTTAAACCCTTCTTATGGGAAATCATGTTTTGCTCTTCTCCAAACCGGGGATGATTCCTGGGAAATTGGGAGGGAATGTGAATATCCCCCGAGCCCAGTGACGGTTAGCCTGTGGTCGTCATAATTACTCAGCGATACCTGGCAAAAAATGCTCTCCTCAGTTTACAATGTGAACTTGGTGGAGATTGTTGTTGAGGTTCAAGTCACATTTAAGTGGTAAATCCTACACCTATGTGGTATAACTTAATGTAAGATGATAGTCTAAGAACTAAAACATAGTTGAAGCAAACGTCTAAAAACAGGATTGAGCTGCTACATCATACTGTGGCTTGACATGATTGGTCAGCGATGAGAGTGACAAGCAGAACAATCTTCCAATCACCAGCTGCAGTTGTTTTTGAAGGTTCTGCCCTTTGAAAACATTATTGAGCGGCTCTTCCACAGATGGACTAGTGATGCGGACATATGGAACTGTCTGTCTGGTGTGTCAGGTTAGTAATACCTGAGGACAAAATAAAACTACCAAACATTCACACCTGCATCAGGAGCGCTCAAGCTTTTAGCACAGAAACTTCAAAAAGAGATTCCAGGGACTCTAGACCCAAATGTGTTCATCAGGCGGACCCTACATTACTGCCTTCCTTGGTGTCTGGTAACTGTCTACAGGATCTTGACTCTCACATTGAGAACCCTGGCTCTAAATCATAATATTGCCCACCATGCCATCCATATGATATACTTTCAGTGCTTAATATTATATGTCTGTTGTTTAGATCTGAGTTGTAAGGCATTTTGTAAGCAGCCAAAGCTGGGGCTATAGAGGATACTACATGGGCTGCACCAGTGAATTAAGACTAGACTTTTAAGTAGGAATGTAGGCATTTATTGATTGGAAAAAATAAGATTCAGTTGACTGACATGTAAATCTGGCCCCAGCTATTAGGTTATCTAGCCGCAATCCTTAATCAGCTTAGAGGATTGATTTTTAACCACAGGTTAAAGGTTTTGTCCCACTTACATGGACCAACACCTTTTCATGCAGGTCTAATTTCAGTCAGACCATCTCAGTAATTAAACTTTTTTTCTAACTTAATGTAATCATGCTGAATGTTAGTTTTACCTAGAAAAGGGAAACACAATAGAATAAGAACCGAAGTATAATAGCTTGTCCTAGTCTGCTCAGCATGACCTAAACATTCAAAGAAGTGCCTTGTACATAAACATGGAGGGCATGTTCTCTCTCTCTCTCTCTCTCTTGCCCACTCTCTTGCTCTCTCTTCCTCCTACACACACACACACACCCACACACCAACACACACACAAAGATGATGAGATAAGGCCCTGGTCCTGGGCTACCTTGTGAGGCCTTGTAGAGACAGGAGAGTTCCATTAGCTAAAGCAGCCGAGCATGGCCACTGCTGGCTCATCACTATCTGCCACCCCATCTAGCATGGAGTCTGGAGAGAGAGCGGGTGTGTGGGAGTAGGGGAAGGAGAGAAAGGGAGAGAGCAGGAGGAGGTGCACGACGATAGAAAGGGAGGCAAGCAGCAGCAAAATAAGTTCTGGGGATGGAGTGGGGGGTTTGGGGGGTTGGGAGACAGAAATAAATCTGTGAATATCACTTCACACATCACAGTCTATTTGGTCAGCAGATGATTAGTCAGCATGCATGGTACAAAAGAGCTGAGGGACCAATATATTTACCATTAAAGCAGTGGTTTCATGTTTCACTGTGATTTACGGAGGTTTAAATAGCATATCATTCCCCAGTTACTCACCATATTGTTAACAATATATCAATGCTACGGCGCTCTTATTGGAATTTAACTAGACGTATAGAACAATTACTCAAGACGCTACAGGGCTTATTCTCAGGATGCTCATCATGCTGGAGTTGATTAAGTTAGAGAATGTGTTTGCATAACTGTTCGTCCATCTGCTTCCAAAACAATTAAGCGCATCCCTTGCTTTCTCTCTTGCCTCCTCTCCTGCATGCTACTTTCCTCCCTTCTCCTCTTCCTCCCTCCCTTCCTCTCCTCTTGTGGTTGGCATTGTCCCGGGAGCTAATTCCTCTGCCTCCCTCCTCTGCCTCCCTCCTCGTTCCTCACCCTCTCCTCCTCTCCTTTAATTCCCTGCCTGCGGTACACTGAAGAAAGTGCTGATGAACAATTAAACATGGTCCTTCCCCAGGGAGGCAAGGTCACTCGAGTGGGTGTGTGTGGTAGTGTGTGAGTGAGTGTGTGTGTGTGTGTGAGTAAGTCCAGGAAAGTGCAAAAAATGAATGTGTGTTTGCGTGCATGTGTGCATACATGTGTTTGTGTGTATGTGTGTGACAGACAGAGAGAGAGGGAGTTGGCAGAGGTACAGATATCTGCCAGACAGCGTGTAAATAGCTGAATAATGAAATACACTTTGTGTAGGTGTAAGAGCAAAAGTGTTGAGATGATTTTTTTTGTCCTGTATATTGTCTGTGAAGCGTGAACTGTAGAACTAATGAATATGTATGAGGCATCATTTAGTTGAAAGTTCAATCTATCATTATTGTTTTCACCATTTCTGTAGATCAAAAGCTAGCATGTACACCAGCAGCATAACTGAAGGCATGTCATACACAATTCACAGTGAGATGAGTGGCCTTTTAGATTTCCAAAATGTAATGATGTGTACACTGTAGTAAACGTTGTGTACTGTCAAGAAACAGAAATAAAAAAAGCAGTTTCTGTGGTAAAATGGGACGTTTATTTTCCAACAATTTTGTCCAAGTTGAAACATTTCATCAGAATCAGAAATACATCATTAATCTGCAGGGGAAAATTCTCTGTATTCTCTTTATCACACAATTTTGAAGATACAAAATGATTTATAAAGACAAATCAGAAAAAGAAGTGACAACCAGTGCAACAAGTATCTCTCAAAATGATAAAAACATGTAAAGGTAAAGCACTGGGTAATAATATAAAAACATAATAAAATAACCATAAATAGTGCAATGTGTTCGATTTTAATATAAATTCAAGATGTTGGTCTTTTTTTTCTTTTTTTTTGAGCTTGAGGGCTTGCTGGGTTCACCTTCTCCATGTTTATTTATCTATGTGCAAACACATTGAATGATGCATTATGATAGTTCCCAGTTACCTTTATACTCATATTCTGACTGAAAAAAATTAAATTACAGTTAATTAGTTTAATCTGAAAAGTTAGGACACATTTCTAGAATTTATGAAAGTATGGATCATGAATCTCCATCTGCTAAGGAAAAATAAAACCAGATTGGAATGACCCATCTGCTGTAAATAACATAGCTTGTATAAAAATATATCTAGCACTTACTCATGCTAATTACACAAAAATTTCTTGTCTTGTCAAGCTGTTAAGGTTTTCACTTCCTGATTTGTCAAAGGTTATTTTTGAAAGTTTGATATTTTTGAAAAGAAATGAAACGTGTTCTAAATAACTGTTTGGCTGCTTTATTTTTTAGTTGTTTTAAAGAAAGGAGGTTAGAAAATGTTTTTATGTGTGTTATTGCGGTTCTTGCTGTAGCCTCTGAGTGTAAAAACATGAAAAAGAAGCCAGCTGGTGCTGAGGAAACAATACCTTATAGATTTTATTTCAGCAGCCTTTAGATTTACTTGGCAGAATATAACTGTTTTTTTTAGCTACAGTAAACACACATATCCTCTTAATGATCTGACCATTGTACTTCTGGTGATTAGTGGCTTACTGGAATGTCCACCCTTTTACATATTCATGACAAACCTGTCCTTTGTGAGTTATCGCTTGTGAGGTTAAATGGTGAACAGGGCTCCGCTTGCGTAGGGCTTTTATAGTCATCTGGCTAATTGCATTAGCTGCATTATACAACAATTGTTCTTCCAGTAGGGTACTGGTTGCAATGCTCCTTCTGTAGTTATGCAGTGCTCCATTGAACAAAGGAAGTAAAGTCAGTACTGTTAATTTTTATTTGGTTTGATTTCCTTTTACTCCTCTCTTTGTCAGGCAGACTAAAGTCTGCCAATTATTATGTGAGATAGCCACATGCCACTGGCTGGAATTATTGCACTATGACCAGAAAATAAACAGCAGGAATTACACTGTTTCGCTTGAAGCAGTTCTGCACTACAAAAATTATAGGGACAGAAACAACCCACAAATTTTTATAAATGTGCTCATGGAACTGTGGACCAGCTCAATACCCTATCTAGGGTCCTTGAGGGTGCATGAGAGTGTACCAGACCAGTCTTCAAGTGTTTTGTAGACATATAGCCTTTGACCATGTCGCTCATAGAGTCCTGTGGAGGGTGCTCCTGGGGTATGGGTCATCAGACCCCCTGATACCGGCCGTCCATTCCCTGTATGACCAGTGCCAGAGCCTTGCCCGAATACCGGGCATTAAGTCAAATGCATTTCCTGTGAGGATTCTCTCTAAAAACTCTTGGGTTATTTCTTCAAATGTATTCCTGGGCTAAACATGTTAAGGTATATTTCTGATATAACTTAACATATTTCTTGGGTTAAAGAGATTTTATTCTAACCCAATTTGTGTTTTTTTTTGACTGGGTTATTATTTATGGGTTATTTTTCTGAAAGTAACTCATGAATTGGGTCAGAAAGTTGGGTTGGATTGATTGAATACTTTATCCACAGTTTGCACAAAAAGCACAGGGGTAGAGTTTCATACAAAAGGATACTTGTAAAAAATGATAAATCCAAGCACAATGATGTGTTGCCATTGAAATAGTGTGTATTCAATTCATCTATATATAATTTATATAAATATATTTTATAACATGAGCTAATATTACACCCTATCTAATGTAAATTAACCCCTTTTAGGATATATACATTAATGTCTTGTGAATTTCTCAAATTACTAGAGCTAAAGCTTCTTCACACTTAAAATAGCTGTTATTTCATCTACTTAACCATGGCCTAATGAGATGTTTTAACCATTGGGGGTCATACACTGTATATTGGATTTGGTTATTTTTGTGCAAATCTTATGCTGAGTAAAAATCCATCAACCCTACATAGCTGGTTGACTCTGCACCTGAGTTGTATGTGCTTCAAACATCAGCACTTCAGCAGATGTGGTCCACCATGAATTCACACACTGCGCCATTTTAAAACAGAGTTTCCAGTCGGTTTCTATGCATCGAGTGCCCATGCAAATTACTACCAAAGGGCTGTTTCACAAAACCTAGATAGGGGATTAAGCCAGGATTTTCGTAGGATTGTTGCATTTTATTTATTTATTATTTTTTCCCCCTTGTCTGCATTATCTTTTCAGCTGAGCACTGTGTCCAATGACAGCGTTAGAAAGACCAATGCATTTTTTTTTTTTCTGGCAGTGAGAGATAAGTAAATATGATTCACTGCTACAAGTGACCATCACCAGCTCTCCCTGTAGGCTACTCCATCAAATCAAACTTTTATTTAACCCCTGATACGAGCTGAAGGGGAGGGCCGTGCCACACCACAGTGTGAAAAAAGGGGAAATAGTGACAGTTAGGACAGGACAGGACAACAGGGAAGAGGACAAACAGGTAGTGTAAAAAATTTGAGATAGCAGTCCAAGTGCTGTGCTGATTTTTGAAGTAAAGGCTGTAAGAAACCAGGAACACCTGAGATGTGAGGTCTTGATAGTAGGGGGTGGACCCACAGGGGTGAGATATGGAGGAGCATGCATCAGAGGACATGACAAGATGTGTAGGAGTGCCCAACTCAGCATATTCTGATGAGACCAATCGTTTCTTTACAGTAAGTCTCAACAGTAGCTTGAGTATCTGAACACACATGCATGTGAGGTGGTCACCGAATACCCAAGAAGTTGCCCATACCCAGGGAGACCACAGCCAAGGGCACCCCCAGAGCCTAGGTGGGACCCCACCACACGGCCCCCAGAGCCACAGGATCCAGATACAGCCCCAGGACCCAAGGGGGCACCGACCTGTCCCCCCATAGGCACCAAGGACAAAATTAGGGCATCAGGGGCGACGGCCCCACCGCAGACAGCACACCACCTGTCCACCCTGCCCCAAGCTACCTCCTCCCTGAGCACCCAGCCACCCCCAACCCCCCCGCGGCAGGCCAGAGGCCCCCAGCCCCCTGGGAGCCAAAACCTGAGGTGAGTGCCGGAGACTGCCACCCAATTGCCAAAGGAGGCCCCCGAATCACCCACACAGAGCAGTGATCCACAGGTAGCCACCCATGGCGAGGTCCCCAGTGAGTGACAGGCTGATGGATCCCGCACCCCAGGCCACGGAGGGATGCATGACCCAACAGGGCCCACCTGCCCTCAGGGCACCACCCTGGGTCCTGACCCATAGAGACCGGAGCCCAGCCGCACCTGAAGGCCACTGCCACCACCCCAGAGATTGTTGCATTTTAAAATTGCTCTTTATAGCAAGCTTTAGCAACAGCTGTTGTCTCGTCTGCCTACGACACAGCCAGCAGTAATTGATGTGACCCAGCATTTGGTTAGAGTGCATACCAAATAAGTGTGGAGAAAGAATTACATCCACCATCGGTGATTGATTTAAAAAAAAAAAAAAAAAAAAACATTTCTTGGTTAAAGTAACCCAACAAGTAGTTGGTCCCTTTTAAACTCCAGAGTTGGGCTAACAATAATCCAAATTGGGTTGTTTTCCACCCAGGGGTTTTTAGTGTGTTGGACTCCACCAGGGCAGCCCCCTCTCTATGATTCTGTTCATAACTTATATGGACAGAATTTCTAGGCACAGCAAAGATGTTGAGGGGGCCCCTTGGTGACCTCAGGATTGGGTCACTGCTTTTTGCAGATGATGTGGTCCTGTTGGCTTCAACTGACGGTGATCTGCAACACTTACTGGATCGGTTCGAAGCCAAGTGTGAAGCAGCTTGGATGAGAATCAGCACTTCCAAATCTGAGTCTATGGTACTCAACTGGAAAAGGGTGGAGTGCCTCCTAGAGTTGGGGATGAGATTCTGCCCCCAGTAGAGGAGTTCAAATACCTCAGGGTCTTGTTCACGAGTGAGGGAAGGATGGATGAGATCAACAGGCAGACCAGAGTGGCATCCACAGTGATGCCAATCATGTACAGCTCCATTGAGGCAAAGAGGGTGCTGAGCTGAAAGGTGAACCCCTCAATTTACTGCTTGATCTTTATTCCAAAATGAGTTCCTCTGTAGGATGTCTGGGCTATCCCTTTGAGATAGCATGAGAAGCTTGGTTAATCTGGGAGGGGACCAGAGTAGAGCCACTGCTCTTCTGCGTTGATGGGAGCCAGAAGAGGTGGTTTGGGCATTTAACTTGGATGCCTCCTGCATGCCCCCCTGGTGAGGTGTTAAGGACACATCCTACTGGTAGGATACCTCAGGGAAGACCCAAGACATGCTGAAGGGACTATGTCTCTCAGCTGGCCTGGGAACACCTTGTCATCCCCCCTGGGAAGAGCTGGACAAAGTGGCCAGGGAGAAAGAAGTCAGGGCTTCCCTGGATAAGCTGAGGAAGATGGATGGATTGATGGATGGATAATTAGAACAGACAATGTCATGACAAAAGCACCCAGCGATTGGTTGGGATCTCACCTTTGGCATTTCATGTCTGCCGGCAATGGCAAGGCAGGATCCTTAAGGCAGGGTGTAATGCAGTGTCACTTCAAAGTCCACAAAAAAATAAAAATAAAAAAATAAAAATAAAAATATATATTTTTATATATATGTATATATATATATATATATATATATATATATATATATATATATATATATATATATATATATATATATATATATATATATATATATATATATATATATATATATATATATATGTATATATATGGAAAAAAATAACCCAAAAAAAGCCATCACAGAGTTTTAGAAGGAATCACTGGCATAGTGAAATACCAGTACTTTAGTATTTTTGTGCTCCTGTGTTTGTTCATGTGCATCCAATTTGGGATCAAACACATTTCTTTAACAACCCTTGGAGGTAAGAAACAAATTGACTGTCATTGCACATCTCATGGATTCACTTATGAATTTCTTATTTACCAGCAATTGCTTGTTCAAGAATAATAGTAAGAAAATTTCGAAGTAAAACATTCATGCAAGAGGTCTTTTGCTTCAATTTAAAGTATCATGCACTAAACTAAGGAGGTAACACAGAGAGGGTCCTTGTTCAAACATCTTTTGCACTGAAGCTAAGTATTATGGTAATTTCAGATTTTCCATTTTCTTCTTCAATTTGTCGGAATAAGATGAAAGAGGAGATATTTAGGGCCTTTAAAAAAACAGAGACAGATGGGTTCATATTAAAAGACTCAGGAGTTCATTACCACACATGCAAACAGTTTCTGTCACGGATATACATGTGCAAACACAGTCACATGCGCGCTTACTTAACAAATAAACAACACTTGTGACATCGCTCACAAACAGCCAGGAGACACTCATGACCATCTTGAAGTGCAGCTCACCGTCTCCCCTGGGATTCGTCAGCAGCAGGGGAGTGGGTGGAGTTCAAAGCATAGAACACAATAAAGAAACAAAATGTAAACTGGAGAACAGGGCACTCTGGCAGTTTCGTCTCAATCACCGTCTGGCGAACCATTATTAGCTGTCTCTCTGTGTGTGGGAAATCATTTATTTTAGAAAAACAAAATATGTCAAGTTTATCCCTGGGGCCAGCGACTATTTCTGTGAGATGAAGACGGGAAGTGTTGAATGCAGTAATATCCTGAAGGCAATTTGTTATTTATTAATTTCCTCTCATGCATTTTATTTGTGCTGTGGTTTGAAGGGTGTGTGTGTGTGAGTGGATTTGAGTGTATGGGGGTTGGGGTCTAATTTTTACACAAATACATAGTTTATTTACAGCCCAGGCAGGGTAATAGAAAATGAAGCGCTTGTGGGCACAAAGTATATTTAATATCATTGCTTTTTAAGGATATTTATTATCTGTGTTTTTGTGTGTCTCGGCACATTTAGAATCACTCAACCGAATATGAAATCTTCAGCTGGATGTGTATACTTCCTGTAGAGCCATGCATTTCTGATTGTTTGCCTGGAATTGCCAGTTGATTTTCTGCCCACAACCTCAAACTCAGCCCATTCTGTCACTTTGGAAATCCTGCCCTCTCCAAAACTGCTTCATCACTGCTGCCAGGACAATAGTGGCTGCCACCAAGACTGCCAGAAATATATTACAACAATTCTAAACCCACAATGCAGCAGCAGCCAGGTGCTACAAATACAAAATTAGACCTCTCCCCCAACGGAGAGTGTGTACAGCTCCTTATTCGAGTTTAGTCATCTCCTGTTTGGGCTACTGCAACTCCCCAAGTGCCCATGTACTCCCCCCAGCTCCTACAACTCATCCAGAACGCCACAGCACGCCTTGTCTTCAACCTCCCATGACCCTCCTGTGTTATCCTTCCTGCACAGTCCTTCCACTATCTGCTTGTGCTGAATACAAAATCTTCCTGCTGGCAAACAAGGCTCCACACAAACAGAGCGCCAGGCTACTGTCCAGGTCAACACACACCAGCCTGCTTTGTTCCTGCCACCACTGACCATGGAGTGCTGCTGCGATGACATTATGTTGGAGGCCAAGCCTACTTCTTGAAAAGGATGAATATAAGCTCTGTTACTAAAAAAATGTTTGCAACACAAGTTCTGTTCATCAAGATCATCTCTGTACAAATCAGCAAAAAGTAAAAGTAAAAAGTATGTGTTAGGCCATAGCAGGAGTATACCATGGTCGACTGACTTGAACCTGACAACCACTAAGCTGCCAACTTTCATTTCTCATACCTGCTTCTTCTGTGAAGGACTTTGGGGGGATATGCACAATGGACTGGGTACTGAAAACTGGTTCCAAATTTCTGATCCTCATGGATATACGAGGGCACATGAGTTTTGGCTCCCAACAGATACATTAATCTTTCATTATTAAGCTTCCTTTCAGTTTTCTGAAGGACCTTCTGATATGTTGCCATTTTTTAGAATGTCCAGGCCGCCCAGGACATCAGAAAGAAAAAGGGTTGGGGAGATTGCCATTCTCATCAACAACAAATAGTTTTATCTTAGTATTTAATAGTCAAGAACTGTATTTGTCGTGCAGATGTTGAACTATTTGCCCAGGTTCTCAGACCAGATAATTTCCCAGAGGAGATCTAATATGAAATCCTCATGGCGTTTTACACAGACTCTTTTCCCACCCTGCAATTGCGTGAATTATCATACACACCATCATGCTACAGCCACACCACACGCAGTGCCTGTGATGCCCGAGGCTGGATGCTGGGCCTTTTGACAAGCTGAGGGGCGAAGCGCGTCTCTGCGCAGGTGGAGTAGAGAGCCGGAGCCAGTCGGACTCAGTGATGACCCGTGCAGGCAAATCCAGCTGGAAACGAATGTTTACAGAACTTACCTTCAAGACCTGTCTCCTCAGCGACTTTCACCCAAGCCTGCTCCTTTTTGTTCCGGTCTCTGTAGAGTACACATGTCGAATCGTATAGCTCCGGATGATGGCAAACAGCGCACATCAACCTCTCCTCCATCTTTCAGCGGGGTTTGAACTGAAGCAGGTGGCCAGAGAGTCACACGTCATCAAATCAATGACGTCAGGGGGAATGTCATCGTTGATTTGCTGCCGAGGCACAGTGTCACGTGAATTTGCGTCGAAAGTTCAATATTTTCAACTCGGGCGTAGAGGCGTTTGACGCCCCAAACACCTCGGACGCTCCATATGCGCCGCGCCAAAAGCGTCCAACGCGCCGCCAGGGGCGAATCTGCGTCCAAATGCGTCTTTGCATTGACTTTGTATGTAGTCTCAACGTGCGAATTTGCGTGCGGTGTGGCCGTAGCATCATAGCCACACTGTCATAGCCCAGGCAGACAGTCCCAGTGCCTTCATTATGATATCTGGGGACATTAACCATGCCACAATGGCTAAAACATGGCCAAACTTCAGACACTCAACATCATGGAGACCCTGGAAAGATTTGTTTTGGAGCACCTCCAGCCAAAGGTTACATCCTACTTGGACCTCCTTCTGCTCAACAACCAGTCTTCACTTGGAGTTGCAGTTGTGATCATCTGCTGAACAGAGTCTACACCCAGGATAGCAAGACTGTGAGGGTCCTGCCTTTATCTTCCTCTCATACTTTTAACACCAACAGGAAGAGAAGGAAAGAGAAGCTGAAAGTGATGCGGATGGAGGCTCATCTCGTGTCTTGGGTTTTTGACTATATGACTGGCAGAACACAGTATGGTCAACTGTGGTCAACTGGGCACCCCAGGGAACAGTGCTGTGTCTCATTCTCTTCACCCTGTACACCACAGACTTCCGCCAAAGACAACACAGAGTTCTGCCAACTTCCAAAGTTCTCTGATGACTCAGCTGTGGTTGGATGTACCAGCAATGATGAGGAAGCTGAGTCCAGGGCTGTGGTGGGTGACTCTGCCACATGATGCCAGCAGAACCATCTCCTGCTTAATGTGACGATGAACAGGGAGCTGATCATAGATTTAAGGAAGGCAAAGGCCCTAGTGGACCCTGCTTCTATCCAGGGAGTCAGTGCTGTTGAGGGCTACAAGCACTTGAAGACTGGAGGGGGAAAGAAAAACAAAAAAAAACAACTTGTCTATAAGAATGGCCCAAGTCACATTTACTTCTCTGGAAGGCTTAGGACATATTTTAAAATCTAGTGGGTGTAGCTGAAGATGTTTATTGAGCATGTTGGCCAGTGCTATCCTGTATGCTGCTGTGCTGGAGCAGCAGGCTCAGGTTGAAGACTCCAGCAGACTTAATAAACTGATGCACAAGGCCAGCAAAGTTGAGAGGGTACAGCTGGGCTCCCTGGCAGCATTGTCTGAGAGGAGAGACTGTCTAAGCTAAGGTAATTTTAACAGCTCTTCAGCGCCTCCACAGTGTGTTTGCCATATTGTGCACAGGAACACAATGAGTACATGATTTATTACCCCAAGATACACTACAGGGAGCAGCAGGAAGTCATTCATGCCTCTTGCCATCAGCCTTTACAGGTATCTAAATGTCACTTCCTCTTGTCAGATCCTGGAAATTTAGCTTTTAATTTTATTTGCATAATTTAATTAATTTTCCATCATAAGATTCCATCATCAGTGTACTTTAGTATCCTGACCGTTCACCTCCTGTATGTGCAATCATTGTCTTCAGTTTTTATATTGTACAACCAACTGTTACACTGAATTTCAGGTGTGGCTCTTGTGGTCAGACCGAATTGTCTACCCTGTGTGTTTGAAAGAATGTATGTATAAAAAGTAGGTTAAAAGTTTTTAATGTTACTTAATAAGATTCCATTTGACCTGATCAAGGGGCTGGTCTTGATTGTATTGACTTTGAGTGTGAAATTTATTTTCAAAGTTCTAATGCTCTGGACAAACTATGTGGTCCTAGTGGCTATTTGTCAGTAATTCCCATGGGAAAAGTTTTAAATGCTTGAATGATCAATTTCAGTACTTCTGGGTGCATTTCATATAGTAAAGAAAGTGAATTAAGTTTTGGAATCCAAGGGAATACTAAGTTACAAATCCTATAGACTTCAAGACAGTATGCTAATTCATCTCCATGTTTAAGGATTCATTACTACACCCTGTTCAGCTCAACACTGATTACTAGTCCGTCTGTTATTCCAGAGGTTTCTATTGGCTGTACCCTCAAATCTTCAAACCTCCTCGCCCACACAGCAATTTCTCCTCAAGTATCCTGTTTTTCTTGATTTCATAACTATTTATTGTAATTTTGGCCCCTTGGTAGGATTTTTCGAATTCTACTGTTGCTCTCCAATTAAATAGCTCAGAATGAAAGTGCCAGTCAAATTAATGAAATGTAAATGTCAGTCTCTCTGCCTGCTGCTGTTTTTCATTTTCTCTCCTCTTCATGAACATGTGAGTGTGTTTCTGCAGTACTCTGAAGTCAAACTCTCTGTTACATGAGCCCGTTAAGCCTTCATTGGTATTTGCATGTTTCCTCCTCTGAACGTGCTGTGGGCCTTTATGTTTGGTCTCTGGTGCATGAGTAGCTTACAGTCCTTCTGATTAACCCTGTGAACTTAAAACATGGGCAGAACACCTAGAGGCTGGTTAGTTGTGTGATTTTGCACATGTGCACACACACACATAAGGACATGTGTCAAAGTGCAATAAGGTGACCGTAAAACTTGAGAAGGCTATAAATTCATAGCATGCTGCCTGCACAATAACCTTTAGATGGAGCTGGCAGTGAAATCATTTGCCTCATAGAGCCATCTGTCCCATTTGCAATTTCTTTCATAAGACGTGATATTCTTTGTGTTCACAGGCTTTAGCAGTAAACATGTTTATGATCACTCTTACAGTGTTTTGCCCTTTATCAGTTTTGTGATAACCCGTATTTTAATTCACAACTGTAGCATGCATTGCCAAGTGTACTGTATGATATCCAACAAGTGTAGGAGGAAATCAAAGTGAGCCAATCTATCTGTCAGTGTTGCTGTCTTTATGACTGTCATTGCATTTGCTAAGTACCCTAGCTTCTACAAAACGAAATGCATGATTTTTTTTCTTTCTTTACTAACACTCATGCTACCAGATGGTGAGTTGCATCTTTTGTGATTCTGGCTTTTCCACTAGAGCTGCCAGAAGGTTGACAGTTTGGTTGAGTTATAAGTGATGAAAGCTATTGTGTGAGTTACCATGATTTTGTTCTCTCAAAGTTGCACACAATTTCACATGAACAGGGATCTATTTAGGTATCTGTGGGGTGGATTTTCTCTGTCTCTTCCTGTCAGCTCTTCCAGTGAGTTCCTTTAGTGAGCATAAAATGATCTCAGCTAACTCAGACTCTTTCTCGTATGACCTGATGAGCCTTGACAGCTGTTGTGAGGCTGGCCAAGAATTTGCTAGACATATTCAAGTCCCCAAAGGCTGAATTCACTTTGCTTTAACAAAACAAACAACTGCATTAAATTTTCATTTTAATTTAGAGTTTTGTTGTTATTATTATTTTATCCAGCACCATTACTTGATAATCAACAGCTTTGTTTGTTGTTCCAGATCAGGCCAAATGTTAAAGAAACAGCATTGAGCAGGTACCCAGAAAAAAATGTCATTAAAGCTATCCCCCAAGCAAAAGCAGCTAGCTAGGCTACGCTAACATGGCAATAGTGGAAAGCTAATAAAACGACTGTGAAGGATTTTCCTTGACAACTACCTGTTAAACTATTTTTTTTCTATTATTATAGTTGCCATTACTGTTGTTGACATAATAAATGGTAGCACTATTTTGATTTTCAACTTTTTTAAAGTGAAGTGACAGATATAACATAGTGCAAAACAATCCATCCCCATCCCGTGCTTATCTTCAACTCTTCTCTAATTAAAAGGGGAAAAAAGGATTCATGTAATCCGGGGGTCAGTTCTGTCTCTAGGTTTATGGCGACATCACAATTTATTACTGAGATAACCCCTAGACCTTACCTGGTATCTCCACTTGTTGATGTCTACTTGAGGCTAAGGAAGTGTAATGCTGGTCCTGTATTGGCCCACTTCAACTAAGAGAGGAACAGGGTCAGAAGGAGCTCATTATATTTAAAGAGCAAAGAATATTGTGAAAGGCCTTTTAGAGGTGCTGCAAACCAGGCCAAAAACTGCCTGTTTCTTTAGCCATGCTGGGATTTGACTGAAAAACATAAATGATTTTATTAAAAGTGCAAACAGAGGTTTGATATATCCTCTTTAGTTTTGCTAGACTCATTTCTCTCATTCATGCATAGATGCAAATTAAATAGAAATAGTAGAGGTAAATAATTTGTTGTGAAAAAAATATACATACATATATAACATTGAATCCTTGCTTTTCTTGTGTGTTTTTTCTATAACATGAGACTATGATGATAAACGTTATTTGAAATTATGGACACTTTTGAGGTGTGTCATGTTGGGGCCCACCAACAACGATGTAAAGATTAGGACTTTGACAACGATGTCAAAGATATGCTCAAAATAAATAATCCTGTTTGTTCTGACCTTGTGTTTCTGTCAGTTAGACATGGGCCTTTCAGGTGTTCCCAGTTGTGCAAAATGATACTTTCTGGGTCTATTTCCATTTTATTTTACTAATGTTGTAAATGCTTAATAAAAAGTAAAATGTAATTATGTTTGTGAAATTGTTGTTGATCACATATTATACATGAGACATATGGTGCAGGGCACAGACCCCCAACACATGTGTAAAGGATTTAAAGCTAATTTATGATGTGTTAGTTGTAAAGTGGTTTTTCAGTAGCTGCAGGACTCTGAAGTTTTTCAATTTCAATTCTGCCTGAAAAAATTATGCAGCAGACTCTTTTTATATCTGGAAAAAAAAGCTGTGCCTGCAATGCACTTTTCTGGTTTTGTTCCACATAGTTTTGAATCAGTTCAAATGTTGAAAAAGAACATTTCACAACTTTTTTTGGCACTGCAAGCAGGGCTGGATGGAGTTGAAGAACTGCTGGTGTGGCCGTCAGTTCAGATGGGTAAAACAAAATCTTACAATCATGTGGGTAAGCATATTTTTGCTTTTTTATGAAATTTGTTTGGTCTGTTTGAACCAAGGCTTGGCAGCAAACAAACAAAAAAAAATCAATTCTCTAACCAACAAATCTGATGTGTATGAAAGTTTTCTAACTTGGTAGAATTCTGCTGAGACCAGCTTAACCCACCTACCTGGATTTCAGCTCAAAATATTTTGGGGCTGAAATACTGCCTAAGAATAACTCGGCATTAAATTGTACGAATATCAATTGTTCTGGTATCATGCTGCCATAACTGTTAATGAGTGCTGTGCTGAAAGTCACATCATGTAACATATTTTCACCTTATAATACTATTTTCAAAGGTTATCTGAAAGAAGGAGAATTCTCTACAGATGGAGTGTATCCCCCTTTCTCAGTGTGTTTCAGCAGCCAACATATACAGGTATCACTGCAGCTGACCATTATATTACCATTACATGTTGCTGTTGAATGGATAGAGTTTTTTTATCCTTTTGTCGGATCTGCAGTCATGTTATCAAGTTATTATTTTCTTGATTTCTGACAATCTATCTTGGACTAGTATGAGACAAAAATGGTTTTACAAAGGGGCGTTTTAGCCACAGACTGAAGCAATAGGGATACATAATCCCTATATGTTAATTTGCAAGCAATGAGTGGTTGATATAAGAAAAGGCAATACTTTCACATAATAAGATAATGATAACTTCTGTCACCTATCAGTTAATAATGTTCCCTGTTGTCTTATAGTATCTTTGCTGGTAATGCTCTTTGCATGTTAACAGTCACATTGTCTGTGTGAAGGAGGGAGTGGTAAATGTAACAACCCTCTTGGCCTTGCAAAGTAATACTGTATATGAAAACTCAGAAGATCAAATACTATTTTTTACTCAGAAGTATCAATCTACACATAAGAAATAAATGCTTTAGGTAAAATACAAATAATTGCTTTTTGTGTGTTAGCTTGCAGCTTGAAAGGAGAGAGAACGGTGTGTCTCTTATATCAGAATATTCCTCTTCTGCTGTTGCTGGGTGAAAACACAGTCTTTCCTGCTCTTATACAGAGACTGGGGCTTGGGGAAAGAGTCATGGTTCGCTTTTTGGAGGAGACACCATGTGTTTTTAACAGTGCAGTTTCACTTAGAGGCCTTTAGGGTGCACTTGAGAATTGCAAAACGGAATTCTTGCACATTGCCACTATCCTGGTGTTTGACCTTTCATCATGTCTTAGGTGTCTATTAAGCAAGGATCAGATGAAGCTTGTTTTCCCTCCCCCTTGGAAACGTATGGACTTGAAGAGATAGGGCTAGGAGACTATGACAAAGAGCTCTGTCCAGATTGGCTGCCCAATGTGTGATGGGAGGTGGTTGAGGGGCTCACAGGCCATGTAGTAAGCTTTCAAAACAGTCATGTGACAAGTAACAAGCGCACATGCATTTTGAGAGGCTTTTTTTTTCAATAAAATTAGAGTTCAGTACATGGTATCATGTTCTTCTGCTCCCCAAGCCTGTTTTAACAACTTAAGAAGTAAAGGAAATTAATTTAGCAGGGCATGGGACCTTAAAATGAAGCCTCGTAAAGTATCAAGCAATCCAGTAGACCCCAACTCTTGATTGAAAAGGCAAATTTGAAACTATTCTGTTTGCTCATCTTTTTCCTCAAGTTCTGGAATGTAAATGTTTCTCTCCTTATACCCAACTCAGGCAAAAGACATAAAGAAGCTCAAAATCTTTATTTTTTCCCGAAACAACATTCTTTCCTGACCCTCCTTTATTCTTTGAATGGGACATATGTGATATGGAAAAATGGGCTGAGAATTAAGCCCAAAGACAGGTGTGGATGGAACGATTGAGAGATGGATAGAAGATGGGGAGCCAGGTGAAAGGGGAAATGGAAAGATGGATAGATAGATGGATGCATGATTAGGTGGGAGTGTGGGGAGGCAGTGGCATCTATAAATAGGTGAATGAATGGATGCATGACTGGTTGCCGGCTGTATAAGTGGATGGATGGATGAATGGATGGATGGTTAGAGAGATGAAAAGCCTTGAGGTAAGCAGAGATATTAAAAGATGAATGAATACAGAGCAGCTACCCCTCCGTTTTTTTCTTTCTTTTCCTCTCAGCTCTCCCTCTTTTCTCTCCCTCCTTCCTCTCTGTCTGGGTCTGTCATTGTTTTCTCTCCTCTCTCTCTCCCTCTCCTTCACATTCTCACTCCCTCTCTCTCTTATTCTGACCAGATGAGTAATAGCTGTAGCTCTGTGGCTTGACTGATTAATGCACTCCAAGAGCCCAGGGAGGTGGAGCACAACAAACAGACGGAGGAGGGAGAGAAATGAGGGAGAGGAACGATTTGAGAGAGAAAAATGAGAGAGAGACAGAAAGAATGAGCATGTGTGTGTATAAATGCATGTGTGTAACCATGTGTTAAAAACCCCAGTTGGGCCATTTTAGAGCTGTGGTTTGATTCTCTGAGGGAGGCACCCTCATCCTCATCAGTGGAAGTGTTCTCTGTCTTCCTGTTTAGAACAAATCATGTTCATCACTCACATTGTAAGTCCAATCAGTGAGCGGTGGGATTCCTGTTCAGGGATGGTTGTGACAAAAAAGAGGGGGTGGAGGGATAGACAAGGATAATCCAGAGATAGTGTTTTTCATTCTTGTGTTGATGAGGTCCAAACCAACATTAGAAGTGATTGCAGGGCACACAATCCAAGTTCCCCGTCACCTCCTCTGTGTCATTTTATCACTTTCTCTGCTTCCTGTCTCTGTATTTTCCCTCTAATGGCATTTTTCTGCCTCTCTGTACTCAACCTAATGATGTAGTAATGATGCATCACACAGAGAACCAGACCTCCCCCATTCTGTTGATTGTTTTTCCTTTCAGAGCATGGAAGCGAGTCAATGTTTTATCATAAAATCTTGGAATTAACCCAGTGAGGCCTGTTAGGTTAAAATAAGAATTAATGGAGCATGACAAAGATTTATATGACACCATTGGTTAGCTTGCTGCAAACTTCATTTACCCCTTAAATCTTCAATTTAAAGTTTGCTTTTTGTGTTTTAAGATAAATTATTTGTGGAATCACTTACTAAGAGAAAACCATTAAAAGGATATCAGGGAAGATGTGGCTCAGTGGTAGAGCCCGTCATCAATCAATTGGATGGTCTGTGGATCAATTGACAGCTCTATATGACATGTAGGAATGATAATGTATAATACTAATGAGCACTTTATGAAGCAGCCTTTATCATCAGAGTGTAAATGGGATGGTGTTGTCTCTGGAGTTAAATACAGCATGAGTGGTCAGACTCAAAGTGCACTATAGGCTACAGAGTCCTTTCACCCACTTTACCTTTTCTTTGTTAATCTGCTCACCATTTTCTTGTACCCGTTGACTTTGATTCATTTATCTATTATTTTATCAATTTCTTTGATACCTTTTATGTTGTAGGATGGTGGAGGGCCTGAGTAGTGATGGCATATTGGGTAACAAATTACCTTTCTTCCCCATTCTGGTGCTCAGTTTGAACTATGTCAGCAGTTACTGAAATGCACTGAGTTGTTGACATGTGTTTGGCTGATCAGCTATTTACTGCAATAACAAGTTGAGCAAATACCTGATGAAATGATTGTGGAGAGTTTGTTTCTGAGTGTATTTGTTTATTTATTATTTATTTGAAAGGATCCCCATTAGCTGACGCCAAGACAACAGCTAGTCTTCCTGGGGTCAAGACAAAACATACAACACACACACAATTTACATTCTCAATTACTCAAAAAATTGAAAATTCATCCCATATCACATGACAAAAACTCAATCTAATAATAGTATTATCCAAGATAAAGTTATGGTGTCAACAACAAATACAATTTCAGTCTCCTTTTAAAAAGAGTTTCATCCTTAATTTCACAAACCACTACTGGAAGTTTGTGCCAAAATACAGTTGACCTATACAATACAGTCCTCTTTATATAATCAGACTGAGGTAGGGGTAATGAAATCTGTCCACTATTAGCTGCTCTGGTGTAATGTGAGTGCTTATTCGAACAGTAAATTATATTGTTATAAAGAGACTTTGGAGTATGAGTGTAAATCATTTTATGTAAGTAATATATTAGCAGATGGTCTACACTTGACCATCAGCAAAGTAAGACGTTCATGCATTTCTGTAACACTAGTTCTTGAAGAACAACCAAGAACCAGTCTCGCAGCCTTGTTTTGAGCCACTTGTAAATTTCTGAGAAGACAATTTGACACAGCAGACCATACAACTGAACAGTAATCTAAATGACATAAAACCAATGTAGAAACAACACGACCAAACAGCTGGGAATTTAGAAATGGTGCACATTTGCGCTTTATAACAACAGCTTTACCAATTTTGGCAACAACTTTGTTGATGTGATCAGACCATGACAATGTGCAATCAAGCCAAAGTCCAAGAAGCTTTACCTTTTTTACTTGCTGTAGTTTGGCCATTTACTTGAACATTCATTATAGGATTTTTTTTTTCTGAGTTCAACAGCACACTGCAAACACTTTAAGGTCCAATCCACACGAAGACAAAATGCTTAACAGTTTCAAAAACGATCGTCATAAAGACGAAGACGTCTCAGAAAATGTGTGCGTCTCCATGAATGCTCTCGATACACATGAAGACGCTGTAAAATACATGCCAGACCTCTAGGGGCGCTGTGACGATATGACGGAAACAGACGAAAAAACAGTGGGCATGCGCACTTGCGGCAAAAGTTGTAAACAGAGATTGTGATAAAGTGATCATAAAGTGCTGTAATGTGTCCTCAATAATTGCTTGTTCAACTTAGTGGTGATTGAGAAGAAGGAGATTTTGCTGCAACAGGGATAGCGGGGTCGCTAGCTTCATCAGCACATATGCTACACAGTTCGCCGCCATTGTTGTTGTCGTTGTTGCCGCGTGTGGCGCATGCGTGTCAATGACGATATGAAACTATGACGTAAGCGAATCTGAAAAGTTACGGAGAGCCAGTAATCACGGAGCTGCATATACGGCATTTCAAAATCTTTCCACTCCGGGAAATGATCGTTTACAGACTCCCAAAACGCCGTCTTCGTATGGATGATACGTAGATTCTGCAAAAAATGTATGCGTTTAGACCTCGGTTTGTCTTCGTGTGGATGGGGCCTAAGTTAGGGTCAACATAGAGAACAGAAAGGTGAAGCTTGGGCCGGTCATAATTATCCTGTAAACAGCTACAACATGCATTAGAAAAAACTTTGCCATAATCCTTGCACAGCTAATATTCATTTTCAAAGTGGACATTTTTACATGGTGTGTTTTGGCGAAATAAGGGGGCTGTCCACATGGAGATGTATTTAGGTGTATCTGCATACGTTTTTCATTGTAAGGATTATGTCTACATAGATACAATCTATTGGGTGACTAAAAAAGCTGATTTTTAAAATTGGGCCCCAGAGTGGATACATTTTAAGAACACTGGCTTTGTGTACCATGAAAATTGATATTTTAAGAAACAGTGTCATCATAGCCCCATCCCTCAATTAAACTCCATGCATTAACCCTGCCAACAACAGAAGCAATTGTGAAAATAAATATGGCATTCTTGAAGCTTTACAGCAAAATCTTATGCTCCTCTGCAACAACCATGTTTGTTTACATCAGTTTAATGTTTAATGTGCATGCTCCATGTCTTCAGCAATGTTACAATGCCACTCATGGACCTGGTATATATACCACAGGGTTTTCAGTGTTAGGAAAGACATGTTTCATGGAAAGATGCCATCTCAAGAAAATATTTTAAGAAGTTAAATGTTTTTGTCTGTGTGGATAAGGTTGAAATCTTGGCCCATCTGCCACAACAGACTTTAGCACAAACCCACTTCCCCTCTGGCTTGTACTCACTCGAAACAAACAACTGGGCTCGAGGAGGATCATGTCACACATCAACTCACACAGGTCACTGCTAGAGACAAACTTACTGTGGGTACAACATGGCAACACTGAGAAAGGAAAAAAAAAACCTAAGCACTTTTGTGGATTATTTTTACTGCCACCAAGGAGGTTATGTTTTTTGCCAGGGTCTGTCTGTTTGTTTGTTTGTTTGTCGGCAAGATTACAGAAAAATTACTGTATGGATTAACATGAAAATTTTACTTGAGGTATAATTTGGTCCAATGAAAAAGTCATTAAATTTTGGTGGTGACACAGATATTAGTCTGAATTAAAAAAAAAAAAAAATCCCAAAATGTTAAATATACCTGCCATTTCTCAATAGATTCACTTCCAGTTTTTCAAGATATGGGGTCCATGTCTCTATCATCAAATTTCATGTGTATCAAATCCAGATTGATGTCACAGCATTCAATAATTCATATAAAATCCATATATTAAGTAAAGTTCCAAAAACCTGTTGTGGTCATTCAGGATAACAACATTCATGTATGTGCTGAGTTTGGTCTGGATCCTGACACTATTTTGGATCTGGTGATCCGGAGTTGTATGTTTTACAGGGGTTGTGGAAAGACCACTGCTGGAATTGAACTGCTTGGTGTAGGCCTGTGCTCTCTGAGTGCTTTTCTATTTATATATGTTTTTGATTAAATACAGCTCTCCAAGACTCCTCCACTATCAAAGACAATTACTGAGGGGAGCAACCATGAAGTAATGTCTCACCTGTGCAGTTTCATGCAGGGAAAATAAAGAGGAAGACATCTGTAGATCTCCTGCTGCTACATCTGCTGCGAGCTGGGCCATGCATTAAATTGAATCTCTTTTTAAGCTGTCATATTAATAGTTTTCTGCTGATGATGCTGTCATTTACCAATGCTGTTTAACCCTATTTTTACTGATCGTAGCACAACACAAACAATCCTTATTCATAATCAGCTGATGTGATGACAAATATTTAGCGACTTGTTTTTAAAACAAGAGTTGTGACATTCGTGTGAGTAAAACAAAATGGAACGCTAAGGAACACTGACATACAATCAGACTTGGTAAACAGAAGCAGCAGGGACCAGGTTAGAGAATTGCTGGGAAAGAATTGTAAGGAAACAAATGAATGTCAATTGTGAACAAAGATTAAGGAGTCAGAGAATATAACACTTTAAATTGTCAAAAACTTTTTTGAACATGTTCTCAATCCCATTTTTACTTTGTTGATAAAAATGTGTACACACAGCTAAAAGAAACAAAAAAAATATCACCAATCCAAACAACTGAGAAGCCAATTCCAACTGGATTGGTGCTATGAGGGGGTGTTTGTCCAAGCTATTGCATACATAAATAAAAAGATTACAGCAGTAATTTTGGAATATGGAAGATTTACATGGGATGAAAACACAAAGAAGTCCTCTGCAAAATTCTAACACTTTATTTTGATGAGGTAGCTATTAATGTGAGGAGCCATCTCATCACGCATGCATTTGCCTTTGCTGGTGCTCTTACATAAGGTAGTGTGCCTTGCCCCAATCCTCCAGGCATGCCAGGGCTGGGGAAGTGCACCACGCTTAAAGGATAAGTTTGGTTTCTACAGCTTTCACATTGTTATTATAGAATGAAGTAGAACAATATACTCACCCAGAAGGCTTTCCTGATCCAAACAGTGCTTCGGGAGATATTTAGATCCAAAATCGAGCGGCGGACATCCGTATAATGGTAGCACACGGGGCATGGATAGCGCCGCTTCTAAAACTGCATTAATTGTACAAAAACTCATTAGTTTCACCAATATCTCATCATGGTCCACTCGGCTACTCCTCCAAGACAGTCCGGGGTCGCTCCACCCATGTTTTTGTGACTGTGCTGACCTCTGAACTGAAAACCATCTTTACGGCTGCCGCGCATGCGCAGTACGGCTCATTGTTTCAGGGGCGACCGCCGGCTACTCAACAACTTTCCTCTTCCAGTTTTGTGCAAAATGGACGAACATCTATCGGATGAAGACGTTGTGGAGGAGAACTTTGAATATGATGGGTGTCCTTACAGTTTCGAGCCAGAGTTTGAAGATGAGGAGCTCATCGAAAGAAGGAAGCCGTACTGCGCATGCACGGCAGCCGAGCGGACCATGATGAGATATTGGTGAAACTAATGAGTTTTTGGGAGACATTACACAAATGAGCCAGACATTCAGGGATAAACAAAGCACACAATGCGACATGTGGATGTCTGACTACATGAAGCTGCAGCCAGCCTCAAGTGGACATTCAAGGAATTGCACAGCTATTTAAACACCACTGATTCAGACACATTTCTTTTCTGCTTATTTTTCATCAGTTAGCTCTAAATGGTTGCCTTTGTAAACCTGCATAACCATATCGAAAGGACAACATGCGTCCTTATCAGGCAAAATGTTGCAATTGAGCTTTTTAACAGACACTTTTATTTCAAAGAATACAGTTATTGTGTGGATAATTTGCATATAGATGGAATAAGCTAAAGTTGCAATGTCCTTTTCTTTACAATAGTTGACAGCAATTTTATGAAACAAACATAACAAAGGCTAACTGAACAGTACTTGATATGCTTACAGGGATTTTAATTTTGCTGTATTTATGTCAAGAAACAAGCAACAACAACAAAAAATATCTACATCTTGTTGAGTATTTTTATGCTGGTGTAAGCCTGCGAACTTTATAACTTAAATTTTCCAACTTTTGTCCCAGTCACATTAGAATTGAAAAAAGCATTTTGGAAGAGAGGCAAAAGATGGCAATTTATCAGGAGAGGCTCATTGTTAACAATTCTACTGGGTTACTTACATAGAGAAACTAGCTGGAAGGACGGTTTCAAAGGATAAGTAGATGTCACTCATTCAACTGTGTGCAGTTTTATACAGTGAGTGCTGCAAAATACAAGGAATGGCTAAAATGTAATAATGTTTCGTTGAACATTACCATTTTTTATGTCTTTCCATTTCCATCCTCTAGTTCTGCATCAGCACACCAATGCATTGAGGTCTTCCACTGATCAAAGCCATGCAGTAGGTCTTCTTTTGACAGTTGTTTCTGAACATCTGTCATTCTTTCGTTAACTTCTGACACAGACGTTGAGCACAAATTTGAAAATATAAAAAGAAGTCACACAGTGCAAATCAGGTGAACAGGAAGGTGATGTAATATTGAAAGAATGATAGTATGTATTTTCAGTCTTCTATGTATACTTTCAGACGTGTTAAGCTTTGAAATACTATCCATAAAGGTTTATGTCTTACTCTGGGTCAGGAATAGAGCCACAGAAGGTAATCAAACACCACAGACATGGGCACACACTGATGTTTTACACTTAAGGTTGTCCATATAGGGCTTTACTGCCCTTATACAGAGTCTGTGAGCATGTCTGAACTGATAAAAGTCAGACTCCTTGTTAGTCTTTTGTCTGAACCAGCTGTAATAAAGTCTCCAGGTATTTCCCCAGTCTGTCTCTACATATTCTATTTCATGCTTCAGAGGAAGATCTCATGCTATCAAAGATCTAAGTTTCATCATACGTAGTCATGAATGTAACCACTCCTCTTAACATAAATTTGTTTACTTTTCCACAAATTTGCTAGCTGTAATTTTCCCTTTAGCTCAGAGGAGCCACAGGTTTTGGCACAACATTGGCACACACAGTTGTCAAGTTCAAATGTTCTAACAATGGAGACCATTATTTCTAGCAATATTATATTAAGTCGTTCACCATTTTGAAGGGTTTGCTTAATTTGTTGAATGTTTTTGGAAATTTATGATGTGCATAAGCATCCAGGATGTTTGTTGTCTTGGATATTCTGTCTGCCTTTAACAAATCTTTCTCAGACAGACTGGCACGTGACATGTAGCGACCCCCATATTCCTTAATATACAAAAACATTCGGCAGATCTTTTCTTTCAGCTTTATGCCTAAGTCACACATTCCCGTTTCTCATGGCGATGACCATGACTGTACATGATTGAGGCTGGTGTGATCGCTATGATACGGGATGAAATGACTGTCTCGCCCCTGGATACACCCCGTAAATACACCGTCAGTAGCGCTTCTACAGCGCTTTGGGGGCATTTGTCCCGCTCCAGCTAGGTTGATACAACGACATGATGAGGATTGCATAAATATCCATCCCTATGACACGACATTAGCCCCGCTCGAGCTCAGCTCTCGTCACGTAAGCCCCGACTGAGCCCCGTCGCTTGCGCCGTCTTGAACAGGACGCAGTCGGGGCACAAACGGATACATCCTTGTCAGTCATCCTCATAAAGCTGTCAGGATTGAGCCACGATCGGCCCGATTGAGCTCCGTACATGCCACGCTAATACCATTTGCCTTAGGACTACATTAGGCTTCCATCCCGCTATACTGAGAGCGGCGATTCTCCACGACAGTTCAAAACTGTCGGGACCCTTCCATGTTCCCCGCCGTTCATCCACGACTATACAGCGGTGATCCAGACCAAGTAGCGCATGCACCATGACCAAAGCACGTTTTATCAGGATTATGACAATCGTGCACAATCGCCATGAGAAACGGGAATGTGTGACTGGGGCATTACCAACAAAATGTCTAGTAAATATGTTGCTATTTTTTCAGCAAATCAGTTTCCACAGCTCATCAAAAATTTGTGCACTTTGCTCTGGGGCATAAAGTATACCCCACTGCACCTTTGCCCATCAATTTACCTGATGCACCCTTGCTGTAATGGGTATGGCATGCTACTATATATCCCTCGAGTGTCTTTCTATTTTATGTACTTCACAAAAAAACGATGCACAGCAGGGGTGCTTAGCCTTCCCCAAACATTGTTTGTATTTTACTATTGATTGGCTAATTGTTTAAAGCGTCCCAAGTGGAATAACCTTTTATCTCAAAAGCCCGGCCTCCTAAAAAATTTATATACTACGAATGATTGAGAGGCACAGGGCAATTTAATGCCAACCAACTTGCCAAAAATGAATGAGGAGAATTTTCGTCTCAGGCATGAGTAATTTTGCAGGTGAAGTTTGAATAAAAATGCCACAGAGTTCAGCTACCATGAGATATTGTCTTCAAGAAAACTGATGTAAAACCACCCTCAGATTTATTACATAGCAGTTTTCAAAGAAAGCCTTGCTAACAGTTAGCATTGTAAAGCCTACTCGACTCTGCTCATAAAGACTTGGTAGTGGTTGAGGATTATTAACAAAGTGGGAGCTGAGGTACACCAAACAAGCTAACGTGGAAGAATAAATGTTGGCTAAACAGACATCATACATGGGGACTTCATTGAGCAGCATAACTGACGATGGAGGACAGCAGGTAGGCTACATGCTCATCTAATAACATATTCTTTTCGATGAACTAAACACATCAAGTGTGTTCAGAGGAAGGAACAACATTGCTTCTTTCCTTTTGTTGTGACCCTCTGCTTCATTGAGGAAAAGCATATTGAATATGCCTTCTTTGTTGAAAGTGTTGGAGTGCAATCTGCTCTACTGGTGGATTTACAGTGCAAAGTGGACAGTGTTGATGTGTGTTTGAATGAGTTTGTCGTCATAGAGAGGATTTGTATCCGAAAATAGATGTTAAGTCTGTTGTGGCCTTCAGTTGTTTGGAGCGCTGCTGCTGCTGTTGTTAGTGTGTCCATGAGGATGAAGCCTTTTGATTTCTTTTAATTCAGGCTTATGACTCTGCAAACAGTGGAAAGCTTTCTCTTCCTATCTGTTGGTCTCTGTGTTTGCATTACGAGCTCAAACAAAGTGCTGATCAGTAAAATATGGATGACCGAGAGCAGCATTTTTTTTTACACATAATGAAGTTGCAGTGTTCGTTATGGCTACCATAGGAAAAACGGGCTAACAGGGCTAACTTCAATCAGTAGCTAGCGATTAAAGTGTTACAAATTAGAACCTACAGTGGTAGTATGTGATTGTCCAACCTTAAATATAGAACATTCTGTGTGACAGTAAACCATGTGGCTTTATCTTTTTTTGTGTGGTCCAATTACTTAACAGCCAGTCCCCGTAAACATAACTTCGAAGCTGCCTCTATGCTCTCAGTCATGTCTACAGACCGCACATTGCAATGAAACAATGGAAAATTCTAAACTGAACAAAAAAATCATTCATTAATCAATAAACTTGTAAGGATTGTTTGATTTTGTCTACATTCACTTGGCAGCAAAAAGGACCAAACAAATTCTATTAGGTGACTGAAATACAATAAGTCTCAAATTAACAATTGGAAGTCAGAGATTAATAAGGACTATACAATTCTGAGCTATTGACAGCCTTCTAATAGATAAATGAGCTGCATTGGGTAACTGTTGTTATTCAACCTGAATGTCTTTCTTTTTTGTATTCAGTCAAAACATGCACAGATTTGTATACTTTGTGCCAATTAACTGTACCATACCTTTGAGTGATATTTTAGAGCACAACTGGGTTTTGAGATTGAGTGATTGAAAGTACTTTTTTTATCCTCCAGAGACTTTGCTTCTGTTTTTACGTGTCTTTGTGACTACAGTATGACAGCCTTTGGAATCCATCAGGTATCTTTGTTGTTTGACTAAATGAAAAGCTTTTACATGATTAAAGAACAACAACAAAAAGATGAGCCGTTGTAAAATAGCAGAATATTTAAAGTTTGTCGTCTTAAATGCCGTTCTGATGTGATCTCATTGATGATTAAGGAGTGTAGAGCTGTCTCTGTTTCTTAAAGGATAACATCTTTGAGAGTTATCGTTGCTTTCATGGTGGTGTCTCACTTTGAGGCAGAGCGTGACGGATGGGAGTAAAACAAAGGGAGGAAATGAATACTTAACTCTTATGTTAAGCTCTGTTATATCTGTAGTCAAGCAGATTTCTTAAAAGAATATGTGTGTTTGTATAGATATGTGTGTGTGGGTGTGTGTGAGATGTTTTCTCCATTAATTCTCCGGGGATGGTCGAACCAGCTGTGGCTCTGGTGTTCAAAACAAAGGTTAGTATCGACCACACACACTTTCACCAAAGAAAAAAGTCTGACACAAACAGAGTGATGAAGAGTGAGAGAGAATTTCTCTGTCATTGTTTTCTTCTTTCATTTTCTTTTGCTGCCTTCATTTTTCTTTATTTCTTGGTCTCATTGATCCAATGCTCTGTACCTCACTGCTTTTGAACCTCTTTTATCTGTTTCACATGTGTTAGTTCATTCAGAGCACCCTTTAACTGTTAACCTTCATTCTCTAACTCCACAGATCCATCAACACTCTGTCTGTGAGAGCAAAAGAGTTCGAGAAAACACTCTCTACTGTTTGAAAGACTGCAGTGACTTTACAGACCACTTGGTGGCACTGTGGTATTTAGATTCAGACAATAAGCAGACTCTTCCTGCATATTTTTTTTCCATTTTGTGTGGTTTTAATGAAGGGGGCTAAATTAGTGGAAGTTTTAAGATGGACATGGGCTAGAAGGAGGGAGAAGGAGGTATGCTTCAGAAGAGATGTTAGATGGAAGGAAAGAAGTCTCTGGTATGTGAAGTCTAACATATTCATAGACACAGAAACAGAAAAAGAATGAGGAGACATCAGCCGTTTTTGCAACAGAGCCTAACCCCCATTTCCATGCTTAAGCCTCACTGCCTCTTTTACAGTACAAGGGATGCTGAAACCTGGGGTAATATAATGTAGCAACAGCACATAACCATGACTACCCACTGCTTTCAAAATGCCATGCTCCTAATGAGAGCACGCACTAAAGCTCCCTTTTAAGGGAGATATTGCAGATATTCAGGCACTGTGCTCTGCAATTAACTGTCATTCCTCCTGTCTCAATTCAGAAGAGATTGAAAATGGCGATAATGATCAGCCATTAATACTTATCACGTTCTTGATCACCGAGCAAGATTTCATGAGGAAATAAAGTTCAGTTTTAACTTCTACATTTTTGAGTCTGTGTTTTTTGGGGACTTCATGAAAATAATCTCCATTGACATTTACATATTGGCTGCTTTATAAGGTATATCCATTTAACTGTTCTTTAATGCAAGTAGTTCATCATTCAGTCATATGGAAGTAACTTGATGCAGTTAGGCATATAGGCATGCTCAAGACAACCAGCTGAAGTTCAAACCAAGCATCAGAAAGGAGAAGGAGAGGATTTGAGTGACTCTGAATATGGTGGGCTTGTTGGAGCAAAATGGGTGGGCCTGACACTGTGTCCAAGTTAAAAGTGATGTCAGCAAGCATCAGCATCAAAATCAGGGTAACAACACTGAATCATATGCGATTGTCCTCATCAGTGAGTGACTGTGTGAGTGAATGGGTGTGAATGGGTAGGTGTGACCTGCAGTGTAAAGCAGCTTTGAGTAGTCAAAGACTAGAAAAGCGCTATATAAACTCAAGTCCATTTACCATTTGGGTTTTTGGTGCACAACCATCTAAAGGGTTTAAAGAGAATGGTCATGAAAAGAATACGCTGTGAGCAGCAGTCCTGTGGTTGGTCATTTGTTGTTGCTGATGGGTTGAGCAGTAGGTGACCAAACCATGTGCCCCTCCTGTCAGTTAAGAACAGGAAGCAGAGGCTACAATTCATATGGCCTCACCAAAATTGGAAGACAAAAGATGAGAAATGTTGATGTCAGGGGCAGAATTTGGAAGAATGTGAAGGTCTGGATCCATCCTTCTTTTATAGCAGCAGCTCAGGCTGCTGCTTATTGGCGCACTTTTATCTTCTTTGCACCAAATAAACCTAATCTAATCCCCACAACCTACTGAGTATTGTTGCTGACCATGTCCAACCTTTTATGACCTCAGTGGACACATCTTCTGATACCCTTAGCAGTATACTGTAACACAGCATGCCATAATGTTCAGATCATCTTAAACCTTGTTCTTTTGAATGTGACAATAAGTTAAGTGTACTCCACTTGCCACTACATTCACTAAAACTCAATCCAGTAGAGCCCATTTGGGATGTGGTGGAATGGGAGACTGCCATCATAAAGCTGCAGGCAAAAAATTTGCAACAAATGGTAAATGGTAAATGGACTTGAGCTTATATAGCACTTTTCTAGTCTTTTGACTACTCAAAGCTGCTTTACACCGCAGGTCACACCTACCCATTCATACCCATTCGCACTCATTCGCACTCACATTCACTCACTGATGGTTCTGAGTTTCTATGTGTCAACAACTGTGTGATGCTATCATGTCAGTATGGACCAACATGGTTGGGGAATGTTTCCAGCTCTTCCTTACATCTTTGCCACCAAACATCAAGGGAATTTTAAGGGCAACAGGGGTCATACCTGACACTAGCAAGGTTTACCTAACAAAGAGGCTGGCAAATGCAGCTTTAGTCTCAGTAAAGCTCTATGGGTGCAGAACCTGTTAATTTCAGGGCTATATGACTTTGGAACATAATCATGAATCTTAGCAACTTTTTATCTCACCTATATGTTTTGATTTAGAAATTAGAAAATTAATTAATCAAAATAATCAAACATGGCAGCACAGTTAGTGCATGTGTCTTACAGAAAGGTCACCGGCTTGATTCCTGGTTTTGGTCTTTCAGTGTGGAGTTTGCATGTTCTCTTTTGCATGCATGGGTTCTTCCTGGACACTCCAGCTTCCTCCAAAAGGGTTGTTTTGGTTCAACATAATCAAAAAGCTTTGCAAGCCATGTTAACTAACCAAAGTGGGTCACTGGGAAAGAAAAAAAAGTTTGGCATTTAAATTTATTCACAGAGCTGTTTGAAGGCAGAAGTTGCTTGTATTTTTCTGTTTTCTTCCTGAGAAACAAGGTTGATAAGTCAGCAGATGCACACCTATTAAGTCATGTTCATGACTGAATGACTGTATTTCTGTGATGTGTACTCTTGCTGAGCGAAAGCAGGGCAGAGTTATCAGGAGGGGAGAACTGCTGACCCAGCTTTGGGGGATTTTGGGTGTGGAAGGAGGACTTACCCATATCCTTGGCAGAGGTTAGTGAGGTAGTCAAAAAGCTCCTCAAAAGCAATGTTCTTTACTATGGTGTTGATATCAGAAACAGTGCCTGTGGAGGGGTAGTCTAGGGTGGTGGTCTCTTTTCTTACAAGGAAAGCCAGATGAACAGAGCTCCAATTATTAGAGGACTGCACTTTCAGGCTCATGGGATCTGACCATGGGTTATGACAATATTCCTGCAGGACCAATGGGCTCTCTCCAAAGTAATTCCTCTAATTTTGGTCAAGGTGTGTGCTGATATCCACCAGGTCTTCTGCTTGTCTCTGATTCTGTTTGTGACTTTTGTGGACATGATTC
This sequence comes from Scarus forsteni, assembly GCA_036419115.1. NCBI lineage: Eukaryota > Metazoa > Chordata > Actinopteri > Labriformes > Labridae > Scarus > Scarus forsteni. The sequence goes on from JAZDUH010000471.1 coordinate 7,581,008, forward strand.
CAAGCCATATGTAGGAAGATACCTGTTTCTAAGACCTCGAAGTTTCATCACTGCATTTTACTGATAGTCCAGTTGGCCTCTTCAGCTCAGGACCTTTAGAGACCACTGGGCGTTTTGGAGGTTGTTGTGATGAGGGCAAGCCAATTTAAGACTTAGGTCATGGTTCTCAGACAGAAAACAGATAATTGTTTACACATAGGTGAGGAGTGATTCTTTGCCTCAATTGAAGGTGTTCAGATATCTTTGGGTTCTGTTCAGGTGTGAAGGTGAAATGGACTGAGACCTTGACAAGTTCTGTAGTGCTGCAGACTTTGTACTTAACTACTGTGAATATAGCTGTCAAGTAAAGTTATCAGCTCACTGGTATATCTTTGTGCAAACCCCTCCCTGTAGTCATGGGTTTAAGATAATGACCATTAGAAAGAGGCTTTGGCTACAACTGATCTGAATTAGATTCCTTAGGGGAGTGGTTTGGCTAAGACTCAGAGACAGGCTGAGAAGCTTGGACATCTGAAGGGAAGTTGGTCTCATTTAAATGCTCAGAACTCACTGGAGGGATCTTACATCCCATATGGCCTGGGAATACCTCAGATAGCTGGATGTCTTAGTTGACCGACTTGGATTACTGCCTCTGGCAGACTTGGCAGAGGAAAATAGATTGATGACTTCTAGCTGTACATCATAGTTCAAGTGGGCTGGATTCAGCCTACTGGACAAGGTTAAAACTTGCCCAGAAGAAACAAGATGCCACTCAATTCCCGCTACGTCATCACCCAGAGCGATCACTGGCTGTGTCACAGGCAGATGCTACAATAGCTGTAGCTATAGCTGTGCAAAAAGCTTGTTACAACAAATAATTTAAAAATACGACCAACAATTCAAAACATGATTAATATTTGCTTAATAATAATAACTATATAATCATGGGCTTCTTTGGGTCTCTGCTCTTCCATTTTGTCGGCAGGCAGAGTGTATTATGGGCAATTTCTAATACCCCTTCCTTTCAAGTGAGGTCCCAGTTTGTCTTTGTTTCAAGGGCCCTTCCCTTTAACTTTACAAAGGATTGGGATACCCCCTTCACCTAATGTGAGCACACAAGACCAAGGGCTAAGGGGTAAAATTGGGATTTATCTGTAGTCCTTGAGAGAATCCCTACACCATCAATAAACCTTTGTTGGAAGAGATAATGGCTCACTCTTAATGCTCTTGCTCGTTAGCAAGGCATTCTCACATAGATGACTACTGTTAACTGGATATTTTCTCTTTTCTGGACCATGCTTTTTCACTCACAACTCTGATGGTTGTGAGTGAAAAAAGAGCAGATAAGCAGTTTCTGAAACACTCAGGATAGCATAAACTGCCGTGCCAAATTCAGTATCACTGAAATCTCCATCCACCTCCATTCTGATGCTCAGTGTAAACTTCAGCAGGTTGTCTTGACCATGTCTGAACACCTAAATGCATTAATTTACTGTGATTTGCATTAAAAAAACAGTTGAATGGGTGTATCTCATAAAGTAGCTGTTGTGTGCATTGTGTGTCCTTAGTTGTGTAATCAAACATGGTTAATATTTTTAGGTTAAAATAAGAAAAAATGTACTTGGACATGTGCTGCCTTGGTGACTATCATGACATAGTGTTTACTTTTGCCACAGAGGCACTCACTGCAATGTCAAAGACTGCTATTTACTGAGAGCTAGAGATCTACTGCTTTATTTCATTCCTTTCTCTAAAAGACTTTCTTGAATATATCATCTTATACATGAAAATGTGTTCTTCCTCAGGCCTTTTCTTTTGCAAGTTTGTATCGACAATGGTCCATTATTTGTCCATTTTGTTATTTGGGGTTAGAGAGTTTAAATGGCAGATATTACTGGAAGTGATTCCTGCTACCTTAAAGGGACTGTGAGGAGAATCTGTTTCTGCCAACATTAAGACTCTGCTACCCATGAGCACGGGCAGCGATTGTCGTAATTCTGCGTTTCAATAACCTCGGAGCTGGGAGTGACATCATCTCCGACTCATCGGCGTTCCAGTTGAAGTCGGAAAAAAACATGCCGATCTACCAGGCTATTGTTAGCTGTTGTTATCACGCCCTGCGTTGTTGTCCACAGATATCACATGAACAATGTGATAATCACTATGGCAGCATTTTTGTAAATATAAGTCTAACAATATGATGTATACAGCTGATCTAGAGTGACACACCCCAATCAGAAGTGCTAATAAATTGATTATTACAGGAGCTAAATAACTGTTCACACTGGGGGCATCCATCTTCGATTGTCAACTCGGGGGTGGCGAGGTTTCACAGAGTTCCCAGTAGGAAATTCTGACTAGGGGGACATTCCAGTTTTAGTTTCCAACTCGGAACCCAGAAATTCCTACTTCAGACTACAACTTGAACGCACCACAAGCCAAAGCACCCAACCGGAAGGCTAAGGAATAGCAGTTATAGATAACCTATTTAGATGCTATAAAACTCATCTTAAAGTGTGTATTTCGATCAGGCATATATCTAAAAGCCAGACTTTTTTGTAATTACTTAGAAACTCCTCACAGTCCCTTTAACATCACCTGTTATTGTTTCAATTTGAGAGCCTCCTGGTGACTGAATGGATGGTGTATTCTGTATAGTATAAGCCTTTGCACAAGTCTGACAAAGTTTGGAATGACAAAAGTTGAGCCTTGTGACTACTGGCAGTGCTGCTTTGAAACATCCTAAAGGCCGACCTCACACTGCTGTAACTGAGACAGACTGTAATGTTTTCACAGCAGTGACCCTTCATCCTTCAGTTTTCATTTTGTGTTTGATTTACATCTTGTACCTGCATGTTCTTCTAGTGTACAGTATGATTGATGGCAGTGGTAGAGGTCTACCTGCTACTGCTGCAGTTCTGTGTCTAGATTTTAGACTTTGGAACCCCTCATAGGTGTTAACATAATGGGCTTACCCAAATCAATGCAACGAGTGTGACAATAGAGGTACCCCGTCTTTTGTAATTTCTTCTAATAACACCTTGAGTAGTTTTGCCATTGAGAGCAATTCACGTCTCCTCATAGTGATCACAAACAATTAGTACAGAGGCTGTATTTCAACAAGGAGAAGGCTGATAATGACTATGTGCGTCCTACTTGTAAGTAAGTTGTAACCCCAGATAAACATTTACTGTTCATTGTGTCACACTTTCCACATTTTCTCTGGGTTCCAAAATGCTGTTTGGCTTTTGAAACAAATAAAATGCCATACCAACTAGCTGGTGGCTATTTTGCCAAACTAAACTGCAGGCAACATCATCAGCCAATTCAATTAAAGCAACGCTAACTCTCACGTTTGTCTCTCTCCTGCAATGTTCTGAGACAGTTACATTGCATCTGAATTAATTGTTCTGAACTAGGCTTAAATAGAAAATCACAGTGAATCTATACTAAAAAAATCAATTATCAGGACAAAAAAAATCCACCCAAGGTTCACTGATCTGTGGACCTAGTGATGCTTTAAAAAATATCTGCTCTTTTATGTTCCACACTTTCTTTTTAGCAGGAGACCAGGGTGTTAAAGACTTACAGAAGTAAAACAAATATCAGCAGCAAAACTACAGTGTAAAAAACTCATGTGGTTCAACCCCTGGCCAAAAAGTATTTGTAGACAGACACCACATCAAGACAAAAACACAAGTGCCGAGGCTTAACTGACCAACTGAGAGGGGGTATGGCAGGACAAGGACTTTGCTGAGTCAGGACAAAAAGTTATGTGCTGTAGATTAATGATTGAGATCCACAATGGCCAAATCCACTAAAACTCCCTCGCTGTGGAGAACAGCTTGAGCTTTATTGTGCTCTTTAAAATAATAACCTCTATTGACAGAAAAAAAATATAAAAATGTCAGATCTTTCTATAATATGTGAGTAACCAGTCAACCTTTTGGTATTTTTTGGAAAAAAGTGCACATCATATCAGCTTCTTTTATGCAACTGTGGTTTCAGTTTATTTTTAGGATATTAGTTTACAAATGAGCTGGAAATCAACCTTCCCTCTGGCACATGATAAATTACTGTGAGAGTAGAGTGCTGCGCCAGGTTTGGTATTTTACAACCTAATTGCATAAAGGTGTAATTTTAGGGCAGCCTTTTCCTTTTTGCCCACAGTGTTATAATTGAAATACATTTCTGATTAACTCCACGTATCCATGTACAAAGAAAAATAGAAAAGTAGTGTTCCTAACAGGAACACTTTTTTTTGGATGCCAGCCGATCACAGTGCCACGTAAAGGGACGGTCTTTGGTCTGTGGAAGGAAGTCAGAGTGCCCAGAGAAAACTCACACATGCACATGGAGAACATGCAAACTCCACACAGAAAAGCTCTGACCAACCCGGAGATCAAACAGGTGACCTTCTTGCTGTGAGGCACGTGCACTACCTGTTGACACCTTACCTACTAAGACTATGGGTAGTGTAGTTTGTAAAATAAATAAGGAAACATAGTATCTCTCAAAATAAAGGTAATTACATATTCACTTGTATCTTTTCCAGGTCCATTAATTCCTAATTAAAGTCCTTTGAGTAGAAAAAATGAGTGGAAATCTTGGTTGAAGCAGTGCCCACTGGAAGTTTTGTAAGCAACTTTTGACCCCACCAGTTATAGACAGTGCTTTGACATGGGGGGTGTTAATATTGTTGGCTGATGCTCAAACTTTAATAAATCATGTATTTGTCAACAAAGTTGGACAAAGTACAAACTTTTTTTTGTTTTAGGGGCATATACTAGTGTCTGAAAGTCCTCTGTGTACTGTCATGACATTATATCCAAATGCACAAAAGCTGCATAGACATTCTGATGCTGTGGGTGATGCGAATGTCATAAAGAAGGAGAGGGTGTTTCTCATCCCTTTCCAATTCCAATGCAAAGCCAAAAAACAAGAGCAACATGATCACCCTTCTCTTAGAATGTCTTCATCGTTCTGAAAAATGAAATGCTAAAGAAAAGTTTTACTTTTGCTAAAAGATAAAGGAAGAAGCTGTTTGTTGTTTTAAATAATGTGACAATTACCATGTTTACATGACAGTTTAATTCCCCTATAATTCCAAAAAAAGCTTAAATCCTCTTTGGGTAAGGTGTAGACAGCAATGTGGGAGAAAACGAGTGGAGAGGTTGTTGATAAACAAACTTAGACCCACCTCTCCCTTCATACCTCACCCCACAAAGATGGCGGCATCCGCGTCCGTTTTCAGGTATTTCAATTTGCTGGGTTCCCTCCACCGTCAAAAAGCAACACCAATGCTGACCCGAGTCCTCGCTCTTTCATGGTCATAGCCCTTCTTTTTCACTTTTCACTCCTCTGACCTTTTTTCTTTTGGGCTGTTTTTCAGCCATTGCGACTGCACCTATTAGACGCCACGCAGAACCTACTACTCCCCCTTCCCCCTCTGTCTGATCTGCGCGTGAGTACGATCAACCCCTGGATGTGGGGGGCTGTACCCTGTTTTGGTGGCTGTGGCCCGAGCCACAGTATTTACATGCTAAAATTCAGAGCCAAGGCTGTGTATTGAAACCAGACTTTTTTTTCAACATACTGTCAGTGGGGACATCTTGTGGATGGAGAGGAGAAATACGGTGAATTTGACAAATAGTGCATTAGATTAGAAGATCACTGACTACACCTTTAATTCCGAATAAATCTTAATTCTGAAGTAGGTGGCTGACTTATTATGATTTTAAATCCAAATTAAATAATTCCTCAATCATGTATATGTTAATTCGGCTTTCAATTAATCCCAGTCTTTCTGTGCATACTCATTTCCTTGTCCTAGTGTGTTGTTGACACACGGAAACTTACGGGAACAGGATGGCCGCCCAAAATACGCATTGGACTCGAGCCAGGCCATTTTTAGAGCTTTAGAAGATTTGGAAATACTGACTAGAGTGGATGGACATGAGCATCAAAAATGTGGTCCTTTTAAAAGTTGTAGCATCCAAATTGGCAGAGATTTCCCTGACAGAGATGCTGGAGACGCTGAAATTGAGTTTTTCTTCCGGTAGACATAAATACGTCACTACATCACGTCCGCCCCTGTCCAGTCAGAACCATTAAGCAAACCTTAAGCAGAATTGAATAAAGGCAAACAAATGTGTTTTCCATGTAAACCTTGATTCTGAATTACTTTAATTCTGAATCATTTCATTGTGAATGTGTGATTTCAAATTAAAAAGCATCATGTAACCATGGCCATTGTCTGGAAGGAAACAAAAGGCTCCTCATATGGCACACAGCTCACTTACAAAGCTGTTGTTATTGCTATTAAAGAAACACTTTTCAAACAATAATCTGACACACACAAAAAACACATCGAGTGCGTTCCATTGCAAGCTGCACTCATCTAATTTATCCCCCTCAATATACACCAATTACATATAAAACACTGATGAATCGCATTAGGGCAACGTATACCGGAGCATTAATCATGTGTAAGGCAATCAGGGATAATTTATGGCTTCTCCTGTGTTTCTAAATGATCTCTCTCCTGTCCCTGATTGATCCATTATTTGGTCGTAAGCAGAAACATGTTTGCCACATCAATCAAATGATTAATCGCAAATAATTGCCTCGACAGCTGAACATAATATACTGCATGGGGTGGGGGTACGTGGGGTGCATTAGAGAGAAGAATGGGGTTGGTGCCTCTGTAGTCTGCTCTAAGTGCATACACAACAATCAGAGAGATTCTGTTCCAGTTCGTCACAGTCAATGTCTGTTTTTAGGCATCATGAAAACACATCAAAAATGAAAAGGTTTGTTACGTAAGATGTAGCCCTTGAAACTTTACATCAAAATGTAATTAACTGAGCATTTTTGTTTTATTTATTTGACCTTTTTTTAACCAGGTTAATCCCACTGAGATCAGCGAATCTCTTTTCCAAGGGAGACCTGACCAAGAATGGCAGCAATACACAATGCACTTTGTTTGAAAGTTAAATAAATGGCTTAATCACAAGCCTACAGAAAATTACCATCATAACAGAAAGAATTTCCCATTGCGCACATATAAATATTGACTGTTTATAAATAAAGCAGTATACACACACAAAGAAAATTGTGCTCTTTTTTGGCCTGATTCAAGCCAAATTCCAGATTATCTAGTGGTCCAAAGACATGGAAGATTGTTAAAGATTTTATAAAATCTTAATTGATTTTTGAAATTCGAAGAGATCCCACACATGACAACAAATACTAAGAGATTTTACACTTTTTATTCCAATAATACTAGCAGGGATGATCATCACAACACATCATTCTCACAGGCTCATTCAACAACAACCACAGTTTCCACTATTGTAGCTCAAAGTTGACCAAAGTCAGATCTGTTTTTAGTGTAAACCAGTGCTTCTCAATTATTTTCTGTTAAGCCCCCCCAAGGAAGAAGAAAACACTCTACTCTGCCGCGCCTATAAATAGTATCATTTGTCTAAAAAATTGTTACAAGTACACCTCTGCATAACATAGTATCCTTATTAAAATTAAATAATACAAAAAAGAAAAAAAGAAAGAAATATAGATCAACTTACGACAAAGAATAACTTTATTAAAAATGTTTTTTAGTCTTTAACAGAAGAGATTTAAGGTGCATCATTTGCCTGAAATTAAAAAAAAAAACTAAATCCTTATTTAAATTATAAACTTTTTGACTAAACTAAATGAAAGTCTCCCGAAAGTCAAGAGGAGGAAATATGACGAAGCGTACGTAGCACTTGGCTTCACTGTGACCACGTTAGGAGACGGGGAAAAACCGGTGTGTTTACTCTGTCTAAAAACGTTGGCAGCGGACAGCATGAAGCCAAATAGATTAAGGCGGCACTTAAAGACATAACACCCCAATCACGCTGATAAGCCGCTGGAGTTTTATCAGTGAAAACGTGCTGAATATTGCTAAACTGTTAAGCAATGCATCGTGTCTTTACAGAGTAAATACACCAGTCTTTCCTCTTCTCCCACCGTGGTCACAGTGAAGCCAAACGCTATGTACACTTCATTATATTTTCACATCATGGTTTTCGGGAGACTTTCATTTGTATCATTATCTCCGCCTCTCTCCGCCTTTTTTACATTCCTGTAACATATTTTTCCATGCTGTCTCTCGAAGGTTTGTTTACTGCTCTTCATATTTCCTGCTCTGCTGTGTTTTGCGCATGCTCAGTGCAAAAAAACCCAACGTCCACCGTAGAGATAATACACCCTGCACACACTCTAACAATGACAGCAACACTGCCACCTATTGAAGTGGATATGCAATTACCCTTTATGGTAGTACGGCCCAAAAAACATGTTTCCCGGTGTTAAGGCCCCTACACACCAAACGCGGCAAGCGCAGGTGGTCGGCGGCAAACCCATTCATTGTGTATGTGCTGCCGCCACGCAAGCGTGGTGCGCAGAGTTCAGTGGCGCACGAATTGATGTGTGACGACATCTTAGCGCATCCAATAGGAGAGGCCAGTTCAGAAAAAAAAAGTGACCACGGATACAGAGCTGAACTGTGCTACGAGAGAGATGGAGAGGTGAACGAGCCTGTACTCCTCCAGTAGGCTACCTGCCTTGCCATATCGGACGGACCCACATCCTTCTCCTCCCCGCTGCTGATGCTGCTACTATGGTCAGTCCTCCTCCTCAGGAGGATTACAGCTAGAGATTTTTGCTGCGTAGTTGAGAGCATCATGCACATGGATGTATGATAATGATCATGCACTACTTGTCGAACCAAGCGTGCTAAGAACACTTCCTGCTCTGTCGCTAACCAACTGCCGCCATGCTTAGCGCTGGCTCTGCGTGCACTCTGGGCTGTTCCGCGTGGTGGCCGCCGCGCAAACCACTTTCGGTGTATAGGGGCCTTTACACGCGCCCCCCCTGGCATCGGGCGCACCCCACTATTTAAGAAGGACTGGTGTAAACAAACAAGGCAGAGAAATTACAGTTGGGTACACTGTAGTCATACATGGATTGACATAGTCCATATTAATACTTACCATGCTAAATTGGTACTAAATGATAGGACATACCCTCCCCACAGTCTATCTGCCTCACAATTTCAGGTGTTGTGCACTCAGGAGTGGTCCTCTGTATAGTTGTATCAGTCTAACTTGTATCAAACTACAGAGTCAATTCTCCTCTGAACCCAGGTATCAACATGACATTTTGGCCCAGGGTCCTGTCATTCACTAGATATTTTCTCTCTCTTGGGCAATTCTCTGCATACCCTAAAGGTGGTTTGGCATAAAAATCCCAGTAGATCAGCAGTTTATGAAATACTCAGATCAGCCTGTCTGACACTATCAACAATGCCACATTCAGTCACTCAAATCCTCTTCCTTTCCCATTCTTATGTTTGTTTTGAACTTCATAGCAGGTCATCTCCACCATGTCGACATACCTAAGAGCAGCAGCAATGGTTTTCTCAATTGTGAACAGCATTGTTATTTTCACAGTACCAAGCAGCAAACAGAATGTTTCTGGCTTTCTTCTTTTTGACAGTAATGTGACTAACATCCCAAAGAAAACCATTAAAATATATTAGTATACAAGAACACAATCAAACATTAGACTGGCTTCATAAATTGTTTCATCCTCTTAATGTATTTTTTATGACAGCCAGGCAAGCATACAGCTCATTCAGCCTACAAGGCAAACACAGATGTGAGGTTTAATTAGCCTTGCATTAAGTAATATAGGGAAATGAATAACTGCTTACCATGGACTAGAGCTTAAAAAATGCCGCTGTGCTGCTCATGGCAACAAGCAACCCAGATATATGTTTTCTTGTATGTAAAGGGAGACATGACAAATTAGATCCTGACATGTTGCATTCTCCACCACATGACCATCTTTGAACTTGATGGTTTGAAACAAAAGCAAAAGTGACACGTGTGCCTACAGTGAGTCTGTAATAGTAAGTGAAGGCTTATGTTTAAAAATGTAACGCTGGCTCTGGACAGTTAGCTTATTAGTGATTCTAAGTCAGACTCAAGATGACCAATGTCTTGTAAGTAAATTACCAAAACCTGCAGGGTCACTTAGGCTGCATGAAGGCACAAAGTAGAAGGCTCCTGGTCCAAGTCATGGTCAGGGTCCACTGTGTAAAGTTTACATGTTCACCAAGAGCATATGTGGGTAGATGAGAGTGTAAAACTGGTATGCCTTTACATGTTAACCAGCCCTGGAAAGGTGTTTAATCCATGGTGTACCCTGCCTGCTGCCACAGGACACCTGGGTTAGACTCTAGTTAAGGGATGGACAGCTGCAGTACAACGTAGAACTGAAATAATACTGGAGCAATTTTTAATTACTTTTGTGATTTGTTCTTTACAAGAAACTAGAAGATATATTACGCTGTCATAGTTTACACAGAGGTCTTTACTGAAGCACCATGGATGCAATTGGGAACAATTAAGTCAAATCAACTGAAATTAGAAAAGCAGACCTGGAGCGCAGACCTCCTACAACCAGGTCAGTTACAGCAGTGGCTTTTCCACTCCGATTGGACAGCCCTATGTCCACTCATGTCTTTCCATGTGGAGAATGCTGAGTTCTATTTACATCGGAACTGGGAAGAGGGAAGTGTGAATGATGTGATCTCTGAGTTACCAGCGTTCCAGTTAAAAAACAAAAAAAAAACACGGCAATTATAATAATAATAACACATTTCATTTAAAAGCGCCTTTCTTAGCCACCAAGGACACTTTACAAAATACATAATAATAACACAGTGCATTACAATCACAATTTAAATAAATAAAAACAACATATAAGAGTGACACAGTTAAATGAGGGTGGAAAATTAAAGAGTATATGCAGTTTGGAACAGATGGGTTTGGAGATTTGATTTGAAGTGGGGAAGGGAGTCAATGTCTCTGAGGTCCGGGGGGAGAGAGTTCCAGAGTTTGGGAGCAGAGCGGCTGAAAGCTCTGCTACCCATGGTGCTGAGCCGGGCGGAGGGCACAGAGAGATGGGGGGAGGAGGATGACCTGAGGGAGAGAGAGGGGGTGGCGATGTGGAGGAGGTCAGACACGTAGGGGGGGGTGAGGTTGTGAATGGCCTTGAAAGTATACAGCAGGATTTCAATCTACCAGGCTATTGTTAGCAGTTGTGTTAGAACAACTCCTCCACTTGCATTGCAAGGGAAACTCGGAAATGCGGTGACATAGGCATAAAAAATGTTGACGTCAGATTGCAAATAAACTAAACTTCCCATAATGGCGTAAATTAATGTGATTTGCAAGTTTTTTTTGTGAAATCAATGTGGATCTGACCAGCAAAATAATGGCTTCTTCCTTGGACCAAGCCACACCTCTGGTCAAATTTTCATGTAAATCCATCCCATAGTTTTTGTGCAATCTTGCTAACAGACAAACACAAACAGACAGACCCTGCTGAAAAGATAACCTTCTTGGTGTAACAGTATTATTTCACTGAAAAAAAGTGCCCTAAGCTGTTTTTTATTTAATATCAAGCTTCTCAATGTTTAGCACTTAAATCTTTCTTCAGTTTACTTTTTGCTTTTGGGATAAAAAATGTTGTTTTTTTACATCAGGGGTTTGGAATAAGCTATAGATGTATTATTTTGGTGTAAAATTATTTTAGGACAACATGCTTGTCCTTCTGTGAGTATGAGTATAAATGTGGCCATTGTAAAGAGAAAACATATCAAGTAGGCCATTTTCTCTTTTTTTTTTTACTTCTAATTCACTCAAAAGATGATACGTGTTGAAAGTAATATTGTATCAAACAAAACAGTAAGCAAAAATCTTAAACTTGTATCTGATGTTTTCAAATGAAAAACACTTTCTCTCATGATAAAGGTTGTCTTTGTTTGTCATGCACATTTCATTTCTGACCATAAAAGCTGTCTACCAACCAGAGGAAGCATGCCAAGGTAAGTTGCTTAACATGCATTTCATACCAGAACACTTGTTAAACAACTCTTTATGTGCTAAAATTTTAAATCAATGCCAGGTTATACATATGACATTTATATTTTTTACGTTAATGACTGACATAATACTGAATGATGACTTGTCTCATCATAGTTTTCATTAGTTGTTAGAAACTTTAACCTTGTAAATGTTCCTTTAATAATGTGTTCAGTGGATCACTAATTCAAAAGAGATTTTTAACATCCTTTGCAACAACAACCATAGACAAATGAATCTTAAAGTCATCAGTTACTAGTGTCACAGTGAAAGTCTTGTATATGCATTATACGAATACAGAAGTTAGGAAAAGTACTTTTAATACCTCAGTGTTTGAAAAATCAAGTACTCCAGTATGTTTACTTCAGTAATACCTTAATTTGATCAAGCAACTCTTTTAGAATGGGATACAATTTGACCAGACAGATCTTCCACATGGACCCAAGTACTTTTTGCTATTCCCAAAACTGAAAAAAAGTCATGTGACACGCAGCCTCACAGTGGATGAGGCCTGACACTGGTGGGCTGCAGTTGGACACACAGCACAAGGACACACTGGCATGTGTCTGCAGGAGCTGTAGTCAAGCCCCTGATCTCCTGCTTGAAAGACAACCAACTCTACCCATTATCTTTTTTTTTAAATATTAATTTCAAAGTTTAGAGCAAATACAATTTAACTTTTAACTTGTGTTCCAGACATTATAAACACTTATCTAGATCAGGGACGGGCAACCTTGGTAACCAAGAGGGTTACATCTTCAGTGCCAGTCTGTAATTGGAATTTAAATGGTACACTCTTGAATTGACCCTACCGTTGACCCTTAATATGCACAATCAACGTTGAGAAAAAGAAAAAGCAGAAGACTCCCCATTAGGGTGATAATGTTTTGGTTTAGCCCAATCTGTTTGCTTTAACCACTTTGTAGTAAAATAATACGTTGGTCTTTAATAGTTCTCATATTTGTCTGTCTCCCAACCTGATCTAGTTCTTCAAGATTTCTATTCCCTACCTCACACACAACCTCCTCCACATAAGTGCATTTCTTACCACTTTGTCTATTTTTCTCTCCTGTGCTTGCATCTCTTTTTGCTCTCTGCTTTAGTTCTGCCCCTCCATGCTCACCTCTTTCCCTTTTTCTATCCATTCATGTCTGCCAGGCAATTACCACCTCCATTCCCCCTCTCCATTGATTTTCTCCCCGCCGTAGGTTCATCTCTTCCCTCTTCCATCCCCTCTTGCTTTCCCATCCATTCTCACTATCCCCCTCATACCTCGCTTTCCCGGGGCATTCTCTCCCTCTTCATCTTTCCGTGTCTTTTGTGTGGTCTATGAGCACAATCACCACCTCTGTTGTCCCTTCCTTTTCCATCTCTCCCTCTTTTCCACCTTCCATTATTCACCTCTCACCAGCCCTCTTGCCCGTAAACCTTCGGAGCCCCGCCCCAGCCCATGTCTGCTCTGAGGTCTCCATAGACATTAGCTGTCTCCATTCTGCCTGACTGGGCTAAATTATTCCACAATAAGTCACTGGGCTAATTCACCAGCATAATCACCTCATGCATTTGAAATTTAAATGATTTCATGAGCGCCTCCACCGCTCCCTCATTACAAAACCCCTCTCAAAATTCAAACAAGCAGGTAGGGTTACTGCATGAGGAACAACTTCCACCTGTGGGTGCACACGTGATGGAAACACATATTAAGTTTGAGTGGTGTGTGTGTGTGTGAGAATGTGCTTGTTACTTTGTGAATCTCCAAGTGTCCTCATTTGCTCTTGAGACAGTAAAGTGGATGTGTCTGAAACTGACAAGCATGTGTATTCCCAGAATCCTGCTCCTGCCCCATCAATCGATCAATACACTCTCTGATTAACTGGCATTGGCTTAAGCATGATCAACTTTTGACCTTGAAGGTCAGAGTACAGCTGCATTATGAAGCTGTCCTTCATGAGCCAACACCCCACAGGCCTTCTGGTGACAGCTTGACTGGATGCAGGCTCATGGGAGGTGTAGCATTGATTTGTGTGTCGGTGTGGCGACAGACACCCAGATAGCCAAAGACTTGTCCGTGCACACCAGACGCACACACCCACACTCGCGTGTACGTAAACCTAGACACTGAAGCAGTCAGACGTACGCAAATACACACAAAAGATGTATAACAGATTGAAATAAATCAGAGGATTGGGAGTTGGGACTAATCAGTTTGGCAGCTGTGTCGTAGTTTATTATGTGAGTGTTCATTAGACAGGTCAGCCTGCAGGGGGAACAGAACAGTGACTCACACAAAAAGGAAAGATTCAAGGATGTGCAAAGAGTTAGTTTTTACATGCACATAACACATGGTTTTATACATGTTGCTCTTGCTTAACCATCAGGATTAACACTTCTTTTCAGGGAAATGTGCCAAAAAAAAAATCAAGAAAAAGGTAGATGCTTTGCCTGCACACTTTCCCACTGCAGTATATTCATAATTAATTCATAATTACCCTAATTTCTTGATTTTAACACACACTAGATTATAACGAGTGATTATAACACATAATTATAACCCCATAATCCCATATTTTCATGATTTTTGCCCCAAAATAGACTGCACTCGAATATAACACGCACCCAAATTTTGCTTAAAGATGCTATGAGGAGTTTCTAAGTAATTACAAAAAAGTCTCACTTTTAGATATATGCCTAATCTAAATACACACTTTAAGATGAGTTTTATAGCATCAAAATAGGTTATCTATAAATGCTATTCCTTAGCTTCCAGTCGGGTCGGACAGGGCTGGACTGGCCTGGATACTCAACTTCAGGAACAAGACAATAAAAACTAGAGCAAATTTATATTATTCGGATCCGTCTTAGAGCACCGGTCTGTAAGTAGATATATAGCCGGCTACAAAACTACAATAATAAGTTTTCCAAAAATTGCTTGTTGACACACATCAAAAACTACCGCTACGTAACTAGAAAGAGATACATTACCTTGTCGCTTTGCACCCTGCAAGTTGTTGAAAAAAGATGTTGTAAAGCAATGCAGACAGAGTTCTGAGGAAGGTCCGAGATGCATTCATTAGCATCACAACAAACACGCTTTGGCGTGGGTCACGTCTTTACGACAGTCACCGCGCGTGCTCATGGGTGGCAGAGTCTTTATTTCGCCGGAAATAGATTCTCCTCATAGCACCTTTAAACGATACTCTCTTAGACAACTCAAAAAATACCTTTATACTAAGTTTTAATTAATGAAATTTGAGTATGTTTACAACAAATATATGGTTTTCTCTCTCAAGCAGATTCTGAAACACCTATTGCTTCATGTATGCAAAATTACTCAAATTCTTTGTCCCTTACTTCACAAGATGGCAGTGCTCTGTGTTTGCCAGTGAGTGGTAACACTTTAGTATTAAACAATGATTAAACAAAGTTAAACTAACCAAGACCCAAACATTTTTGATAAGAACAGTTTAACAGTCAGTTTGATAAGAATTAAGTAAGTTTGGTTGGAATGTACGGAGCCCCGGAGGTGTCAGGGTGCAGAATATTTTATTGAGGCGAGGGAACGCCTTCTATAGTGTGGGCATGTATTGTTAAAGCGTTACCTCACTATAATAAAGTGAGGGAACGGGATAAATAAGGCGTTACCTTGCTATGAAAGTGAAGGAATGGGATAAATAAATTGAGCACACCTCTATGTTCTTGATGAGACCTCGTGATCTGAGATGATACCTGATTGGATTGAATCTGGGAAACTGTGGTGGCCACTGGAGCACAGTGAACTCATGATCATCTTCAATTAACCAGTTTGAAATTGTTCAACTTTTATAATAAAGCGTTTCATACTTCTGAGAGCTGTCATTAGAGGATGGGTGTGCTCTGATCATAACAGTTGGATGTGATGAGAAACAAAACTCAGATAAGCTTTGGCAATAGGAATCACTCTGTACTAAGGAGCTCACCATTGTTATACCAGCCTTTGCCTTGATTCAAGGCAGAACGAATCCATGCTTTTATTTTATTAAGATTTATTTCGACTCTACCATTTGAATGTCACAGCAGAAATGGATGCTCACAATGCATGTTTTTCTTGTCTTCTATTGACCAGTTTCAGCGAGCCTGACCAGAGGACAAGTGTGTTTTTTTACTATAGTGGCCCATCTTCTCTAAGATTTAACTTATTGTGCTTCCAATATGTTTACCTTTATTGTGGTAACTTGAGTTACTGAGCCACTCAAATCACTCTGATCATTCTCCTCTGACCTCTGACTTCAGTATTTTTACCCAGAAAACTGACACTCACTTGATGTTTTCTCTTTTTCAGACAATTCTTACTGCTTCTCCACCAAGGTAGAGCCAGTGCTAGTTCAGATCCGGTGCTAGAGCCAGTGATGAGTTGGTGCTAGCCTTAGCTCGTCTATAGGCCCTATTGCTTTTCCACTGACCAGGAGCCAAGTCAGAGCTACATGATGATTCCATATAACATCAGTATGGCATTGTATATGAATCTCCTCATTCAGCAGCACTCGTACCAGAACAAGAAAACAGTAAAAAAGGAGGAGCGTGTTGCCACTCAGCAGGTAGTATTGTTGTTTGCAAGTCTACATAAGTTATAGGAACAGAAATTTCAACTTCTTCGGACCAGTCGCTTGAGTTGCAATCACAGACAACTACAATTTCATGCTAGAATACATGTAGCATATAGAGACAACTTGATTCAATCAATCAATCAATCTCAATCAATCTTTATTTGTATAGTGCCAATTCATAACAAGTGTTATCTCAAGACACTTTACAATAGAGCAAGAACTCTTCATTTTGTGGATACACATGTATGCATAGATACATACATACATATATATACAAATGTATACATCCAACACCCAACATGAATCCATATAGCCAATCATGAATCCCTCCATCATGGCGGCAAGAAAAACCTTCTGTTCTTGAATACCATGAATGTAAGAAGTTAGCCATTTTTTTTTCTTTTTTAGCTCTGCTAATGATAATCTGACCAGTATTGATAACCATTATATACCATATGCTGGCCCAGCATAGAGTTGGTGTTACTCTGGAAACAGTTTCAATAGCCCGGGCACTGTGCTCAGGCAGTGAAAAAACATAAAATGGTCCTAGGTCAGGGGTATTTGTACATTCCACTAGATCCAAACTGAAATACTCTGACCAACCTGTTTGGCATCCACCAACTGTGCCACCTCAATAATCACTTAGTTCCCCATCCTGATACTTAGTTTGGACCTCAGCAGGCCCTCTTGTTCATGCAAAGTCTGGTTTGATCTGATCAACCAACCAACGCTGTACTGACTTGAGTGAGGTAACGTGGGCTGGGAAGAGAGGGTCACACCAGCTACTTAAATGTGAAGAATTTAGTAGAATGTGATTGTAATCCAGTAATCTATAGAACATTGTTACATCTGAAGAATCTTCACAGCAACAGCAGTGACCAAATCACCTCTAATCCACTGCTTACAGTGGAAACACCTGTAGTTGGGTACCATACCAAGCTGAACTGAACCTGACTGTTTGGTGGAAATGCAGCTGGTGCTGACCAGGCCAGGTGCCCAACTAAGAACATCACAATCCTCACCCATATTGTGTTTCTTACCATAAATATTAGTCCTACCTTTATTTAACCTAAATATTTAGATTTCTTGACCATGAAAACATACAGATATGCACAAATGCCGAAAATGGTCCTATTTCGTAATGTTAACAAATCCTTAAAAATATATATATCTGGATCCAGACGGTGATCCTGATCACTCCCGAAATCTAATAATTTGTTTCTTGTCCCAATACGGACATTTTCTGAAAATTTCATCAAAATCCGTCCATAACTTTTTCAATTATGTTGCTAACAGAGAAACAAACAAACAAAAAAACAGACGCCGGCAACAACATAATCTCCTTGGCGGAGGTAATAATTGGTGGATCTGTATTCACTGCCGTGGGCTCATACTTTCACTTATACTTGCACCCCTAAAACTTCTTCAACTTACACAATAAAATTTAAGTATATCCAGCCTTGCCCCTTCGTTGCCCTCCTCCAGTGCAGGCTGAGTCCAGCTCACTTCACTTCACCTCCCATTTGATTTGTTTTCAACATCGGCCCTCACTTGTTTTGGGGATGTTTTTAGAAAGTCTTCATATGGATTTATAAAAACGAGCAAAACAAAGTCTTCTGAGATATGCACGCAGACTTCTAAGCTGTTGTTTACATTTTCTGAAGCACTCTTCATAGTGAGTGGTATGTTAGCTGGTTCAAAGAAAGCAGATCTGTCTGAGGAGAATACTTGGCCCACTCATGGAAAGATCAGCAATGAGAAAATAGAGAGAAATAACTGACGGAGACTGAGCACAGCTAAGAAGAGTTGAGTTAACCTTGGTGGAAACCTATCCTTTATTTATCTTTCCTCACATGGACAGGTATGAATGCTTCTTCTTTATCCCTTGAATACTTTGAGACATGAGGGTCAGAGAATGATAAAAGCACTGATATATCTTGCTTGAAAAGTAACATTTCTGTTGGCCTTGCTATAGAGCTGTATCTTTCCCACTGGCAGCTGGTGCATGATTCTCTTGGGTGGAAGGCTGTAATTTCTCACAGATAAACTGGGGTGTACAGCTCAATTTGTAAGCTTGAGAATACACTATAAGGGAATTTCTATCATTTTACAGTTTGTATAGACATTTCATACATATATTAAAAAGGTTATACAGCTTGGTCTCACTCTTTGTCCAATTCTTCCTCTTTCTTTTTGTCTGTCCTCCTTACATTTTTTGAAAAGCAAATTAATATTTATTCATTCAGAAATAATTATGTCAATGTATATTAACCCTTCTATGATGTTGGGGTCAAATTAGACCGATTTACAACTTCATACAAACATAAAATATTTATTTTACAACTTCATACAAACATAAAATATTTATTTTTCCTCTGATTGACTCAAGGCCTTATGACATCCTTCACTCCAGGCATTTGCACATATAAAATAGCTGATCACCACTTTCATTGAATTTTGACTGGTCCAATCAACTTTGAAACACCTGTGGTGTTCCTGGTCAAAAATGACCGGCATAGAAAATGAATGGGTAATACTAGATTACGTTCATCCATAAGATGAAAAACATCCATGCAGACCCACACATCCACCACATTGCCTTAGTACCCATTTCTGACCCACTTTCACTGCAGTTGATAACCATTAAAGAATGACATTGCAGAAATAAATAAATTCATTGATAATACAAGCTTGAACCTTATTAGTACATTTTAAGGTCTCTGCTCAGCAAAGCAGTTGGTTTTGCCAAAACTTCACTGAAATAACAATCCCATTTGAAAATTTAATCAATCAGCATCCTATAGGGAGAAAGCAGTTGGGTGTGGTTTAAATGGAAACAACAGTGAACTATTATCCTAAAACCTGACCAAAATTTCCATCAGAGATTCTGCCCCCTTTAAACTTGTTACCTTAACATTTATTGTACCCTAAAAATTGTGTTTTATAAGTACTTTAACTTTAGTACATGTTTTCATTCAATAAAAAAAATGAATTCAAACCCTGTAACTGCTCGATGTACCTAATCATTGAATTATGTTGAGTTATCATCCACTTACTTTTATATCTAACACCAGCAAATCCAAGTCTTTGCTACATATGATATGATACATTTCTGAGTAAACAATACAAACATAAAAATAATTTTTGAAAAATGAAAATGTGTCTGCTTTTTCAAAGACTGTAAAATTAAATCCACTCTTTTGTGGATATTTGCCCAGGATTGTCATATCATGTCTCCTTCTGCTGAAAAGGGGTTTGCTTTTCTAACTGAGCTAGTCTACAGCTCAGACTAACACATGCACACAACTTTACTGGGAGAATAATCTAAGAATCTGTTTTTCTCTGTGTCTGCTCCAATGGTATCAAAATAGATTGGTTTTGCAATCAGTCAGACTAGATTTTTGCACTTTTATCTCATTTTAAATATAACAGAAAAACAAACAAAAAAGTTACTCTGTCTTATGAATCAATTTTAAAGACATTTTCAGAGGATCTGTTTTTTTGGCACAATAAAGAAGGAATATAGTTTTGGAGGGGATCCAAATGTGAATCCTAGATTGTTTTCAATGACTTGTTACAAGTGTGAGATAGGGCTCTTTCAAATATTTTTCATTAAAAAAAAAACTTAACTGGTATTGTTGGAAATTTCTTAGGACAGATAGAAACGTTGTCCACACATTATACCTTGTGTGATGTTCATATGTTATGTTACCGTTGTTAGATCACATTTATACATTTTAAATGCTATTCTTTTTTATTCGCTTTTCAATAAAATGTATTGAAAAGAAAATCAACATTGATCAAGATATGACTGTACGTTCCAGGCATATGAGGAACAGGCAGCCCAGATCTTTATACTATATATTTTCAGGTTTAGATGGTATACACTGCCTGAATGTTTAGCAACCCATTTAGGCAGTATAGACCATCTTTGGGCATTCAGATCCGGGTCAACTAACCCTGCAATAGACATGTGTTTTTATTGGCTCACCTCTGATTGGCTCTCAGTGGGAACATCAAACGCAGGTCAATGTGCTAATATATGAGATGAAGTTGGTATACGGAGCCTGTAAATTCGGACAATTAAAGGATGCCGGCATCTCAGCAACAAATTCCATTCACCTTTGTAGCATCAACCCGCAAATGTGGTTCAGTGGCTGCTGAGGTTGTACACTTAAAGATGGACAAAAGAATAAATATGGAACACAGTTGGCCACAGTGTCCATGGCTTCCATGCCCCATTATTCACCTGACCATGTTTCGGCGCGTTGATGACATTATCAACATGATGGCATCAGCTTGATGCACCAGAGGGAAAAAAAAAGCCACGCAGCTCATCTGCTGGCGGTAACCCAGGTCTGCTGGCAGTGGAAAGGCATCACTAGCAGATTGTTGGTGGTTAACCTGCTGGATGGAAGCTGGGCTCTCTGATGAAGATGGCAGAGGAAGGAACTCTCGAGAAACTGTTGGACATTATGGACGATGTCAATGACCCTCTGCACACTATCATCAGCAACCAGAGGAGCCTGTTCAGCCCAAGACTTCTTCCCAAGTGCAGGACCAACAGTCTAAGAAGCTCCTTCGCCCCTCAGGCTATCACACTGTACAACTCCTCACTGGGGGGCAGAGGAGTTACAGGAAGACAAAGGACAGGAATGAGCAGTAGCCAGCCTGTAGACATATTTTTTGTTTAGATTTATTTTGTATTTATTTCTTTTTTTGTTTATATCCATCTTTTCCATTTGTCTGCTATTGGAAAGTTAATTTCCCTGAGGGAGTTTCCCAAAGGGATTAATAAAGTTCAGTCTAATATCTAATCGTATCAAATATCACAGTATTAAAAAAAACTTCCTGCCGAAACTGTTCAGTGCAATTGAGGTGTTGATATCTCAGAGTCTTTGGTGTTTGCGTGTGTTTCTGATGTGCGTTTCAATTCTCTTTTCCCACAGCAGTCTGGATCTGGTTGCGCATGACTTAATCATATCCACAACGGGCTGCTGTGTGTAATGGCATGGTGCTTTTGAATTACAGACTGCAGATGGATCAGGCATACAGAATCCACCCTGCTGCCTTCAGAACGCTGTTGGGATTTCATCAAGTGGAGGGAACTTGAGGGTGACAGATTATGATAAGAATCACTCTTTAAACCTTGCAGAGCATTGATGTTGCAGATATATTTTGTACCATTATTGTATTAACTTGTTTCGAGAACATTTGACATAGACAAGCATGCTTTTTTTCCTCAAAGAATGTAAAATGTCCCTCATAGTTTGCAGTAATGTATGCAAGTTTGTTCCAAAAGTCTGCATGATCAGGATGACTTGTTTCTGTTATTTGTATGGAAGCATCAACAACTCTTACGAAACAAATCTGTTCATTAATGGAATGATGTCAGCTTAAGAGTAAGCCCAGGTGCAGGAAACTAAAATTTCTGAGGATTCTTTAAACAATATTATTCCCTTTAAATTAGCAAAATCATCAACAGAAGGCAGTTTCAGCAAGGTAATACCAACATTTTATCAAGCAATGGGTTTATATCTCACAGCCGATACGTGGGTGTTACATCCAGGTGTGTTTAAATCTTATTAAGCTGCCAAACTTTTTGTTTTGCATGCACATGATCACAATAACAAGTGCTTGCAGTTAAGGTTGAAGAAGAAGAAGTCTAATGGTACTTCCCCTTTGTAAATGCAAGGGTTGAGATTTGATGCTGCATTAACATTGACGTTTCTTGTGTCTTCTTTATGAGACATTTGTGCATCTGCTTGCTGCCAGTTCTGTGTTATTCTTGTTGTGAGATGTTAACTGTGATATGTGTCATCTTCAAGGAGTCTTCACACATGCTGATCACCTGATGTGGGGACAGAACATTGAATAAAACTTGTCAAAACATAGGTAACATTTTGGATCAGCTTCAACATACTGTGAATGAAAAAAGTGACAAAAGGGAAGAAACAGATTAATTAAACCACAGGAGGAAGCGGCTGGTGAGAAGTTGATGTGAGAGGCATGGTGTGAGTTTATCTGTGCTTGTGTTTGATTTAGATCTGAGAATGAAGGTATTAAAGTAAAGTAAGACGTAAAAAAAATAAGTAAGCTATTAAACAAACTAGCTAGTTTTAAGAAATATACAGGTTTTTATTTACCTGTCAATGCAGTTTAGTGGGAATGTTGAAAATATTGAACAGTCAGCGCTGGACAAGAGAGATGGATGTAGCATACAACCTCTGACCATGAATGCAATGTACAGACATCCTTTCTTAGAAGTGTTTCAGTTTAATTTTTCTATTTTTTTGCTTCTTTTGGCAGTTGTAAGATTTCTGGGCGTCCTAGTGCCAGTTTGGTGTATCCACTTCTCTCTGGCATTCTAGCAGGACTTATGGTCAGTTATTTAAGCTTTTAAAGGTCTTGAAAACATTGTTGTCAACCCTGCTGTTAATTAAGTTTCAACTGATATATATGTATATCTATCTATATATATATATCTATATATATGTATATATATCTATCTATATCTATCTATCTATCTATCTATATATATATATATATATATACAGAGGTGGAAAAAGTACTGAAAAATTGTAATTGAGTAAAAGTATCTTTACTTTGCTTAAATCCGACTCAAAGTAAAAGTAAAAGTACCCATCTATAAATTTACTCAAGTAAAAGTACAAAAGTACATCATTTAAAATGGAATTTGAGTAAAAGTTACTTAGTTACTTTCAGTTATTTAATGCAAAAAAGGATGACCCATGAATCAAATCCGGCACAAGTTGTTTTAATCAACTTCGAGGCATATAAAAGTACACATCCACACTTGTAAAAGCTCAGCTGAGCTCAGTAACATGATCCTCTTACTTCCTCACAATACAAGGACAACAAGGACAGTCACAACCTGTACTGTGAAGTGCAAACTATTTTCAGTCATATTGTCCAACTGACAACACTACAATTAGAATAAAGAAAATTAAACCAGAATCAAAGTATTCAAAACACAAAATGCACACAAAATAAAGTACCCACAGGATCCCACAATTCAAAATAAAATGCCCGCAGGATCCTGCTATTCACAATAAACCAAAATAAAATGTACTATAAATATTGTACTCAGTAACGATAGGGGGTTCAAATGTAGCGAAGTAAGATACTTGGGTCAAAATGTACTCGAGTAAAAGTAAAAATGACATATTTCAAAAACTACTTAGAAAATTACAAATTACTCATAAAAAGTACTCAATTACAGTGACGTGAGTAAATGTAATTCGTTACTTTCCACCCCTGTATATATATATCACGTATCGAGCATGAATGAGTACAGCCCCTATTAAAAGTAATGTATTAATCAATAGCTAAATGAACAAAAGAACAATTTCCAAAGTTCTGACAAAATTGAGTTTATTATTATTACTTTTTTCACCATAACATGAAAATAAGGGTATAATAATAAATACAATCAGCTTTGCTCCCACCCTTTTGATTGGGGTGAACTTGTTTTGCATGCCAATCTTAAATCGACAAAAAATACTCTTTGTGTGCAACTAAAAAAAAAAAAAAAAGATCTTATTTGCAATCAATTTGAGGGGAGAAATAAAATGTTAAAATGTTAAAACTAAAACTTTCTGACAAACCTGAAGGTGTGTTCTCACACATATGTACTGTTTGTTCATGCTGATGCAAAACAAGTTGACTTGGAGAGAAATAAGCTTGGTAACAAGATAAACATATAAATGTCCTATTGAACATTTTATACCATTTTTAAAACTGACTGATTGAAAACACCTTTTTAACCCACTGCAAAAAAGTATACAATTTAGCATTCTAAAAAAGTTAACAAATACGTTAATAACGTTCTTAATTTGTTAA
This sequence comes from Scarus forsteni, assembly GCA_036419115.1. Taxonomy (NCBI): domain Eukaryota; kingdom Metazoa; phylum Chordata; class Actinopteri; order Labriformes; family Labridae; genus Scarus; species Scarus forsteni. The sequence continues at coordinate 7,605,411 of JAZDUH010000471.1, forward strand.
CTCTTGTTATTTGTGTTGTTTTTGGTTTCAATATTTTTGTTCCTTCATCCTCAAAGTGTCTCTAAGTTCCTGTAAAAGCATTTATAAAGTCATTATCTAATATAACTGTCTTTAATATTATAATTGTCATACTTCGCATAATCTTTGTCATTATCATAACTATAAGGAACATGTGGTTGCAAATGCAAAACCCAAAACCAGTGAAGTTGGCACGTTGTGTAAATCTTCAATAAAAACAGAATACAATGATTTGCAAATCCCTCTCAACTTTTATTCAATTGAATACACAGCAAAGACAAGATACTTAATGTTCGAAATGAGGAACTTTATTTTCTTTTGCAAATAATCGTCAACTTAGAATTTAATGGCAGCAACACATTGCAAAAAAGGGGCATTTTTGCCACTGTGTTACATCGCCTTTCCTTTTAACAACACTCAGTAAACGTTTGGGAACTGAGGAGACCAATTTTTTAAGGTTTTCAGGTGGAATTCTTTCCCATTCTTGTTTGATCTACAGCTTAAGTTGATCAACAGTCTGGGGTCTCAGTTGTTTTATTTTACGCTTCATAATGCGCCACACATTTTCAATGGGGGACAGGTCTGCCCCCCACCCATAGAAATATGGGTTACTGGCTCAGTTTAGATAGTCGCCATATTATCAATTAGAAGGATAATATGGCAATTAGAAGGATCTTGTCAAGCTCTTCCTCCCACATGTGGATGTGACCATGGGTAAGACACTTGATCCCAAATTGTTCCCAATGCTGTGGGTATGAAAGTACTTGAATGACTCAGGTGATACTGTTGTTTTGCTTTGCCTGTGGTACTAAAAGCATACCAAGTAGTCGGAGAAACAATGTGTAAAGCTATTCCCTTACAGGCTGAAACTGTCTGTGGTTGACCAATCTATAAAATAAGATAAGTTGCCACCTATTGTCACCACAGAGCTCAACAGTGGCAAACAACTTTTCAGCAACTGTTATCTTAAATAGTAGCAGCCAGCAAACAAAAATTTCTGGCAAAGGCGAGCTCAACCAATCTGTGATGTTGCTATGAGACTTTAGGATTCTGGGTGGTGCAATTTGTTTGCAGGATATTTTTAAGTAATAATGATATTCTTGAAAAAAACCCCGATGTCTTCTCCAGATCTTTTTTACCTTTAAAACCCATATCTAATTCCTCTGTGGCACATAAATCACAATTTAATTGAAGCAGCTTACCCTGCAGGTTGGCATATAACCTCAGGCTGAATCAATCAGAGACATTGCCATGACACCCTGAGCTGTGGTTTCCGTAGCTTTTTTTCTGGAACACAATAAACCATTTCTTTCCAGAATGATGTAGATACAATCTTTTTTTTTTTTCCTTTTTTTGAAGTGGCATGTTCCATGTTTGCTCGAATGGTTGTGAAATTATAGTAAATGATTTACTACAAATGGACCATCTCTGTCTAGTACAAACATCTGATGAAGGGTGAAGTCGCTGAAGAATATTAAACCATTATAGAAGTCGGAAATCTCTGAAGCACGTTAAGTTTTAATAAAATAGATTTGCATTCATTCTTCTTCAATGACTGCTACTTGTAAAGGTTAAGGTTAAGTCAATGAAAGTCTTCAAAACTTCATCATGAAAATACAGTCATTTGCAAATATAGTTGTTATGTCCACACTGGCATATTTATTTATGTATAAACAGAGGCAGAATAATAATATCAGATATATGTATTCTCACAAACACAGACACTCAGGGGAGACACCCAAAGACAGAAAACGAGAGGAAACAAGTAAAAAAAAAACAACTCACAGGCAAGCAGCAGTCAGCAGTGAAGCATGCTGAAAGTGAGTGACATGTGTTTACCTTTTTGTTCTTTCCTCGATACTCAAATTGTGCCGTGGATGGAAACAGTAAGAGCTCCCCAAAGCACAGCCGCTGAATATGTGCATTTTTATTTTTCATAACCATCCTTTCTGACAGGAGAGAGCACACCTATTTTAAAGGAAGGTTTTTATGGAGATGGGCTTTATGCAGTAGGTCATGTCAAACCTTTCCCACAATTTAGCTTTCAATAGAGAAAAAGGCAGACATAAAATCACATAGTAACCAGAATGTTATTTGATGTTCTTGTTGGTTAAACGTCTTAGTCCCTACTAACCTATTTCTCCCTTAAATTAAGTTGCTGAAGTTATCCTCGTTTTTAGTTGGTTCTTCAGTTTATCAACTGCTCCATCCCTGAAGAAAAGTAACATTTTTACAGGTGCTTACATCATGGCCCTGAGAGAGAACTTCCCATAATGTCAACTTTTCTGTCCCAATCGCATGTAACCTTGATGAGCTTTTACCGGCCAACACTGACTGAGGGGCATCAGAAGCTATCAAAAGCTGTCTTTGGCATGGTTTAAGGGAGTTTTGATTTGGAAAGTGTCTGATGTCCCCGAGAAAAAAGAAGAGGGGGATGAGAGGAGATGGAGAAGAGAAGGATGAGAGGAACAGACTGATTCTTAAAACCCTGCAGCTGCCCTAAAGCTAAAATCCATAACTGTGCTGCTGTATGCTTGGCTGTCATAGCTCTGCAGTCAGTCACTCATCCAGTCACTGACACGCACACACATACGTGTTGCTGCCCCCTTTACTCTAAAGAAAATCACTGACAAACACAGTCACAGATATATAAGAGTAATTTTGTAAATATGTTTACTTAAGACAGAAAAAGTAATAAGAGAACAGTGAAAAGACTACATTTAAGTCAAGGACAAAACACTACTGAACACTCAAGTGAATACAAAGTTGAAGTCAAATGATTGTGTCTAAGACTGTGCTTTCAAAATCCACAGAGATATAAGAGGCTTGGTGTATTCACGCTAACCTAAATGTGTTAAAGTCACAGAAACACATTGGAGACTGCTTTTTTTTCTGACATGTGAAAACCTAAATCAAAACTAAAATGTCATTCAGCATGCTCCACAGTCTCTGCAAAGTGCACTGAAATGTAAGGTCCGACACTTTAGGTAGATAGCAAGCGTAAGAAACGTTGCATTTCTATCTATCTAAATTTTCATAATAAACTACATGTATAAGCTTAAGTGTGAACGATATGTATTTGTATGTATGTATGTATGTATGTATGTATGTATGTATGTATGTATGTATGTATTTATAGATAGATAGATAGATAGATAGATAGATAGATAGATAGATAGATAGATAGATAGATAGAGATTATCTCCAAAAATAATCTGATTTAACCATTTTCTATTGATTATAGTTAAAAAATTTAAGAAAACATAATTTAACCACCTAACCTCATAAAAGTAACTGAGCAGCTTTAAGTACCTTTTTAAAATTGTTTTTCCCTTCCAGTTTCACTTCTGTCTAATTAGAGAGATGAGTTTCAGTCCTGTCTACATTTTTAAACTGAGTTTATCAGTTGTCCCTGTGTCATAAATACTTAAAGGTGCAATGAGGAGAATCTATTTGCGGTGACAATAAGATTAGTAACCTCGGAACTGGGAGTGACATCATCGGCGTTCCAGTTGATGTCGGAAAAAACATCCCGATCTACCAGGCTATTGTTAGCTGTTGTGAGCAAGCCCTGCGTTGTTGTTCACAAATATCACATGAAGAATGTGATGATCACTATGGCAGCATTTTTGTAAATATAAGTCGAGCAATACTATGTATACAGCTGATCTAGGGCGACACACCCCAGTCAGAAGTGCAAATAAATTGGTTATTACAGGAGCTAAATAACTGTTCACACTGGGGGCATCCATCTTTGATTATCAACTCGGGGGTGACAAGGTTTCACCGAGTTCCCCGTAGGAAATTCCAATTTCAGGGAACGTTCCAGTTGCAGTTTCCTACTTGGAACTTGGAAATTCCTACTTCTGACTACAACTGGAATGCACCAAGACGTAACCCAAGCCAAAGCGTGTGTGTGTGTGTTGTGATCATAGACTGTAAAAAACATGGGCGCCATGATGCTAGGCTAAAATTGAAGCCGCCACGAAAACTGCTCCCCCTGGTGACTGGCTGCAGTATAGGTCAAATCTCCGTCTCCTCCATTCATCTGAACGGGCCGTAGTGAAACTTCAAAAAATTAATACACCTCGTAGAAATATTTCTCCCATTCGTATGCTGTGGTGACATTAAAGTATTATTGGGCTGCGTATTTTCCAAGTCCTCTTTTTTCTGAAAAGTTTCTTTTTTATTAGTTATTAGAGTTTAAAAATGACCGCGGTTTACGGCAGCTTCACAATGATTGTGTACGGCATATGCTGCGGAGTGTTGCGACCGTTTACGACAGCTGCGTCCAAGTATGGTCCAGATTCTCTACTGGTTGCACAATTGCGGCACCCTGACGAGGGATATTCTGGCTTCAAATCCGTTACATGGTGGAAGGCGGAGCCACGCTATCCAGTTCTTATAATACATCCATGGTTGTGATGCCAATGAATGCAGCTCGGACCTTCCTCAGAACTCTGCATTGCTTTACAACTTCTATTTCAACAACTTACAGGATGCAAAGCGATGAGGTAATGTATCTCTTTCTAGTTACGTAGTGGTGGTTTTTGATGTGTGACAACAAGCCATTTTTGGAAAACTTAGAATGGTAGTTTTGTAGCCGGCTATATATCGCTACTTACAGCCCGGTGCTCTGAGACGTGTAATATAAATAATAAAATAATATAAATTTGCTCTAGTTTTAATTGTCTTGTTCCCAAAGTTGAGTATTTAGGTCAGTCCAGCTCTGTCTGACCCGATCAGAAGACTAAGGAATAGCATTTATAGATAACCTACTTTGATGCTATAAAACTCATCTTAAAGTGTGTATTTCCATCAGGCATATATCTAAAAGTGAGACTTTTTTGTAATTACTTAGAAACTCCTCACAGTCCCTTTAATATATCCATTACAAACATTTTTGGACACTCAATTCATTTACTCAATTAATTTATAGATTGATTTTTTTTATTTTTTTTTGCAGTATAAGTGTTTTAGCAACATAGATTTTGTCTCCTATGACCTCATTTAATCATCCTGAGTGGGAAAATATACATGTAAAGTCCACCTTTTCTCAATTAAACATTCAGTCTTTCCATCTTCCTGTCTTATTGAATCCACAGCAGGTCTGTTTTCACACTTTTTTTTGGTCCTTTCTGTGTTGCTGATACATCCTTACGTGTCTTTTCCTTCCACTCACTTACCCATCTCACCCACTCAAACTGGCTTGACTGATTTGCTGAGAAGCATCTGGAGTGAAGCTTTTGAGACAAATTCATTGGTTATGATCCTGCAGAGCACTGAATGTTGCTGCCAGAGAGGCTGTTATATGAAGTAAACTGGCACTGTGAGCACGCTATTTATATCAGAGTCATTGTAAAGTCAGCCTGGCTCCAGATTGGAATGCAATGTGGTCTGAACTCTGACCAGAGACTACTATATGGTGATGTTCATCACAGTCTGCAGCGGATAAGGGATGAGGCCTTGGCAACATTAGCCATACGGCTTCTGAAGGAGGCTTCTGAGTCGACTCATCATTCTTTTATCCATACATCCATCCATTCTCCTCAGCATGTTCAGGGAGCAGATCAAAACAGTCATTCCTCTCTAAAGCAACATCTCCTACCCCCCTCCTGTGAGTTCTAGGTCTGCCCCAGTGCCTCCCTCAATCAGAAATAACTGAAAGACTTCTGAAGGGTTACAGTTAGCAGGATATTGGGCCCAATCAGTTGTCCCAATCACAACTGTCTCCTTTCTATAATGCAAGGGAGTTGAGGGTCTACTCCAAAATTACTCTGAATGTCTCTGTTTCTTGCCCTTTTTAAAGACTGAGCCCAGGTATCTAAATAAGGAATGTCATTTAGACTGCTTATATCAGTGATCTCATTCTTTTTGGCTTCACCCAAAGCTCATAACCATAAATGAATATTGGAGCAAAGAAAGATCATTAGTGTAAGAGCTTTGCCTTTTAGCTTATCTCCACCTCCTCCATATTGGTTCAGTGCAATGCCTGCAACATTGCAAATGTTCCCCCAGTCCATCTTTCAGTTTCACCCTCATTCTTAAAGAACAGGCCAGGACTATGTGAGCTTCTTTTCTTGAGGCAAAAACCTTTTATTACCTGAAGAGGTGAGATTCCTAGCTCAAGCAGCCACCAAAAGCAGGCCAACACATACCTAGAACGTGTCTGACTTGGTACCCAGAAGCAGTGCTAACCTTGGTTATACAGGGATCTGACAGCTTAGACCAAAATGGGAGCCATTACTGTGATCTGCCACTATGAAGGCATTGCCTCAAACCTCCATGTGAACCTCTGTAAGGGGGTATGGGTGAGTCCTCTCCTTGATCTTTAATCTTTGCCTTCTTGGCAAGGGTTAAGTGTGAAGTTCAAAGTGTTTCCATTCACTACCCAACAGTTAGTTAAGCAGTAAACCACTCCTGTGGAATAACAGCCTGGACATGGCCCTACTGTCTCTTCTGTGGCTGAACAGTTTGCTAAGACATCCTTGGGGCCAACCAACAGGCTGTTTTCACACCTCTTTTCTAGGGTTTTAGCTTCTACGGCACAGCAGAAGCCATAGTCCTCCAAGTGACCTGATACCTTCCACCTGTCAGTTTGATGTCTAATGTAGAGCTATGACCCAAAACGTCACATCTGCAGTGACAATCACAGTAAGACTGGATGTAAACAAACTAAGGCTGCATTTACACGGTGCCAAAAACGGTCAAATCCAATAAGTTTCCATTGCATTTTGGTCTTGCGTCTCCACTGAAACGTGTTGAAAACGGTGACTTTTGAAAACGGGCTCTAGGGTGGAAAGTTTCCAAAGCGCTCTCCATGCAGCTCCATGTGAACCTGCATCGGAGCGTTTCAGGGTGAAACGCTGATGTCACCGCATGTGCAGTACTCTTTCTGATGAAGGCTCTGGCGCACACCAGGAACAACAACAGCTTCGGCTGTCAGAGTAACTATCCAGAACTATCCAGACAGATTTGTTGTCCAAACTGATTTGTTGTCCAGACAAGAAACTCCTGGGTCACTGTGCGTGTATTTGCCATTGTTGTTTTTGAAAAGTTTTTCTTCTTTGAACGTGTGTTGTAGCAGCGGTGCCACTCTGCAGACCTACACCTCCATCTACTGAACCAGCATGCATACTACAGAGGATTAACTCGTCTCCAGTGTCGTCGTCTGAACGCAGAAGAATTTGAAAATGCATAGGTAAAATCTTTGCGTCTTTAAGCCAGGAGTGTCCGTGTAAACGTAGCCTCAGTTGAAACAACCTTGAAGCGGCTTCTGGTCTACCAACCTTTTTTTTGTCTTTTTGCTTTCAGTGCCCCCTGAGCAAGGCAAAGCAGGGTGATGTTTATTTATAGAGCATAGTTCATACATAAAGCCGTTCAAGCTTTAAAGAGTGGCGAGATAAAGAACTGGCTTGCCAAGACTGGAAGTATTTTATTCAGCTGTCCCCGAGTTGTATGGTTACTACTTTGACAGAAGCAGGAATGTTGCAACCTGACATTAGTTAAAACAGACACAGAGATGAAGCACATGCTAACATTAAGCCTCTTGACAACAGCAATGTATCACAGGCTTGCAGTCATGTCCACCATACCCAAATTATCCATTACTGAAATCCTAAGTAAGGAAGTTTATGTAATTAGAATCAACATGAATGAGTTGTAAAGTACCCTCTCTCAAAGTTTCATGAATATTTGAGCTATATAGACCATAAAAGGCAGGTAGAGGTGCACAAAACATTCCTTCATGGATCGATTAGAGGGAAAATTATAATTCTATTCATGACTTACTTTTGAATAATCATTGCATTTGGTCTTATCTGTGTTCTTTCTTTCTTTCTTTCTTTCTTTCTTTCTTTCTTTCTTTCTTTCTTTCTTTCTTTCTTTCTTAAGATCCCCATTAGCACAAGACAAGCATTGGCTATTCTTCCTGGGGTCCAACGCACAAAGTCAGACAAAATACACACAACATAAACAAGCAAGGTCAACAACAATAGACACACAGCTCCTCAAAAAGTATACCGAACATACACATACAGAAGGTAACAAAAATGGTTAATCATTAACAAACATGGTGCAAAGACGGTTTTAAATACAATTTAACACATCAAACTTATCGTCACCCTTCATTTACACACATAAAAATTCCAAGGGAAAAAAGAGGTGGAAATACATTTCATAACATTCATTACTAATCATGAAATGTTATTAGGTACTCTTTCAACAAAGATTTAAACCTTTCCTTGGTATTTGCCTGAATTATTTGCAGTGGTAATGAATTCCATCTAACCATGGTTCTGTATAGAACTGATTTTTGGATTACACCTGTTGTCACTTTTGGTAGGATGAACCTGTTTTTAATTGCACTTCTAGTTTGGCAGTGATGTTGAGCAAACTGAGAAGATATTCTTAGATATATTAACTTTGGAGACTGTGTCCTCTCTCATTTAGGACTTCATCATAAGGTGAAGGCTTGTTTGTCTTGTACTTTCTGTGTCATATTTTCTAAAATTCATGCCCCATTCACACTTCTGTTTCAAGTTGTCATGTCTATGTGCCACAGGGACAGTGTGGGGGGAACAGTTTTACCCCTCATTTACTTCATCTAAGTAGTGGAAGGAGAGCAGTGGTCTAAGTAGGGGATTGTAGCACTGTATGTGTTTGTCTGCCATTGTGTGTATGTGAAATACACAGCATACTCTCTCAAAGCTGCTAACAAAGTAATGACATCCTTGATGGATGATGGTGCTTTACCACTGTGTGTTTGCAAAACAACTGCTAAAAAAGTTAAAATTTGTTAGGACAGTTAAATCAGATGAGAACTTCATGGGCTGTTCCTGATATTCTGTCAATATATCATCTCTGTTCTGCTCTCATGTAGAGCTCAAATGTTTTAGCCAAGTACTGCTGATTATAATATACTGGGACAAGGACAGTACACTGGTTAAATTGCCTAAATGACCAAAACTGTGGCTCAGCTTAACTGTGCATTTAGATGCACTTGCAGATCTCACAGCTACCCCACTGTCTCTGCAAAGCACTCACATTTTACTAATTTGCCAGCATATGACATACAAGAGTGCAAATGCACATGGAAATAATTTAGCACTGTTGCAAAACAATGTCATAAACACAAATTGACTGATTCCTGACTTGGCTGGGTGTATTTACTTGTGTGTTCACCTCTAATTTGAGGCAGGCAGAGAGTGATCAGAAACCCTCTTGTTCAGAGCTTGCGTGTCAGCCTGGTCAGCTCCCTGTCACCCTGAGTGCCACAGGCCAGCAAAGGCCTTCCAAACGCCTCAGGCCTTGCCTCCAGCCAATCAAAGTTAAAAGTCCTCACCATGACAACCACAGCAGTAGCTCGCTCTTCTGTCTTATCACCCTGGCGACCACCGTGGATTTTGATTTCCGTCCCAAAAAAAGGACTTCATCAGCACCCCTCGGTCAGGCAGCAATTGAAAGAACACCTGCTTGTGTATGTTTGGGTGTATCTCCTCAGAGTGTGTGCAATGGAGGGAAAGAAAAGTGGAGAGTTTTCTTGCACTTAGTGTCTGAATCCGATGACAGGTAAACTGTGGTAAGCATACCAAATCAGAGAGAAGTTTGAAGAGAAAACCAAAGACAGGCACAGCATGTGAATTCGTCTTCCAAAATCTAGAGAAATTCAAGGGATGGAGTGTTTAAAGAGTGAAAGAAGTGGGGATGAAAGGAAAGAAGGGAGCCTGTCAAATCCAGGAGATGCATGGATCGGATAATGAAGCATTAGAAGTCAACATGAGTCTGAATTAAGTGCAAGTAGTGCCGATGTCACACATTCTGCCTTTACACTTGTTTTAATTTAATCCCTCGACCCTGAAGGGCCAGTGCAACCTAAATGCATGGGCTTCCAGGGTATGCAGCCCTGGGTCATGGCTTTGTAGGGGCCATTGCAGGGCTAATGCACTCTGCTAGCACAAAACTGTTACCTCACCAATGACAAAGACAACAAACTACTGGATTGATTTAATGCATCAGCTTGCACAAGTAAATCCATTTTAATATTGCTGTATTCAAGTCCCAACAGCACCAATGTTGGAGGTCAGATAGTGTACTAGAAAAGCACAGACCTCCACCAAGCAGCTCAGTTCTGCTCCTAAACTGTGATTTCCCACCAACATTACAGTCCTATATTTATTTTATACACACATTGGGGAATGAAAAATACCAATCTACCAGAAGTGTGATTATTGTTGATATAGATAGCATCCAATAGAGTGACATAGTTAGAAATGGATCAATTTGCTGCCGTTTGTACAAATGTTGGTGGTGTGTGCGCCGTGGTGCTCCCAGAGGGCCATGTCGCCAGTTGGTTGGAGCAAACCGCCGTGCTTTGGTTCACTCTGTGTGAAATTTAAGGGTTAGGATTTAATACTCACACACACAGACTTCTGCTATGACTGACTGTTTCTGTATTGACACTATCAGCAGAATAGGGCCAGGCTTCCTCCATTAGCAAAACTTCCTCCCCTCTACTGTGAAGGACTGTGAGCGAGCAGAGCTGCAGCTTTTGTTTCTATAATGGTAATGGGCTCACTGTTACTAATAGCTGTGATTTGTAGAGGACTGAGATGTTTATTACAATTTTGGGAGACTGCTGCCTTAATTTATCTTAGAAACCATGGCTCCAGGAACAGCGCCAAGCATCCTCCATTGGCAATTTCTTCTTCCCCTTTGCAGTGTCTGTAAACAGCACTGCATGCACAGCTTTCAGTGCCGATTGGCTGTTCGATGTTCCCTGACTCTACAAGACAGAGTAGAGACAGCAGACAGAGAACTCCTCCCCTGGCATTGCAAGGCAAGCTGGGAAATGCAGTGTCATAGGCTTGAAAAACTAGTCCTCAGTTTGCAACTAAACTACAATTTCCCTAAAGCCGTAGATGAATGGGATTTGCCATTATAAACTTCAATGGTTTTTGTGATGCCAATCTGGATCAGATCAGCACCAAAATGTATTGGCTTCTTCCTTGCACTAAACCACACCTCTGGTAAAGTTTTCATGTAAATACTTCCAGTAGTTTTTACAGACAGACCCCAGCAAAAACATAACCTCCTTGGCGGAGGTAATAAATAAACTGTACATGAATGAATACATGCAAGTGGGTGCTCAACCAACTGAGCTAACCAGCAGCTACATATGTTAGAGGCCAACAATGCACATTTAGTGTCTTTGACTGTAGGATTTTAAGCAAAAATGTTTGTTTTTTTTCAGTGCAGCATGGCTCTAAAGAACAGGAATGCCGCTAGTTATACATTGATGACACAGAAAACCTCCAGTGGCCTTTTTCTGCACAGAGGAAATCCACAAGAATGAATAAAAGAAGTGATGGAGAATTGGGGCATTAAGGGATGCCTATGTCATTTGTCTTGAATAGCTGTATTAATGTACTGTATTTCCATATCACAGCTCCTCACTAAAATCTACAATAAAGTTTTTACTGATGATTTAATCTTGAGCTCTACTGTCTTAGTATGCATGATACATTCACATAACAAGACAACTTCCAGCTGGTTATTTAGCGATGTCTTTTATGTCAGCTGGGAGCTGATAAATAGCATCAAACTGAGTTATCAAACTTCCCGTGGTGGCTCCTCAGTAAGAGGCTGTGACACTGTAGCTCCCTGCTGGAAAGAAATCATTTTAAAGCTAAATGTTGTTTACTTTTCAGTAGCTGGAAGGTACAAGCAGAGCTTTAGTAAGCAGACATTGAAAAACATGAGTTTTGTGTTCCACTCTGAGGGGGGGAGGAAAGGAGCAGAGAATCCTGATGGATGGTAGCTTCCGCTGCAGCCAGATCACACCTTTGATGCTGCATGTAAACAAGGGAACGATGTGAATAATGAATGAAGGTGTTTTGGGTGTCGAGACTAGGCCTAGTCAGCCAGAGAACAATGTGAAAAAGAACTGCCAGAGCCAAAGACTTCACTCCACCGATGTTTAACCCAAACAAAACAGGCATGTTTGGCTGCTGTTAAGAAAATGAACCCCTCCACAGGCAATAACGTTTAGAGGAGCAACATCTGAGACGCACTAACCTAGCCATCAATTTTAAATAACTTACCTCAATCGTCTTAGGCAGTGGCAATCATTGTCATTTCACCACAGACCACTGAGAGGTTGATTTGAAATGTTGAATGGTAAACAATCGCAGAGCATACACTAACACACTTTTACAGTATCTGATGTGTGTTGCCCTCATGCAATTTGAATTTCATTTGATGAGCCCACGGCTGCACATCCCAGGAGAAGTTTTGAATGTTTTATTGATGGAAGTATGAGTTCACCTGGACTCAGCTATTTCCTTTCACACAAACAAAGCATGCCTCGTGGACAAATATGCAGCAGTGTAGTAATTTGTTTCAAAGCAGTTGAAGAATGCCTAAATCGTACTGTTTGGTGCAAATGTTTTTGTCTCTGCTCCAAAAGATGCAGTTATTGCCTGTTTTGTTTTTCTATATTCCCCATCTTTTTAATATTTTGACCTTCCTTTTTGGCCCTCTGGCACCCGCGGTCATTTACCTGCATTCTTTTTCTCTATCTCCTCCCTCATTCCCTCCCTTCACCCACTACCCCCACAATCTCTTTCCCTCTTTCACCAGCAGCCATGCATGCATCCCAGCGATGGGATATTGCTTTTCTAATCTTGCTGACAGGGGACAATATTTATGTATTGTTTTTCAATATCCATTTCTCATGCTCACACAGGCTGCCGCTTTGGCTGTGTAACAAAAGCATGGCACAAACACATGAGCTCCCCGTTCCTCCCCTCCAGGTGCATGTGTGTTTCAAACATGCCCCCTACATTCTTCTCTCCATCTCATGCACCAATAGCTGTTATTATTATTTTTTCCTTCGAGGGCAAATAAGGGTCAGGGACTCATTCAGAGAACCTGAAATGAAAGTTTATGGGAAATAAATGTTTCAGAGAAGTGGATAGGGAAGTTGTCCATAGCTTTGTTTACATTTGTAGTATAACTCTGATTTAGCTGTTTACATGAACACTGAATACAGTAGTCTGATTAATCTGTTTACTTGCAATTGCATTTAATGTTTCAGGTTCCAAAGGTTGCAATTTTTAATTTGTGCATCCTAAGTATTTTATTGATTAAACAATGAAAGGTCAATATCCACTCAAGGAATTACAGTCTGATATAGTAGCCAAATAGAGTATTCAAAGGCATACATGCAAGAGCAAAGACTTCTTGATCCCATCTCTGCTTTAAAGTTTTGTGTTTTTTTGTCTGAAAAAAAGATAAAAGAGTGACAAGAATTAGATTTAAATAAGATTTAACTTGTTTTTAGAATTTTTTGGAGGTGGTGACATTATTTTTGCCCAATTGATTTAATTTTGAATCCTTATTTGCACTTAAAAAGGGAGAAAATTGTGCATCCAACTGCATCACTGAACTTGAAAAGGGAGAAACCAAGAATCCTGATGATTTGTACTTCGGCTACATATATCTATATCTATATCTATAGCTCTCTATATATATATTATCTATATATAGATATATGTGAGTGTGGGTGTGTGTGTGTGTACTTGCAAATAGAAGGACTGCTGATTATTATTGGGGCATTAGTGACTAAATCTGGTAGTGTGCTTTATCTTTAGTTTGAAAGGTTGAAGGTTCAGTCCAAGCTCTGGCTGTCACATGGCAGTGTGTCCTTGGCCAAGGCGCTTTACCACAGGTTTCTCCTGCTGCTGCGTCAGTGGCATGTTAATGGGAATGGACAGACATAAATGTCTTAGCTTAAACAGTACTTGAAGGGACTCTGAGGAGTTTCTAAGTAATTACAAAATAGTCTCACTTTTAGATATATGCCTGATGGAAATACACACTTTAAGATGAGTTTTATAGCATCAAAATAGGTTATCTATAAATGCTATTCCTTAGCCTTCCAGTCGGGTCAGACAGGGCTGGACTGGCCTTGACGCTCAACTTCAGGAACAAGACAAATAAAACTAGAGCAAATTTATATTATTCGGACACGCCTTAGAGCACCGGGCTGTAAGTAGCCATATATAGCCGGCTACAAAACTACGATACTGAGTTTTCCAAAAATTGGTTGTTGTCACACATCAAAAACTACCGCGACGTAACTAGAAAGAGATACATTACCTTGTCGCTTTGCATCCTGTAAGTTGTTGAAAAAGAAGTTGTAAAGTAATGCAGAGTTCTGATGAAGGTCCGAGCTGCATTCATTAGCATCACAACAAACACACGCTTTGGATTGCACATGCCTTTTGGTGCGTTCCAGTTGGAGTCAGAAGTAGTAACTTTGAGTTCCGAGTAGGAAACTGCAACTGGTGCGACCCCCGAAGTCGGAATTTCCTACTGGGAACTTGATGAAACCTCGCCACCCCCAAGTTGACAATCAAAGATGGATGCCCCCAGTGTGAACAGTTATTTAGCTCCTGTAATAATCCATTTATTTGCACTTCTGACTGGGGTGTGGCGCTCTACATCAGCTGTATGCATAGTATTGTTAGACTTGTATTTGCAAAAATGCTGCCATAGTGATAATCACATTATTCATGTGATATTTGTGAACAACAACACAGGGCGTGCTAACAACAGCTAACAATAGCCTGGTAGATCGGAATGTTTTTTTCCGACATCAACTGGAACGCGTTAAGTCGGAAATGATGTCACTCCCTGTTGCGAGGTTACTGGAACGCAGCATTACGACAGTCGCCACGCGTGCTCATGGGTAGCAGAGTCTTTACGTTGCCGGTAATAGATTCTCCTCACAGTCGCTTTAAGAAAACCTATATAGAATTTAGAATTACATTTTGTGAGTTGTCTTGCTAACAGATAGACAAAGGGACAGACCCTGTGAAGGAGTAGATAGGTTTTTAAGGTCTTGTAAGTCAACATACACAGAGGGAATGCTAATGATTAAGTCCTGGTGGTAACCCCACGCCACAGGCTGGATTCAAACCAGGTTTGGCAGAAGCATACGTATATATGAGATGTGCCTGGCTGCTTAACTCTCTTATGATAAAGTTTCTATTTTGGTTATCTATGTCCATTTCGGCCCAACAAAAGACAATATACACCTTTCAAACAGCAGAAATTAAGCTTTGGGTCTAGTCGGGTGTCCTTGTGTGTGTCAGGGCAGGCCAGCTCTGAGCTCAGTACTGAGGGGCAGGAACTTCTCCTTTATATTCAACAGCTCTCTACTTCCAGGGTTTGGCTTTCTTTAAAGCTTCCCCTTCACTCTCTCTGTCCGTCTTTCTCGCCCTGCCATTGTAAGTCCTCTCACAGAGTCTGTCTGTACAGTTCACGATTGTCCCTCTAGACCTCTCACCCCTCTCCCCTTCCTCCTCTCCCTGCACACCACCCGCAGCACCACCCTCCATCCTAGTCCCTTGGGCTCTGACCCTGGCCAAATGTCTGACAGCTCACTAAACAGAAAGGCCTCGTGATCCGCATTGAGATAAACATCCTTGCTCACACACATACACACACACTGAAGGCTCCCCAAAAGTATGTGAATTGCTTAGTAATCCATGGGTGTGAGCTCTTCTGTTTGCCGCAGAGTATTTTCCGTGATTAGCCACGTTTTCAGTATGTCTCTAAAGCAGCAAGCCATGGCAGCTTATTGATCCTAAAAGTACTCTTATTCTTTGAGAAGACGTAATTGATATGAATGGTATCACCTTGTTTTTCTTTGAGTTTATGTGTGCTTGTCCTTGATCACTGTTGCATTCTTGCAAGACTTCAATGTATCTGATGCCATTGTATAAACAACACAAGCTGCTCCCTAACAAAATGCTTTGTCCTAAACACACATGCACAGACACACTGGCTCATAGTGCAGACACAAGCTAAATGATCCATAAACAATGATTTATGAGATGTGGGGAATGTCAGAAGTAGGATGTGAAATATTCAGCAGTCATTCCATATTCAAAGCAGGGTTCGAGGTGCATGGATCTGCTACACAGCGGCAGGTTATACACACACTGATGCACTCTATCACCCTGGAGATCGAAGCATGCATGTTAGCTTGTCAAACACTGGCTGGGGGGGAAAGGCTCATATGTTACCGCCGCATTATAGCCAGCGTCATCAGTTTTTGTACAAGACTAATCATCTTTGTTAGGATCTGTGTAGGTTATGAAGGTTTTGAGGCAAAGCAGGGAGGGGTGAAACCATACAGAGAAAGAAAGGGCTCATGGAAAAAAAATAAAAAACATATCATAAGGCACAAGGTAATAAATAAGGCACCAAACTGTATTAAATGTGTTTTATATATGCAGAGTGCTCACACATGAACACTGCAATTGACGCACACACAACCACACACTTGAGAGACATGCTCTGCTACTTCATCTGATGAAATCGAAGTGAAGGCTGGTAACCATGTTTTTAAATTGTATTAAGTATTGAAGAGTTGGGCCCCCGCTCTGGGATTACTGGCATTCCGCAATCTTTTACTTTTATATGCTCAACTGCCAAGTCGGATTTTCTCTACAGCTCTACTGCGCTGACTGCACAAAGACACAGCACACCAGCATGGTCGCATACACACACACACACACACACACACACACACACACACACACAGATATTTTGTTGCCCTTTTGGATTCGTCACTGTTCAAATTGGCTTTAATTTGATGACCTCTAGAAAAACTTGGATCCAATATGAAATTCCATTGCTGCGTAAAATTAACATACTGACATGGGCTTCAGTGAAAAGTTGGATGAAAACCTGGACAGGCCCCTCAAAAGGGGCCTCTGATGTTGTACCAAGTTAAAAAGGTTAATCAATCAAATCAAGTTTTTTGCGCTCTTTTACCCACTGTCATTTTTTAACTTGAGCTGATGATGCCCTTACTAAGAAAGCCCTATTACAGTTCTTTATTTCCCCAATTGCTAGAACACAATATTGCAAACTGGGCTGGTTTGATCAAAATACTGACCACAATTCACAAAACCACACACCCAAACTAATCCGTGTATGGTTCGTTCTTTTGTTTTTCTGTTTCAAAACAAAATTTAAAAAAAACTGACCTGTTTTTTTGTTTTTCTGTTTTAAAACCCAAACAGAAAAACAGAATAACAGAAGAACAGAAAAACTACGTTTTACTGTTCTGGTTTCAAAACGAAAAAAACGAAAAATAAACATATAAGATCTTGTTTTTTTCTTTGAGGGATATTTTGATATTAAACATGGATGAGGTTTTTTTTTTTTTTTAAGATATGAAACTGATCAGCGCACATTTGATGAATCAAAGTGCTTCTGTGGTGGTGAAAGTTTTAAGGCTGACGTGAAGAGGGTCTAAATAACACAAAGAAACCTGGTGTTTTCACAACTGATGTCACATTAAGTGAGCCAACATTGAAGTTATTATGGGTTTATTTTATTTCTGATGATCCTAAATGCCTCTTTGCTGATGAGAGAGTGCTGCAAAAGAGAAAGGCGCAAATCTGTTACGCATGAAAGACTCATAGCGCGTGGAACAGGTGAAAAGCGCGAGAGAAAGAACTTAGATTTATCATCTGCTCTGATGTTTCTTGGTGTATCTGAGAGCAGATCAGACAGCAGCAGACTGTGCACTGACTGATGCTGATCAGTTTCATAACTTAAAAAAAATCATCCATGTTTAAGATCAAAATATCCCTCAAGGAGAAAAAACAGGATCTTATATGTTTATTTTTCGTTTTTTCATTTTTGAAACTAGAACAGTAAAACGTCGTTTTTCTGTTCTTCTGTTCTTCCGTTTTTCTGTTTGGGTTTTAAAACAGAAAAACAAAAAAAATAAGTCCGTTTTTTCGTTTTTTTAATTTTGTTTTGAAACAAAAAAACGAAAGAACGAACCATACACGGATTCAAACTGTACAATACCTCATAAATCCTACAAAATTAAACACTCTAACCAAAACTACATGTAGCACCCTACCCATGTGATTAACAAAATATTATGTATTACCAAAAATTGTACTCAATTTATCACATAAGGCGGTCTTGACTTACTTGACTTATGCCTCTTGATTCACGGAACAAAGGGCTGCAACAACATCCCTCCAATGGCCCACGTCATTCCAGCTGTCTTCACCTCTGCAACGATGCTTCTTAGCCAAGTCCATTTTGGTCGGCCCACCTTTCTCTTCCCTTGTGGATTCCAGTCAAGGGCCTGCCTGGTGACATTAGTAGACATTGGAGCGTGTGGTCAATCCATCCCCATTTTCGTTTCCTGATCTCAGACTCGATTGGAGCTTGTCTGGTCCTGTCCCACAGTTGTTCGTTGGAGACAACTTCTGGCCACCTGATGTTGAGGATGTTCCTGAGACATCTGTTGGTCTTGGTTACCTGCCAGGTTTCTGAGCCATAAAGTAGTACCGACTTGACGTTGGTGTTGAAGATCTGAATATTATTGTGGGTTCAGAGGGCTGCTGATCTCCAGATTGGCCATAAGGTGTTAAAGGCATATCTGGCTTTGTTGATTTGGCTCCTGATGTCTTCTACTGCGCCCCAATCTTTATTGACAACACTTCCCAGGTAAACAAACTTGTTGATTTGGAGGCCAGTCTTCTCTGCTTCTTCTGCAACACAGCATAACTTTTCTTGTGCGTCTTGCTGTCTGTTGGAGAGAAGGCTGATGTTGTCTGCAAAGTCAAGGTCTTCCAGTTGCTTCGAGAAGGTCCACTGTATTCCATATAAGGCGGGCTCTGGGTCATTTATTTTGGTTTTGTGTTGTCGCATCAACTTAAAGTGAAACTACAGTCAAGGTAAGTAAATCAATCGTTTGGTGCATCCACCAAGCAGAACAACAATTATAATGTAATGAATCCTAATAAGAATTTTTATATATTTAAACAGTTTAATCTGGGCTGGACCTTTACTTCAGTTTGCTCTATTAATTTTTCACTCCGATCTATTTAAGCAATCAATAATATTGTAAGAACTTCTATTTATCACCCACACACAGCACTTTAAAATGAAGTCAGTGTATTAAATCAAATATATGTCATACAAAAACAAAAATCATGATACATAAAAAAAAAAAAAAGTAAAATTCTCAAATGAATGAAAATATTTATACCTATTACATCTTAAAGCAGGTTTTGAAGTGAAACATTGCAGACCTGATTCAATGTTTGGGAGTGATGTGACGAGAAACTGTGTAGTTTGTTGGGGGCTAAAAGGTAAAAAAAAAAAAAAACATAGCTCAACATTAATCAATGAGGATATAATTCTTTTTTTTTTTTTTTTTTTTTATTACCCCTTGTCTGCATTATCTTTTCAGCTGAGTACTGTGTCCGGTGGCAGTGTTGGAAAGACCAATGCATTTTTTTCTAGCAGTGAGAGATAAGTAGGTATGATTCACCACAGTGACCATCACCAGCCCTCCCTGTAGGCTACTCCATCATATAAAACTTTATTTAAGCCCTGATGTGAACTGAAGGGGAGGGCCGTGCCACACCACAGTGTGAAAGAAGGGGAAATAGTGACAGACAGGACAAGACAAGACAACAGGGAGGAGGACAAACAGGTAGTGTAACTAATTTGAGATAGCAGTCCAAGTGCTGTGCTGATTTTAGTCCATACCAGAAGTAAAGGCTGTACGAGACCAGGGACACCAGAGGTGTGGGACTTGATAGCAGGGGGTGTACCCACAGGGTTGAGACATTGAAGAGCATGCGTATGCATCGGAGGATATAATTCTAAGATCTTTACGGATTTGCCTCTGTCCACGTCAGTGGGACTGAGGTTATGTGAACGGTGAACTTAGCACTGACTGCACTCATAATGGATGTGTTAAAGAGTTAGTCAAAGAGTTATCAGTTCTCACTTCTGCTCTTTTAAAACTTTTCTCATATGCGCTTGTTTGCCAGCAGCAACATCATGAACCTCAAAGAACTGTAATGTCATGATATCCTGGTCTTGCTTCTTCCCTTCACCTGCTGTGGAAGCTTGATCTTAGACTGTGACAGAGGACTCTTCTGCTCATCTTTTTGAGTGAATAAAAATCTTGCTTTTTAAGCTACACTGTACTTTATTTATCAAGCAATGCTACCACAAAGTTACAAGAAAAAGTAATTTAGCTACAAACACTGCCATAACTTTCTGCTATATCTGGCTTTGCAACTAATCAGAATTCAAATAACTTAATAGAAAGAGTCATGGTCTCCTGTATAACTTTATCTGTGCCATTAGTTTTCTTTTGAGAGTATTATGGTCCACATCCAGAAAACAATTAAATTGACTGGCATCTAAATGAGCTACAAATTTATGTCTGTAGGATTAATTTTGATTTTTTTGTTGATCTGCAATGACCTTGTTATATCAGAAGACTTTATTCAAAAGATGAATTACTGACAAAATGTCATTTGTAAACGACTTAGCTCAAAATATACTTTGGATTCATTGCAAAGTAACAGAAAAGGAACAATATTCAAGAGAAGAAGAAGACAGTTGTAAGTGAACCTATTCCCTTGGTCATTATGAATACAGATCTGGTCTCCAAACAGAGCACTGTGGTGTGTGGGATTCATTCATCATCCTCCGTAATGCACTGTTAAACACTAAAATGACTACAGTCAGCTCTCTACCACTGCTGTCGTATCTTATTGCCACAGTTTAACTGCTTTATGCAGCTTTTTATTTCTGTCCTTGACTGGCCTCTGGAACCACTTGGCATTCTTTCCTTTTTTACTTCCTCCATATATTAATAAGTATTGTAAAAATGATTTAAACTCTGCATCAGAAAACTAATTTTGCAATAAAGTGAAATAAAAATGAGTATGCATAATTTTTTTGTAAGTCAACCCAGAGCCATGGGACTGTAATTGACAGCAATGTGTCAACTGTAGATGTGCCAGGTAATCTGCATTCATTGCCTGTTCGCACAGATCCATCACAAAGCCGGGGAGTGAAAAGCACTTTGGTGACTCAGCTTTTCTCTTCAGCATCTCAAGTGTTACATCTGTTTAAAATGTACATTAAAATTATGACATAAGGGAAGTGCTCTAAAGCCACAAGCCAAAGGGGGACTTAATTTTAGTTAGTGATGCAATAACTTGGCCTTCAGCACTAATGTAAAAGAACATGTTCTGTTACCTGACTGTTGCAAGTGCTTTCTATGATAAAAAGAAAGTTAATGAGTTCTCACACAGGTTCCACTTGACCGGCTTTTCATTCACTATTGGATTATATTTGAAGTAGTCTCAGTACAGTGATGGGCTGTCTGGGTCAGCAAAGCCCTCTATGCTGACTTAGATACAGTCAGATTTATAAATGTATAAATCAGAGTTCAGTACATTTTTTTTCATTCTGTATCATGCGCTGTCCAGCACTGTCAATGACAGATTGATATATTTATTTTTTCGCCCATATTTGCCTTTTTCTTCTGCTTTAAAGGAAAAGTTGGTATTGAAATCAATCATCAAGACCAATGCCCCCTCACTGTTGTCTCTATGGCTGGAAATCTGCATTTTCAGAAAGTGAATCAAGTCCCTCTGTGCTTGTAGAATATGAGGGTCGTTTGGTGACACTCTTTGACCAATCCGAAAGCAGGATGAACTCTGAAGTATCAAGGAGCTATGTCAAGTGTAAAGTATTTCAAATGTTGATACAGTTATAAAGAACTACTAACTGAGAATTTCTATCACCTGTACATGTGCCATGCAGAATCGTGCATGTTGTTTTGCACCATTAACTGATCCAAAAAGCAGCTTTTGTGTCATATTGACCTCCAAGGACATTATGTTTTGATGCCTGCCTGTTTTTGTGCAAGACAACACAAAAAGTTAATTTTGATGTCAGCTTCTGGGAAGTAAGGTCATACCTCAGATAAATGGTTAGATTATGGTGATGATCTAAATCTGGATCTGTATACAGGATTTTTTCTCAAGGATCTGTAAACTTGCACAGTAGGATAGTTTGGGACATTTTTTTCTAATAATATGAGTAATACCTAAAAAAAATATCAAGCAGATGTATGAAATAGGGGAGAATGCAATACCACAGTTAAGCTTGGATCAATATCTAGATTCCTTTTCATTAAATTCTGGACTTAATTCAGTCTGGTTTAGGGAACAGGAACACTCATTAGCCATATTGCAGAAAAGAGTCATAAGAATTGTCCATAATGCTGGTTAGAGAGATCACAGAAATTCACAATTCTTAAAATTCAAAATATCGAAATTCACTGACCTGGTTCATTTTCAAACAGCAAAAATCATGTAAAAAGCAATAAACAATCTACTTCCTGGAAATATTCAAATATTGTTTTTTAGCCAAGATGTTGGTTTTAACCTGAGGGGGGAGCTCAACTTAAAACATCAGTGGATACGTACAACATTATAAAGCTTTTGTGTTTCTGTTTGTGGAGTGAGGCTGTGGAACCAATTGTGGAGCTCAATTATGTCCAAGCATGACTCGGGTTTAAAAGCGATACAAAAATATGTTTTTTATGAGGTACAGGGAGGAAGGGGAGCTTTAGCAACCATGTGTTTTGATAAGTGTTTTCATAAATGATTTATGTATTTGTTTGTTATTATTCAGGTTATTTGGTTCTTGTAAATATGTGTTATGCAAATATGTATGTTTGGCAAAGACTGCCTGTTAATTGAATAGTGAAGAAGGGTAGGTTTCAATAAGCTTATGCTTCATCCTACTCATTTTCAGACATGTTGTGTTAATATTATTATAGTTGTTTCAACTATTCTTATTAGTTTTGTTTGTTATTTTTCAGTTCACTTCATATGATACTAGCACATGTTCAAAATAAAGCATTCAAATCAAACAAAAAATCAAATCAGGTGTATTCAGCTGTTTGGCCACGGGCCGTAGATGCCTTGGTGGACGTTTTGTACCCTCTGCACTTCTGCAATATGTTTATCTCCACATGACTTAAGGGACATCATTCACTCAACTCAAACCACTAAACCAATTCACGCCACATTAACACTGATGGCAGAGGCTCTAACATTAAGTATCCCTCTTCCTTTTCCAATCAATACACAGTCATTCAAATTCACACACCAGCAATGCAACAGTGGAAACAAAGCTAAATTTGCAAGTACACTCTGATACATGTCTGCATCTGCTCCAACACTTGACTTTGTGGTTAAGAGTCATTAGATTCTTTCATTAAGCCACGTCCTCCTCATCCCCTAATGACAAAAATAACAAAACTTTGGAGTGATGCACTTTTTAAAGGTCAAGTTTTCAGTCTATATGTCTGGGATTTGAAAAGTTTATTAAGGAATTCTTCAGTTGTTCATTCCTAGTGTTAAGGAATATTAAGGAGAAGCAGGTTTTAAAATAGACTGCAGTTTAATTAAATCACATAGAATTTTGTTAACATAAAGTGCAATAATTAATTTTTGCATTAATTTTCAATCTTTGCAAGTCCTCATAGATTTGTTTTCTATCTTTTGATTAAATTCCTGAATTTACAAATAAAAGGACAGTGAGGCTTTAGGGAGACAGGCTCACATTTTCCTGCTGCTGCTACTCTCAAAGTTTGTTAAGTTTGCTAATTGGTCACTAGGGATGTATCCTGCATAGAAGGTGTCTCAAGGTCTCTGCTGCTTCTTTGCCAAACTGAATCTATCTGTGTTTATTAGAAAATATTCAAATTGGGATTGTCAGACAATTAGCAGAAAAAAATGACAGTTTAGTTGGCAGCGCCTTGGGTGGTAGGCATAAAAATAGAGCCCAAAATGAATCACAAGTCAGCTTTTTAAAGACACAGGGAAACAACTTCAATAAAGTGTCATATGACTTCTCACAACTTACTGGACATTTTTTAGTTTGGAGTATCTTTCATATTGGTATTGAGTCAGAGGAATCTGATTTAATGTCAGCATCTACAGAACTCATATGGGCATATCCTGGGCTGTCAATCCTAATTCCTGTTTGTGCTGCATCCTTTGCAGGGTTATTGGGGGAAAGGACAGTAATCTACTACAAAGCCACAAAGCATATCATTTGCGTGCATCAACCCATGATGTCAGTAAAAAAATACCTTTATTTAAATAAGGTGAAGACAAGACTCTTGAATACCCACAGCTTGAAGAGAGTTCTGAACATTGGAGTCTAAGGGCCTCAGCCAGAACAAAGCATCTTGATGTTTAACAATCAACACATTTTGCACATTAGCAGCAGTTGGCATTTTACACCCAATTATCACATTTTAAAAATATTTAATAACCTCGTGTTCCTGTTTATATCATTCTGTGTGCTTGTCAGGGGTGTTGGTGGCACAGCCTGATAGTGTGCTCTGTCAGTAATCAGAGTGTTGCAGGTTTAAGCCCAGCTCCTGCTGTCCCATGGGTCCTTGGGCAAGACACTTAATCCCAAGTTGTTCCCACTGCTGCATCAGTTGCATTTAAGTGGGTATGAAAGGGCACAGACATGTTAGGTAATACTGACAATTTACCTCCACAGGAACTTTGAACCATCAGTGAGTGAATGTGAGAGTGAATGGGTATAGAAGAGTAGACATGACCTGTGGTGTGAAGCCGAATGTAGTAGTCAAAGAGATGAGTAAAACTCTATGTAAGATGAAGTCCATTCATCTTTCATCCAGTGCACCATCGTGCGCAGCCAATTTGGTAGACCGTCTGCAGCGACATGGGTGTGCGCACCAGGGGGAGGTGCCGACAGATCAGTTTGGTGCAGGGACAATTTCGCGCCAAAAAACTGTGCGGAAGGTGCGCTGAAAGCTGGCCAGCTCCAACCTGGTCTATTCTCGGCACAGGCAAAGCGCACCCTCCTCAGCTGTAATTTGGTGACAGGTGCACATGTGCGCACACATCACCAAACCCTCAGAGGCAGGTATCCAGAGTGTCAGGCACATTTTAATGCATAAAACAGTCACAGCAATCACTATTTTATGTAACCATCTGAACCAGCATATACATTTGTATCGATATTAACTGTCCCGTCACATCTGATGTTGGATTAAAGTTGTCATGATGGAAACTTAACCTAACGACAGCTGGAAGATTGATGCATATCTCACAAGCCAATAATAAACAACCTTATCACCCAATACCGGGTATATATCTGGCTTCTCTCATTTCATGTAATTCAAAGAAAAGAGGGAGAAAAAAGACAGAAAACAAATATATGTCACTCTTAAGGATTTACCTGTGATTGCCCGTATTTCTCTGTTTTTATTCTTAACATGATCTAAAAAGATGGAGTACATTATAGCAAAGAGGTAGAGGAGGAGATACCGGGAGAGTATACAGTATATCAACAAAGGCTCTGCTATTTGGCAATGACAGACCAGGAGTTCAGGTGGATCACAAGCATGAATTGATTAGCCTACTGTTGTGTTTAAATGTCTGTCACTTAATTTCATAAGTCAGATATATACTCGGTTTTGTTGTAGTTTTTATTTCCACCGACTTGATGGCACTTTTTAATTTCACTGTGCATTTTAACATGTCACAATGACAATAAATTCTATTCTATTCTATTCTATTGATGACAAAGTAACAGATTACAGCTGTCGCAGGAGCTGGCCCACACGGTGACGTGCGTCGTGGTCTCCCATGTGCGCCCTGATGGCCCCTGCGCCACCTAGTTGCTGTGATGCTGACAGCTGCTCTGACGGTCTCCACTACCAGGTCTTTCCGGCACACTGTGGGGTGGCGGGGATCAGTCAGATCAATCAGTCACTGCGCCTTGCCCACAGCAAATTTAAAGGCAAGGGGAGGCGTTCATTTGATTGGTATTCTCTTGGCACTGCAGGAAACTTGCAAAGTGTGCTGGACACACCCTGTAGGCGCGGCGCAGACGCGGTGTGCACCTACCCTGCACCGCGTCTGTGCCGCGCCTACAGGGTAGGTGCACAGCGCCTGCACCTGGTCTACAAAATTCGAGCCCAATTAGTCAAATGACAGATTCTAAGAATCTTGAACCATACAGTTACAAGAAAAAGAATGTGAACCCTTTCGGATTACTTGGATTTCTGCATAAATTGGTCATAAAATATGTTCTGATCTTCATCTATGTCACATCACCAGACAAACACAGTCTGCTTAAACTAATACTGCACAAAGAACTACAAGTTTTTATGGAGTCACAGTCACAGTGTTTACCACTGATGTCTCCTTTTGAGCCAGACATGCAAAGTTAGTCAGATTACAGCTCTAGAACTCTTGGTCAAGACTCTAGCTTCGGTAGTATGCTACACAAAATGACCAAATGATCTAGAATGTGCAAAATCCCTGTTATATTAATGAGCCTCCTATGGAAAAATCGACATGACATGAAAATGAAATCTCTGACTTTTTAAGTGACGCTCAAGTTTCTGAAGCCTCAAGAGTTCAACTGATGATATTATAAATATCATGAAAGTTTGTTAAGCAGACTATCCATGCTAGAGTTTTTACATGAGTCTTCAGATTTGTTTTTATCTAAAGCCTAAACCTAGGCCGGTATCACCACTTCTGTTCAAAGTAAGTCTGAGAGAGGTTTTAAACTGAACTCTGCTCATGTTGCATTAGCAAACAGGATTGCAGGATTCATCACCCATGAGTGGGTTGGGGAAGACAACAACTTCAACGGGATTGGAAGAACTGCAGTTTGGGCAAAAGACTGAGAGCATTCCACACACTTTTACTAATATGTATCAAACTCCAAAGATGAAAAGGTACAGATGATTGCGTTGTTGTATTTTGTGTAAGAGCTGAAGAGAAGCAGAGAAAATACAACTGGAGAAGGATTTGATGTTAAGCCAGCAGAGGCTCACATGAGGCTCCAGAGAAAAAGGCCTTCCCCACTTAACAGCTTTTGGGCACTGAACTTGCTGTTAAAAATGCCTTGTACATTTTTCACTGAAACATTCATAGCACTGAAATAAACACAATGGCATATTTCCCACTGGAAATGGCTTAGAAACTGAGACAAAATGGCAATTTTCCACAGACAGGCATTTTTGTTTTAAAGAGAAGCTGGGGTAGCATAGTCGGGAAGAATTACAAACAGCACAGTCCTTTTTGTTTCGTAGTCCTTCACTCGCTCAGTCATTCTCCATATGCCTGGGTACCACTGAGAGAAGGCAGTTAATCCTCAACTTGCATTAATTATTTACATTTAGCAGCAACCCTCCTGTTACCTCAACATGTCATGATTCTGTCATGAGCTTTCTAACCTGAATTAAAAATGTCAGCTGCTGACTTTGAGGTGGAACATTTGCTCTGTAAAGTTCACATTTACTTCTCATATTTCTGATGAAGGTTGTTATTAGTTAATTTACGACCAAGGAATTATCGTGTTTGAAAACTATTAGGAAAATGCCAGTATTGATCTAAGAAGGGCATTGTGTACATGATTTCAGTTTCAAGCACACAACATCAGCTTGAATGTCAGTTTAACACTAAGGGCTCCAATTTCGTAGACCAGGCGCAAGCACAGGCGCACCTGCTCTGCGCCGGCCTTCGCCGTGCGCACAGGGTGTGACCGGGCACTTTGCAAGTTTCTTGCAGTGCCAAGAGAGGCGCACTCATGGCGCAGAGAGGCGCAGAGGAGCGCGTCCACACCCACGTCTCTGCCTCTCCGCGCAAATGTCAGAGTAGGAGGAGAATAGACGTGAGTGGGATTAACACAGCCGATCGCTGTCTTCACCAATCAAATGAGCGCCTCTCCTTGCCTTTAAATGCCGCAGCGTCTGATTGGTCTGAATTATCCCGCCACCGCGGAAACAGTGTGCTGAAATACCCAGCAGTGGAGACGGTCAGAGCCGCTGTCCCTTCAGCAGGAGAATGGACAGCGGGGCGCGTCACCGTGTGGGCCAGCTCCCGGGACAGATGTAATCTATTCCTTTGTCATTAATAGGAGTAAAAAAAATAAGAGACAGTTTCACACCCATTGGCTAATCCATTCATAATGCTTGTGATCCACCTGCACTCCTGGTTTGTCATCGCCAAATAGCAGAGCCTTTAGTGATATACTGCATACTCTCCCGGTGTCTCCTCCTCATCCTCCTTGCAAAGATGTACTCCATCTTTTTAGATCACGTTAAAAATAAAGACTAAAATAGAGGAATATGGGAAATCACAGGTAAATCCTGAGTGACATACATTTATTTTCTCTCCTTTTTCTTTGTCTTTTTTCTCCCTCTTTGCTTTGAATTTAATGAAATGAGAGAAGCCGGATATATACTCGGTATCAGATGTTAAGGCTGTTTATTGTTGACTTGTAAGATGTGCATCAAACTTCCAGCTGCCGTCAGGTTAAGTTTCCATTATGACAAACGGCTTTAATCCAACATCAGATGTGAAGTGACAATTAATATAGACATAAATGTATCTGCTGGTTCAGACGGTTACATTAAATAGTGATTGCTGTGATTGTTTATTGCATTAAAATGTGCCTGACACTCTGAAAACCTGCCTCTGAGGCGTGCGCACATGTGCGCTTGTCACCAAATTACAGCTGCGGAGGGTGCGCTCCGCCCTGCGCCGAAGATAGACCAGGTTGGAGCTGGCGAGCTTTCAGCGCACCTTCCGCACAGTTTTTTGGCACGAAATTGTCACTGTGCCACTCGAAGCTGTCGACACCTCCCCCTGGTGCGCAGTCACCTCCCCTTGGTGCGCCATCATACCCATCTCTGCTCAGACAGTCTACCAAATTGTCAAACACAGTGATTTTTTTTCTTAAAATAAATTTGATACATGATAGTTGTAAATGGTGAATGGACAAGCTGAAATACAGCTTTTCTATCCTTTCAGTCATGTTTACCCTTCCACACCCATTCACTCTCACATTCACTTACTTTTGATTGAATAAGTGGTGAAGAATTTCCCCGATCAAAAAGTGTAGATAAAGCAACACCAAGGTGAGGAACAAAACATTGCAGAGGCGAGCCTTTAGTAATTGAAGTCTGGTGAGTCTATTCAGGGTGAGAGACAAGAGATGTTCAGAACAGTGCCTGAATAGAAATATGGGATTGATCTGAATTCTTCTACTTCACAGGTGTCAAACTGATCCAGTAAAGGGCCACTGTGGCTGCAGGTTTTCATTCCAACCAAGCAAGAACACACCTGATCCAACAAATCAACCATGTAAAGACAATCCAGTTGATTGAATAATTTGCGTCAGGTGTGTTTTTGCTTGGTTGGAAAGAAAACCTGCAGCCACAGTGGCCATTTACTGGATCAGTTTGACACCCCTGTTCTACTTCCTCAACCTCTTTTTGCAGGCTCTTGCAACATCAGATTTCTTGTTAAGGCCATCGCCACCAAATTCTCCCATCTACACCCTGTATCAACTCGACTGCAAACTCCTTTCCTGGAACAGTCATTTTAGATGATCATACGAACCTCCCCATAACACCAGGCTCACCATGCCTTTCCTTACCAGGTCGAGCTGACCTGGATGTTCTCCATCAAGACAGCACCTAGTCTCTTCAGATCTATCAGGACAAAAAACTCCAAACATAAATGAATAACACCATAGGACTAGAGTTATCAGGACAAACAACTCAAAACATGGGTGAATGACAGTCCTGGGCCAGCCCTTATGTTGTGTTCTGGTTAAATTTGAACTATTTAAAAGCTTTATCTCCGAAATTGCTGTGACTTTGTTCAGATTGACCTGAGATCTCAAGACTTTGTCCAAAAAAAGAGGATTTGAACACACAAAATAAATTCTATTGATTTTAATACAATGTGTTTTTATCCAACTTTTGTATACTTTTAATGGTCCTGGTCAAAAATGACCGGTCATAAGAAATGAATGAGGGAGACAACTATTATGTCCCTTTTCCACTAGCATGCCTCGGCCTTACTCTACTCGGCTCTACTAGATTTGCAGCGTGTTTCCACTAGCCCCGTACCTCCTAAAACAAGTTTTAGTACCTACTCCACTCTGGTTCTCAGCGAGCTGAGTCGATACTAAAAGATGACGTCACCGACTGCCGGCTACTGACTGGTCAGACAATGTCATCGTCAATGAGCCATGAGCGCGGCGACGTAGCATGCTAGCGGCAGCTACCATTAGCTTAACCTCATACGTCTTTTCTTTGCAGCTCGATTGCTCTCGTCCTCGGCTTCATTCTGTTGTATAGCTTCCAAAATTCTCCTGTGCTTCTCAAGGGGTATTTCTTCTTGCCACCTGCAGCCTTCTTCTGCTTTCCTTTTTTACTTGGTTTGTGACAAAAAGCCACAGATTGTTGTGTTACGCTCAAAATGATGTCACCGCAGTGCCGCTCAGCTGTTTACAGCGACACTGCACCCCGTTGGGGCTAATGGAAAAGCAGCACAAGGCGAGTAGAGTAGAGCCGGGTAGAGTCGGGGTAGAGTTTTACATTAATGTAAAACCTGAGCTCAGGTACATCCTTATTAGTCAGATGGACACACATGCAAGCACTCAAGCAAACATAAGTGTGCGCGCAAAAATGCACACACACACACCCTCACAAAAAATTGCAACATTGTTTTATAACACTGAGCTTTTGCAGTTAGGTATAGAGTACTTTTTGAGGCTTTACTCACTGTTTTCCTTGGCTGGCAGCACCATGGCAGGTCAATATATCTTGAGGTTCTTATTTACATACTTGATGCAAATGTCCAATAACTTTGACCCATAGTACTCTGTAATGAACAGTATACCATGTGTGATCTGATAATTTCTAATATTCAAAATAATCCAAAAATGATGTTTGAAAAAGAACAAAAAAACTTGCTTTTAAGTGTATAAGATAATGCCCATGAGGGAAATGTATAACTAATATTACAAAGAAGCTCAAAACTTGTAATATTTACTTGAACTTCTGTTATTTAAACAATCTAACTCAAAAATTTGTGATAATAGGTATGAGTAGTTTTTTCATGGTGAGTCTGAGTGGAAAAGTCATTTCTGATCGAGAACACAAAATTGTTTAAGGTGGAATTAACACAACATGAGGGCTAGAGTTATCAGGACAGACAACTCAAAATATGGATGAATACCACTTGGTCTCTAAAGAACAGAATAAAACTGATCTTCCCTGGTGTTTGTTGGCCCTCTGGCCTTTACAGTAGTAATGCTAGTTGTCCGTCAGTATCAACTAACACATTTGTCCCCTTTCATACCCGTTTACATTCAGCAGTGGGAGCAACTTGGGGTTAAGGACAAGTAGAGTAATTAAATCATTTATTTCATCACTCAAAATTATCAGCTTATTATTTTCATATTATTATCAATAAAGGAACTGGTAACACAGCTACTGATATAAACTGTAGTGATGGACTACTGCAACTCCCTACTAGCAGACCTCCTTGCATTCACATTCAAACCTCTGAGGATGACCCAGAATGCAGCAGCATGTCTGGTCTTTAACCAAAACAGCACATAACAGTTCACTGTTACTCTCTCTTCATTCGCCTTCAGTTTCTCTATCAAGAACATCTTATCCCTACCTGGAATCCCTCGCCCAGGTCTACACGCTTAAGCTCTGCCTGTGAAAAACACCTGATGCTCAAACCATCATCATTTGAGCGGGTGAGTTAATTAATGAGAAAATTAAAGCAGCAATGATTTAATTATTGCAAACTGAAGGTATTTGTGTAGATGTATGTTTGGCGACCAATCAGCCGAGTGGCTAATAATCAAGGAATAATGATTTTTGGGATGGCTGAGGAAACAGGACATCAGCATGGACAGAGCAGTGTAATGAGAAGCATCCACAAAGCTCTTGATTAAATACGAAAGGGAGAGGATTGAGGAGAAAGAAGGGAACTCTGAGAAACTATTGGTGCCAACTTTATACATCCTGATTCCTTCATTTGTTCCCTTTCCTCACATTTCAGTTTGGTTCAGTGAGGAAAGGAAAGGAGGACATAAGAGGTAAAATACCAAAGGTGCTTCTTATTGCATTACTTTGTCCATCATCGTGTTCTCTCTCCTTGGCTGACCCCAGAGCCATTCTGCCTCTGTCATGATGAAGGATCTTCCAATTCCATAAATGCAATGGTGGAGGCATGGGTGGAGGGCAGAGAAGCTTCTGGATGAGATCAGAGTGAAGATGTACCAGTGATTTCTCTGTGGAAGCCTTTATGCAATGTGATGGGTTTTGAGGTGCAGCACTGGACAAAATTCCACACTTTCACTCGAGAGGATCCTCTCAGAGTAAAAGTGTGGTGAGAGCTTAGCACGGGATATGACTCAGGCGCTGACGCCACAGGCAGAGCAGTGAGGGCCACAAGGTATTAGAGCACATAAAAAACACACAAAAAGAACAAAGGAAAAATAAAAAGTTGAGTGAGAACACAAAAAACAAGCAACACGAGCACATTTCATTAATGTTCTTGTTTTCAGTGTAGAAAATGGTATTTAAATACTAAAATCAAGTGTAGAACTTCTAGACAAAACAGAACTATCTGGTAAAGTAGTGTTGTGAAGTCCAGGGCCATAGTTATGAGTACTGTAAGTTGCTCCTGGTGACAAATGCATTCTTGAAATTATGATTTTTCTGAGAATATATCTTGTCAAGTCAGTGGATCCAAATATTATCCCTTAAAAGAGCTCCTACACAAAAAGAAAATGATGAGAGCAGTTAAGGGGACAATACAGAGACTCTGGAGTTTCTTTGCAGCGTAAATAAATGAGGGGATGTCCTCAAAATAATGAATGAACAGATGTCTCATTGAATGATCAGACCAATAAAAAATATTTTTGTATACATTTGACTCTATGTTGGACTACTATGTTCAAGGTGAGGCTACATTATGTGTGTTTTCAGATGCATATCTGGCCCAAGTTGTATCTATTAGTTAATGTTTAAAGCATTTTCGCTTGGCAATAGTAGAAATCATGTCAAGAGACAGCTGTGCAAATGAGATTGCTTTAAACATTATAAGGCTGTATTTTCAAGCAGGACTCACTCATTCAAAAATAAAGTGAACTTCAAGAATCAGTGCTCAGACATGACCTCTGACTTGGTTCTATGAATTAACCAAGTGATTTCACTGTCCTCATGCCCTTCATATATTAATAATTCTAATGATGTAGTTATTTATGTTTTATATTTCTATTTTCCTTCCATTTTGGATCAATCAATCACAACTCTTAAATGAATTTGTCAAAATTAACAACAGGGTAACCTCTCTCTCGCTCTCCATATATACAGTATATATATATATATATATATATATATATACATATATATATATATATATATATATATATATATATATATATATATATATATATATATATATATATATATATATATATATATATATATATATACAGTTGTGCCCAAAAGTTTACACCCCCAGCAGAATTTGTGATTTTTTGGCCTTTTCTCAGAAAATATGAATGGTAACACAAAAACCTTTCTGTCACTCATGGTTAGTGGTTGGGTGAAGACATTTATTGAA
Organism: Scarus forsteni; assembly: GCA_036419115.1. NCBI lineage: Eukaryota > Metazoa > Chordata > Actinopteri > Labriformes > Labridae > Scarus > Scarus forsteni. The sequence continues at coordinate 7,638,809 of JAZDUH010000471.1, forward strand.
AAAAAGATTAGTTTACTCTTTTTAAATCATAATGACAACAGAAACTTCAAAAATGACCCTGTTCAAAAGTTTACACCCCCTGGCAGTTTTGGCCTGATAACATGCACAAAATTTGACACAAATGGGTTTGAATGTCTACTAAAGGTAACCATCCTCTCTGTGATCTATTAGCTTGTAATCTGTGTGTGTGTATAAAAGCTCAGTGAGTTTCTGAGCTCCTGACAGACACGCACATCTTTCACTCAGTGCTACGTTGAAGTTTCTGGTTTCTGCGTCATGGGTAAAGCAAAAGAATTGTCAAAGGATCTGCGAGAAAAGGTATTTCAACTGTATAAAACAGGAAAAAGGATTTAAAAAGATATCTAAGGAACTGAGGATGCCACTGTTAAAACTCTAATTAAGAAGTGGAGAGAGACGGATTCTGTTGGTCACGGTTAGGTAGACCAACAAAAATTTCAGCTCCAACTGCAAGGACAATTGTTAGAGACACAAAGAAAAACCTTCAAATAACTTCAGCTGAAATACAGGACTCTCTGAAAAAAATTGGGGTGGATGTTTCAAGATCCACAATAAGGAGACACTTCAAGAAACATGGGCTGCATGGTCGGGTCGCCAGAAGAAAGACATTTCTACGCAAATGCCACAAAATATCCCGTTTACAATACACCAAACAGCACAGAGACAAGCCTCAAAACTTCTGGAACAAAGTCATTTGGAGTGATGAGACCAAAATTGAACTTTTTGGCCACAACCATAAACGTTACATTTGGAGAGGAGTCAACAAGGCCCATGATGAAAGGTACACCATTCCTACTGTGAAACACGGAGGTGGATCACTGATGTTTTGGGGATGTGTGAGCTACAAAGGCACAGGAAAATTGGTCAAAATTGATGGAAGGATGAATGCAGCATGTTATCAGAAAATACTGGAGGAAAATTTACACTCATCGGCCCAGAAGCTGCGCATGGGACGGTCTTGGACATTCCAACATGACAATGATCCAAAACACAAGGCCAAATCAACCTGCCATTGGCTACAGCAGAATAAAGTGAAGGTTTTAAAGTGGCCATCTCAGTCTCCTGACCTCAATATCATTGAGCCACTCTGGGAGATCTCAAACGTGCAGTTCATGCAAGACAGCCCAAGAATTTACTTTTTGCCAAGAGGAATGGGCAGTTTTACCATCTGAGAAAATAAAGACCCTCATCCATAACTACCACAAAAGACTTCAAGCTGTTATTGATGTTAAAGGGGGAAACACAAGGTATTAAAAACTGGGGGGTGTAAACTTTTGAACAGGGTCAATATTGAAGTTTCTGTTGTCATTATGATTTAAAAAGAGTAAACTAATCCTTTTTTCAATAAATGTCTTCACTCAACCACTAACCATGAGTGACAGAAAGGTTTTTGTGTTACCATTCATATTTTCTGAGAAAAGGCCAAAAAATCAGAAATTCTGCTGGGGGGTGTAAACTTTTGGGCACAACTGTATATAGCATCATGGTTCTGGCACAAAGGGTTCTGCACTGGTATAAGGACAATAGGTAACGCTTCCTTTTACGGTACTAAAATTACCATGTATTTACATGATAATTACTAGGTAAGTACCATGTAATAAGGGGTAGTTACTGTAAAATTACCATGTAATTACAGGGTAACTATATAGGTAATTACCTTGTACTTTTAAAGTAATTACCTAGTCAATTCCAGGCAAATACCAAGTACCTACCTGGTAATAAGTATTAATTACTGGGTAATTATAATGTCATTATATACTAACTATTTTGTTAATTGCCAAGTACTTACTAGGTAATTGCCATGACATTTCTTGAGAAGTACCTGGTAACAGCCAGGTAATCAGAAGTAATTACTCAGTAATTATTAAGTATTTATATGGTAACTATGTGATTAATTATTAGGTACTCACTAAGTAATTATATTATTTCCTAACAACCACATATAATAATTCGTAATTACTGGGTGTTCCTTAAAGTAATTACAAGGTAATTGCATAGTAATTAATAATGTACTTATGTCATGAGTACCAAGTAATTTTCTGACAACTACCAAGTAACTACAAGGTCAATAATAGCAATTACTGAGTAGTTACTAAGTAACACATGCTAAAAACCTTATTATTTACGCTGTAAATACTTAGTAAATATATTATTGATTATATTTATTAAACAAACATTATTGATTGTATTTATTTTGTAACTACACAGCAACTACCCTTTAATTGTACATGAACTACAGAGGAAGGCTATGTATTGTATTGGTAAATACACAGTAAGTACTACAAAATTTAGAAAGAAATTATGACACTACCAGTTACTTTCCTATTGGCTATCAGGTGTAATTACCAAGAAATTATAAGTTTCTACTAGATATTTACCATGTAATTACTAGGACATGAAGAGTATTTACTACGTATTACTAGGTACTATTAGGTATTAACGCCATGTATTTCCATAGCAGTCAATAGGTTTTTATTACTTACCTGGTAACTTCTTTGTATTTACCCAGTAACTACAACATTTACCTGGTAATTACAGTTGAACTGTACTGTAAAAGGAAGTGAGGTCTGTTTCCATGTTATTACCTGGTAATTACTGATTTGTTACCCAGGAACTACAAAAATACCTACATGGAAATTACATAGTTATTAAAGTGTGACTGTACTGTAAAAGGAAGTGAGGTCTGTTTCCATGTTATTACCTGGTAATTACTTATTTGTTACTCAGGAACTACAAAAATACCAACATGGAAATTACATAGTTATTAAAGTGAGACTGTACTGTAAAAGGAAGTGAGGTCTGTTTCCATGTTATTACCTGGTAATTACTTATTTGTTACCCAGGAACTACAAAAATACATACATGGAAATTACATAGTTATTAAAGTGTGATTGTACTGTAAAAGGAAGTGAGGTCTGTTTCCATGCTATTACCTGGTAATTACTTATTTGTTACCAAGGAACTACAAAAATACATACATGGAAATTACATAGTTATTAAAGTGTGATTGTACTGTAAAAGGAAGTGAGGTCTGTTTCCATGTTATTACCTGGTAATTAGTCAGTATTTTGCCCTAAACTAGGAAACTATCACATCACGCAAGACACTTGGACCGAACAAACCAACCAGTGACAATGATACAGTGTCAGAGTACACTGATACAGATACAGAGTCTAAGTCTCCCCCCTGAACAGCACACTGTATATGTCAGGAGATAAGAGTTCCCATCAAAAACCACCATTACCAACCATCAAATTACATGAAGATGAATGCATGATTTTTACACTTCCTCACTCAAAACACCTCGCTGTGACACATATACAAAAACAAGTGAGCTGCCAAAGATAAACGTTTTAATCCAATGGATTTCAAATTCTCATTAAAAAAACAATTTCAAAAACAGTGCACATTTTGGTAACACTTTGTAAGTACACACTATTAAGCATTAATAAATATTCAATTCATCATTTATAAAGCATTTTTCTGACATGAATAATTAGTAATAACACATTTATACATGCAATTATAAATATTTTACTCATCATAAATAAGCATATCAGTAAAGGATTTTACTGAATTCATCATTTACAAAGCATTTTCTTGACATGATTATTTAGTAATAATTCACTTATACACACAATTACAAATGCTTTAACCATCATTAATAAGCTTTAGAAAAACAATAATAATAATTGCAGCTTATCAGCATATTGTGACTGTGTAACATGAACAAGGATAAAAGGTGGCCAAATCAAAACTTGCCAACACCAACTGCCAACAACAGAAAATTACAGTACGCAAAATAAATTCAAGTTAACAATTTTGTATCCAAGTACACAAAATAAATCTTTTAGTTATATATATATATATATATATATATATATAGGGAGAGAGAGAGAGAGAGAGAGATAGATAGATAGATAGATAGATAGATAGATAGATAGATAGATAGATAGATATAAAAGATGTTCTACTAGTATCAAAAAAAGTTCAGAAATATTTTGCTGTTATTTGGTGTTATTCTTAACCCTTTCACTGAGTAAAAATTCAAAAATGATAATTTAACCCCTAAGATAAATACACTTAATACCCCATAATATTATTATACAAATAAAAAATGTTGTGAAAATCAAAAGACAATCTTCAAGAGTGTCCAACTTCAACAATGAACTTTGATTCAACATTCAGCACTGTAGCCTACTTTTTTTTTTAGGGGAAGGAGTTCCGGGAACCTTGAAGGCTTTAACATTTTCAGCTCTGTCTGTGTCCTCCTGAATTGAAGTGGCACACTGTGTGGCGAACACACTGAGTTTCACCTGACTGTTATAGTTTTCAAGGAGTTCCTTGTATTTACTGGGAGCAGCAATGAACAGCTCTGTGATTGGAGCGCTGACAACAACAGTGTTCTGGTTCACACCAACACTCTTGAAAGCAGCAAACATGGTCCTTCCTTGAATGAACAGCCGTAGAACTTCTTTGTGACGGGCCACCACCTGAGCAGGATTTTTGGCTGCAATTCAGAGGACAAAGAATTAGGGTTATCCAAAGTAAAAAAAAAAAAATGGTGGCACTTATACAAATTTCTTGTCACTTTCAATAAAGAGGCAGTACTTTCAAGAAAATAGAGCCCCGAGACCCTTTTCAGCATTGTGATTAAACCCAGGTATTGGCCTTGCCAACAGAACACAGAAGGCATCCAGGATAGAACTGTGTTCTATCAGAACTCTCAAATATTCAGAGCAAGAAACCTAAAAACAAGTTGAATGGGGTAATTGTTTCCTAAATAACTGCTTTATTTTCTGCGACAATCGAGATTTTTTGTGAAGCATTATACGGTAATTTGAGTTACTATAGCATTTTCTACAGGTAGGGCTACTATGATTCATTGATCCTGAAAACCTACACCTTGCATTTGGAATCATACTGATATCATTGTTAGTTTGGCAGTTATTGAACAAAAACAGTCATTTGCTAATGGTAGTTATCTGGATCACCGCCAAATTATAACAACCTCCTTAGTGAAGGGAAACAATTTAGCTTCTTGGACAGCTCTGTTGCCATTTGGGCATATGAAATGCCAGTTCTTAGATTCATGCAATGCTATGATCTTAAACTATCCACAAAAGGTCTAAAGACAGTAACATCAGCACTTGTAGCTCAAGGAATAAGTTGACAAAACTACAGAAATATTGGAAAACCAACATGTTTTGACAATTGCTGAGTAACATACAGAACAAGCACTTTCAGACACAGCATTAATAAAATAAGGTGATCGTAGTTTGGGGAAAGATAAGTATGCTTAATGTGGCAGGGTTGCTTTTCATATTCAGGATTATTTCCTGGTAAAAATCATGCATGATCTCATGCTATATGAGATCAGTACTGTGGCTGCAGTTAAATTTACCTTGGATCAGGTCTGTTGCTGTATTGCTGTAACAGACTGCTTGGTGTTTATCTTGACAAAATACTTATAATATTAGAGCGAGAATGTGAATTAAACAAAGTTATTTTTTGGTGACCTGAATATAGACTGGGGCTCAGCAGACTGCTCTGTAAAACTCAAACTCAGACCTGCAGATGCATGTGGGTTATCCCAGATTATTAACTAGATTAAGGTTAACAGCATGTGGCACTGTGAGTTCTACAAGAGTCCTACATTAGTTCTACATACATGCATCAGATTTTTATTAATGTAGCTGAATTATTCTCCAAAACGGTATCTATAACTGTAGGTTGTAATGATCCAATTTTGGTTGCTGCTAAATCAAATAAGAAGAAAAAACTATTTTGATATGTATTTAGTGAGCAAAGTAATGGAGTGGTTAAAAAAACCTCTTTACCTCTCTTAGGTGTCTTTGTTTCCATTTCTTTGACTTCTTGGCCTTTCTCTCTCTCCCCTTCTTCTTTTTCTTCTTCTTCTTGTCTTCTTCTGATGAGGATGTATCAAAGGAGGAGTCAGATGAAGCATCAGAGGAATATTCACTTGAGCTATCACAAGGGGAAGATGAAGGCAAGTTGACTGCCTGGGTGGAACTGCTGCCCCCTTTTTAAGAGCTGTTAAAATAAATACAAACATCAGTCTAATGTGGCACAAAGAGGCATAAATATATATGTATATAAAGATAGATATATTGATATATAGATACTCAAGTGTCCAGAGATAAACTAACAAAGTAAGACCAAGGTGTACTTAAATGTGTGTTTATACTGTGTGTAGTAAATCTTACCTGCTGCCAACTGTTCTTTTAGATAGTCTCTTTCCTTGGTAAGCTCTTCAGCCTTCTGCTTTAGGACTTCTACCCTCAGCTAACACATCTCCAAATCCTGTGGTTGGGGCACAGGGGCAATGGAAACACCTTTAAAAACAAACAAAAAAACAAAAAAAACATTTTAAAATGTATTCAAAACATTCAGTACCAACAAAGGTTTTCATTCATCTCTATCTCAGCTAGTCTGTTTTATCTGTAACTGATCCAGTGGATCTCCTGTATTTTGTTAGATCATAATTTGAACATACACAACTTCTTTTTTCCCTTTGTCTAATACTCTTAGACTAAGGGATTTCGCCATATTTACAGATCAACACTTTAATTGTGAAAATAAATCTGGAAATCTCTGTGATAAATTAAAAAGCTTTACTATGCAGCAAATTTGTGAACATAGCAGCTTTTTGCATCATTTGGGAAGTAAATAACAGAGACACTGGTTTATAATAACATCTAAGGTGTTGATTCAGCAGTTAAAACTGAGATTTAATGTCTGCAGAGAAACCCTTTCACCACTGTGTTTGTACCAGCCATTCAGTGCAGGTGGAGATAAAACTGTTCTGGTATGATGCAGTCAACACACTATCAGGCCTACCTGTATGACTATTTTAGCCCAATTTGATGGCATTAATTAAAGAAAAAATAATACAATAATATTTCAGAACTTAATGGCATGTATCTATTTTTGATCACCATACATACATGTAAATACTTATATAGGAATGCCTGAAGCACTCAGAGCATGTGGTTTATTTTATGTAAAGCCCTTGTACATTTATATTGCTGTAATTATCATAAAAGTAATTCATAAATATAGATACATATTTTTGTAATATTTCCTAAAAAAGACTGTTTTTATTGAACAAACTGAACCAGAGTATAGTGAGGTGATGCTCTATGGTCTAACACCAGTCAGCATGATTAATGTATGTCAGTTTAAAAAAAAAAAAAACGTAGGTACTTACCACTGGTGCCATCGACGGCCACAGACCCTCTTATATCCACACCAACAATCTTTTTAGCCCGCGTTCGCACAAATCTTCGTGTTTTGCCAGAGTTCGGCATGATATTGGCGACATTCAAGTTTCTTCCAGGGAAATGTGTGTGCTCCCGCCTGCGTTTACCTGCGACGACACGCTGATGACGCAGCAGAAGCATCCTGCCCCACGCTGATGACGTATTCAGAGCGGGATTGTAGTCCTTCAGTGAATCAGAGCGGTTCAGTCAAAATGAGCGGATTCACCCGATTAAAACAACTGATTAAGAAAGAAATATCAAAAAGAAATGCCCTGAAGCTAATAAAGTGGCTACAGAGGAGGAGACTGCTTCAAAGAAGAGTTAAATGCAGAATTTGCCATACGGACATGAAACTGACGACCAGTACGGACAGTGGAGACAGATATGCAGGTAAGACACAATGATAGATATAGGAAAATTGAACAAATGTGCAGTTATTTGTTGATTTATGTGCATGTTTGGGTCGGATTAATATGAGATGTAATGTTGCAGGATTAAATAATTACATGAAATTTGTTTAATGAGCAATTTAGCAATTGTATCAATGGAGATAAACAGTAATACATATATATATATATATATATATATATATATATATATATATATATATGTATGTATATGTATATGTATAGATAGATAGATAGATAGATAGATATAGATATATATATAGCCCTACATATATAGTTATATATAGGCTATATATATATATATGTATACATACAGTATATGAAATTAGAATATTGCATAATTGTAATTAATCCTTAACTTCCTAATGTGAACAAACAGGTAGAAGACCAAAAACTGTATCTTTAATTCATTAAACAAACGACCATATCAATGAATAGCCATTTCAAAAAGTAGCAACCTGAGAGGAGTAAATTACTTATTACCAAACATTTAGAACAGGTCACATCAATTACCCCCTACAAAAAGCAAAGTGTTCATGAAGGTCTACAGCTTTACTGTGTAATTTTATAATGATGAAATTGACACATTTAAATAAAAAGTCTAAGCAAATAATCCTTGTGACAAACTACAATCTAATTACACATTTTTTGTGTTGTGCTGATTATATTATCATTTTATGGTAACCTGATAATGCCATCTTGGTTATATTTATTGTTTATTATTGCTACCTAAACCTGTGTGCCAGTGTGTGTCCTACTTACAGTCTGTTCCTATTCTTTTTAAAAGGACTGGTCGCCAAATACCACATAAAGGACAGGAAAAACAAATTTCAGTGAGGCACATGTCCATCTTCAGTCACTCAAACGTCTCTCTCAGTAACGATGCAGTTCATGTACAGGTGGGTAATAATAATAATAATAATAATAATAACAATAATAATAGTGTAAACATTAAAGCCATTTTCATTTTCAGCACAAAAGAAAAGTTTGTTAATTCAATTTTGAATTTAAATACGTTTCAAGGAGAGTTGAGAAAGTTGTTGTACATAGAATGTGTAAATTTAGGTCTTTTATGTTTGTTTGTTTATGCCTCAGTCTGGGAGAGGAAGAATGACCGGTGGGTGGAAAAGAAAGAAGTGGGTCTCTGGGATGTTGGGTGTGAGGCATCATCAAGGACGAAGAAAACCCATCCTGCGCCTTGTGAAGAGACGATCTGGAAGACATCTGATGCCTTTAATTGTTCATCATGTGAGGCCTAGATCTTCAGTTATCAGTGACAAGTGGCATGCTTATCTGATGCTCTCTGGACTAGGATACAACCATCACACTGTTAACCACAGGAGGTGGTATGTAGATCCCCAAGCTGGTGCCCACACAAAGCATCTTAAGAGGGCCTGGATATCCTACAAAGAGCAGATCTGGAGGGGAAACCGCACTGACAGTTTGCTCTCTGACCACCTTCACTGATTGAATGGAATGAGTGGCTCGCAAAGAATCACCCTGATGGTGCTTTTGACAGACTAATTTATAACATTTCCAAAAAGTACATGTAATTTGCAGTCACTGTTACCAATGCAGGAATCTTCTTTTGGAGGTGGTAGTGAGGTAATCACTGCAGTTTGTTTTTGTAGTGTCTTTAAAATTACATTGCCAGGATTATTTCTCTGCTGTTGATTGTTTTGTCTGGCTGAATAATTTTGTCAGAGAAAGGGTTTAGAAAAACAGTAAGTGACAGTGAAATATCTTTGAACTTTTATATTTGATACTAGAAGAACAAATATAAATATTTGTGTGTGTGTGTGTCTGTATATATGTATAAACACACACACATCATATATATATATAAATATATATAAATGAATATATATATGTGTGTATATATGTATATATATATATATATATATATATGTATATATGTATATGTATATATATATATATATATGTATATATATATATATATATATATATGTATATATGTATATGTATATATATATATATATATATAAAACTTAAAGATTTATTTTGTGTACTTAAATACAAAATTGTTTACTTGAATTTATTTTGCGTACTGTAATTTTCTGTGATGCGCAGTTGGTGTTGGCAAGTTTTGATTTGGCCACCTTTTACCCTTGTTCATGTTTTACAGTCACAATATGCTGATAAGCTGCAATTATTATTTTTTTCCAAAGCTTATTATTGATGGGTAAAGTATTTGTAATTGTGTGTACAAATGAATTATTACTAAACAATCATGTCAGAAAAATTTAGATTAGATTAGATTAGATTCAACTTTATTGTCATTGCACATGTCACAAGTGCAGGCAACGAAATGCAGATAGCATCTAACCAAGAAATGCAATAGCAGTATGTTATAAATATAGTATAAAAAGTGCAAAGATGAAATTATGTGTTAAATACTATAGATACAGGTATATACAGGTTGTTTCTAGGCTATGACTATGGTACAAGACATTGACTATCATACAGGCTATGATAATATAATTATGAACAGTAATGCTTTATAAATGATGAATTCAGTAAAATCCTTTACTGATATGCTTATTTATGATGAGTAAAATATTTATAATTGCATGTATAAATGTGTTATTACTAATTATTCATGTCAGAAAAATGCTTTATAAATGATGAATTGAATATTTATTAATGCTTAATAGTGTGTACTTACAAAGTGTTACCAAAATGTGCACTGTTTTTGAAATTGTTTTTTTAATGAGAATTTGAAATCCATTGGATTAAAACGTTTATCTTTGGCAGCTCACTTGTTTTTGTATATGTGTCACAGCGAGGTGTTTTGAGTGAGGAAGTGTAAAAATCATGCATTCATCTTCATGTAATTTGATGGTTGGTAATGGTGGTTTTTGATGGGAACTCTTATCTCCTGACATATACAGTGTGCTGTTCAGGGGGGAGACTTAGACTCTGTATCTGTATCAGTGTACTCTGACACTGTATCATTGTCACTGGTTGGTTTTTGCGGCATGTTCGGTCCAAGTGACTTGCGTGATGTGATAGTTTCCTAGTTTAGGGCAAAATACTGACTAATTACCAGGTAATAGCATGGAAACAGACCTTACTTCCTTTTACAGTACAATCACACTTTAATAACTATGTAATTTCCATGTATGTATTTTTGTAGTTCCTTGGTAACAAATAAGTAATTACCAGGTAATAACATGGAAACAGACCTCACTTCCTTTTACAGTACAATCACACTTTAATAACTATGTAATTTCCATGTATGTATTTTTGTAGTTCCTTGGTAACAAATAAGTAATTACCAGGTAATAACATGGAAACAGACCTCACTTCCTTTTACAGTACAGTCACACTTTAATAACTATGTAATTTCCATGTAGGTATTTTTGTAGTTCCTGGGTAACAAATAAGTAATTACCAGGTAATAACATGGAAACAGACCTCACTTCCTTTTACAGTACAGTTCAACTGTAATTACCAGGTAAATGTTGTAGTTACTGGGTAAATACAAAGAAGTTACCAGGTAAGTAATAAGAACCTATTGACTGCTATGGAAATACATGGCGTTAATACCTAATAGTACCTAGTAATACGTAGTAAATACTCTTCATGTCCTAGTAATTACATGGTAAATATCTAGTAGAAACTTATAATTTCTTGGTAATTATACCTGGTAGCCAATAGGAAAGTAACTGGTAGTGTCATAATTTCTTTTTAAATTTTACAGTACTTACTGTGTATTTACCAATACAATACATAGCCTTCCTCTGTAGTTCATGTACAATTAAAGGGTAGTTGCTGTGTAGTTACAAAATAAATACAATCAATAATGTTTGTTTAATAAATATAATCAATAATATATTTACTAAGTATTTACAGCGTAAATAATAAGGTTTTTAGCATGTGTTACTTAGTAACTACTCAGTAATTGCTATTATTGACCTTGTAGTTACTTGGTAGTTGTCAGAAAATTACTTGGTACTCATGACATAAGTACATTATTAATTACTATGCAATTACCTTGTAATTACTTTAAGGAACACCCAGTAATTACGAATTATTATATGTGGTTGTTAGGAAATAATATAATTACTTAGTGAGTACCTAATAATTAATCACATAGTTACCATATAAATACTTAATAATTACTGAGTAATTACTTCTGATTACCTGGCTGTTACCAGGTACTTCTCAAGAAATGTCATGGCAATTACCTAGTAAGTACTTGGCAATTAACAAAATAGTTAGTATATAATGACATTATAATTACCCAGTAATTAATACTTACTACCAGGTAGGTACTTGGTATTTGCCTGGAATTGACTAGGTAATTACTTTAAAAGTACAAGGTAATTACCTATATAGTTACCCTGTAATTACATGGTAATTTTACAGTAACTACCCCTTATTACATGGTACTTACCTAGTAATTATCATGTAAATACATGGTAATTTTAGTACCGTAAAAGGAAGCGTTACCGGACAATATTTAATGAATTGTTTAATATGTCGTTGCTTTAGCTGGTATGTATACAATAGCAACACTGAGGTATTCCCATTGATGCAAAAGCACACTGCACTATGTAGACAATTGATGAAAATATATGAAATGTCTACTGTGTAATAAATACCCATGTTGTATGTGTGGTGAGACTGAACTGTAATAAACAAGCAGCAACTAGGAGGGTATTTAAAATAAAACTGTAGGGGATGCACATGAAGCTAAAGTCAATGTGAGTAAGTGGAATGCCAGCCACTGATGTCATATTGCTAGTTTTTGTAATTATGAATTGGGTGGCATGTCTTCCACCGACCTCCCAGAAGGGTTTTGGGCAGACAAAGCCTTGTTTTACAGCAGGTGATATAATAATGCTGAGCAAATTACATATTTAGATAAGGATGAATAAGAAATCTAACTTATTTGGTGTTCTATAAATTTTTGGAGGTCTGTTTGCATTACCGTATACAGTATTCTGGTACGGCGAGCTTGGACCTCCCAGACCAGCACATCAGCTTCTTCCTTGAAGAATTTTGGTCGCCTGGAACTGCTGCTACTTCCATGATGAGGTGAAATTGGCACTGCACCTTGCCCACACCGCATTTAAAGGCAAGAAGAGGCATTCATTAGATTGGTGAAGATTACACTCGGCTGTGTTAAACCCACTCACGCCTTCTCTCCTCCCTCTAAATTATCAAGGCATGTGACAGCTGACTTTTTAGGTAACAGTGCTATGATGGAGGACTTAGGGTAGACGAGAACCGAGGCCAACTGCCAGTTGGTCAGCACATAGTTTCAGGGTGCAACCTGCAACTTTGGCCAGGTTCTGCAGCTTTGTTGATGTTAGTTTCCAAGTGGGAAACAAAAACATAATTGGACATTTTATTATTATTACTATTATTTTTTATTGTTCTATGTTTTTCCTTGGATGTCTGTTTCACAGTCATGAGTTTTGTTCATGGACAACAGTACATTATTGCTCACAATTCCCTGGTCCGAGCAACGGTCTGCTGTGACTTCTAAAGCCTTGATTACAGTAACACTGCAGTCTGAAAGTTTTCACATTACCAGTAAGTAAGCAGCAGTCTCTATTTCCTTTGTGGAAGCTTTCCACATTTTGCAGAGTCACAGTCAAATACATTACAGAAGATGAGAGGGAGCACAAAAATAAAATGATGAGAAAACCTGGAGTGTTTTTTGTAGAGATATAAAGCAGTCTGTGGTTGAAAGCCAGTAATTTTGCTCTGTGTTTACATTCCTGTTGGTTGAGTTACAGCTCTGAATCTCTGCCAAGCTCATAAAAGAAAGATATTGATGTCTACAAGTATTTCACAGCAGAGGCGATAGATAGATAAGTTGTGTAAAGCTAATGGCTATCTGCTTATGCATGCCACAATAAATGTGAGTGAATATTTCTTTAAAATACGTTTTTTTCACAATGTAGACTGATATATTCAGAATGCAGGGTTTTTCTTCCAACTGCCACCTGTGCACAGCATTCAGTTACTTGATCATTATCTGGTAAACATCATTTCTCACATATGGATGTGAAGTAGATGTTGCAATAACAGAAAAATAAGATGGACTGGAGGAAATGTTGACTGCAGTTTTTATAGAGAGGAAAGCAATTTCCTTAGACCATTAATGATGTATTTTATGACAGAAAAGATCAGTAATACATTCACCGGTTGTCATACATCTATGTCTGAAATTTATTCAACCATTTCAGTATGATTTAAAAGACTTTCCTGTTTGATGATCTCAAATGTAAGTCAACATTTCTGTGTAACACCACTTCACTCAAAGCGTCTGGGTAATGCATATTTGCATTTTGTAAATTTTGAGTTATTTAAAGAGATCTTTCAAGGGATGTCATTTGGAAACAACATTGACCTACAGATAAAAATCAGTCTAACATAACCAAATCAGTTTCTCTGTTCCTCGTCCTTCAGCTGATTAAATATAATGATGATGTGTTAACCCTTTTATTCTCTTTTGCTATTCACCATTTGGTCATTCCTCGATTTTTCTGCATCCATTTAAATGTGATATTTTGTCGTAGAGGACATTTTTCAATAAAATTTTTATTTCTGACAAAGAGACCCATGTATAAAGCTGAGCATACACTGTGTTTCTTTGATAACATATCAGTCATGATGGAATGTAAAATCACAATGTGTAGCTAAATCATTTACAATTCACAACCAGAAGGAAATGGCAGGTCTGTGTTGATAAGTTTAAACAAAGTCTCAAAGCCTTCTCCCTCTGTATGATGTTAAGCTCAATACTTAGTAACATACAGTATGTGAGACAACATTTTTTACCCTTTATCTTGATTTTGAAGAGCATGCAAAAAAATGTTCTTTGAGAAGTACATTTTCAGTACTAGGTTGGAAAAATAAATCAACATTCTGAAGCCAAATGGGCCCATTTTGACAGCATGAAGGTGTCTAAAGCATGCGGCGCAGGGCATGTTGGTCTACGTTTTGCTATTTTTAGGACACATGCAAAGCCAGTGACAGGGCAGGAAAGGGATGGCATTTTGCTTTTACAATCGCACATTTTAAATCATGTTATTTGTGTGTATGTGTGTGTGTGTATGTGTGTGCTGGGTGGAGTTTGAATGGGGGGTGGGGACTGTTTTTAGCATGTATAGCACTTTGTGCTGCATTTTTAATGTATGAAAAGTGCTTATAAATAAAGTTTGATTTGATTTGATTTACACAGTGTGTTAAGTTGTTTGATCTGAAATGATCTGATGGACTATTCAATGCTCAGAAGTGTTTTCATTTAAGTATCCAGAGCAAAAGAAATCAATGTAAACCATGAGTGAGATAGTTTGGCATAACAGAGGAGTGACACCTCATTACTTATTTAAATCTCTTCTTAAAATTGACAGGATCATGCAGGTTTATGTTTAAATGAAATCTGTTCACTGTACATCACAAAAACCTTGGGCTTTTAGCATATATTTTCTCATTGTCCCACTACTACAGGAATTCTTGGCTCTGTTCTCTGCTGCTTGTAGAAAAAGCACTGCACAGCCTGTTTTATTACCTGTGAGCAAAATTCTCATTGAGATTCATTTGTATGTACCCAAATGTTAGAAACATCCTGTGCTTTGATATAATTTTTTACTCTTTTCCTTCTTGTTTATTGAGCTTAACACATGCAGTTACATAGCCTGAGGAGCATGGTCTTTTAGACTAAAAAATAATTAAAGAAAAAAAAAACATGTTGTGTCTCACCTCTACATCCCATTATGAACTTAAAAATAACATTTTCCACAAATTGTCTGACATTTAAGGGTAGATTTGTTCTGCTATGCATCCAGACCCTAAACTTTAGACCAGGCAGAGGGAAGCCCATTACACCAACAGTTCATGGCAAAGTACAGACACAGCATAAGATAGGGCCTATATCTCATTCACAAGGGGCTACAAAATGTTTCATGTAAATTCTACATTTAAAATAACCAATGTAAAGTATTCCATTTGTTTCTTTACTCAAATTAATTATCAAAGCTGCATAAGTAAATGAGATGGTGTTATTTAGCTTAAAGTTGTGGCACAAGACAGACACAATAGAAAATCTCAGTCTGTATGATATCATCCTGAGCATGCCTTGTAAGTTTAATAAGTCACACAATGTCATTTTTTAAAAGATTTAAACAGCAGTCAAATTGTTTCTTTTTCAACAACATTTTAAACTGTTTAGGGTACCAGAGTATGTTTGCTTGTTTAGAACAATCTGAACTGTGGTGATCAAAATCAAAGCTATGTTATGTGGGTGAAATATATACATATGTATACATATATATATATATCTTTGTGCTGTGTATCAAAATCAAAGGGCCATAAGACTGAATAAGAAAAAAATTTCAACATATCACAGTTTTCCTGAAGATTACATTTTTATGAGGACTGTTTTGGACAAATAGTGTAGGACCATGCCAGACAGTTATTACTAAAGACCAAACAAAAGAAAGAAAAAAAAAAAGCACAGATCTTTGGGATGGTGGTGGTGGCTGGGAGGGTGTGTTTCCTTTTCCATTTACCATCAGATTCAGAATGTCCTGGCAGAGACTCTGATTCTGTTATCCAACAAGATCAGGTCTCCAATGTTGATGTCAAAGTTGGGTATCACAAATAACAGTCGGCAGCTGAAGGAAGCTGTTACAAACAGAAGTTTTGTTCCTCTTCCCTCAAACTTTCTTCACTTCCTTTCTTCTCCCCTTTCCTTACACTCAATCTTTGTCTCGCAGTAAGGGGTGTATTGTAAAATATTGATTGCCGAAGAGATTGGGGGGCTTAGAGAGACGAAGACAAAAGATTCTAGGGACAGCTAGCCTGCAGCTAACATAGCAAGGAGCAGCCTTCTGTCTGGTCCAGCCACAGATGTTTGCAACAGAGCTCCACTGCAAATAGAGAAAGCTCTCAACAAGTTACACACAGACACACACCAACACACACGTACACACATGGCTGCACCCTCCAAACAGTGTGAGAGCGATAGTGAATCAGTCTCTTTCACATTAAGCTATAATTGGCAGGAGGCTGGACGAGGCTATCACTTATCTTGTCACTGAGCAATTGTTATGGGTAATGGAAACCCTGTGTGTGTGTGTGTGTATGTGTGTGCGTGTGTGTGTGTGTGTAGGTACGCCTGTATTTGTGTATGTGAGAAATGATTGGTGTTGTGTTGAAGTTTACTTCAGTTTGTGTGTGTGTGTATGTGTGTGTGTGAGTGAGTGCATGTGTGTATAATTTTTGTGTGTCACTCCAGGCACCAGATGGAACTTCATGCTAATTGGGTGGAGATCAGTGGGGGAGTTTGGAGCAGAATGACCCAGGGCTGGGATGCAGCTCCTGGGCTTGGCTCGCTCCTGCCCCTGGCTCTGTGGCTGTTTCTCTGGCTCCTAGTACCAGGCTGCTTTCCATCACTTCATCTGCCCATCCATCCGTAAATAACCCCTTCTGACCAATAACCCAGACGACCAGCATGTTTGCTCATTTGTAATTTCCCTTCCTCTTCTTGTTCTTTTGTTTGTTTCATCATTCACTCCCCTCTGTACAGCACTTTACACACCTCCTCTTTAACAGCCTTAGTGAAGAGGAAACATAGTTTTAAAAAGGCTTTTGAGGTTTTCAATATTATATTTACATGGTGAACCTCATATTGTAGCCAGAGGTGGGCAAGCTACCATTAAAAATAGACAGATTTGGGTGTATTGAGACAGTTTGCCTGTGTGAATTTTAAGAAATTTCCATATATGATACATTTCTGAATTCCTCAAGGTACCAAAGCATCAAAACTGATGGTAAGCACTAGGGGTGTAACGAAATGGTCAACTCACGGAACGATACGAAATACAAAACAGGGCTCACGATACAAAATAAAGATTAAGGAAAATCCCCAACAGTAGAAAGTTGTGTAAAAATCTTGTTTTCTTTATTTTCTTCCTATTGCAAAATAATAATAATAATACAATACAAAAATATTGCTGCATCAGTACAAAATAAATGCTCTTTAAAAAAAAGAAAATTGTAGTTTTTTCCCCTTATTTAGACTACAGTGCAAATACAAACATAAAATCTCAATAAAAAGTGCTTTGTTGATGTAACAATCAGGATAAGTACATTCTTGAATGAATAGGAAAACAAATAGCAGTTCTCATGCAGTTTAGACCTATAAATGTCTGAACTGTGAACTATAATATTTAGCCTATAACAGTGCATATACTTCTGATCTTCAAGTATGATCAAATTCTGTCAACTCAACAGTAGATGCAAAAATCAAATAATGTTTTTATGCAGACTTACACAAACATAGTGGAGCAGTTCTTCGGTTTGTTATGTGTTCAATGTGGATTTTCATGTTTCCTATAAATTGACGGTCAGTGAAGGGACCAGGAAGGCGGGGCGAGCAGGTCCGAGTTCAGAAGGGGAAAGTTAGTATGTGTGTGTTAGGGGTGGGCGATACTTGGAATTTTGTTATCGATCCGATACCATGTAAATACAGGGCTAGTATTGCCAATACCGACACCGATACTTTTTACATGAAATGTAATGATCACTGAATAATTTTGTAATTTTGCCTGGAGTTGGTTGATTGTGATTATGGTAGAACACAGCACAAAGATTTTAGGCAGTAAAATGTGTCTTATTAATGAACCACAACAATAGAACAAAATTTTAATTGTATAAAAGTAATAAATTATTCCACGTTTAAGAAAAAAAATCACAAGTGCAAAATAACAAAAAAAGCAGCAATGTAAAAAAATATATAAATATAACAATGTCAACATCACAACAAAAAATACCTTCCATTGCACAAATAAAGTGTAAACTACAGTTAACCTTAACCTTTGGCTTTCTGCTCACAAAGCCCTCTCTTGGGTTGCCCTTTTGGCTCTGTTTCCATATTGACAACAGATTTATAGGTTTTTGTTCAGGAACAGTAACATGTTGACATAGAGGGAGAGAGGTGCACCGTTTAGAAGCGGCGGTCGGAGCGGAGGAAAGTAAAGTAAAGACGACATAAGAGAAACTGCAGTATCGATCTCATCACGCTAGTATCGATCCAATACCAATACTCAGCTTGGTATCGATACTATCGATATTAAGATCGATACGCCCACCCCTAGTGTGTGTTAGCAAGGAGGGAGAGAGCCGTTAGCAGGAGGACAATAGATTACTACTCACTGTTTTGTTCGTAAATTAAAATTGTAGTCGGCTTGGTCACAGCCCACAGTGACTGTTAAATAAAAGCAGGTATTCCGGGTTGGAGTCACCTTTATTTTTACGTCCGACGGACGTCACAATACAGCCGCTGCCTGTCTTCAGTTCAAAGTTGGTAGTTTAGCAGTATACGGCGAACTGTGGCGGCATATTTTACACACGGTTGGTGTTTTGTCCGCAATCTTCTCACCGTTCTCTCATCTTTTACATGAGAAGCCAAAATAGGTCCACGCAACCGATTCATTTGACGAAGGAGCATCCGCTAATTCCTCTACTTCGTCCTCCCCCATATTGCAGCGAGTGTTTTGCTACGGGAGGCGAGAAGGTTTATTTTGTCCTTTTATTTCGAGCGTCTTTGAATTTTATTTCGTCATTTTTTATTTCGCGAAATTTTGTGGCACGAAATTTCGTGGCACGAAATTTCGTTTCACCCCTAGTAAGCACGTACTTCACCTTTTGCTCGATGTCAGCTGGGATTGTCTTCAGCACCTGTTACCCTGAAGGGATGACAGTATAGATGATGGATGTTTCTTAGTTTGGGACGCAGTTCTACTAGTATATTACACATATGTTTTCCAGTAGCTTTGTGACAGCATCATTGTTTTCTGTTTTTTTAGGGATGATTAAAAGACACATTCAGATGACTAGGCCTATATTAGGAATAGACAGTGCATTTCCTTACAATGATAGCACCTCTGTCTAAACTGTGATACCATTGGTGTCCATGTTGAAGCCAAGCAAAAACCTCCAGGGCTGATGTTAAAAGAACGCAGCCTCCTCAGGAAATACAGCTTGCTCTGTATAGATGGTCGCTGTGGATCCTCCAATCGAGTTTGCTGTCCAGCCACAGGCCGAGGTACTTATAGGTGTCCACAGCCTCCACTTCAGCTCCCCCAATCAAAACTGAATGTGGTCTTGGTCTGGACTTCTCAAAGTCAATGACCAGCTTTTTTGTCTTAGAAAAATCTTGTGACATTGAAGAAACTTGTAAAAACAATGCCACAGGGAATGCCTGCTGTAATTAAAGCTTAAGGCGGTCCAACAGAATTTGGGTGTGTGACCTTTTTTAAGGTGGCAATGTTTTTTGGCCAGGCAGTGTATGCATTTACATACAATATATAAAATACACATTTAAACATATATACATATAGATGCATCCAAACACAACATGAATGCACCATGAGTCTTACTGTAACAGTGACGATAAAAATCCTCTGTTGTGCATTCAGAAATCTTGGAGTTAAACAAGACGCATATTGAAAAGCCATCCACCAAAGTGTTTTTAGGGGGCAGAGGGTGAAGAAAGGACCAAAAGGCCCTAGTTACAACAACAGGTGCTCCAGTTTCACAGTGAAACACGCAGACATAAAGACAAAACATCGATAATGTAGTTATGTCACAGCCATTGTACGCAATAGCCATGTAAAGACATTTTTTGACTTACCTCACTGTGATGTCATGACATTAGTTTTGGCCAGAGTTTGTTGTACATCAGTGGATCCAAAACAAGTCTTGATTGTCAAGACCTTAAAAAACTGCAATAAGAACAAGTCTTAATTCTTAAATGGTTAAGCAACATCTGCTTGGATGTACACTGTGCTGTTTTTTGCTCCTCTATTTACTATGAGAAAGAATATGGTACCTTCAAACTGGGCTGTATAGTCAACAAATTAAAATTTTCCAACAGTAACTGTATTTTGCAAGGTCAGAGTTTGACTTACAAACTGTTTTTTTTCTATGCAGTTCCAACATGTAAAAGCCTGTCCAATATCAACTCAGGTCCAGTTTCTTGCTTGGTCACTCTCCCTGTTTCTCCTCTTGGCTTCATCCATCACTGTCCTCTTCCATCTCCAAGCCTCATCCATTGTATCAAACTGTTTTTAGACCGGTTAACTGTGTGAAGTCGTGCAGTTAGGCAGAATGCACAATTTGCAAGGGGACTGGGGCCTGCTGTCAAGGCTACATTGTTCTTGAAGCAGGCAATCAGGGCACTCAGTAGTGCCAAAGTAAATGACATTTCCCTCGTTGAAAGTGACAGTAGTATTGGATCAACTTGTAAACTGCTATTGTAAAATAGTAAGACTTGGAGAAAAAATCAATTCATGTAAGTATCGGGATTTTTTGTCTGATTTTTAAATCGATTTTTTTTGTTTAAAAATCAATTTTCCCCCCAAACTCTTTAGGCGCTAAAGTTGTAAAATTGTGACGAGTGACATTGCGTGAAAAAATAGGCCATAGCTGTTAACATAGTGCTGAATAGTGTTACTACTTTTCTCCAGCAGAAAGTGGACAGGTGTTTTTGGGTCATACTGAGGATTTGTCACAATGACAGTTTGCCATTATCCCTTACCACTTTGAAACTATAGCCTGTTCAAATCTTGATAGCAAAATTGAATGTTTTCTTGAAAAAACCCTGGTGCCTAAAGGGTTAATAAGCCACTATTTAAATGCAATCCAGCCTTTTGAAAAGAGAGACTATAAACAGCTGGTTAAAATATATTGCTGAATAAATCCTAAAAACAGACTCACATGTGATGTGTATTTTTCCTGACATAGTCTGGAGGTATCATCATTGTTCATTTTTTTTGCTGGTGTTAAAAAAGCTAACTACAGATTGCAAAATTAGCAATATCGTAGAATCGCAATTTAAATCAAATCGGCACCTAAAAAAAAGTAAAAAATCGAATCAGGAGAAAAGTGAATCGTCCCAGCCCTATGTTTTAAGTTTAAACTTAAAGAGAGGGGGAAATAAAGGGGACTTAAGGGACTTTGAATGCAGCATAGCTATTGATGCCAGAATGGCTGGCCTGACATATTCAAGAACCATACTGGAATTTTCACACACAACCATCTCTATGGTTTGCAGGCAATGGTCAGAATATAAAAGAAAACCCAGAGAATGGCAGCTCTCTAGGTAAAATTATCTTGTTGGTGCCAGAAAAATATTACCAGTATGTAGTATCGCCAATTTTAAACAGACAGCAGAAACAGATGTCAGATCTCAAGGTTTCCCATTTTTAACCCACAAACAACTCTAAACTCCTGACCTTCTTCGGTCTTTTATGTTTTTTCTTTTTTTATGACAGGAGCAGAACTGTAGCTGTTGCAAGTAAATCCTTCTCACAATTCTCATTCATTTCGCACACAAAAATATGCAACTAAGAAATTAGCATGTAACACAATACTGAAAACTGAAGCACACAGTTGTTTCTATGGAAACAACAGTTCAAGTTCTAAGCTGCTGTGGTGTAAACTCACAGAAGTTTTACTGTTTCCAAGTGGCCCATTGAAAGTGGATGTAACTTTCATCTCATCTTGTTGAGAATCTTTCATCTAAACTGGACGGTCTCATTCAAGGTCAAACATGTACTTATTTTTTTACAGCTAAAAAATGACTGGTGAGGCGGTGTACCAGTGCAAGCTTGGTAAACCCCGGGGACCCCAGATGTGATAAGTGTTATGGGTGGACATTTTTTTCTGGCCTGACTGGGTGAACAAATGCAAGAGAAGTCAAGTAATGATTAGCACAGCCCTAAATCAGTTTTCTCTCTTGCTCAGCTCCACAACATGACACCATGACATGGAAACAAACTTGCCCGTCAATAATGAAATATTAATTCAACACCTACTCAGCATTGAGAAATCAGGGCAAAAGTCACCATTTTATGTCAGCCTTTGGCAATCAAACCATTGACAAGAAACAAGCGGTGTCTGGGGAATAACATCATGCATAATACACAACATATATATGATATTTGCCAGAAGCTATGGACCTAGACAGGGTTAACACACAACTATGTGTAGTCTAACACATTAAAACATTGATTCTTTATGTTAAAGTAGCAATGTATTGATATAGATAGTACACCCAAATATAATGTATGGTAAAATTCAGAATTTCTCTGTATTGGGTGATGTCTCTTGATTTGGAAGTTGGCATGATTTTGTTGTCATTGGCCATCTTAACTGATTTACAGTTCTTGCCCATTTTCAGATCTGTTAAAATTTTAAGGGAGTTGTTTAGACAGGCCTGAGTATGGTTTCCCGCATCACCCCACCCACCTACTTTGCGATTAAATAATCCTTCAGAGGCAGATTTATTCAGCTTTGGCATTTTGCACTCCCGGTCCCCCCCGCCCCACATGGCAGGAGTTCACGGCTGGGGGCACTGATGCGTGGGGTGTGTGCAGAGGTGGGTGGGCGCTTGTCTGCTTGGGTACTTCTGAGCACTCTGTTATTATTTGATGGCACCCAGTGAGCATTTATCCATTATTCATGCCATGCTGAAGGGGCAACTTTGGGCCAAGGCTCTGGCAAAAGCAAGCCTGAACCCTTCATTATGTCTACATGCTAGTATGAGTGTGTGCACGTTTGTTCAGAGGACTTAATGTGTATGTGTGAGTATGGCTGTGTGTGTCAGTGTTTCACTCCAGAACACACTCATTTCCTGATTCAGCCAGTACCAGGCTGGTCACAGTGACACTAGCAGAAAATCACTGAGTGCAAGAGAGCAGCTGTGAAAGTACTGTGAGTGTATATAGGAGAGTGCGTGTGTGCTGTATGACTGGAGGCCAGAGCTTGATATTATTCAGTCAATGAAGGGAGATTTGAACGTGCTCTGACTGCCTTGGTCCCTCCGAGGCCTTTTCTCTCAGCTGTCTCCCAACAGCACCATGAAAACATTGGCATGATATACAGAGAGAATATTTATCTGTCGACACTGGGATACTGACTTCATCTTAGAGACAAACACAGCTTCATGTCCTTGTAAGATTATCCCAGCATGGTGCAGTTCTACTGTGAAATCATAAAAAAGGCTGACTGACATCACTTGACTCAAAAAGGCACAGCCACAGCAAACATCCCCATCTTAATGAGCAATCTAATCTGCTAATGAGTCTTATTTTCTTTTGAACACATTCAACAACATGGACTCTAAAATGCACATCCTCACTGTTTTCCCCATCAACATCTTTCAATCATGCATTATGCATTCATGGGCTTCCATCTCAAAGATGTGATGTGAATATAACTGGGTTGCTTTGCGTAACCTCAAGGGAAAAATGGCACAACTTAAATCTGAACAATGTAATTTCTATTCCTCTGCAGAAAACAGTAATGCCTTAGACTGAGGATTACCTGCTCTCATGGGACAGTGTGAGGTCTGGGAGCCTTTTTGGATAAGCATAGAATATTACTGAGAAGATAACCTGCTGTTGCTGACGCCTGGTCTCTCCACTGGCTTGCATTAAGTGTACTTACTGACAAGATGACGAGTCTGGAGCAGGGATGAATTATAAACGTTTGCCTGATTTTCGTCCAGTTTTTTTTTTAAGTAAGTTTGAGGACATAAAAAATACCAACCTGCTGCCCCATATTTATGTGGTGCAGTGTTAATGGAACAAATGACATGGTATTTGTTTGAATGATTATTTATTTTGGGAGGTTTGGGAAGATGAAGTTGTTCGATACTTTTAAGAGAACAAGAAACTGTCTTAAAGGGATATGCCAAAAAAAAAAAAATGTTTTCGTTTCCTCGATTCCTAGGTCCATGGCAATGAGATAGACACCATTATTTCAACAGTGCGTGCAGTAACAAGAAAGACACAGGCAGAACTCAGTCATTGCTAACTAGCTTCAACACTAGTAGTCAATGGGTATCATAAGCCTACTGCTACCTGGTCTTCAGATAAATTCTTCAGCAGCCTCTGTGCTTGTTATGACCCACAGACATGCTTTGTTTTGTTGACCGACTTACAAGCATGCCTGCGGTGGTTTGCACATGCACCTAGCAGTTTAGTTTTGTGTGTATTTCTTCAGAAAATTACAAACAGTGCTAATCTTATCCTAAAAATGGAAAACCTTATATAACGCAGTATAAAGAAATGAGTCTCAACAAGTGCACAGGACTATTTAGAGTTGCTGAAAGTTTATCTGATGACTGTAGCCAGAGGCTGGCTAGGATAACCGTTGACTCCTTGTATTTGAGTTAAGCTAACCAGCGGTGGGCGACCTTTGGCTTTCTTTTCCAAGTTACTGCATGCACAGTTTAAAGAATTGTGCCTATCTGCTTCTCATGGAGTTAGAAGTGAGGCAAGACACAAAAAAACAACAAAAAAAGTTGGCATACCCCTTTAAATGCTTCAATACAATCCAGTTGAGTTATATAATAACGCAGATAGATAGATAGATAGATAGATAGATAGATAGATAGATAGATAGATAGATAGATAGATAGATAGATAGATAGATAGATAGATAGAATGTTTTTGATGTACGACTACCAAATATGTCAGGAACTCACAGAAATACTTAACATTTCAATCAAGAATGACGTGCAGAAATGGACAAAGAAAGGTGTCTTCAAAGTGACAGTTTTTACTCTCCATTTGACAGAATATTGCATATCAGTAACTGACAGAAAAGAGGGAGACAAAAATAACCTCCATGCTTGCGCCTCCATAGGATGTAAGTGATTACTTACAGACACCCTTGGGAGTGTTGCACTTACTCAATCCTAGATAAAAATCCAACCCTAACATCTGTCATACCAACAAAACATATAACACAAGACACTTGTGAAATTGTGGTTCAGTCCCAAACATCTCGCTCGTTGACTCACAAGTGTTGATTGTAAGCATGTAAGCATGCTGAGGGCTGTTCTGCTGTGAAACCCTGAAGAGTAGGCTCTGTTGACTTTTTAGCATTTTTCTGAAGTCCTCAAATCTGTAGACTTTCCTGGACTTGAGGGTTTACATTAAGTCAAAATAAATATTTTTTGACACCATGGCTGTTTATGTATATGTATATTTGAAGAATAATTGCTGTGTGTATTTGTGTTCACGAAGTGTCAGTACTTATCAAATACATATATGGTGAGCTTCTTCATAATTTTATCGGTTTTCTGTTGAATGTATGATGTTGTAAACTGTGTACCATTAGTCAGTCATTTTCCTGATATCTAGTCATTATCAGAATCAGAATCAGAATCAGAAATACTTTATTAATCCCCAAGGGGAAATTCGGTGATTAATTTCGGTGAAATTATATACTCAAACTCAAGTAATCAAAACTAACAACCCTCTCTCTAGAGTTACTTTTGAACATTTGATTTTACTAAGACCCCAAAATTGGCTGACTAGCTGTGACACAACATTCATCTAAATCTGATCTATTGTCAAAAGATGTTGAATAATGAAATTGTTAGGTGTAAAAGAGAGCAGAAACATATCAGAATGAGTTTAACAATTAGTAGGGGGGTGCTGGTTTGGCGGAGTGGTTAGCAA
This sequence comes from Scarus forsteni, assembly GCA_036419115.1. NCBI lineage: Eukaryota > Metazoa > Chordata > Actinopteri > Labriformes > Labridae > Scarus > Scarus forsteni. The sequence continues at coordinate 7,665,038 of JAZDUH010000471.1, forward strand.
CCAGGCATATCACATATACATACTTCTGCCAACCTGGGTTTGAATCCAGCTTGTGGCCAATTTGCAGAGTGTCTTCCCCTACTCTCTCTTCCCCTTTTAAAAGCCTATCCACTGTTTCTCACCTATCAATAAAGGCAACAAATGCCCCAAAAATACATAAAAAAAACAATGACTAAAGATGAGGAATAACGTAAAATAGTGATGTGACTCTGGGAGCAAACAGAGCAAAGGTCAGTATGAGTGAGCAGAGTAAGCTAGCAATCTATGCCATGTTCATGCTCAAGAGGGTTGCAATTTTCCCTAAATTGTTTCAAATCATATCAGACTGAAGCATAAATTCATCACAGAAAGACAGGATACTGTTGAAATGTCTGTATATCATACGAAATCTGCCTATCACTACTCATTTTACTGCAAACCCACTTCCCTTCAGCCTGTGGTAGTTTCCCTGTGTGTCTACGGGACATAATTTCTTTTAAACACTGCATTGAGGTTCTATGTGAGTTCCAGTGCATACACAATTAGTTATTGCTAAGCTGTGTGAGCCCCCACCTCCTGCTTGTAGGTTCAGGCTGTAGCAAAAAGTTTGGTTAAGTTGCTGCTGCTGTAAACATCCCTGTTTCCTGTTAAGCTTTTTCATCGTATAGGCCCTCTGACATATTAAGACATGACTTTTATTTTGAACAATTAATGGGAAACATAATGTATTTGTCAAAGAGCTTGTTTTACTTTAGCAGGAAAAAAAGACCTTTACATGACACAATGACATACACTACATAAAAAAGTTATGTGTTTCTTTTCTTTCATGCTTGAAGAAAATTGACTTAAAACTGGGATTTATGAAACAGAATATTGACCAAACTTATCAACAAGTTAAATGGCATGTGAGAATGTTGAGAAGGTGAATGTTACATGAAATAGCTCTCAGAGTCTCAAAAATCTATTTTGCACTGATTATAATTACAGTCATGTAAAATAACTCCCTTGTGTGATGTTAAATATGTGTTGTGAGGGGAAATATTCTGGTAGCCTCATGAATAATAGACACTTCCTTCATCCAAGCTTGAGCCTTTCTCTTTCTGAAAATCATTTGTGACCTTGATGACCAAGATTTTGTATCAGTGTCAGTATAACTTTAACCTGTACATCCACCTTTAAGTCAGTAAGGGGACAGTGTTTAGGCTTTGGAGTGGACAGCTAGATTGGGCCAATACATTGGGCCAATTTTCTTTCTGCTAAAATGAAAATGATCAGCAAAGTGGTGAATTGATGATTCCTAAAACACAAAAATTGCAGGCTTTTTATAACAATTTGCTAGCTTGACATTATTGGCTTTAGTAGCGGTGGCCAGGGCTTAGTCTTGCCATCTGCATCACCATCACTCTGAAGATTGGTTCAACTGGGTTCCAGCCCTGCCATGCTGATGTGTCCTTGGGCAAGGTGATTCAACCAAAGTTGCTCCGCTGGATCAGTATTAAGGGGTTTGTTCTGTGAATGGTTGATTCAGGGTGGGGTGTGACCTGCAGTGTGAAAGTATCAGAAACACCAGAAATGCACTAAATAAGCTTAAGTCTACCTACCATCACCACTACTTTTGTGGATGGTGACTGGTGAATGTATGTGATATTGCATTAGTTATGAAGAAGTGTGAAATAGTGCTCTAATCACCCAGTTTCTCCTAGTTTACATGCACATGCTTGTTGTCACAGGCACTCAAATGTGTACGTGAAACCACTCACATTAATGTGAGCATATTCTGCACGTCAGCAAAAAGCGGCAAACCAGACAGGAGACATATGTTTGTAACAGATTGTTGAGCACCATCTAGAAGTAGCACTTAGAAACACTCTCACTCGGCAATGACTAACACAGGCACGTACTGAGGGCCATTCAGACAAATCTGTCTCCTTTGATGAAGAGCACCATCAATATGTGTGAATATGTGAAGGCAATTTGGTTCAAGTTCATTGGCTCTGTTTTAACATACTGCACTGGACCATATGAACTTTTTATGCTCAACACACAGCACTGGAGAGTAGTTTCTTGTCTAAAAAGGTTTCAACTCATTTGGACTCAATGAATTACAATATATGTGTGTGTGGAGAGGAGTTTGTAAACGTGTGTGTAAGTACATGTGTGGTGGTAACTAATATAAAGAGTGAAATAAGCTGTAGAATCTTGTATACTCTATAAAATTCCATGGTATGTTAAATCTCTTTATGTGCAGGTTGGCTATCTTTTAAAACCTGCTCTTGTTGCTGTGTGGCATGAAGTTCAACTGTAAAAGAACAGTTATAAGCAGGAGCCAGAAATCTATGGCTCATGAGGCTCTTACTGCTTTGAAGTGGCTACCTGGGCTTGGAAAAAGGAGTGAACATGTCATTATTTACTGCATTCATATTCCTATTTCTGGATGTTGTTTCCTCATCACCTTGCTGCAAGATGTTCCTCCTTTTCATTGAGTCTTTACCTTGATACACTTTTTACATCTTGTCAACTTTAACATGCATCATATTCTGTGACTCTAGCATTGTTTGTGTGACTTGCTGTAGTTTGGACACTGAGGGGGGACACTAATAAATCTTTAGGCCTGCTTACACAGGAGTCTTCTTTGTTACGGTTTTACATATTGTCTGAAGTTTATTTAGCCAATGCTTTATTGCACTCTCTTACTTTTGTTCCAGCAACTGCTGCTGTAAAGCAGTGAAGAGTAAAACTTTTTGAAACAGAGCTATGATGGTGATAAAGCTCTGTAAAAGATAAAAAAAACAGCAAAAGACAATAACCTCCGCAAGGCCGGGATCTTGTTTTATTGAAGCAGTGAGATTTTCAAACAGAAGAATCAGGTGGAGTTTTTCAATAACAATGTTTGCTGTGTAGGATGTAATAGTCATCACCTATGTTTACTTCCCTCTCATTGTCTCTTTCTTATTTAGTAATATACACACTAAGGCCTTTGTAACTTACCATGGTCCCCTGTTTGGCTGTTAAACTTTCATCTGACATATCTTAATGTAAATATCAAGATTCACGTAAAACTACGATATTGCCAATACTTATGTTTTGTGGCTCCTTTTGGTAGAAGCAGATAAAATGTCTCTTTTGATAAAAAAAAAAAAAAAGTTTGCAGACCCTGTTTCAGAAGGATATTAAAAGCTAAAGATCACCAAAATCACCATCTTAGATCATGTGGCAGAGGAATGGCAAAACATAGTCAACCAATATGAGCCCAACAATTAAGTCGAGGTCTCTTTTCATCCAAAACGTGTCAAGTATCTTTTTTTGTTTTTCTACGGCAGGGAATAGTGGAAGTTTAGGTCAAAAGTACAATTAGGTAATCATTGCATCAGAATGCCCAGTCCCCCCCACCCTCCCCGATGGGTCCACCATGAGGCTAGGCCCCAGAAAGCTGTGACAGTGACAGTCAACTCGGTAATGCATTACCTAGAGTAAATGTTAAAACAAAGGCAGGCACGGAGCAAGCGCTCTTCTTCTTCAGAGGTCAGTACGGTCGCACAACATGTCTGGAGTTATACAGACTGTCGTGGAGGAGTAGCGTGAGCGGACCATGATGAAATATTGGTGAAACTAATGAGTTTTTGGACGATTAATGCAGTTTTAGGAGTGGCGCTGTATGCCCTATGTGCTACCATTATACGGATGTCCGCCGCTCGATTTTGAATCTAAATATCTCCGAAAGCACTGTTTAAATCAGGAAAGCCTTCTGGGTGAGTATATTGTTCTACTTCATTCTATAAACAATGTGAAAGCTGCAGAAGCCGAACTTATCCTTTAAGCAATCAAAAGTGTCCTCTTGTCTGTGGAAATGTTCAAATGTCATTATATAATATTCAAAGAGTTTATTTGTTTTCTTTTTTTTAATTGAATCTGGTAAAAGTTAGGTGTACATGGCAGCATGTTGGAAAATTTAAGAATTGAAACAATATGAAGACCGCTAAACATAGAAGGTAATCAGAAAAAAAAAGTGTACTCCTTCAGTCTGTCTAAGGAAGAGAAGTAATCAGGGAGGTGAGTTTGTAAGCGGGTAAGACATAGACCACCTTGTGGTGATTGGGAGATGCAGGTAGATCTAGTAGGACCACATGTCGATCTACAGGTGATCATTTGCACAACACACGGTGCCTGTGAGTCAATTGACAGTATGTTGGAATTCACTATTTCCTGAAAAGAGTTTTGAGAGCATATGACAGAAAGTCAAAAAATGCAGACTAAGGCAAAGAAGCTAAACCATGAGAATGGAAAGTTTGGATTCACTCAGTAGAAGTGTAGTGTAGTGGGTTTGTGAAGATTTCTTATGCCTCATTTCTGAAAGAGCTGGGCACGCAGATACAGAGTTTGAAGGAGACAGTAAAGGAGATATCAGGTGAAGCACTTAAAATCAGGAAGTGGCTTTGAAAGAGGAGGAAGATGTCAATTGGCAAGCTAAGTCAAAACCCTTTATTTACTGTAAGGGTAAGCAGAGTAAGAAGCTTTGTCCGAAGAATAATTGTCTTAGCCTCTTTATTCGTATTGTGGTTATTTTTTCAGCCTTGATCTTCGTGTTTGTATAGTTCAATCGCACAATTTTAAATACTGTATATTCATCAATAAAAGCGGTTCAGTAGCATTAATGAAATGGGTTGGTAAGTATCACCATTGTCACTATCTAGAGCTTGCATGTAAGTAGCCTCTGTTCAAGGTGGTAATGTTTAGGCTGTAATGATTAGGCATTGGTATTTGTATTGGTATTGGCAGGTGAAACTTAGAACAGGGAGGATTCTGAGATGCCTTTGTTTACAGTTCAACCTTATAACGGTGTCATTGGGGCTATATGCTTTATCCAGGAGGTCCCTATCTGATCACCCAAACAATGATCTGCCATTTTCTTCTAATCAGCTTGTTTAGCTGGTTTAAGTGGCTTGCAAAAGGTCTGTTTTTAAGCTTGGTAGCATCATCAGTTTCATCACCAGGCTTAAATATACATACTGTCTGTTAAAGGTAGCGGTCTGTTAAAGGTAGTGATGTGGGAGGAAAGGTGGTGGATTATGTAAGTTGGAAATGGTGTATTTTTGTCAGGATTTGTCCCTTTACAGTCCTAAGATAGCTCTGTTTCAGGTTCGTACCTACACCTGACATTTATTCAAAATAAAGAGGACTAAAAGCAAGCAGGATGCAATCAAATGAAGCTTTACTTCTTCTTCTAGTGCGGACAAGAAGTTGCAACTTTACAGAAAGTCAAAGCAGTCTGAGAGTTGAACTCAAAACTAGTACAGTGTCATCTCCTTTTTATAACATTGCATGTGGTCACGTGAGGTTGTTTTTGTAAGTTCAGCAAGTTCATGGGAATAACTTCAGTTTCTGGGAAGAAAGGGCAACGAGAGGGCTAAGAGGGCTATGTACGGTCAAATAGTGTGTGTGTATGTGTGGGCAACCAGTTTCTAGCAAGGAGAGGGCTATGTAAGGTCATGTAGGGGTCATTAAAGGTCATGGCACTAAGCAATGATTTTACAGCAACACAGGATAGTTCAAATACATAAGAAAAAAATATATACAATATATACAAGAGTCAAATTGTTCCTCACAATTTTGATGGAAGTGACTGAGTGTTCAGCCTGTTATAATACAACCTTGCATCTCTTTTGAATTATGATTTGGACCTATGGGTCTAAAAGTTTGAAGTATAAACAAGTTATAAATGGATGCAAGGAATGTTAAAGCTAATTTTCAGTTGATTATTTAATTCAGTAGAAGAGACTATGGAGACAATTTTGTTTCTTTTTCATGCAATCAAAAAGGATAGATTTGAAAACAAACACAAAAAAATTCTCTCCAAGTTTCCCCTACTGCCGGCTCAGTGTGGAGACGAAAGTTGTCATCCCTTCTGTCTGAGTGAGACTGACTAATCAGGAGGCTTTTTCTTTGTTTTTCTTTCTCTGACTGTTTTCAGAGGAGGTCCTGCCCATGAGAGTCATGAAGGAGCGCAAGCAAAACTTTTAGAAACGCAAACGTACTTCAAGGAACTCAGACGAATCTGTTGTACATAAGAACAGTATTTGGGTTTGTAAACAGAACATGTGGATTTATCAAGATATAATTTCAAATACAAATTTATTTAATTTGATCACCTGCATTTTTTCTATTTTTGAAATCATAATTTTGTTTGCCATTCTTCTTTTAGTCAAATATATTCTTTTTGATTGCATACTAGAGAAACAAAAATCTCTCCATAGAAGATACTACTCTATACCCTTTATCACTGTAATAAATAAAAAATGACAATCAAAATATACAGATTAAGAATTATTCCTTGGATCTGTCATTGCATTTTCTTAATATCTTGTCTGTTAAATGTTAAGTATTTCTTAGTTTATATTACAGACATGTTTTGACACCGCAACATCTTACTTGCACTTTCTAGATGTAGTTATCTGTGCTTCAGCTCCATCTGTTTACATACCACTGGGGGGTGTCACTGGCATGTGTATGTGTTTATGTGTGTGTTAGCGTGTGTGTATGAGTGTCTGTTTTGTGCTATGGATCTAACAACGAGCTCATCTGGTGGCAATGTGTCAGTGCTATTGACCCCTGTGTTCCCCATCTGCTTGGAACACACACTCAGCCAGCAGTGACAGCTGTTCAATCAGGGGACCATCTCGCACAGCAGACACACGAACGTACCAACACACAAACACACACACACGGGCACAAAAAGCACGAAGCAGAATGGAAACACCAACCCCGATATGCATACTTACACACATACTCAAACACATGCGGAAAATTTGCACACAAGGCGTGAAAATGGATTCCACAACTCTCACAAGCTTTGCATATTTTAATCACGTTTCAGTATTACTCACGCAGTGTGTAAGATTAGAGTCAAGACAGATTCCTTTAATTCAAATTGAAGAATCAGTGCACACCATCTTTTATTTCCCTGGGTAAGGCAAGAGAAATCTGCTTGTTAAATGTTATAAATACACTGCACAGATAAAGCAGCTCAGGCCAGAGAGCTAACCTAATCACAGTCGTCTTTTTTATCTATTATTGAGCAGAGAAGGGAAAAGGCTGCAAGGAGAGGCAGAAGGTGGGCGGCTACAAAGAGATAGGTAAAGGCAACTATCATAACCGTACTCATTTTCAACTGAAAAGTTAAATCTGTGTGTCATGTTGGGCCCTGAATTATTGAAGTGCAGGCTTTGTGCACTGGAGCAGATATGTCCCGCATGGGGCACCTGGGCCTGAAAGAGGATTCACACACAAGCAATACACACATGCACAACACACACATCTACACTTTCTCTTGTTACCCCCCAGGCATCAACAGCAGTGTCTTACTCACTTTGAAGATTTAGTTGTTTTGTTGTTGCTGTGTGAATGTGTGGGGTTTTGTCAGTGGGGGTATTGGGGCGTTTTCGCTCCACGATGTCAGTTCTACTCAGTTATTTGGATTTTCAATTGGCAATTGGACCTGGCACAATTTGTTGTATTACCTCCAGGGTTCCAACCGAGCAGAGCTGAGGTGAAAATGTGACATATTGACACTGCTAAGCTCTGAATGCTCAGAGTATCACCACAATGGGACAGAGGTATACAAAAATGTCTACCACTGTTGGCTATGCAATGGTGGCTTCACACTGGATGTGTGTGGCTGACCAGGCTCAAGCTCAGGATATAACACATTTCAGACCAGGTGCATGTGTGCTAGCTTGTGGCTGCATTTAACACACTGCCACAGCTTCACCATCCTTATAAATTTCACCTCCATGAAGAGATTCAATAGAGCTTTTAAATGAGTCTCATCTCCCTTCATGAAGTTTACTGACCTGTTTTTTTGCCAGTGTTTGCATGTTTGACTGCCTGTGAGCAATAAGACTATGGACTCTCAACTCCCGCTCTGTTGAAATTGAGGGTATGGTGGTTTTTGAACAAGAAACAAGAGATCAATTTTTTCCCCACAGTTTTGCTAACAACATGACAAAGAATATCAGAAGTGCCTTGGCTGATATTTGGGCTTCCTGAGCACTTCTAATTACATTACTGACTAGGCCTGTGCTCAAAATATCAATACGACAAAATATCGTCATGCACATCTTGGGGATACATGTATTGATACGGATTCTGCAGAATCGATACGGCCTCAATGTTTGGACAGTTGTTGTAAATACTCTTTAGGTACTGTTAAAAATGGCACAGTTCAAAGTAGAAGCCAAGCTACATCATGAAACACAGTTCCAAATTTAAACTTAGGTGTCTCCCATCTTTGGGGACCTGAATTAATGTTCTAAAGTTGTAGAGCCATTTAAGACTCGTCCTTGTTCTTTTTCTTTTTGTAATAAAAAACAAAAGTTGCTGAGAACTCTGTTAAAAGCGCAGTCAATGTTCACAATTTTTGTGTATCGGAATACGTATCGTATCGTGGCCTCAGCATCGGATACGTATTATCGTGGGGTTGCTGGAAATACCCAGCCTTATTACTGACCTGTCCAGAAAGAGCAATGTTAACCAATATTTGCAATATTAGAAAAAAAAATCCTGGATCCACATTCATGTTTAGATCACTACTAAAATCTAATCACTCTATCCTTGTGTCATGACCAGCATCACTTAAAAATGTGATCAGAAAAGAACTTTAATCATGTTCACAACAAATTAATCCTCATCTGTAAAAACATAACCACCTTGGCAGAGGTAAAAATGTCACAATCAGCTGAAAGAAGCTGATTTTATTTTCAACTCTCCCCCCTTTGTGTGGTCTCTGATATCACATTCAATGAGCACACATTATCTTAAGCATCAATTAAAAAGCATTACTTATATCTGCTTTTCTTCTTTATTGGATCTGTTTTCTAGAAAAAAAAGTTTAATGAGATGAGTCCAATAATCTTAATGACAGCTTCTTTTAAAAACCGACTAACTGGTGCTCATTATTATTGAATACTTAATATTCCACCACAGATAATGTAAGTGTGTCTGCTCTGATTGACAGTCTGTACTCAAGGCATGATCCACAGATGGACAGGCAGGACTGAAGCCCTCCTTTACTTTGATCTTTAAAACAGGTAAGGGGTCAAAACCAGAAAGACTGATCAGGCAAACAAATCCTGTGAGGGTCGACGCAGAGAATCATCAAGCAGAGGGTCATTCACACTGGAACATGGCAGAATAACATGTTGAGGGCAGCAGGGTGTGTGATAATTGGGAGCTTGAGCATCAAAGTTAAAAGACTGGTTAGAGTGTAACAGTAGGATTTAATTCATTTGGAGCTTGACCAAAATAGCCTGGCCCAGTCTAAAAGATGACACCATTTAATACTATGTGCTAAGGTTGGTTTGAAAGTCTGATCAAAACCAAATGAGAGTGACATGATGACCCCATGTCCACTAAACTGTATCCTTTAATGATGTTACTTCCTTTCAATTAGAAATCCAACACTTTTATTTACATAAACATGTGCTATCTGTCATGGCCAATAAAAAGTGGTACTACAAACTAAAATTATGTTCTGGTAAAATAATTTTAAAAAATTAAGACAATAAAAGGCTTTTGTATGTTTCCTTTGCTTTGGTTTACGTTCTCACTGCAGTGTTGAACATATTCACACGTCAATTCTGTCATTACATCATTATGTCAAAACCTGCCTCTTCTGCTAAGAGGGTGCATGTTTTCTTCACTAGGTGTATTTGCCAGGGTCGGACTGCACAATTTATGCACAATTATGGCCAACCCTACAGTAATAGGGTTTTGTGACCCACTGGCTGTCAGTCGTCCTTCTCATGCAGTGTGTCATGATGGCTGACAACAACAGATCAGTCTGGGACACCACACTCTCTGCAACAGAGAGTCTAGCAGATTTGATTTTTGTCCTGCCTCCCGTGATCTGTTGCTCCAAGTCAGTGACATCGACAAATGAGAGCACAGAGAACTCTGCATGTGTAACAATGACAGATGCAAACTAGAAAAGCACTTGGAGAGCGCAGACCTCCACCAATCAGCTCAGTAACTGCAGTGGTGTTTCCACAACTCCTGTTAAAGATACTATTTTGGATCACTATTCGCTTTGATTGGACGACCCAGTCTCCGCTCGTGTCTGGCCATGGCTGTGTCCAAAATGGCATACTAACATACTACTCATACTAAGTGTGACGTCAAAATAAGTATGTAGTGTGTTCACATTAGATAGTATGAAAAGATTGAGTTTGCGAGAAATACCAGGATGTATACTTTATCTGAAAAAATTTTACAAGTATGTGAGGTGGGCATACTAGTCACACTCAGACGCCCCATAATGCATTGCGAGCCCATTATTCAGCTAAAAATCAGCCATTAGCAAACTTCCCGTTTTCAAAATAAAAGCATCTTTCATTATCTCCTTTTAGTTCTTTAACGCTTTTGTAAAGTGGGCTCTTGTTTTGGAGCCGACCGAAAGCTTCTTCGATATCATAATGGCGCGCATAACGGAATGTCCAAAATGCCAAAATTAAATTTGTATCCTGCATTTTATGGCTCAAATTACCACATTTTTGTATTCTACAAGGTGAATTTCTCGCCTAAAATGCTCCCTGAACTTTCAAATGTGGCGAATCAACAGAGATATTTGATAGCCTGGTGTGCTTCAGAATTTTGTTGTCGGATGTTTGAAATGCATCATGGGAAACTTAGTAGCATACTACAGTGTGAATGGTTGGCATTCTAATCATACTTATAGTATGTAGTATACAGTATATACACATGAGTATGTACAAAAAGTATGTAGTACGTTAGTATGCCATTTCGGACACAGCCCATGTCGAAAACCCTTTCACTGGCATGGCAAGGGAAGCTGGGTAATGTCGTTACATTGGCTTCAAAAAAACTGACATCAGTTTGTAAATGAAGGGCGAAACCCTCCCAGCTGCCGAAGAAAACTGAATGGGATTTTTTATGTCAGCCTAGATCAGATCCAGATGAAATTTACATTGATGATACCGTTATTTACTATCCTGTAATTTTTTTAAGTGAATCCATCACATGATGTCAGATATACAGTATATATATATATATATATATATATATATATATATATATATATATATATATATATATATATATATATATATATATATATATATATATATATATATATATATATATATATATATATATATATATATATATATATATATATATATATATGTATATATATATATGTGTATGTATGTATATATATATATATATACATATATATATATATATATATATATAGATATAGATATAGATATATATATTCTCTTAATATGGCCCAATGTTAAGTTGTTGGACTTTAGTGATTGTTTTGTATCCAGACAAACATGCGGCCACCAAAATGTAATGGCTTTTTCCTTGGACTAAACCACACCTCTGGTAAAATTTAAATGTAAAACCATCCAGTAGTTGTTGCACAATCTTGCTGACAGACAAAAAACGAAACAAACAAACCCTGACGAAATCATGACCGCTTGGCAGAGTTAACAAACCAAAATTGAAGCCTTGAGAGCTTTGTGACAGAAAAAAGTCTGCAAATCTCTGAAAAACAGCATCTCTAACCATATTATATGTTTTGGAGGAAGAATTGTTTTGGAGGAGAATGGTTGAAGAGAAACAGCAGATGCAAGATGGTGAGTGACTGCTTACATTTACAGGCAAAGTAACATCTCGTTCAACATAACAGCTGATACAAACAGAAGTGTTATACTCCAGAAACTGCATGTTTGTGACCAATCTATGGATGTTGCCTCTTGTTATGTGGTTTCAGTTGTCATGCTTGTTGGGCAAGTTACAGCGCAAGTTTATGGCTCTGTGGTCACCTGGTCTGACATATTGACCATAGTTGCTGACAAAACAAAACTATAGTTAGTTAGTAGGCCCTGCTGTTTATATGGATAATCATATTTATCATATCACGTGAATATACTTTTTTTTAAAAAAAGGTTTACAACCTGGGCGTTTAACTCTGCAACAGACCACAATAGACACCAGATAATGTGATAACTTCTTTGTGAAATTGGAGGTTCAGGGGATCAAAAGCACTTCTCCTGATTGGACTAGCTGAACTGTATTTTGTGATGCAAAGGTCCCTCAACAGAGAGGCACAGTTCTGCTGATTCAGATGGAGGATCACAGCTTCTCCATGGGCTCACTAAACTCACTGTGTGATAACATTAACCAGACATCAATACATTGTGTCTCTTTTAACCAAATCACTTACCATATTAAAGTCAACATTGCCACCCTGCATATGTCACTAGTTGGACCCAGACTGTCCCTTTCAGTCTGTCTCATGTCTCGTGTCTATCACTGGGTATCCTCTCAGATATGTGACCTACAGATAGGAGAATTTACTCAGTGCTTTTTTGATTCAACCTGCCAAGAGTTTTGTTAGAGCTAATGCCAAGGCAAGGTGCCACTTTTCAGCACCTGCCAGTGACATGCATCTCCACCATCACACAAACAAGTGGATTGTCAACACGGTGCAGAGTATATTTGTGAGACATGAGAGTCATTGGCATATTTCAAGTGTTATGAGTACTTAATGAATTATGTATAGCTAATTTTTTGCAAACAGTGAATGTTTGTACATTTGTTATATCACTTTGAATTATCACCAGCCATTCTGCTCTTGTTGTGAAAGGTTGGCAGACTTTCAAATGTGTAGGCCGTTATTTATTTACATGTAAACAAATCAGAATGAGACACAGTCATTATTCAGTGCTGTGAATGTGTCACTTATGCTGGATTTTATCTAACTCAAAACTTAGAGTGACAAGAAATGCTATTGTTAACGAAGAAGCAATAAATACAACTCAAGGCAAAATGTGACTTTATTAAGCAAATGTCGCTCCTTCTTCATGCAAGCAGATCTAACATGTGCAATACATGTGGTAGGTTACCATAACAGAATCCGTACAATCAAGTGTATATGAAACACTTGCAATATGAATTCATATCCCAAAATTGTGCTGTGTCTTCTATAGGTCTGACAAAATTGCTATTAGATAGTGCTAACATGTGCTGTTATGTCTGCAAGTTTAAATGTCATTCATGCCAGGATACCCTGCTGCTAATAACATTCATTTTCTATACCCCTTTATCTCAAGCCTGGGTCACTGGGCGAGAGGCGGGGTACACCCTGAACCGGTCGCCAGTCGATTGCAGGGCCACATAGAGAGACAGACAACCATTCACACTCACACCTAAGAGCAATTTAGAGTGACCAATCAACCTAATGAGCATGTTTTTGGTCTGTGGGAGGAAGCTGGAGTGCCCAGAGGGAACCCAAGAATGCACAGGAAGAACATGCAAACTTCACACAGAGAGGCCCCTCTCCGACCCGGGGATCAAACCAGGTACCTTCTTGCTGTGAGGCACGTGCACTACCTGTTGCGCCACCATGTTGCCCCCTGCTAATAAAATACACCTTTTAATTATGGATTGAATGCAACCCCTTTACAGGTTACAACATACTCATGCATAACAACACAAAAATGATGGCATCATTTTTTCAACCTTCGAATTTGCAAAGACCCAATGTATGTCATTAGGTAAATCCATCTCAACAAGCTAAAATGCTTGTACCCACATCAGAAAACTGCTAGAAAAAGCCATGCTTCCAAGAGAAAGAGGCTCTTACAACAGCTAGTATTTAGGAAGTTAGTTTTAAATAAATAGAACCTTAATTTCTCATTTATAACAAGCTTTTTTTTTTTGCTCTCAAATAGGGTTTTATTTCCAGGTGCATATTATACGCAAGCAAATATGAAAAAAATGTCTCTCCCAACATCACGGTTACAACACATCTGATACAAAAAGCTGCAATATTCTCTCTCTATGTAAAACACTACCGCCAAACTTGCACAATTCTTATTAAACTAACAGTTCTAATCCAATATTTTTAGTTTAACTTTGTGTTATGATTATGTTATCCTCAAGTGTAACGCTACCACACATACACAAACGCAGGGTGCTGCAATCTTGTGGGCAAGGAGACCAAATAGCTGAGTTGTGATTGGCCAAACACATCGCCGTGTTCATAGCTGCTCTCTGATTGGTCAGTACACTATGACTGAGCATGCTCGGGCAGAAGTTGAGTAACTGCACGTGGGTGAAGGAAAAGTTGTTTGGTTTGGTGTTGAGTTGTCTGAAAGAGTAAGGTTTGGGCAAAATGTGAGTTTGTGGTATAATTGAATACAGTGTTTTATTGGAGAAAAGCATGAAATATGAGGTGTGTGTTATAAATAAGGACTTGTATTCGAGAAATTATGGTAAGCTGTTATATTCTAGTATGAAAGTATCAATCTGTGAATAGTGGTGAGGTTTTGCAAAGAAGAAACAGAACCTTGCACAACACTGACTGTAGATGAAACATGGAGCACCACCATAGGATAGAGGGCAGTCCAGAGATCCAACAGTGTCAAAAAGTTTTACAGACGGGTTCACACACATCAAAACACAGTTCCTCCATTTGGCTTTCAGACAGCTGTCATTTGGTACCATGTTGGGTTTTATAATGTCTAGAAATCAAAAGTTAAAATTGCTAAAAATGGATACCATGAATGGAGGCCTGCTAAACAGCATTATCCCAAACAACACACCACTAAAAGCTTCTCCCTTTTCATCACAAATTGTTGTCGTTTCAACACTACAACAACCTACACTGCAAATGATTTGTTTTTTTGCTAATTTCTATGCTTGTGCATATTGTTTCACTATTTTTGTGACAAAATTACGGTGAAAAGCTGTTAAAGAGTTCTGCTAAGCTCTGAGCCTGTTACCAATGCCGCCAAATTCATTGGATTTAATGTAGAGGGACAGACTACAAGAGCAGACTGAATGCATGTTAACAGGGTCTTAAAAAGGGGCAATGATGATGGCTCAAAGCTAAAATCCTGACTGCCTGTTCCCATTTGTAAACTTGAGCAACCTCACATGTCCACTATAATCAAATTAGTGGTTGTCTTGAACAAACAAAAAACAACTTTTGAATTGGATTGGTGGCATAATGGAAATGAAAATTTGGGTTAAAGCAGAGTTGTAATTGATTTTGTTTCTTGGTGTCTTTTAGTGCATGAAGTAGAAACTGTGACTTCTTTAGCTATGGAGATTAACAAAAATGATACACAGGTGCTTCTGGACTCTAAGCCATTTCAAACTCATGAACACTGAGTGTAACCAGCCATGAAATGTTGTTTTTTTGTTTGTTTTTTTTAGAAACCATACAAGGCAAAGTCAACCCAGGCTTAATTTGGGGTTTTAAAAAAAGCAACAATGCAACAAGAAATGTAATAACAAAAAATAATATCACAGATTTGGCATTGCAATCAAGCCAATCCTCGTCAGAGATGTTGTACTGCATTGATTTCACATTTGGTAGCACCAAATTAAATCAGTCCTGATAAGACAGGGACTACATAAGCAATGAGATTTAAAGAAAAATCACAATTGATATTTGTTCCAATCACAATGCTTTAGTGTGGATCTCCTGGTTTTATGACTCCCTTAGGAACACTGAATTCTTCTATTTTTCCAAATTATTCTTTGATTCAAATTGCATTTCCGCATGCTCTACGATTTATTTAAAATAACAGGTAAAGTTAGTATGAGAGCCATTTTAGGAAGTAACTTTGAATGTCTTCACATAGCAGGAAGCAGGTGTTGAATTTTTTTTGACAAATTCTCATTCTACAAACAGTCACACAGTCTGACATCCCCCTCATTTCACACTCAGTGTGAGTTTTGTCCATTCTTTGAAAAAGAGAAGAAAAAAACATGAATCCTGCAAGCTCATCCACACCATTTTACTTCTTCTCTACTTTTCTACGCTCCTTCTCAATCCCACAGGAGCACTGACTGGGAGTAGAGAGGAATAAGAGACTTTTTCAGTGAAATATGAATTAATACCTTCTCTTCTGTAAATATTTAACACCACTTAAACTTACAGCTCCCTGCTGGGCCCCAGCACGGAAATATCTGGAGACTATGGGAATGGAGGGAAACAGAACTGGGGAAAGGCACGGATTAAGCCGAGATTCAATTAACTTATCACGCTAGCTCTATGGTGTCCTGGGAAATCATTTTGAGTGAATAAACACATCATGCTGGCTGTCTCTATGCGCTGCTTGGTAAATAATGCGCAATATATAAAAGACAGAGAGAAAGAGACAGCCGTAGAGAAGGAGAGGAGAGGAGAGGAGAAGGAAAAAGCACTCTGGAAACATCCCCAGGTGGGAGCCTCAGAAATAACTGGGCTGTGATGTGTGATTTGTAGATGGATGAAGGTCAGGGCCTCCATCTTCACTCCTCATTACTTGGTAATGCTAATTGAATTTGAAGAGTCAGAGCATATTTTACACTTCTGATTATTTTGATTATTAAAAAGGTGCATATGTAATTTTTTTCACACCTGCTTCCTTTGTATATGGACACAAACCATCGCATGCAATTTTTATATAGTTCTAAAGCATATAGTGAACTTCTAAAGTGTTAAATAAATATCTAAAATGCTAATAAATGTAAAGTTTTATCATCTTGGTTTTAAATCTCTACAATGTACTTAGCTGAAAACCAACAGGAAGCAAGCAAATAAAAACAAAGATCATGTAAGGAATCACCTAAAAATAGTTAGCCCTTTGGTTCCATTGGAAAAAAAGTTACCTTAATTAGATCCAAAAGCCATGTACTCCATATATTAATGTCATATTCATCTTCATTTTTCATCCTTTTCATTAAAAGACTGCATCTCAAAGGTGCTAGATTGAATGGAGATATGTTGATTATGAAGGGCATTTGAGTGCACCAAAGTCAGTCATGTTTGAGAAACCAGTAGAAGTTATAGCCATCAGAAGACAAAGCCCATGTAGGCTGTGGCTTTAAAAAAAGCAGGATATATCCATGCTTTAGTGTTGTTTACACTAATTCTTACTCTACCTTCTGGGTGTCACAACAGAAATCAATGGATGGATGATATCAGGTAACATTTTTCCAGGCTTCTTTTGTTCAATTTTGGTGAGCCTGTGCAAATAGCCGCAACCCTTTTCCTCTTTCTTATCAGACAGGAATGTCACCCTGTGTGGTCTTCACTGCCATAGCCCATCTGCTTTGAACCATAGACTGAAAAAACATGGACATCATGTCGCTGGGCTCGAATTGAAGTCGCCACAAAAACTGCTCCCCCTGGTGACTGGCTGCAGTATAGGTCAACTCTCCGTCTCCTCGATTCCTCTGAACGGGCCGTAGTGAAACTTTAAAAAATTAATACACCTCGTAGAAATATTTCTCCCATATGCTGTGGAGATATTAAAGTATTATTGGGCTGTGTTTTTTTCAAGTCCTCTTCTTTCTGAAAAGTTTATTTTTCATCAGTTATTAGAGTTTAAAAAAGCAACAATGCTGTATGCTGCGGAGTGTTGCGGCCATTTACGACAGCTGCGTCCAGATATGGTCCAGATTCTCTACTGGCTGCACAATGGCGGCGCCCCGACGGGGGACATTATGGCCTCCAAACTGATTAACGGTAGAAGGCGGAGCCACGCTGTCCACTATATACAGTCTATGCTTTGACCCCATTAGAGACTGTGAATGTACACTGATTGTCATTCATGCTGAATATACTGTATGAACCCAAGTAAATTAAAAATATTTTCTCTTTGGGCTTTTTGGCCTTTACTGAGATCAGACTGTGAATAAGAACATCAAGGAGAGAGAGAGGGTGTGGGCTGACATTCATAAAAACAGTCACTAAAATGGTTGAGCACTTTTACCCTGAGCATGTGCTGTAGTCACACTGCGCTCTCCAGTGTGCTGATCCTGTTCATTTGTCAGGTTCATTTTCTATTTTCTTCCTTACAAATCGAGTTGATAATTTTTTTGTGTTTTTTCTTTTTTCGTTGTTGCAGTTCTACAGTTTTGGCACTAGTTTGTTTATGTTAATGAAAGTTCTAGCAACATTGCTCAGTTTATTCATTATGAGAGTGTGGGTTCATGCAATACATTTAGTACTTTTGTGTTTGTGAGAAAGAGGAAGAGAGAGAAAGAAAGAGAGAGTTAAGGACAGACAAAGAGAGAGAGAGAGACAGAGAGAGAGAGAGAGAGAGATAGAAAGTGAAATCCAGAACCTATGCAAATAAAATATTCATCTTCCTCTCACTTTCTTGTATCCTCTCTTCTGTTACATTATATTGCCAAAATATGGCGGAAAAGCAGTAAGCAGTACAATCCCACAGCTCAGGTTAAACCCCTGCTACACATACTTAAAATATATGTGTATATTTTTTCATTTAAAAATTGTAAGTTTTCAGTTACTGTTGAGTGTGATATGCCACAGCCCTCCTAGAGTTAAAATATTTTACATTTTATGACCCTTGTTCTGATGCTGCGTTCACACCGCAAGCAACCCAGCTACCAAAATCACGTCGCCCACTGACTTATCATCGCGCGTCAATAAATACCTAATTTTGGTCACCGTTGCCGTCGGCTGTAGCTCAGTGATGTCACGTCCATGTCAGTTTCACCATAAATGCTGTATATCATATAATAGGATGTATAAGCAGACATTATTACAGCTGTATCCTCTTCATTCACGTATCAACCACAAAACACTGCAGCTGATGCCCTGCAGCAGCATTATCTGTGAGTTTCCCGCGGTCTGTTTAGGCGGAGCTAATATCCTCATTGACTAATGTTTCCCACATGGACATAAATTGTAGTCTGGATGAAAAACTGTCTGTCACGGGTACCGTCACACACGCACACACCGCTGATTGGCTGTTGCACACACGACATCGTCTGAAAAGATATATTTTTTTTTTATTTTGACATCGCGTGACAAGCTATGTGGTAGTGCGAAAAGTGGCCGTCGCATCGGGGGAGGGTTAGCCCCGCCCCATCCCGGCTGTACATTGACTTTGCATAGAGAGTGATCGCTGAGGTAGTACAAGTAGCATCTGGTTTGTACACACCTTGAGATGTCTGCAGAAGCTCCTTGAGTTACGCAGGGTTCAACTTCTTTTTTTTACTGTACAATATCAATATAATTTTTTTTGTCTGTTTCATAAAAAGTCTCATATGTCATATTAAGTGTGCTTGAAGACTGTATACGGGAAGATAAATTTATGCTTTTTTGTCTTAAAGATACAAGCAGCATAAACCAGTAGAGACTAGTGCATTGTTTTTGATAAGACTTCTGATCTGCTTCATTTGCATTGTGTTGTCTGTTTTAGAGCTGGACAAAATATAGTGTGAGATAGTTTTCAGTGTGGGAGTTGTTACATATTTGCCTCAAAATTCATCAGTAGTAACCAAACGGCTGATGTCATTTGTCCAGGGCTTTATGCAATCAAAGCACGAATTGATATTGTCCAGAGAGCAGACAGTCTGCTGTTCATCTGCCTTTGAATGTGATCATACTGCATCTGAACATCTCTGTTTAGAGGCCTGAATATAATGATTATGTAATGTTGTAGCCTTATAAGAGATTAGCAGATGTGTCTTTGGCTATATGAGGCCAAACTGGAAGCTGCAGTCAGACTTTGATGCAAGTTTTGACCTTGGTTTTTATATCAACATTCCCTCTATCCCTTTATCCCAAAAATCAACATTTATCAGATATCACACAAATGTGCCCCTCTCAGACCTCCACCTGTAGTTGAGCCTGTTCTGCATGCACGCTGACACACCTGTGGGGTTTCATTGCAACAGATATTTTTCTTTTTTTAACAAAGTAACTTACAAGTTGCCAACAACACTTGAACTAATGATCCTTCACTAATTCTTTTCTTTGAGGCGTATTTTTTAAGCTTCTGGTTTCAATGAAAGCATCCATTGGAAGGCTTGTATGATACGGTGCAAGTTGAGCAGCTCTTTCAGAGAGGTCATCCAAGACAATGTACTCAAGGCACTGAACTCTGACCATCTTATTCAGACATTTTGTATTCTATGCTGAATACTAAAAAATAGAAAGTGTTTTCTTTTCTTCTCCTCTCTTTTAACGATTCCATGCAACAGGTACTGGCAAAAAGGAGAGAGGACCATTCAATGCTTTATGAGGATCTTGGAGCTGAGGTCAAGGAACAGAAAGATGTGGTATCTCATACTGAGCTTTTTTAAGTCAGATAAAACAACTTAGATGAACACAGCAAGCATGCACCGAGGAATGTCTCTCAATCCTGGAAATGTGAAAACCCCAGCTGTGTATGTATAATTTGTCAACATTATGTTTTTGTTGTGTACCATAAGGTTCACAGTGATGCAGCAGAAATCTTTTTTTCTGTCATTGTGGTGGTTTCATGTTCTTGTCATGCATGTGCTGGTTTCTCCGGGTGTCCTCCCATCAACTAAAAAACCTGGATTTAACAGGTGGCTCTGTGATGACAGCTGGGATGGCTCCAGCTACCTGTGACCCCAGAATGGACATGCAATTGAGGTAAGAGCTGACTGGATGGATGGTTTAATTGTGTACCCTGGTAATCTACAGAGGGGTTGAAGAGACAGATGTGAGGTTCACCAATGCCATCGTTAAACTTTTTAAAACAGCAGTTGCTGTTTTATTAAACCCTGTATGTTCCTGTTTTTCAAAGTGGAAGTTCTGTCTTCTTCAGAGAGTCACCAGGAATTGCACATTAGGGATACTTGTAAGGTAAGAGAGACTAATCAAATATCAAATAAAGATGTGTTAATGGTCCGTGTACTTTGCAGCAATTCGTTTTTCGTGTTGATATGGATAAACCGAAAACGGGAAACCATCCAATTTTCCAATTTACGTTTGGATGAAGGGAAACCATTCGTTTGGTAATCGAAAATCCAAAAACGGAAAACGAGCCTTTATCTGATATCTATTACAGGTTTATTTTTACACAAGTTGGGATATAAAATACGGACGTAATTCCTTTCATAAAGCTTGCTTTACCTTCACCCGGAACCACTTCCTTCTTCTGCGCTGCTGCTTCTTCTCCTTGTTCTGTTTCTGAAGCTACACTACAGCGTATTACTGCCCTCTAGGAATTATTAGTATGCCGCGCTTTAAGTCCATTTCGAAGCATCATCTGTAACCATAATTTTTATTATAAATTGAGTTTTAAATTCTCACTATATATCTATGTTCTTTTAGTGTGTGACCTTCTTTTACTGTAGACATTAATGAAATATTATGCTAGTTCTGTAAATTGTATTTAGTTCCGAATAAATGTATTTGTTATTACCATGTATTATTAAATAGCCATTTATTTCAATTGTCAAACTACATTCTAAACACATATTACCAGATGGCCAATTACACATTACAAACAAGGTAAGCCTTGTTTCTGCAATGTTTTATCAATGAATCTTTATTTGTATACCACCAGTTCATAACAAGTGTTATCTCAAAGCAACTTACAATCGGCAGTGCAGAAGAAGGAAGTGGTTCCGGGTAAAGGCAAAGCAAGCTTTTCGAAAGGAATTACATCTGTATTTTATATCCCGACCTGTGTAAAAATAAACCTGTAATAGATATCAGATAAAGGCTCGTTTTCCGTTTTTGGATTTTCGATTACCAAACGAAAAATGGGAAACGAGTCGTTTCCCTTCATCCAAACGGAAATCGGAAAGTCGGATGGTTTCCCGTTTTCTGTTTACCTATATCAACATGAAAAACGAATGGCCGCAAAGTACGCGGACCGTTAATATAACATCATTTTTTTTACATGTTGCCTATCCCTGCAAGCAATCACTTATAATAATGAATAATAATACACTGAATAATAATGATAAATAAACCTAGGGGACATCAAAAGATATTTGATGGAATTTAATAAATACAAGAAGTACAATTTATACAAATAAACAAATGTTACGCCCTGCCTAGGGGTTACTGAATGTAACATAAAAAGACCACTCCTTTGTCACTCCCAAGGAGACACCATTACAAAAAGACAAGAAAACGAGAATTTTTGCAGTCCAAAACAAATGAACATTTAATTGTTCTTTATTTTCTTTACAAAACAACTTAGCTTTACCTCAGGGAGAGCAAGCAAAACAAGAATTACAAAATACTTTTATAAATCAAAAACCTTACCTGACTTCTTAATGAAAATAAAACGTTACAAACCTAACGCTGACTCCCTAACTGAAAAAACAGGAGAAAACAATAATGGGCTGTACTCTCCCCTACTTACTGGACTGCCTTTTAACTTCCAATTTTCTCAAATCAAACACATTTAGTTTTACATAATCTTAGTTTTCTCAATCACACGACTCAAGCTGCTGCTCTGTGGCAAATGTTGGGAGTGAGGAAAGAGGAGGGTCGGCATCTCCACTTGTGCTGTCTTTTTTAAACAGTGGGGTCTCTTGGAAAAGAGAAGATTGAATACTTCCTGAAAACAACATGCTAGAAATGAAAGTAAATGCATTTTCACAAAGTAACTAATTTTTCTCATAAAAGCACTTTACCTTCACTATGACTGCAAACTTTTGAATATTGGATGTTTAGGTTTCAGTAACCTGACTACAGGCCCTGACCTTATTACTATTTCTTATTAGTAGTAGTGGTAGTATAATGACTATTTTGTAATAATAATTTTTTCTAGCTTGAGGTTTGAGGCAGTATATTAATCACATTTTTAACTCTTTAGAAAAGTGAAGTTGTTTTTTTGAGTATTATTACATTTTAATTCTATAAGTATCTTCAGTCATGTTACGCAGTTTTTATACCTCAATCGTTTAGTTTATCTTGAGTATTTTTAAAGCGTTTTGCCTTTTGCCTATTTGCTTCTATTTTCATTACAGTATTTTCTTACATTTTTTTGTTTCCAAGGATTTTCAGCATTTATCTTGATTTTATCTTTTATTGAATTTTCATAGTGTTAGTCACCAAACACTCATTGACATCTGAATTGGTTAAGTCTCTTTTTTTGCTTTCTTTTGAAGCACTTTGAACTGTTTTTTTTCTAAGTAAATGTGCCTTTACAACTCCTTTTGACTGAATGATTGATGAATTGATTGATGATAAAACTCATGGGGATGTCAAGGTAACTGTGTTAGTAAAAATGTAGGTGCAGTCCTTCACAACACGAGCATGTCAACACTGAACAGTCTTTCAATTTTAAATGCTTACATACTTTACTCAATTTACACTTTCAGGTGCATTTATCTTGTTGTGTGCGTATTTATGGATTGAACATAAGGCTGGTGACATCAAGCCATCATAGATAAACCTAACCTCTCTAACCAGGCGCTCTCCCTTAAAGCGATATTCCGGGATGGAACAAGTTGGGTCCTACCACAAGGTTTAGGGCAGAAATTAACCCTACAGCAGTGTTTATGTGCATCAGAAGCCCAGGGCACACGCACCAAAGCCCCCCTCTCTGCTCCCGGCCTGCTCGTATGCAGAGTTCCTCTGCAGTCAGACGGGGCCATATTTTACTTGACCAAAAACACACACAAACGAACTCCCACCGAAAAAAATCTGATATCGGTCTGCATTCACGCTTTACTTAGAGAATTTTCAGCGCGTTACTTTCACACAAGAACACCGCTAAATAAGGCTCTATTTCTCATCGGGTCGTAAAACGACCTGCGCTGCTCAGCCACAGCGAGAGGGGTCTGGCTGCAGACCTGCACTGAGAGGACCCAGCGTTGCAGACCTGCACTGAGAGGACCCCCTACACTGAGAGGACCCGACGTCACGTTTTTTTTCTCACATCACATGCTCCAGTGTGTTTTTTTCTCGTGAGGAGAGAAGCTGAGTTATAGTCAAGTGACTACTTTTCGTCTTTTTCGAAGAAACAGGAACAGTCTTTATTCCATTACAAACATTGTCTTTTCCATTATATACTGCTCTGTGTCATAATATTTATTGGAAAGAAATGACTTTTGCACTTTGGGGTGTTTTTCGCGCTGCAATCCAATCCAAAAGTTAGCTTAGTTAGCGCTAGCCTAACGGAGGCTAGCGCTAACTAGGCTAACTTTTGGATTGGACATGGATGTTTTATTTAGATATATCTATGAGATAAGCTTGACATGACAGGCTGTCACTGCCTGTGGCATTTAAACATGTATGAAAACACCCAAAGTGATCACTGTAAGCAGACTGCTTAAAGGAAAAGTTCGGTTCCTGCAGCTTTTACATTGTTTATAGAATGAAGAACAACAATATACTCACCCAGAAGGCTTTCCTGATGCAAACGGTGCTTCGGGAGATATTTAGATCCAAAATCGAGCAGCGGACACCGATATAATGGTAGCCCGTAGGGCATAGATCGCCGCTCCTAAAAACTGCATTAATCGTTCAAAAACTCATGTTTTTCACCGATTTCCATCATGATTTGCTCCGAAAGGACCGCCATTGCAGCCTGTGTCTCTCCACACAGCGCTGTGTGGCTGAACTAACCTCTGAACTGACGAGCTGTTTACATGCTCTTCGCGCATGCGCAGTGCGGCTCATTGTTCAGGGGAAGATCGGCAGCTACAAATCGACTTTCTTCTTCCAGTTTTGTGCAAAATGGACGAATGTCTATGGGATGAAGATGTTGTGGAGGAGGACTTTGAATATGATGGACGTCCTTACAGTTTGGAGCCACAGTATACAGATATACAGATAAGGACGCGATCGCAACGCTCCAGAGAGTACTGCGCATGCGCAAAGAGCATGTAAACAGCTCGTCAGTTCAGAGGTTAGTTCAGCCACACAGCGCTGTGTGGAGAGACACAGGCTGCAATGGCGGTCCTTTCGGAGCAAATCATGATGGAATATCGGTGAAAAACATGAGTTTTTGAACGATTAATGCAGTTTTTAGGAGCGGCGATCTATGCCCTACGGGCTACCATTATATCGGTGTCCGCTGCTCGATTTTGGATCTAAATATCTCCCGAAGCACCGTTTGCATCAGGAAAGCCTTCTGGGTGAGTATATTGTTGTTCTTCATTCTATAAACAATGTAAAAGCTGCAGGAACCGAACTTTTCCGAACTGGGTTCATCCTTGTTCTTACCTGCTGCAGCAGCTCTGACATCAACAGTTCTCCCAATGCGGTGCTGACACACTGCAATGCGTGCAGTGGAATTTGCCTGATAGACTAGAATGGGAGCGAAGTGCTCAGCAGTAAGTTCAAGGGTGCCACGCCGCGCTGCGTTGGTGAAGCCCTGGCACGCGCCAAGGCGCTGGAGATTTGCTTCAGGTCTATTTTCTGTACGGACACTTCCAAACCTCGTAAATTCACTGTCGTTAAGAAAGCACCAGACAGGAAATTAACGTGTGGAGTATCCGGAAGTTTTGAAATAAAACAGAATGCATGAACACTGAATTGAACGTGAATTTCCTCAATTATCTTTCATTATGTCAAAACCGGAGGCACGAGCATCAGGTCAGCAGCCCGTCAGAGGGTCCCAGAGACAACACAACACCATGGATGAAGAGAAGTGAATCGTAGAGGTACAGAAATATATAACATTGTATACATGACACCAAACATCTTTTCTACAAGGACATAGATGGATAGAAGTTGAATAAATCGTGAAGCTGTGTTGTTGGGACCAGCAAAAGGACCTTAGATAAGCGAAGTGAGGAATTGTTTATTTCTTTTCTCAGTCTACAACATGCTTTATGAGCGTGTTTCATCGCTAGTCTCATGAGAGCCTGTGGCTCTCCGGGGATCGGCCCTCCCCCTCCGGCGCTGCTCGGCGTGCTGCTTTCAGTAGAGTTTGTCTGTCAGAACAAGCAACCATAAATGTTGTGCAAGGCAACAACAGAAGACACAACATGGGAGAAGACATATGAAGAGAGGGAATGATATTACGATTTTTGATGGAAAATCGGGAACTAAAAAAACAATAAGACCGTGAGAAAATCCTGGAGACTATGTGAACACGTGAGCTGGTCGTCTGATTCTTGGGTTCACTGTATGTTAAAGTTTCAGGTCGGCTATGCTTGTTTTTATTCAAACCTGCTTCCTCGCTCCTCAGACAGCTTGGCACTTGATTGGCTACATTTCGTTCCACAATGTCATGACTCGGGAGTCATTGGCTTTCCCCACACACATGAAGATTTTTGGTTGTAAATATTGAACAAGTTTAATATTTACAATTGTCTGCCCTGACTCATTTCAGAGCACATTATCGGGACAAATTCACTCTCCTCACTTCAGACTACATGACAGTCTTATAGGATAATCTTACAAGACATAAGATAATCAGGCATTTGCCATCCTTGGTCAGGAGGGGGAAGTCTTGACAAACAGCCCAGTCTTTATGTGAATACCCTGCTTCACCTCAACCAAAGAAAATAAAGCATTACCAGAAGTCAGAGCATATCACTAACAGACAGTCTTCCACGTAATAATATATATCAGTAGTAAGTCTGAAGAAAACAGAAACAAATTAGCAATATGGTCAAAATTCAACATAATATTAAAAATCCTTTAAAATATATCAGTATTGGTTGATAGAAAATGGTCTAGTACTTTAATGTTTCTCTCATATCCTTTTTGGTTGTTGTATCATGTCTACATCCCTCTTGAATCAAATCCAAGGTAGCTGTTATCTGCCAGGCATTAATGTCTCAAACAGTAATACCAGCCCCTATGAGAACAAGAGACATCTAAATGATATAAAATATACGTACATTATCACAGTACTCTCCCTGTCATTTTATTGGCAGCTGTAAGGATTTCTTTCAGGCTCTGCAGAGAGAAGAAGTAGGATAAAGTGTCGATGAGCCTTGCAGAAAGCAGCTGGAAGCCATTCTACTGGAGTGGAACTTGAAGAGATCCCATTATCAGAGGCTCAATTCATCTACGTGTCAAAGATCTCTGATACTGTCTTACAATCAATACTCTGTTTTACAGCCGTCCTGCGGTCAAAGAGGCTGAGATGCTCAGCATGTACTTGAGTATGTGTGTGAATGTGTGGGTGTGGGTGTGTGTGCGTGCCAGGCTTGCACATTGAAGTGTGAATATTTGTTGTACTTCCGAGAGCACTAGACCTTGTTGTTAATGTATAGCCAATAGTGGGTCTGAAAAATAATGTACGAGTTTAAGGATTGCAGACCCAAACTGCCAGCATGCCTCAGGTCGTCACAAAGAACAGAATATTGTCAGGATGTTTTTTCAGCTGCAGCCGTCTTTGGTATAAACAGCCGCTGTAAAGATTAAAGTCAGTCCCTGGGAGATCAGGAAGGCCTCCAACTGTAGCTTGAAGATTCACTTTTTGATGTTTTGATGTTCCAAAAATCGCAGATCTCAAATGGTATTTGCAGGGAGGCTGACATTAAATGCATGAGGCGATGAAACCTGAGCTCAGTGTCTGCAAGGCCTGAGCTTTTTTTTCCCCTTCTTTTCTCTTTCATGGCGCACACTCAGAGATGCTCCTTTAAAATTCTTCATGCTAATGAAAGAAACTCCAGATTGGGCGACTTTAGAGGGAAACCACCCTCAGAAGATTAAAGATCAGTAATAAGGTTTTCATTCCTTTCCATTTCATTAACGATATACAGTCAGCAGCAGACTTCTACTGCCAGGCCACTCTAAATTAACATAAACATCCCTGGATGGATGCCAGACAATTTGTCCTGCACCACCCCCCTCTCACCCTCTCTCTGGTGTAAACGAGCCTGTGATATTCTAAAAGGAGCCCAGTGGTTCCCTCATCGATCGCCTGGGCAGATTATTATCAGTCGTTATTATTTTTGCCTTTACAGCGGCTGCAGGGAGTCTGAGGAAGTTTGGAAATGCCTTTCATGCTCCATCTGGGTACTTTGATAACTCAGCCATTAACAGCCCCAGCTGAGGACATCTGGCTAAAGGAAACTCAAGCTTAAAGGTGCTTTTCAACAACAGGAACTTTTTCAAAGAACTTGGAATCTTTTGAGGTACTCCTTTAGTTTTGATGGCAAGAGCAATGGCCTAGATTGGTGACATGATAATGACATACCCCTTAAATGGTCTGAGTCAGAGGGAATCCCAAAGGTCTGGAAACTTTGAGAGCCTGAACTGTCTCACATTTGTTTTATTGGTTGTATATTAAGGATGTTTACTTTGTGCATTTATAAGAAATCTACAGTGATGAAATGTGCTCTGAACGTCCTTCAATCTCATGCCCCAGTCACACATTCCCGTTTCTCATAGCAATTGTGCAGGACTGTGCACGATTGGCAAGGCTGGTGTGATCCCTACAATACGGGATGAAATGACTGTCTCACCCACAGACACACCCCGTAAATACACGTCAGTAGAGCCTCTACAGCGCTTTGGGGGCGTTCGGTCCGCTCTAGTTAGGTTAATACACGATATGACGAGGATTCCACGAATTTCCATCCCGCTGACACGATGTCAGCCCCGCTGGAGCTCAATTTGCGTCATGTAAGCCACGACTGAGCCACGTTGCTTGTGCCCTCTTGAAGGGGACGCAGTCGGGGCGCAAACAATACTTCCTTGTCAGTCGTCCTCATTAAAGCTAGGGTCTACGATCTGAAACCAGTTTGGCTGTTGAGACAGATTTGAAAAACGCAGCCTGACCCCCCTTCACTCACCCCTCCCCTCCGTGTTCCAAGATCCCGCCCCCCAGCTCATGCTGCCTCCTAACAACACGCCCCCTCCGATAGAGCAAGAAGCCGGCCGACAGAAAATATTCATTTGCGTTGAAGATAAATGAGATTTCTCATAGCTGACAGTAACAAACATGACAGTCATCCCCCTTGTAACACACAGCGGTAGCCATTTCAATTGGACCGGCGGCGAAGCGGGTCTGGCGTCGCCACTGTCCGATCAGAGCAGAGCCGATTGTGGGCAAGGATTTACGTTTCTTGGCTGGCGTTTCCAGCTCAGATTACAATGCTAATGATGAGTGGCTAACTTATGCTAAAATCTATTGACAGAGCCTGCCCGTTCTGACCAACAACGTTCAGTCATTAGCCAGTATAGGCACAGACTAACCAGAGTTATTCAGCAGACATCTCCCACTGTAGTAAACAAAGTTATTACCCGTTCAACAGAAATTCAGCTGTCTCAGTGTCAGTTTTCAGTCCCAAATCATTCTGCAGCTTTTTCCACTGGTCGTACGATTCTCCAATGTTGAGTCTCTGTTGGGACCTGTAGTGCTTATATTTCTTCCTTACTTCAGCCTTTCCTGGAAACTTTTACGTTTCCTTCCCGTCGATGCAGAGGGTAACAGAAGCGGCCTCCCGATTTCAGTGCTGGTCTTCTCCGGCTCCATGATGCTTCAGTAGCTGTGTAGCTCGCTGTTTCCGGCGGTTCGGATTGGTCAACTATTATAACGCTTTGCAGTGGATATAGTGAATGGATTTTTTTCATTCTTTTTGGTCTTTATTTTTCCTAGATCGGACCATAGGGCCATAATGGCCTTATAAATGGTGTTATTAAGATGTACCAAGCTTCCAAATTGTAGACCATAACTTTAAGCTTTCAGGATTGAGCGACGATCAGTCCGATTGAGCTCCGCACATGCCATGCTAATATCGTTCATCTTAGGACTGCATTCGGCTTCCACCATATATACTATACTGAGAGCGACGATTCTCCACGACAGTTTTGAACAGTTCAAAACTGTCGGGACCCTTCCACGTTCCCTGCCATACATCCACGACTATACAACGATGATCCAGACCAAGTAGCACATGCACCACGACCAAAGCACGTTTTATCAGGATTATGACAATAGTTCACAATCGCCATGAAAAACGGGAATGTGTGACAGGGGCTTCACCAGTATCCTACAGGAGGTCTTATGTCAGTGTTTAGGATTCATATTTGACTTTAAGGTATAGCTCAGGTTTTTTGAAGTGGGGCTGTGTGAGGAACATAGCATAAGTGTGCGTGTGCCAGTGTTGCAGTCAAAGTAAGGATCAAAGTCTGGTACTGCTTGAATTTCGCCAAAAAACAAATAATTCTTAAATATAGACTGTCCAAATGCCTGAATCTTTATGGATTATCTTGCTGACCAAGCACAGTAATGTTGACGAAGACTGTTTTTTAGTTCAGCTCAATCCACAACCATGAACATACAATGTGCTATAATGAAGTACAGTTATCGAAGACGGATGACTGCTGTCTTTAGAAAATAAAGAATCAGAACAGGCCGAACACTTCTGGACATGAACTTTCATTCAGCTCCTCTGTTTTTCCTTGAAGTTTGTAAAACAGTGAATCTGGTCTGAACAGTTGCAATTCCATTAAAGAAATGTCTGTGTGATGAGAGCTGCTCACTGCTAACAAATGCATAAAAGCCAATATTATCCTCCAATACTGATCAGTCTGAGGTGAGTTTTTTTTTGTAGTCACGCTATTATTTCGTCAGTTTGAGAACATATGCTCACGATTCATTCACCAGAATTAATAGATGATGTGTTTCTCAGTTCCCGAGTTCCCATAGCAGATTCCATCAGTTTCAGTCCAGACCTGTGATTCTGCATTTAATTTTTCTTTTAAAGTTTTTCCTATGTGAACTCCAATTTGTATAAGTATTCCATAGTATGACTGCCATATCTGCTGTGAAAATCATCAATTTATCTCATTTGATAGCAGTTGTTTCCTCCTAGCAGAGGGACACGTATGCCATGTCTGAACATAGTGCCCAATCAAAGCTGCGAGGTCACAGAAAATTAAGTAGATATAGAGCGTCTGTTTATAGGTAGTTTATTGTAAGCCCACTGACATGTTACATGACTCGTGTAGTTGGAGCTGGAAACAGAAAAACAAGCAAAAAGTGTCTTTTGTTGAGGGTTGTTTTTGTTTTGTTTGTTTGTTTTTCAGTTTGTAGAAGCCATAAAGTTCTGTTGGTCCATTATCAGAGCTGATGTGCCATATTTTATTTAGAGAAGGCCTTTGAACTAAAAGTCTGCTGTGCTTTCAGTGAAAAAGAAAAAGCTATTGAATTGTTGTTCCCTTCCCTCGTTTGTTCGGCATTGTTCAGAGATAGATCAGATATGTATGGATAGAAGTGTTATGTGACGATATCAATCCCTCACACCTGATTTAATTGTACAATATTGTTATTATATTTTATTTCCCACCGAAGACCGATGAGTTTATTTACAAAAGGGATGCTGTGATTGAGGAATAAAGTATGGTGTAATGTATACTCAATGTAAATACCTTGCTACTGCTGAGGCAAGCAGTCTCTCTGCCTCTATGACTTGTGGTATTTTGCTGCTTCTGTTGCCAATAGAGCCTGAGCCAGACTTCTATCATCTGGCACAAGATCTTGAAAGTCATCCAGAAGAAAAGGTTGAGCATCCATCCTAGGAATTGTACACTAAGATGTATGCTGCAGACACACACACTTCACACACATAGTGTTTTTATACGCAATCACACGTCATTTTAAAAGCATAACACAACCATTTGAAACAGATTTACTTTTTTCTTATTCTTTTTTTCAGATTTAATCTATTAATGTGAGGAGAAACCATCACAAGTGTATTGCTTTCTGGCTTGCATCCACTTTTATTCAGCCATGCTTGCCAGGGTATAATTTCTAAAAGAGGAAGATATTAGTAAGGAGTAGATAGAAAAAAATGCCTTTGGGTAAATGACATGAACTTATTGTCCTGTAAGGGACGAGCATACAAGTCTGCAAACAGAAAACTTCTGAAACTTTAAAAGGCTGGCAAGCAGTATCAGACAAGTGTTTTGTTGTCTCTGTTGTGTAACCTTTTTCTGAAATAAAATCTGAATAATTAATAGAAAACACACTCCTGAGGGGGAAACGCAGTACAGAGAATACAAAGGACATCTCAGAAAGTTATCGTTAATTGTTTGAAGCACTCAGGCTGGAAGGCAATTGATTAAGTCATTAATGGCCCTGTGTTTACCTTATCTTTTAGCAGCCCCAAGTGGGGCTACTTCCAATAAGACAAGATTCACCAAAGCCAGTCTTTGCAATGGACTGTGGCTAGGTTGTCACTTCAATTCAATGACTGTAATATTGTTCAAAGATGTGCTTGCTGTGTCTACAAGAGCACCGTAAGACATTTGTCAGCATTGCAGCACTTAAGACTCTTTTTCTGAAATTCAAGATTTCTCTCTTAAATGTCTGGCCCTGCTGGGGCCCACCTGCAGATGTGGTAGGACCCCTGAAAGTTCTAACAGGGGCCCCCCTAAAACATGATTTAATTAGCGTTGTGTGCACTGGGTTAGGAGTGCAGGACACTGCCTCCACATTTATACTTGAAACTGATGCTGTTAATGTTGAAACAGCTTTTAAAATCCAATGTGGGAAGCAGGGGTGTTGAAGCTAAGAGCAAATAAAAAAGGATAGTGATATTTCATCATTTTTGTGTTGTTGCGATGCAAGGATGTCAGGTATATCTAGCTAGTATATGATACCCCCTTTGCTTGGTCCTTCTTCGCATGGATTCAACATGGTTCTAGAAGCATTCTTCAAAGATTCTGGTCCATATTGACATGACAGCCTCACACCATTGTTGCAGATTTGTTGCCTCCATATTCCTAATGCAAATCTCGTCTTCCACCCTGTCTGTAAGGTGCTGCAGAGGCCATCGAGTACACTAAGCTCATTGTGACATACATGAAACTTGTTTTAGGTAATCTGAGCTTCCCAATATGGGGCTTATGCTTTCTGAAGTAGCCATCAGGGGATCACTGTAGTCAGAAAAGCAGAGACATGGTCAGAAACACTTTTCTACAGGGCTGTGGCGTTTACATAATGCTAAGTTGCTACGAAGTGGACAGAATATATCCCCTACACCAAAACACCATCACCAGCAATATGAACCATTGATAGAAGACAGGATGTAGGGCCTCATCATTGTTGGGTGCCTCATTTTGCCTCTTTTCTACTTACTGAACTCTGGTCAGAATGACAATTTTTTTGTCATAGGAACTGAACATTGAGTGTTGTCCATACCAAAGGCTGTCATTGGGAGTTACATTTACCTTAGACCTAAGGAGTGCCCAACGTAATCGGGGAGTACTGTTAAACTAACAAAAACTTCTCATTTACTCCACCACAGGTTGTCATTTATGGTTGTAATTATTTTTTACTATAACATGCCACTGGGTTACTCTTGTGTGGCGCAATGGTCTGTAACAGTGTTGACTTCAATTTGAAAGCCAGACTGAGCATGTGTTTGGCATGCATCTTGCAAGTTAATCACTGACCGTACTCTTTGTTTGTTCTGATCATGCAGTTACAGGAGCAGCAAGGCAGTCAACAGATATCTGAGGGGACACTTAAAAGATTTTGCCCTGGGGTATTGAGCTGTGCTAATGTGACCCTGCCTCTGTAGGTCATCTGGGAGATAAACGAGACTAAGAAAAGTGAATTAGGAAAGGGTGGTGGAAAAGTGAAAAGTGTCTGCCACTGAATGTCTGCTAGTGGTTGCTGAGGGTATTCTGGGGTAGTGAGTTGGGGGTTAAGAACATGCAATTTTTTTAACAAGAAAACTAAATAATAGAAAAATTAGAGTGATTAGAATTTCATAAGAAATGACAAGACCATACATAGTATTGTTTATAGTGTAATGTCTCATTAAATTTCCAAAGTAATTGTCCCTTACAAGGATTAATGCCAGGCAGGAGTTATAGAAGTGTGTAGACTAAGCTGAAATTATTTGATCATACTCCATACATTTGTGCATGAAAGAGAAATTCTTTTGGCCTCACTTGGTCTAGAAATGGCTTTGCATGCTTTCATGTTGCTTTTGCTAAATTTGGCTTACTATGAAATATCACGTCTAAATAAGAAATGAAGTAGGAAAAGAGAGGGTTTTATTTCTGTGTGTTTACTCCAAGGTTTGCTCTCTGCCTCGCCATCACCATTGGCTGAAGTGAGTTGTGTTTTATTAGGTTCATTGCCAGTGTGACCCTGGCCTGTCTCTACCAGAAATCACCTGACATGAGTAGAAATATGAGCTGCTTTATTGACCAAACACGCACGCGCACACACAAACGCTCGGTCAGCTTAGCTTGGAAAAGAAGTTTGGATAATACTAATAGCTCAGGGAGTGAGTGGTGGATTTAGGATGGAGAGAACAGGGTGTGTTTAAGATCTGTAATGATGCAGGGACACCAGGGAGGGACGAAGAGATGGAGAAGGGAAGCAATGACACAAAGGAAATGACCACAGCTGGAAAAAGGGGGGCTCGAGGGCTAATTGAGGAAATTGAAGTTAGAGTATGGGAAATGAGGAAAGAAAATAATGAAAGGGGATGTTGAGCAGAAATGAAAATTGAGCTCAGGACATTATTTGCTGACCACTTCACAGGATGTGGTTAAAATCTGATTGTTTGAATATTTCAGTGGACATAACATTATGCTTTTAATTTAAAAGTTAAGCTGACCTGGTCTGTGGATTCACAGAGTTGGCTCTTTCTTTTTATGTCTTTACAAACCCTTTTAAAATATTTACTTGCTCCAGTGCCTCAGAGCTTCAGTGGCTTAGTGTCAGCCAAGAATACTTTCCTCTTTTGGCAGTTAGATTAGCATAACCACAAATCAATCCTAATCAGTCATTATATTGTCAATGCCGGGCAAAAACTTCCTATCGCCACATGTTTTTCCAGGAAATTAAAGATTAAAATGCTCTACTACTGAATTAATGAGTATTGTAATGTCCTGATTACAATTTGTTGTACTTTGATTGGTTAAAAGTAAAAAACAAAAAAAAAGAAAACACCAACTTGGAAGGTGACCAGTACCACTGTTTCAAGGGGGAAAAAATAGAAATCATGACCGAAGGAGATGAAAGATTTGAACCCAACAGGACGCTGTCATCATGACCACAGTCAAGTTTGTAGTTTGTAATTCATTGGGTCAGGGTGTGTCAGTTATGACTACAATGACATTTGGATGTGAGATGGCTGCAGTTGTGGGCTCAGGTAGAAGAAGAAACAAGGAAGAAACTATGCTTCAAACAGAAGACAGTATGGACTAGCTATCATTTAAACAGGGCAGCGCTAGAAAGTAAAAAAATATATCCTGAAAATGAGCCGGATTACCTTATTATTTACTGTTTTGTACATAAACTACAAACCATTTGCTGTGCTGAATGCCAACACATTATGAGCATTCATATCCTATTGAAAGTGTTAAAATCAAAAGCAGATTGCAACACTAGTTGTTTAATGATTTTCCAATACCATTGTAGTGGTTTATTTTTTCTCTGAGTCAAATTGCTTTTCAATAATTTAACTGTTTTATTTGTCATGAAGCAAAGAAGCAAATCAGCAACAAAATTGCAGAGCACAGTAGAACATTTTATTAGTGCCATAAAATAAACTTGCAAGGATGGGTTAAATAAAACAGATACAAATATTTTCCAACATTGTTTTTTCTGAACCCTTTCTGGCAATCTAAATGATTTTCAACAATTTCCATGGGCAAGAAAGATGATTATCAAGACTTTGAATGTTAAGCTGCAGGCAGTATTTTAGAAGCTACTGATGTACTTAGATTTTAAAACAAAACCATATTAAGGGTGCTCAGACAGGGTCATAAGAAGAGGAAATATCCTGTTTGAGTCAGGGCTGTTTGAGAAAATACCTTTGTATTGCTCAAAGTGAGAGTTAAAATAGTGATAGTCAGTATTTAGTTGCATAACATGTTGGATCTCAAAGCAGAGGTTTCACAGCAGCAGAGGACCTCACCAAGTGCCCCTCCTGTCTGTCAAGGATAAAGACAAAATTGAAGCTACAATTTGAATAAGCCCACCAAAATGGATTGCAAAAGGAAACAATGTAATGAGTGTTTATTTCTGCTGCCACATTCAAAAGGCAGGGTCAGATATTGCCGTACACAGCATGAAAGCATGGATCCATTCTGCATACTAATGTATCATGTCACACAGCTAATGTTTCAGGAGTTCTCTGCAGTTCAGTGGCCTCCACAGTGACCCCATCTCAATCCAGTGGAGCACCTTTGGAAACTGAATGGGAGATTTGCAATACGGATGTGCAGCTGACAAACTGGTACCAACTGTGTCATGCGGGCTGTGAGAAATGCTCCCAGCAACTTGTTAAATCTCTGCTGTAAAGAACGAAGGCAGGTCTGAAGTCAAACCAAACCAGTCATAGCAAATTGTAGCTGATGAAGAAGCTTAAATTTGTAATTGATGTGCACTTAACACACAATCAGTGTATGTATCAATTTACCCAACATTTTCGCACTTGGTAACAGAATAAGAAACGCACAAGCAAAGGCTTTTCTCATGTTCTTGTTTCCTTTGGTGTAAAATGACAAGCTTGCTGCACTCCCTGACTGCCCATCACCGCCAGTCAGTCAGCATCAGGACAGATGTTGATTTCTGGTCAGGGTTTCCATGTAGGCCTGGTGCAAGAAAAATGGCAGCCTTTTCAAATAAAGGATAATGGTACAATGTTGATTAGTCATTAAACATCTTTTATGCATGTTTTATTCCCATTGTTCATAACAGCAACAACTGAATCTAAATATGGTTAATCACCTCCAGTTTAGTACAAAATGAAAACAGGGAAAGAGATGTAGGGGAGTGAGTGTTAGCTGTCGTCTTTTGGCAAGTGGAGCTATTCAAATCTTAATTCATTGTCCAAGGAACATTGAAATTAAAATTTGAGCACACAGTTATTGGCCACAGCCACTAATGCTTTTGCACAAAGATGCATACAGAAGCACAAAAGGGTGCAGGTCTGCAGAGGCTCACAGGTAGTGATGAAGACTGAAAAACGCACATACAAACACACAGTCAATCATATTCATGGGAACTTGCCAAGGTCCTGCTGGGCAGCTGAAGTTAACACTGCAGAGTCACATGTGAGAGGGCTCACTTGGCGTGCGGCCCAGCTCTGACATGCTGCAGCGAGGCTATCACCATTTCTCTCCTGACTCTTTTTTTTTCTCTGTTTCTTACTGTTTGGAGATGTGCCAAGTAAGATAGTTAGCCTGCACCTCTCTCCTTTGTGTCTCTGAGCTCATCCCCTCACCCAAAGACCACCTCCTGCACGGGTGTATGTAGGAGGAACTGCACATTATGAAATTCAGAAGCCAGGACAGTGTGTCTGTTCTTGTTAGTATGAGCTTGATGTCCTGAAGGTCCCTCTGTTTCTGCAGTTGTTAATCTTCTATATGTCAATAAATTATCAAAGCTCCGTCCACAAGGCTTTCAAACTAAGAGCCTTTGAATAGCAATGAATAGATTTCAAAGGCCATAGTAGACTCTTCACATGTTTGATTAGTTTTTAATTAAATTATCTCTTTAAGTGAAAGAAGTTCTGGCTCTTCTGAAGAAATTATGCTTCAGTGACAGTCAGATGAAAGTATATGACATTGGCCTTATTATAAGAAACAAATAATATAAATATTGTATCAGAACCTACAGCAAAAATGTCAAAATGGTGCAGGTGTAGTTTGAGAACATGATTTTGTCTGGAGAATTGTTTAAGCTGTAATAAACTGCCAATAAAATGCATTTAGTTTTTGTCTGCACAGTGGTGCAGCAGGTAGAATTTTTATGTCACTGAAAGAAGACTGCCAAATCAACAGCTCATGCATGTGTGCTTTAGTGTTCTGAACTCTGACCACAGACCAAAAGCCTGCTTGTAAGGCTAAGTGGCGACTCTGTATTGCCCTTTAGTGCCATTGTGTCTTAAGTTGTAACACTTGTCTCTCCCTATATGTTAGCCCTGTGATTGGTTGCTGAACAGTCTATGTTATGACTTGTCTCTCAGTCAATATCAGCTGAGATTTGCTGCAGCTTTCATTGGCTTCAAAAATATTATATAGTATGGATAGTGGAGAAATAATATATCTGTTTTAAGTTTAATTGGATTTATAGACAAAATGGATGACAGGAGTCTTTCAGTAGGTATATCACAAAATAATTATGACATTGAATTATATGTCATATTAGATTATAAAGTGAATCCAATTTCAAGGTGCTGTGAGGAGAATCTCTCACCGGCGACATTTAGACTCTGCGACCCATGAGCGCTTGCGGCGACTGTCGTAATGCTGCGTTCCAGTAACCTCGGAAATGGGAGTGACATCATCTCCAACTTATCGGCGTTCCAGTTGAAGTCGGAAAAAAACATGCCGATCTACCAGGCTATTGTTAGCTGTTGTTAGCACGCCCTGCTTTGTTGTATGAAGAATGTGATTATCACTATGGCGGCATTTTTGTAAATATAAGTCTAACAATACTATTTATACAGCTGATCTAGAGCGACACACCCCAGTCAGAAGTGCAAATAAATTGATTATTACAGGAGCTAAATAACTGTTCACACTGGGGGCATCCATCTTCCATTGTCAACTCGGGGGTGGCGAGGTTTCACCAAGTTCCTAGTAGGAAGTTCAGACTTCAGGGGACGTTCCAGTTGCAGTTTCCTACTCGGAACTCAGAAATTTCTACTTCTGACTACAACTGGAACTCACCACAAGACGTGACTGAGGCCACAGTGTGTGTTTGTTGTGGTAAATGCAGCTCGGACCTTCCTCAGAACTCTGCATTGCTTTACAACTTCTTGTTTCAACAACTTACAGGATGAGGTAATGTATCTCTTTCTAGTTACGTAGCGGTAGTTTTTGATGTGTGACAACAGGCAATTTTTGGAAAACTTAGTATCGTAGTTGTAGCCGACTATATATTGCTACTTACAGCCCGGTGCTGAAAGACGTGTAATATAAATAATAATATAATAAAAATTTGCTCTAGTTCTAATTGTCTTGTTCCCGAAGTTGAGTATCCAGGCCAGTCCAGCCCTGTCCGACCCGACCGGAAGGCTAAGGAATAGCATCTAAAGATAACCTATTTTGGTGCTATAAAACTCATCTTAAAGTGTGTATTTCCATCAGGCATATATCTAAAAGTGAGACTTTTTTGTAATTACGTAGAAACTCCTCACAGTCTCTTTAATATGATCCATGTTTACAGTGAAGACTTTAGCTAAACCTCAGAACATTTTGCTTTACGCTTTTGGAATGAAGCAAGAATTCCATATCATTTGCTTAAATGCAATGAAAATAAATGCTCTTTGCTTGTATTTTGAAGCTCCTGGCGGCACAAAGATGGAAATAAGGGAAGATACAGCTGGCTTGGCTCTATCCAGAAACAAAAAGTAACAAGCAGCATATATGTTGTTCACTTTTCACACATTATTTCACTGTTAAAACAACATTAAAAGACAAGAGTAAAAACAACAGGATAATTGGATGGAGAACTGAAGGTAATTGGATGCTGATATACCAGCTTCCCATTAACCCCTACAAAGAGTGTGTTAGAGAAACCCTCTTATCTCACTTAAGCTACAGCTCAGAACAATGGCAACACTTCCTCAGATGTTGAGATATCCCCTAAATGTGGTTGTTTCATTTATCCCCTTGAGTTCTGATTCATTAGTCTCATAAAGGTTGATTTATAAGATTGTAAATTCTACAACTAAGATTATGGCACACAAGAAATTCTAGTTAAAACCAATGATCACAGGAGGTCAATTTTTTTTACGGCTGGCATTTAAAGCTGTGAGCTTTAAAGCAACAATCAAGAAAGTAACTCTAAAGTAGCCGAACAGGCATAATAAAAATATACATGTACAAAAGGTTGTACAACAGAAGACTGCTAAACAACCAACCTTTCCACCTTTCCATTGAACAACACTCAGGAAGCATTTGGGAACTGAGGTAACTAACTGTTAAAGTTTTGCAGGTGGAATTCTCTTCCATTCTTTCTGAATGTATGACTTTAGTTGCTCAACAGTGCGGGCTCTCTGTTGTTGTGTTTTTATAGATGGCTTTCAATTTTTGGTAGAGTTTTCACTTGCACTTGTAGATGTGGTGACAGACTGCTATAGCTGACACTGGTTTTCCAAAGTGTTTCTGAGCCCATGTGGTCTTGTCCTTCACAGAATGATGCTTTTCAATGCAGTGCTGCCTGAGGGATGGAAGGTCTCTCAGATTCAGTGCTGGTTTTTGGCTTTGCTGCCCTACATGTTTTGATGTCACGGACTATACAAGATTAAATTCCGTGAAATTCTTGCAAAACGTTTGGACTTTTGCACATGCAGTTGTTCACAAAGTGCTGAACTTCAGCCCACCCTTCCTCGTGAAGATGTGAGCCTTTTGGGGATGCTTCTGTTATAGGCTACCCAGTCATGACACTGACCTGTTTCCAATTAACCTGTTCACCTGTGGAATGTCCCTACAGTTATTTTTCTTTTAGCTTTCCTAAACATGCCCAGTCTTTTGTCACAAGTGTGATTGAAAATTTGCAGATAAAGAAAATTAATAATGAATGTTATCTGTTTAAACATTAACTATGTTGGCTGAGAAGTAGTTCCAATTGGTTTAAGGAACTGATTTAAATGTTATGTTGTGTGTATATTTATGTTATTCATATCATATTCAGTCCAAAGTAAGACATACCTTAAAACATAAAAAAGTTGACTGTGGAATGTTCAGCATTTGTTGCTGTGGAATATTATGGAAAGACAGAAACATGAGCAACATGCAGGAAAGTTGATGTCATAAATTATCAGGAGTGCCATCAGTTTGGTATTGTAGACAGAAATCTTGTGCAGGCCTACTTTTTGACACAAAACTCACCTAAATGGCGAAGGGACTTTCATATATCGAATTGACAGAATACGTTATTGCATCTGTATCCAGGTAGTGGTTCAATTTTCCATTCCTATATTAGGGTGAAGAAGTTAACTTTCCTTTCTGACTTTGTTCGTTGCCCTTATAAATCACAAATGTATGAAACAGCCTTGTAGTTTGATTAAGATGCATCATGAAAATCTGGGAGGGTTGAGCCATTTCCATGTGTTTCCTTTCATTCAGCACTGACAAGGCTGCAGCTGAGAGAGTATGTATTCCTCCAACAATTCTATAATTCACACTGACTTTTCTCTGCTGCAGAATGGCTCTATATGTAGCCATTTATAACATAATGTCACAGGGATTGTAAATATCACTGTGCAGCAAAAAGTTAAACAATGCATAGCTAAATCCTTGGAGGGAGCAGGGCAGGTATTATAGCATGTTTTCTGAACAGAATAAACCCATCTCTGGTGAACAACAATGTTCTTCCTGCACAATAGGTACTGCAATATGCCAGACTTTGTCATTACACAACAATATTACTTGTATTATAAAATAAATTGAATGCAATTGGTTCACCAAACAATTGCTGCGTGTGCACATGCTTGGAAATGTTAAAGTCCAAGAGCATCTTGCCAAAGTTACCTTGTAGCATAGAGCTATACGCGCTGCTTTATCACTGCCTAAATGCGTGTGAGAATGGGAAGCTGTGTGCCTATGTGCGCTCTCATGAGTGTTACTATAATTAATCACAATTATCAGGTTGACTAATGCAGGTGCTGTCTCTCTGGGAAAGGCCATTTACAAGCTCAGCAGCACAAAATACAACCTAGAGACAAAATGGTGTGGAATAGAGCACAAATAGATACAAACCAACACAAATTGGGTTTTAAGTAGTGGGTTCCTGCTGCCTCGGAATTTAACTTTAGCAAAGTCCCTGCAAAGCAAATTGATTCTCAGCATGTTTTATATTGTGAGTTTGAATAAAGTACACTAAGCATGTTTCTAGACTGGAAAATCTTTGACCAAAATATGGGTTCAGTGATTTAAACTTGTTAATCTCTTTTTTTTTTTTTTGAGTACGGGACAACAGCAAGCTAGAACATGCAGACAACTCAAGCTGCTCTTATTTCCCACCTGACATGGATCACTACTTAATATCCTGGCAAACATCAAAGCCGTTTGCAGTCCATACAAGTGGAAAGGTCTTTGGTTCTTTTTCTTTGCTTTTCTCCTGCCAGTTCTGCCCTGCATGAATGTTGGACTCTTGCTTTTCAACTCTCCACCAGCACCACGGCATCTGTTGGCTTCGACAGGAGTTCTAGGATATCATCTCATTACCTTAAACTCTGTACATACACGAAATCAGCAAGGAGCAGTAAGGTTTCAGTCCAGATGCCAAACTTTAACCATGATCTGCAGCTTTATTTGATGTTTTAAACACATAAAAACACGGGCCTTTCTGACTGAACTAGTTCTTTTTGGGCCAAATGTTGTTTTCAGATCTCCATTCCCACGGTGCTGCATTAATATTAAAAAAGTGAATACTTGAACTTTAAAAAGTATAACTTTGCTTTCTAAACATGTCTTCATTACAGGGTTGACATTTAGCCCCCGGCCAAATGGCTGCATTTTTGTTCAGAGTTGGGTGAATCCATCTGCCATGGTGTCAGGTGAAATAGTTGAAGTGTTATTAAAGAATGACTTGTGGTAGAAGGCTTGTAAAACTGAATCTCAGATGGCATAAATGTTGTGATGGGGTTTGTTTGATTTGTTTCTATTGCTGTCCAACAAGCTTAGCAGCTCTAAACTGAACTGCCCATTTGAGATAAAGAAAGTTGTTTGAATCTGAATTTGCAAAAGCTAAACATTTGCATACTGCTCTGGATCACATTTATTGTCTTACAGCAATATCTTAAAGCATGCTGAATCACACAAGAAGGCAGAACAAGTCTTATGGCCTTGTGTTCCAGTCAGC
Organism: Scarus forsteni; assembly: GCA_036419115.1. Lineage (NCBI taxonomy): Eukaryota > Metazoa > Chordata > Actinopteri > Labriformes > Labridae > Scarus > Scarus forsteni. The sequence continues at coordinate 7,707,544 of JAZDUH010000471.1, forward strand.
TTTGGTGTGCAAGTTAAGCTCTGCATCTTAGAGAGAAAGGTTAGCAGGCTTAGCTGAAACGCGTTTCTGTGGGCAGCTCATGGTCAAATGTCTCATGAACAGTTATACCCATCGACATTTTTATATAGAATGTTTGACACACCTCATGATATAAATATAAAGCATCTCCATGAACGAAGAACAGGGGCTTTTAACACTTATGAGTTTTTAGAGTACAAGTAAACTGTCAGCTGTATGTGAACACAGCAAATGGCCCTTGTTCCGGTACAAACAACTGCGCCATGCTCACTCAACCTGCTTCCATTCAACGCCTGGAGAGGTTAAGTTGTAGTGATGATGCAATTGACCCAGCAACGAGCACAAGCAGGGTATAATCATACTGCTGTAAATAAATGAGCAGCAGCCATGCTAATAAAATTGCCTTACAGCTATTGTGATGAGTATTCAGTGAGTATTTGGGGCGTCGGTGGCGCAGTTGGATAGTGTGCTTGGTCAGTGATCGGGAGGTTGCAGGTTCAAGCCAAGCTCCGGGCGACACATGGCTATGTGTCCTTGGCAAGACACTTAACCCCAAGTTGCTCCCACTGCTGCATCAGTGGCGTGTAAATGGGCATGAAAGGGCGTGAATGTGTTAGAAATACTGATGGATAACTAACATAGAAACTCTGAACCATCAGTGAGCGAATGGGTGTGAATGGGGGTGGCCTGCGGTGTAAAGCAGCTTTGAGTAGTCCAAGACTAGGAAAGAGCCATATAAGCTCAAGTCCGTTTACCATTTTACCATTTATTTGGCAAGGCCAAAATCAGCAATGAATGCTTGTGAATTTTGATTCCTCAGGCAGTTCTGCATTCAAAGCCAAAATAATTTAGTTCATGACAACAGCGTGTGGCCTCAGAACCACTGTCAGTTTGTCAGAGTATTTGACAGTTAGTCACTACATCCACGAGGGCAAGTTAAAGCTCTACAATGCAAAGTGAAGGTCATATAACAATAACACCTAGCTTCTAGCATCTCTAGTTCTGAGCTTATCTGAGATGAAATTGAAGCAGTGGACTTCAACAATTGTTGTTGGTGTAGTGATTACCTCTGCCAAGGAGGTAATGTTTGTCTGTCTGTTTGTTCACAAGATTACAAAAAAAAAAAAAAACGCTGGTTGGGTTTACATTAAATCTTTACCGGAAGTGTTGATTGGTCCAAGCCATTACATTTTGATTGTGATACAGATATCAGTCTTTATTCATAAAAATCCCAAAATTTGAGGAAATCCCACAGGTTAGCATTGAGTGGAATTAAAAAAAAAAAAAAAATCATATTTTTTCAATTCAATTTTACAGGATATGTGGGGGTCCATGTCTATCATCAAGGTAAATTAAATCTGGATCCAATCCAGATTGATGTTACAAAACAAATTGAACTTTATAATGGGAAATAACACTGATGACATACAAACATTTAAATAACATCCAAATATTAACCCTGTAAGACCCAGCGTTGCAATGTTACACCGTCAAGTTTAGGTAGCCTACCTCAAAAAGCAACAGCAACATTTTTTTTTTTTTTTTTAAAGACCACATTTACATGATCAGTGAGTCATATTAATTAACCCTGCACTGCCATTGGATGGTAAATGTGATTATGGATCTGGCTTTTAGACCACAAACTCACACAACTTGCAAACTTTTCTTTTTACTGGATTGGATTTCTCAGGACTCGATTATAAATGATGTATGTGACTAAACATATTTAAAGGGGACATATCATGCTGATGCATTATTTAATACTTACATATAATATAATAAATTTGAAAACAAGACCTTACACCACCTTGATTTTCAAAAAATGAGATATTGTATTTTTTCTGATGTCCTAGAACGAGATTTGATGCCTTTGAAAATAGGTCATTGCGAGATGACCGCGAGATTTAAATCGTCATGACGACACGAGGTACTTTTTTTTTTTTTGGAGTAATCTGATAAAACACTTCCTCCTCTGTGATGTCCGTTAGCCACAAAACCGTCACCAAGGAACACATCCACCAGCAGCAGTATATAGCTCCCTAGCTCACACTCACTCATTACCAGCTCTGGCCTGTAGGGGGACTCAATACGCGGTTGCTGCTTTGAGCCTGCCGGAAAATACAGTAGAAGAAGAAGGACAGGCCGGCTCAGCCCTCTCGGCAGCTCTGACAGAACTGACCAATCAGGACACAAAGGGCTGTGACGTTGCGAGGTAACTGGAGGTCAGCCTGGAAACCGAGTGTTTCAACGAGAGCTTGTTGTATTGCATCAGTTTAGATGATGAATGAAAACCAGTTTTTAATGTTTTTCAGGGGATTCTTGCAGCATAGTTCAGGGACAGGTGAGAGTGGCCAGGAATGCCCACTCTATCCTGTCAGCCCCCACTTATCATCCCTTTAGGATGACAAGTGGAGAGGTTAGGTAGGCTATCCAGACACTTTAGTGTGAATTTGGTTGAAAGTATAAGTAAGATTAGGGTATCTATGAAGTGAAACTATTTTGCCAGGAGAATAAATGCTCATTTATATTACTTACATATTTATTTATTTGATTGATTTTTTCCATTTCCAAATGCCACCAGAAACGCTATGTGTTCTATACACTGTGCAGAATGTAAAAGATGCCATCATGAATGTAGACAGTGACTTTAAAATCAACTCAGACACTTATTCAAGTGATGAGGAGACTGATGTAGATGCCTTTAAAGCTCAAAAAGAAAATCTACTGTCCACTGACCGTGCAGCTCATGACTATATGGACAACACCCTATGCAGCAAGTGTAACCTACGTCTTTGCTTTTCAGAGGACTTTTTGTAAATTCTGACTAAATGCAGTTTGTCTTCTTTTTTATTATTAATAAATGACAGATAAAAATGAAGGTTGTGTGATTATTACTACTCATATAGACTGTTATCGGGCAACATAAGTGCTTAACCCGGCAAATGATCCCTTATTTGTTTTGTATATCTGTTTAAACAGTAGTCCTAAAAATTTACTAAAACATGTTTTTTTTTTAAACCCTTTAATTTCTGCTTTAGACGCCCCCTCTAACAACTTCTGAGAGGTGAAAAAAAAATTGCAATTTTTTTTCTATATTTGGGTTTTACAGGGTTAAGTGGTGTTCCCTAAGCCTGTGATCATACAGGATGAAACTCCCATGTATGTGCTGAGTTTGGTCCGGATCCTCGTATGATTCTGTGTCTCGTGATCCAAAAATGTATCTTTTACAGGAGTTGTGAAAAAGCCACTGCTGGAACTGAGCTGCTTGGGGGAGGTCTGTGCTCTTTGAGTGATGTTTCCAGTTTATGTGTGTGTTAAATGGAAATGTAGTGTGACACATGTAAACATGCCTCAGTAATAAAAATATGCTGTTTCTCAGTATTAACATGACATGTCTGTTCCTTTAAATACATATTAGAGTACACATTGGAATTAATGTCTACTGTTCATGTCCCAACTTCATAGGAATTTGGGCTTGTAGACCATAATTATACATTTTCATTTCTCTGAAGAACCTTTAATATGTATAAAGCAAATGGTCTACAAGTCAAACAACACTCTATGAGCAGAAGACTTTCAAGTGAATTTCCAATCATATGAATGTTAAACAAGGACGATTTATTTATGTCAACACTTGTTAATGAAATGCATGAAGTGCTGAAAGATGACTGTATAGGTTCCACTTCAAAGTGACACCATTCATTTTTCTCATTTTTCAGTGGCGTCTGGCAGTTTACCAAGCACAGGCACTATCTGGCACATGTCCCCCCTTCCTCCGTCGGAAAAAAGCCAAACTTTTCATCAAAGCAGAAAAGGAGACCAAGTTAAAGTTCAGGAGAACCAATCACAGGCCAGCTTTCCCTGCCTTTAGAGAGGCAGGAAGGAAGGAAAAAGATGGAGGAATAGATTGAAGAAAACTGGAGGTGGTGGGGCGAGGAGGAAGATACTGCTGGAATAAGAATGAAGGCATCTCTCACTCCTGTTGGAACGCTAATGAGAGTCCAAATCCACTACTGGCTAATTAACCATGATACCCTGTGACATGGAGGAGGGGATGAGAGAAGGGTAAGCTGTAAGGGAGGGGAGGATAAGGGCGGGTGTGGAAGGTAGGAGCAATAAACGTGCTGCGAGTGGGGAGAGGAAGTAAATGAAGAGGGTGGGGAGAGATACAAGAGGATGATAAAACTGAAAAGGGAAAAAGTAGCAGCAAGGAGAAGAGAAAGGGGGGGGGGGGGCAGGAAGAAAAAAGCAGAATGTTGAATAGTGGGATAAACCACAGAAGAATGGTGGGATGAGACCAACAGAAAAAAAGGACGGGAGAAAGAGGGTGAAATTCTTATCAGGTCAGGGAAACTCTGAGGGAAGAGAAAAGGAGAGACAGTGTTGGAGGTGAGCGGAGGAAACACAAGAAATCATCCTTTTTCATTTAGAGAATAATGAGAGGTCCATGCATTTATCAGGAGTTGCTGTGTTAACGCCCGCTCTCCGCTTTCATCTCCTCTCTCCCTTGCCATCCGTCCGTTTACATGTGGAGCATGTTAATCGATTTGCTCACAGTTAGAGTAAACACACGGCAAAGAAACGGGCGGTAAATGAATCATGCTGCGATGCTGCCAGCCGGAGTAAGAGTGTGCGGTTGGAAAAGGAAAGAGCATGCATTTTTGTATTCTCTTTGCACACGTGTTAGAGTGGACACACTTCACTCTGTATGGTAAACAGGCATTAAAAGCTGAAGCTGTCCACACACAAACACACAGACGCGCATGGGCTGCTTGCTGACAGAAGAGGATCTTTGGTATTCTGAGCGTCCGTTGTCTCCATGAACTTGACTGTTTTTTTTTTCCGTTTGTTTGTTTGTTTTTTTTATTCTGACAACTTGACCTTTTGGTATATATATTCCTGCAACCACACCACAATAAATACTGTATTCATCACACAAGTGCAACACACATACACTTACAAAAATATCACATCACAGAGGCACACTCAAAGTCTGCAGTTCAAGACAACTGGAAATGATAAAAAAAGGATCAGAATACATCTGAATTTCTAGCTTAAAAACACATTTTCGGCAAAAAAAATCGGTCTGGTGATAAAATTCTTTGCTCTGAGAAACATATGTTTAGATTGAGGATCCTATTTGTGCATTATTAGGTTCATGTCTGACACTGCAAGGTAGCGCTGTGTTGCTGTCTGTCAGAGTGTTCAAGGCTGGCCTCCACTCTTGCCTGTTTCTCCATGGACCTGAGGTCAGCTTGAACATGGCTGCAACCTCATACTGAAGCCCAAAGCCCCTGCAGCAACCAAATGGCTGACATCACGTTGACTTTATCTGTGGTCCATGGCTGCGGTACTGGTCTGCCTGTTGGCAGGTCTAGGTTTGCCTCAGGAATCTGTGCAGCTAAGGTTAATATTACAACTGTGAAAGTAGCTATGTAGTAGTTTTAAATTCTGTCTGATAGTGCTTAAGCTTCTAGGTTCGGTATTTTAATAAAACAGTTCATTTAAACTTTAGGGGGAATTTTGTTTTTTATACTTAAGATAATTATATGGTAATTAAAGGCAGTAATTATTTTCATTTCTCAATTACTTCCTTTTTCTTTTCTTCTTTTTTGTTTTTTTTTTCCACAGAAACAATACATTTCCCTTATTTTAAATTATGTGTCCTGTCAGGTTGAGTTTATTTTACTGACTTTCTTATGTATGGAATTATTTATTCATGTATTCTTTTTTTTTTTTCTTAGATTTTCATCATGTAGTTTGTTAATATTTCATGACCGAGAGAGTTATGCGTCATGTTTTAGGCATTCCAAGTAAAAAGAAATCTAAATATACAGTGCTCAGCATATATGAATTTTCAGATTTGTCAGAAAGCCTTTAGTTCCTTTTCAAAAACAGCATAATGGCATGCTACAAAAAAAGACTCCCCCAAATTTGGGCCATTAATTGGAAACAAGATTTTTTTTAAGTTGCACACACACAAAAAAACATTTTTTTCAACATAAAATCAGGGTGGAAAAATGAATACACCCCAATCAAAGGGGCAGGAGAAAAATAAATTGTAGTTATCACATTACCCTTCGTTTCATCTCATGGTAGAAAAACACTCAGTTTCATCAAAACTTTGGAAATTGTTCTTTCATTCGTTTAGATTTTGATTACTTTTAATAGGGAGTGTACTCATTTATGCTAGGTGCTGAATGTACTGACTGATAAAGCACTGTAACACTCTAAGGAGGGTATGTTGCATAATTAATCCATGCAGTGTACATACTTTGGCTTTCTTTAAGTCTGCATTAATAATAAACATGTAAAACTAAAAAAGTCTGTAAACTACTGGAATGGTACACATTTAAATCGCTTGAAACTGGTTGATACTTTACAAGGCAGCCATAGCTGTCAGAGTTTGAATGTTGTGAGAATAGGTGCAAATGGAGAGGTTGTGACATATGTTGTTAAAAAAATGTTGAATCATAAAATGATGAAACAAGAGCTGCACAAGCTCAAGACCTCCTACCATTTACCACTAATGAGCTTACAGATTCACAATGCTTTGCTCTAATTTTAGATTTAGAAACAAACGATATCCCTCGGCAATACAAAGTTAAACAGATCGTTTTTTAATTAAAAGGAGCAAAGCTAGTTTCTTAGCACATTAGTCTTGTTCCTGTTTCTTCCTTTTTCCTTGATTTTTTTCGCGGAAACAGAGAAACAGCTCTCAGATTCGTCGCAGCCATCATCTGGCAGAGGTAACACATTACAGCTAAGGCGTAATGGAACAGTGTAAAAGATATATAGTTATACACTGAATCCATGAAATCTTGAGTTTCCATGAATTAAAGATGATTTTAATATTCAGAAATAATATCCCATTCCTGAAGCCTGCTGAGGCATGAGCGCACACAATGGGAAACTTAGTGTGTGCAGGGGAAGGCTGCAAGACAATTCGTGACTGGAGATAGTCTGTAGCATGACACGACTGAAAGTGTGGTGTTTGTGCGCGTGTTTGTGTGTTTGAGAGCCTTCATGCCAGCCAATACAGTTTTATCCAACCAGGTGGCCAGAGGATTGCCTGAATGTTGACGGTAGAAGACTGCTTTATGGGTTATGGATTCATTTTGTCCTCCTAGTCTGCCTATTTGTCAGCGTGCCTGTCCGTCTATCTGTTTGTTAGCCTGTCTCTTCATCTGCCTGTCTTCCTGTGTTTGTTCGTCTGCCTATTGGATGTCTATGTTCCATCTGGCTGTTTAATTTTTTTCCTCCCATATCTGTCTTATATTTATCTTTTCCATCATAATGTCTGTCTTATGCTCTGTCCAGCTGTCCTTTCAGCAGTCTGCCTGCCTATCCGTCGCTCACTTGTCAGTCTTTATTAACTGTTTGTCTTTGCTGCCTGTCTTCTTCATTTGTTGAAGTCAGTCATGGTCCCCCACACGCACCGTTTTTTTTCCTCCTTCACCCTTCTTCCCTCCCTCCTTTTTTTCTTTCTTTTCTTTCCCTCCCATAATTACTGTGAACTGCCTCAGGGGTTCTTGTCGTCTGATAATGTGTGTAATAATGCCTTCACGTTTCCCTAGCAACACCAGGAGACGCGTCGCTAAATTCACAGTGTGATTCGTTGTGGAAAAAAAAAATGAATCACTGTCAATGGGTGGCTCTAAATTCTGCTGTTTCATCCCTGCAGTACTTGGAATGGTCAATGGAGGACGCTAGAATGCAAGGCAAAGAGTGAGGGGAAAGCAAAACAAACCATCCAATGACTGAGCAACACTGGAGCACACACACTGCGCTACTGCTGGAATCTGCTAGAGATTGAAATGAACTTCTTAAGAATGGATTTCCTTTTTTTCCCCTCAGTCCTCTTTCTCCATCCCTCCTAAAATCCATCTATCAATTCCCTCTGTTCAGTTATTTAGAGCATGCTAGTGCCCACAGAAGTTTGCAACCCATAAGTCAATGCAGACTCCAGTGGATTGTTGTGATGGAGAGGCCCGGACTGCACCGAGAGAATTATGATCAACAATCAATAGCCATTGACGCACAACCTTCACACGCACACACACACACAATACAAGCCTCGCATGCACAGGAGGCTTCCATCACTTTGACGCGATTGTCACTGCACCTGTTTTTAATCAACTTCCAAGGCCACACACACTTTCTATACCCTGTCCTCTCTCTCTCTCTTCCTCTCTTTCATTCTCTCTCTCTCTCTGCAGAAAGCAAAGGATGATGACAGAAAGAAAGAAAGTTACCAATAAATTATTATTGATCTCCTGTGTTGGGCCGCGAGGCTTGGGATGGATCTCAATAGTAATTTTCTCAGTCTCCCCGTTTATCACTCAAACGGTTTGTGTGTTTTTTCTGTGTGAAGTATGTGGCTCCTGTGTGTGTGATCATTTTTCACCTTGTTCATTTGTACTGCATGAGTGTCTTCTTTATGTGCCAGTGTGTGCGTGTAGAGTATTCTGTTTAACCTGATTAGAATGGGTGACAGACACTTGTAGGAGGCTGAATTAGACCCCTTAGGCTAAATTGAGTTGTAGATTTAGATTAATTCTCTGGTGGTTGTTTGAAAAGCGTCTCTGCCTTTAAAAGGTACTCCTCTGATGGTTACACGCCTTTCTGCAGCCACAAGGTGGATACATAACATTAACACAAATGTTGTTCAACATAATCAGTTATTTATCTGTTTACTTTGATTTACTCATTCAACATCTTTAGTGGATTTGGAGTAAAAAAAAGAACATGGCTATCATGATTAAACTTCAAAATGAAATTTTATTTGGGGATCATTTGGGGCCCCATTTGACAGCATGTCTGACTGTGGCAAAAAGTGGGTAGTAGGATTTAAAAAAATGTATATCAATATACAAATTGGCTGATCAATGATGATAATATCGATTAAATGTCACAATTTTTATTAATGATAATAATAATACATTTTATTTAAAAGCGCCTTTCTTAGCACCCAAGGACACTTTACAAAATACATAAAACACACTGCATTAAAATCACGATTAAAATAAATAAAAACAATATACACGAGTGACACAGTTAAATGAGGGTGGAAAATTAAAGAGGATATGCAGTTTGGAACAGATGGGTTTTGAGTTTTGATTTGAAGTGGGGAAGGGAGTCGATGTTTCTGAGGTCTGGGGGGAGAGAGTTCCAGAGTTTGGGAGCAGAGCGGCTGAAAGCTCTGCTACCCATGGTGCTGAGCCGGGTGGAGGGCACGGAGAGATGGAGGAAGGAGGACGACCTGAGGGAGCGAGAGGGGGTGGCGATGTGGAGGAGATCAGACAGGTGTGTGGTGTGTGTGTGTGTGTGTGTGTGTGTGTGTGTGTGTGTGGGGGGGGGGGGGGGGGGAGGGGGGGGGGGGGGGGGGGGGGGGGGGGGGGGGGGGGGGGGTTGTGATGACCCTGAAAGTATACAGCAGGATTTTGAAGTGTATTCTCAACTTAATGGGGAGCCATCAAGTTCAGAATACATTATTGAGACTATCATCTTTATAACAAAGCTGTATTATGAAAGTTCCACTGCATGCTGGTGTTAAAGTTTTCACACGATTTCCTCTAAGACTGCATTTACCGAGCGGCAATAACTATCAAATGCGACACATTTTCATATTGTTCGGCCTTGGGTTTACATGGAAACGTGTTGCATTTTTTTCCAAAATGGTAACCTTTAAAAATGGGCTCCAGGGTGGAAAGATTTGAATATGCTCTCTATACAGCTCCATGTAAACCTGAATCAAAGTGTTTCAGTGTGAAACGCTGACATCACCTTATGCGCAGTACTCTCTCACATGAAGGCTACACGAAGAAACTTCTGCGTCTCTGTGCGTCCATTCGCCATTGTTGTTCGTGAAACGTTTTTCTTCTTTGTACGAGTATTGAAGCAGCGCTGCCTCTCTGTAATGTGCCAGTTCAGTAGATGGCGGTGTAGGTCTACAGAGGGTTCACGCGTCTCCGTTTGAACGCAGAAGAATTTGAAAAAGCAAAGGAAAAATCTTTGTGTTTTTAAGTCAGGAGTGTCAGTGTAAACGTAGCCTAAGTTGAAGCAGACTATTGGTAGCTTGAAGCTAACGGCTATTACCTAAAATTTTGGGAGGACATTAAGACTATTTACTCCTCTCTTGTGTGACAACAGTAGACAATAGTTTCATCCTATTCTGGTATAAATCCAGGCACATAACACAAAGTACAAGGATTATGTGCCTTGTTAACACATACTAGGTGTGTTCTGATAAACCAAACCAATCAAAGTTTCAGATTCCCTGTGCTTTAAATTAGTTACTTTAAACTTGCCAACAGGTAATACAATATCTATATGTCTACATCTTCATATCTATATCTTTATGAAGGACTTTGGTGTTTGGTTCATACTCTGGTCAGGTAATTTAATTGATCTTTTGTTTATCATTGTGCCACTTAACACAGGATTCACAGACCATTGTGTGAAATGCTGTTTAAATTATATTTCACTAAGCATTCCAACAACATCAGAGATAAAACAAGCTCAATAAAATATGCCATTTGATCATCAGATGATCATCTTTGTAATGTGCCCTTTAATATTTTAATATTAATAAAATAGTTTACAACCATGGATAGATAGGTTATTTTAATATAAAAATAAACATATCTAATGAGTTCATTACTACCATAAATTCTTATTTTCATTAAGAATATAATCAATTATACTCCTATAAAATGATCACCACAACTATTCAGACATGAGGACCCTCTTGAAAACGAGATGTAGCATCTCAAGGGGCTAACCTCTAATAAATCAGACGACAGGTCTACGGCTCATGGATCTGTCACTAACTTTAGTTCTTACTTTAGTCCACTTGTCTCCTCTCACTTCCCTTCCTTCACCCTCACACCCAACACAGCATCGTGTGGATTTGCTGTTATTCGTGAGACTGGGATCCACATTCAAGATTTCCTGCTGCTTAACAGAAGGTTTTTTCTTGCCGCCATGATGGATTCATGATTGGCTATATGGATTCATGTTGGGTGTTGGATGTATATATTTGTGAATATATGTATACGAGTATTTTATATGTATATATGTATCTATGCATATATGTGTATTCATGAAATGAGGAGATTTATGCTCTATTGTAATGTGTCTTGAAATAACACTTGTTATGAAGTGGCACTATACAAATAAAGACTGATTGATTGATTGATTGATTGATTGATTGATTGATTGATTGATTGATTGATTGATTGATTGATTGATTGATTGGTTGATTGATTGATTAATGATTATAAACTGCAGGGGACTGATGTCAACCAATGCTGCAGAATCTAGCCATTTTGCCATTAAGATGGGTTTAACTGATGTAAAAGTTTGAATTTATGTAAGATGATAGAATCTCTGTTGATGGTTGATGCAGGCTAAAGGACTTGGGTTTGAGCAGGTCCACAGCAGCAGGTCATTATTGATTCTTTGTCACAGCCATATGTGTTCTGTTTGCAGAAACTACCATGTCTTCAATTTTGCTGAAGTTCAGTCTTTTAAGCTTGTTCCTGGTGAATTATTTAATCAGGTTATAGAGGATTTGGAGCAACTGACAGAGAAATGTAATGTATTCTGGGGATTTTCTGGAGTCCCTTAGGAGACTTAAACTACTTTCTGTGGTTTATCTGTCAGCAGCATTTGTCAAGTGATTTATTTTTTTTTTCAACATTGTACAGTGAGGTTGAAAAAGGAGATTTTAGAAAATGGAAAACACAATTTCCTCCATGTTTTTTTTTTTTGTCATGAATATTGTATGCAAAATGTTGCCCCACATGATAAACATAAAATGGACCTGAGCAGGTTAAGATCTTTTCAGTTCTTTGACTTAAAATCCCTCACCTCAGCACTGCAGGTCATGCCCATACATTACATAACAATGATGAAGGCTGCAAACTAGCACACCACTGGGCTTTAATTGATGAATTTTGGGTGATGTCTGGCCCAAGGACACATCAACATGTGACTGCAGGAGCTGGGAATCAAGCCCCAAACCTCCGTCTATAAGATGAATGCCTTTACAAAAGACCACAGCCACTTAACACAATATTTTATATATATTCAAGATAGATTCTTCTTATAAGATTTAATTTTTAAGCTTCTGATCAAGGACCTGTTATTAGTCACAGCTGAGCTAAAGCAAAATGGCATGAGTCATTTGTAGTTGAAGACTTTCATTAACAGTGTTGGTAATAACGGCGTTAGAGTATAACGGCGTTACTAACGGCGTTATTTTTTTCAGTAACGAGTAATCTAATTAATTACTTTTCCCAACATTGCAACGCCGTTACTGTTACTGAGAATGTGAAGTGGCATGTTACTACAGTTTGGTTGAATGAAGCGCAAGAGTCAGGTCTTGGCCACACATCACTCAGCTGCCTGGAGAGAGAGAAAGCAGGGAGGAGGGGAGGGGGGGTGATGACGCCATTGCAAATGCAATGATGATTGGCTGGGTGGGCGGATCATGCCCTGCTCACGCTGTCTCACTGCACGCGCTGACTGCTAAACATAACAAGACAGCGACAATGGCGTCGAGCCCGGGACGTTCAAAGGTAGCGTACGCAAACTGGAAGTACCAGCATTACTTTTTGCTCATTGAAGTAAGAGGCAAGAATGTTTATGTAACATGCACGCTATGTCCGGGAAAAAAGACGTTATCTACGTCTGCCTCCAGCAACTTGAACCTTTTGAAGCACCTCACATCAACATATGCTAACACGACACTTGTTGCTGCTGCTGCTACTGCTGCTAACCCGACCCCAAGCCCAAATGCAGCCAACGAGGGAGACGGAGCCACGCTGTTAAAACAATCAGCGCTCGATTTTTCGGGTCAGCAACAGGTGACCAAAGCCGAGCTGAACACGCTGATTGCCAGGTACACTGTTGAAAACATGTTACCCCTGTCCACTGTGGAGTCTGAGGCATCCAGAGCTATCATTGGTAAAATACCAATACGGGGAGGAGGAAGGGGGGCTGCCCCATGCCGAAACACTTTTGCTAAATTCATAGACAGCGAATACGTAAAAATGAATATTGAGCTTAAAAAGTCATTTGAGGAACTGGAGTACATTTCAACCACAGCAGACATCTGGACAGCCCACAATAGAAGTTCCATGGGTGTGACAGCACATTGGATCAAACCAAATAACATGGAAAGAGAGAAAGCAGCTCTTGCCTGCAGACGGTTTAAAGGGCATCATACTCATGAGGCCATTGTGGCTGAGCTTGACAATATACACTCAACATATGGGATAACACACAAAATCGCAGCAACAGTGACTGATAATGGCTCTAATTTTGTAAAAGCATTTAAGAGGTACCAGCCACAGGAGAGTGATCCAGAAGACGATGAAGATGAGGTGGCATTTACAGACATTAATGATGCTCTACATGCAACTGATGATACTGATCGTGATGTTGTGATCACTTTGCCCCCCCACAAGAGATGTGCATCACACACGCTAAACCTGATTTCGTGCACAGATATTGACAAGTGGCTGCTGTCAAACCCTGCAACAAAGGCTATTTACAGAAGTGCTACTGCCAAATGCACAGCCCTCTGGAACAAGACTAGTCGATCAACTTTGGCTACTGAAACAGTTGATGAGCTAGTGTCAAAAAAGCTGCTTGTACCTTGTACAACACGATGGAATTCCTTCTATGATGCCCTAGCTCGAGTCTCGGAAATATCCATGGTAGACTTCAACACTATCTCCTCCAAATTAGGACTGACAGCAATAACAGAAAAGGAACACCAGTTTTTAAAGGAGTACTATACTGCAATGAAGCCCCTTACAGTTGCCTTGGATATACTCCAGAGAGAGGACAACTGTTTTTATGGAACACTCCTACCAACAATAGAGACATTAATACTGAGGACAGAAGCTCTTACAAGTGGCCTGCAAATACTGAGGGATCTTCCTGACGCCATTGTCACAGTAAGAACTTTAATTGAATATTTTATTATTTATTAAATAAGCATTGCTGTAATATCACAATAATAAATACTACTTCTACTACTTATAATAATAATAATAATAATGATAATAATAATAAAAATAATAATAATTATAATGACAATAACACTGATTTGTGTGGATACATACATTTAATGGGATTATTCTTATCATTTCAGGCTATCAAAACCAGATTTGCTGACGTCCTGGAAAATGAAGAGGCTATACTTGCTGCCGTAACTCTTCCAAAATTAAAACTTCGCTGGCTGCGGTCACAGGAGTTAAAGGATAAGGCTAAGGCAAGTTTGCTGGCAGAGTGCCGGAAAGTTGTCCTCGAAGAACCACAGCCAGGTACCAGCACATCTTCACACCACACAGATTCAGCCAAAGAGGATGATTTCTTTTCCTTTGAGGAGGTTGAGGAGGAGGACACCTCCTCTTCAGCAGAAAACCAGGTGGCAGACTATTTTAGATCTTAAGCACAAAACTTAAGCTCTCTGTGTGGATTTTCTCTCATCAAGAAAATTTCACTACGTTACAATGCTGCCACTCCATCTAGTGCACCTGTTGAGAGACTGTTCAGCCAGGGCAAGCTTGTCTTCTCTCTGAAGAGGAACAGAATGTCTGACAAAAGATTCGAAAGGCTTCTCCTGCTACAACCACTGGTTTAGTCACTAGATGAGAGGAGTATTTTTGTATGGATTAATATATTGTTCATTTTCGCTGAGAACGAACAACATCGTAATCAACATACAGAGGGATAGTGTTTACTTCGCAGTATTATACAGATAAAGAGAATTGTACTAACTAAAGGCCATATTTTCCTTTGTTTTTTATTACCCAGGTTTACATTTTTGGGTATTGGGTTTTGTACTTGAATGCAAAGTGTGTGAATATTATTTATTTTCAATATTTAATTTTTATTACTTTACTGAATATTTAGGAGCTGGATATTGCTCTGTTTATTGTGCAGTAGGCCTTATGTGCAGTTAGAGATTTGCACTACTTAATGGCCAGAAGTTTACATTTGTGTTAACAGGTTGCATTTTTTTTACTTCAAATAAATACCAAATGTTCTAAAATACTGTATATAGTGTTTTTATTCTTTAATCAGTTGATATGAACATTTTTGACGTTATAGATATAATAGAATGTAACAACGTATAGAACATGAAAAAATAACGTCACAGTTACTTTGCTGAGTAACTAATCACTCTTACAATTAGGTAACTGAGTTACTAACGCAATTACTTTTTGGGGAGAAGTAATTTGTAACTGTAACTAATTACTTTTTTTAAGTAAGATGACCAACACTGTTCATTAATCAATTTACTTAATCTTATTTAAAGAGATAACTTCACCCCTGCACATGGGTTCTTGTTGCAAAGTTTTAAAACAAAGAAATTACAAATCATTGATTAGTCCAGTAAGTGTGTGATTGTTCAGAATGTGGCCAATTTACTTTAAAAACCAAGTGTCACGGGAGAAAATTTTCTATATACTTCCCTGAAAGTTTTTTTCTTTATTCTTTTTTGTGTAATGAATTATAGCAAAAGTCAGACAGAATGAGAAATATGCTGTCGCAAGATTGTCCCATGTCCTAGTGTCAAAGAGTGTCGTTGAATAAGATGATCTGCGCTGTAAGCTCCAAAAGATTCCCCAGGTAATAGCCAGTACCATTTTCTCTGAATGGATTTTTAAGGACACGGTGTTCTAAGGACTGCATCTAGGATTTAACTGTCCTGAAAGCAGATTTAGAAGTAAGTGCCTCTCACAGTCGTAACAGGATACATATTCAAATCCATTCTTAGAAACATGAATGCTTGACAGAGTTAAAAAGTTCCCATAATGAGTCCGCATCACCATGACAAAGGTGTGCAAGACTGGCAGCCTTCAGTGAAACATGTCATGAGAAAAGCTCATCCATATAAAAGTTCTGAAACTGGAAGTCATGACTTGACATGCATGTGAGAGCAGTTCATTTTCACAAGACACAAAAACTGTAGTCAACCATGTGGCACCCAGCTGATTTGCAAACTTTTGTTTTTCTGTTTGGGAGGTCTATCTAACACTTTACTGTGGTTTCTATGCACAATGAAACAGTCATGCTGATTATGCTGTAAATATTTAGACTTTGGAATGATAACTTTAGACTCTGGTATTTCTAGAAATGTCTCATATGGGTCTAACTTCCCAAAAGCTTTCCTAGATGCCCATGTAAAATAGTTAAACAATCAAACAGACAGAAAAACTAAAACATTTTTTTTTTCAAATATTTGCAGGGCTACACTAAACGGGCAAATAAAAAGCAGGGAACTTGCTTCTTTCTCTCTTCCAAAGTAAATGCAGAGTACTATTCCACTTAACTGCAGCATTGGTGGCACAGTCAGATAGTGCACTTGGTTGGTAATTTGTAGGTTGTTGGTTCGAGCTCAGCTCCAACAGTCACATGGCGATGTGTCCTTGGGCAACACACTTTTCCCTAAGTTGCTCCAGTGTGGTGTCAGTGGTGTAAATGGGCATGAATTTATTCTTTGATGCTGGACCAACTAACAGAAACTATGAAACATCAGTGGGTGAATGGGTAGATGAGATCTGCGGTGTGAAGTCGCTGTGAGTAGTCAACTATTAGAAATGCAATGTATAAGCTCAAGTCTATTTACCATTACAATTTATGTGTGAATGAGGCAGATTTGCCATAAATAAATATTGGATTCAAAATTGGTTTTGCCCCAAGCCAACTTTTAACATTGACCATCAGTAAGATGAGAGCCCCTTGATATTGTGTGAATGAGAACACCTTCCAATGGCACAGATGCATAATAACGGTGGAAAGAAATGTCTGCTTTAGGTTTGCTCAAAGGTACAGCATCTGACACAATGTTCATAACATTGTCCATTGTTTACAGATTGTCATTAACATGGAGATTTGAAGCAGAGGCAAGACCTGTTAGTTAAGAATCTAACGTTGCAAATCATCAACAAATACATTAAATGTGATGGCAGTTAGTTAATATTGTTATTTCACTTTTAATAATAAAAGTAGTGTGATTTGTAGCTGTAACCTGTACAATCAAAACAACAAACTATTGGCTATTTACTGTCATTAGATATAACATTTTCAGAGGCCATGATGACACAGGTACTACAATAAAAATGTATGACTGGCAATAAAGAAGTCTCTTAGGGTTGGGTTGTCTGAAAGTCAGTTGTGCTTGGCCCAGCTCCAGGGGCCAGAATGTTACACTTAGCCCCATTATTGGATGGCACATCATAATATAGAGTGTTAGAAATAAATTAAGTTTGGGGAGTAAATTTAAGTAGAGATAATGGTGTATGGGAAAACAGAATATATTGCATAGGTTTGTCTTTCAAATTATTTTCTACAGTAAGAGTCGTAGCAAATGTTGATAACTAACATCTAGTAAATAACTGCAAGCTACCCCCATCTATAAGTATAATGCTTTGCAGTTGAGACAAGCTGGACATCTTTTAAAGTAATATGTAGCCTATATTTAATTTGTTAAGGATACCAGGGGCCTCAGTTATCAACACCACTCATGCAACACTCTGAGTATAAAGACTGAATGACAGCATTCCTGTGCAAAGTGGAGGTTTTATCAACTCAAAATGCTTATCGAATCTAGTGGCAACTTGACATGGATTAATCCATATAATTCCAGAAATGTTAAACATTCTTCTGTAAAAACAGAAACTATATGTTGACCTTATTTTAAAGGAATGTGTTGCCTAATTAATGTTTAAAACCTTTTGTAAATCAAGGCTGAAATGTGTGCTCAAAATGTAGGGCCCTGGCTTCTCTTACCTTATACAATTTGGCAAGACAGTGCAGAGTGTTAGGCTATGTTCACACGGACACTCTCTGACTTACAATGTAAAGATTTTTCCTTTGCGTATTTAAAGTCGATCCTCATTCAGATGGAGACACTGGAGATGAATGAAACTACTGTAGTATGCGTGCCGGTTCAGTAGATGGCAGTGGAGGTTTGCAGAGAGGCAGCGCTGCTACAATATATATGAAGAAGAAAGACTTTTCACAAACTACAATGGGGAGTGGACGCACATAGACACAGGAGTTTCTTTTCTGGACAACAAATCTGACTGCATAGTTTTGTCTGGATAACAAACCGAGCATTGTGAGCAGCATACAAGTTACTCTGCAGATGGCCAAAGCTGTTGTTGTTCCTGATATGCACACGCAGCCTTCATGTGAGAGCGGTGCAGTGGAGTCAGCGTTTCACCCTGAAATGCCGCTGCATGGGGAGCTTATTGAAAACTCTCCAATCTGGAGCCTGGTTTCAACAGTTTACGGATTTGGACAATCTGCAGAGTTCCCCTGTAGACGCAAGGCCAAAATACAATGAAACGTGTAAACAGCCCCTTAAAGCTCACTGCATCAGCATGCACTGATGGAAAACTGTCACTGTTAGCAATCCAAGGGAAAATCATGGTTGAAGTGATGTTGAAAGCTACAGAGCATGTTCTTTTTCTGTATGTGTTTTTTGGAGGTATTTTTAAATTGAGACTCAAACACTCTTACGTCTTGTGGTTAAGAACACATTGGATTTATCAACACTAATAACCCACTGGGGATTGTACTGCTGCCATGTGCACGCTTGACAAATCTGGATTTTTATTCTATTTTCCTTTTTTTAATTAATCATACATAGACTCTCTACTAGAATCTTTACAGACTGCTGGCATTTAGAGCCACATTTCAAAATGGAGGGGAGGGGGTATCTTTTTACAGTGTCTGCAAAGTAAAATATCACCATATTTATTTGCAAATATAGGAGCAATTTGGAATTATGTCTGCTTCAGCATTCAATATTCTGACATTTCAGTTTCAAAGTATATGTGTAACTTGACCTCTTTGTCACTTTTTCAAATTATCTTATTTCTGCAAAGGAAGTACGATAATGAATAACTTTTCAATTTTCACTGAAAGAAGTTCATTATCATTTTTTGTCTCACTTTCTTTGCTTCTCCAGTTGCATATAATGAGGACTACATATTTTCTTTTCAATTCTTTATTGATAAATATGAACTTTTTGTCAATCAAGCTAGACAAGAGATGAAAAATAGAATTTACTTATTTAGAATTTTTTGCCCTGCTTCTCCCTTCTCTCTTCATACAGCTCTTTTGCAAAGTGCAGCCCTGTACTCTGGAGATATTTTTGTTTACTCCACCAACAGTGTAGACTGAAATTTCAAGCCCAGATCAGCTGTCACATGATGATATGACCTTGGGCAAGACATAACCCCAAGTTGCTTCTACTGCTGTTTCAATAGCATATTAAATGGGTAACAGGTTATTTTTGATAAAACTGATGGACTGTTTATGTAGAAACCCAGAACTGTCAGTTAATATATAATAAGTGAGGGGGCTTGGCATGATCTGTGGTGGAGCAGTGTTTTGAGTAGTCAGAAAGACTAGAAAAGTGCAGTAAAAGCTCAAGCCGATTGTGTTTTAGTCATTTTAATCCCTTTAAATAGACATTAAAAACAGGCATGAATCGATGTACATGATTATCTGTTGTAAAGCAATGACACATTTTTATATTACTGAAAATCTAACAAATTTGGAAGTGAATGAAAGGAAGCCTGCAGATACTGGAAAGCATGGGAAAAACTCATAAAAAGTTAGTGTTAGCAGGTATGTTAATAGTGTTTATAATGGTATTCAACTGACAGCATACATTATTCAAAGAGTACTACTATTCTGAGAAAGCTGAGGTGTCCTTGCAAAAAAAAGAAGTATCTGGTGGCCACAGCAACAATGACAGATTTATACTGTGCTGTGCTCTGGAGACAGAAACAGCAACAACAGTGTTCTTACACTTTTTACTGTGACAACCTCTGCTAGACAGATGGTTCAAAATACCTGGCATTTTTCTGTAATGGCAGTTTTATACGTTCATTTATGTCTGTCTCATGTTTGAATCCTAAATTTAGTGGATCTTTTCCTCTCTGACTCTTCTGTAAAAAAAGAAAGTGTTTCCTTCCTTCATTGCTCTTTGATTTAGAGCAGCAAACAGCCCACTCTACAGTAATGCCTTCCTCCCTGTCTTCATCTGACTCCCTTCCATCAATCTCCCTTTGCATTTGCAGCCTGTCCCACTTGCAGCACGCCTCTCTACCTTCATTTGAGCTCTCCTCACCCTGTGTAACAATAAATGATGACCTGTTTGTTGTTTTTCCAGGCACAACTTGTCTTCTTTGACTTGATTTTGAGCACACTGACAATATGAACCTGCAGCGGAACTATGGCTTCGCATATCACTTTTTTTTCTGTTTAATCATGTTTTCGACTTTATTTTCGCTGAACTGCACCTTTAAGACAATAAAGTCATAACTCCAATTGCGTTTTCTCACACAGACTAGCTGCTGGCAGACTTCCTTTCCCCAATATCTGTCAGAAGGCCCCAGCAGCCCAAAGGCAACCTGCAGCCAATATGACTGGTGACCCATACAGGGGCATGGTCTGAAATAGTCCAGTGTGTATTACAGCCCAGAGATGGGTGTGTACTTACACACAAACACACATGCACACGTACAGTGGGAGACACAGATATTGGAGCCTTAAGCATATGCTTCTCTGTTCTCATGACATCCACAGACCACAGGTGAATACAGGGTTTGCCATACCCCCACACAAGTCAAAGAGTATCAGTGTTTCTGTGTGTTTGTGCAGGCCCACTCCTTATTCACAAAGAGCGTGTTGTGCATATGGCTTCATCACATATAGGAGATCTTCTATTTTTGTTAGGGCTTCTTTTCCTGCTCATCAGGCTGATGATTTGCTAGACCACTTTATTCCAAGCTGTTGCACATACTTCTGAACTCTATAAAATAGAACATGTTAAAGCCATGCTCTTCATTAAGAAAAGGATATTTCATGTCTTTTTCATTTTAATTATTGTAAATTGAGGATTTAAGATTACACATTAGTCTTGCCCTAGGTTTATGTTACTTCCAACTTTTATGTGTGAACCAAAAAAAAAAAAAAGCATCAAAGATTAAAATAAATGCAAAAAAAATGCTTATTAGATATAGACTGAAGCAGGGCATATTTAATCCAGCACAATGATGAGAGAAATTTACAATAAAGGGCAAACGGTGTAGATATGTGAATGTGAGGGGAAAAAAGCAGGAGAAGCAAGTTGGTGTGTGTTTCAAGGGATAAGATGTGATGTGTATGGTGGTAGACAGAGATAGGAACTGTAGTTTACTGTGCCTTGCTGCCCGTCATCCGGAAGACCAAAAGCTGGATCTTGACTGCAGCCATGTATCCATGCTCAAGACTTTCAACCTCAAATTGCTAACACTCCTGCACCAGTAAACTCTGGACATGTATGGAAGTACTAAAACCTGATAAACTGATACCACATGAACTTCATCAATCAGTGTCTGAATGTGGTGTGTGTAGGTGAGACTTGGTTATGGACTTTAATGGTCGTGAAATGCTGTAAAAGCCAAGTCCATTTACTGTACCATTTCAGAGAGAGAGAGGGAGAGATAACCTGACACACCAGATGGACTGTTCAATATATTTCAACATTCCATCTGAGCATCAGCTCAAAGAAAGTGCTTGGGGGTGAGCAGAAGCATTTAGTAGCATAGCCAGCAAGTGATAGGACGATCGTTTCAACAGTCCCAGTCATTAAGGGCAGATCAGATAATGCAGCAAGGTGGTACTTCTGTGGTGTAAAACATGAAACGTAAGCCACTTCGTAGAACAAATTATCCCCAAAACATATCAGGCGTGGAGCCAAAAAAAACTGCTGCTGAAACTGTGAGTATCTATGCTAACCACCGTACAAGTAGTAACTTCCTGTTCTCTTCTTGCTCGTAACTCACCCGTGCTTCTGCTTAAAAGGGCACTGATTGGGTCGCTCACACACAAGTTGTAGGTTAGGGCTCAGGGAGATAGATGA
Source organism: Scarus forsteni (assembly GCA_036419115.1). Classification (NCBI taxonomy): domain Eukaryota; kingdom Metazoa; phylum Chordata; class Actinopteri; order Labriformes; family Labridae; genus Scarus; species Scarus forsteni. The sequence goes on from JAZDUH010000471.1 coordinate 7,729,508, forward strand.
GCCGGATTTAAGTTTGTTTTCTATCAACTGTTGTTCATGAAAAGAGAGAGAGAAAGATGACTAAATACTATTGTTTATTTAAATACAGTGTAACTTTTCACTGAAATAATATAAAGAGAATGATTTCATTTTATGTTACAGATCAAATCTATTTCCGTTGGAGGATGCACTGGTCTCACAGCTGACAGCTTTTAATGTAAATTTCTATACTATTATTATAGCCTACTATCGTAAACAGGAATTATTTAAGAGTATTTTATCATGCGCAGACTCAAGTTGCAACATAAATTGGTGTGTCTTTTTGGCCTGATATGAGGACCTCATAAGAGTTCTTGTCATGCTGCATTCAATCCTGCCATTCTGCTTTAAAGATAAGAGTAGTAGTTTTGACGTTCTGTACTGAAACAGCTACATGTTTGCATGAGCCAAATCATCCCTTTTCTCAATTTCTTCCTCCACCCTTTACTTTTTGCCCCTTCTCCCAGGTTTGTTTAAGCTGACTCAGGGTCACTTTCATTCAGCTTCTTGGCCCCAGGCCTTGGAGAGCTACGCTGCTAAGCTAAATTGAGCTCTGGCATCTTCCTTCGTTTTGTGTGTGTTCCGGCGGTGGCCAATATTTATTAGGTTATATCAGAGTTTGTGGTCAGTGGCCAAATAGAAGTCAAAAGTCAAATACAACATGTTTGAAATGTGATTGCCAATGTATAGTAATGGAGAAAAAGGCAGGATGTACAAGAGAGGCAGAGGAAGAGTTTGTGTGTGTGTGTGTGTGTGTGTGTGTAGCTAACATGGGAGATAGGGCTCCAATCTCTACTCAGCCACTCGCCACTTGATTAAGTGCCCACTTAGCTTTTCCTTTAAAAGCGGACACTTGTGCTGGCGTCATGGTCTACTATCTGGGAAAATTGAGACAAGGTGGATTTAAATCACAACTTCAACAACGCTCCAAATTTGCAACCACTTCTTAACAAGTGTTTACATCACTAATTGATAGGTTACAATGTTAGGAGGCCATTTAGACACCTACATTTAAAATGCATATTGTGTATTTTTAATGTCAAATAAGTCAACAGATTAATGAAGTGCCTGATCGAGAGTAAACCAGAGAGAAAAAGAAAGCTAAGCATCGAAAGCAGTCCACAAATAGTTTGAGGCGTTTCTAGCTTGTTTCCCCTTTCTTGACTCCAATTTGCCTCAATGAAGAAAAGCCTTTCCCTCTCAAACAAGACCATCAATGTCTCCCTCTCTTTCTCTCCCTTAAACACTTGATATGGCTCCCTGGCTCCCAATCAAATGCTCACTTCATTAGCCCCTCTTCTCTGCTCTCATTGGCCCATGGAAAAGAAGGGCAGAGACACACACACACACAGGCACTCAGATGGGCACATACACACTCACACACCCATCACACATGCCCAGTCAACTCCAAAACACACACAAGTACACAAAAGCTTGCACGCACACACACACTTCTGACTTTAAATAATGAGAGAGCTGTCACATCAGATCAGTGTCTGTGCCTCGGCATGGCCTGGTGGTCAGCAGGACAGACGGGAGAAACCGCTGGCGGCTGACACCCTCTGGACTCACAGGGAAGGAAGGGAAGCGGGGGAGAGAGGGAGCAGAGGAGGGGGGTGGTGTCTAGAGTGAGAGAGTGCAATGGAGATGGACAGAGCTGCGGTCTGCCATCTCCCTTAGCACCCAAAAGCCTGGAGGGCTAAGTGAAGGCAAAAAGGATGGAGGAGGGAGTTTGAAGGAACTTAAGAATGAGAGAAGAAATGCCCAAAACAGACAAAAAATACTGGACAACACAACTCATGACAGGATAGCAGACATACAGTAGCAAAAAGAAGTGGATATGATACACCCAAGATGTAAGGTATCTGTGATGTTTAACTTACTGAAAAGAGAGAAAGGTGTTGGCAATTGATGCAATATACTTTTCCAAACTCATAAGTTTTTGATATTCTGCTGTTTGAGAGCATCCCTGTAAATATTGTTGCAGGGCAGCAGTTGAATGCATCCTACTTCAGCATATCCCTGCCTGGACAAGAATACAAAGTAGGGACACTGTTTCTCCTTTGGATTTCTCTATAAAAATCCAGGATTTGCACTGTGGACTTGTTGAAATTAATATGTCAATAATTGGATCTTTCAGCTCTTTGTTTTTTTGTGTTCATCTAATTTTGTACCTTTAAAACATGTGTTTATGTTGAAGCTAAGTTGTTCCTCCCCAAAGATTTTCCTCCTTTTGGGACCAAAATAAAAAGCAGGTCTTCATGCAACATATGGCCCTTTTCCATTAGCCCTACTCTACTTTATTCGACTCTACCTGGCTCTACTCAACTCGCCTTGTGCTGCTTTTCCATTAGCCCCAGTTTCCTGTCCAACAGGGTGCAGTGTCGCTGTAAACAGCTGAGCAGCACTGCGGTGACGTCATTTTGAGCACGACACAACAATCTGTGGCTTTTTGTCACAAACTGAGTAAAAAAGGAAAGCAGAAGAAGGCTGCAGGTGGCAAGAAGAAATACCACTTGAGAAGCACAGGAGAGTTTTGGAAGCTATACCAGAGTGGAGTAGAGGTAAGATCTTAATCGAGCTGCAAAGAAAAAAGGGTAAGGAAAGTGTCAATGATACGCTACCGCTAGGTCGGGTTGGGCTCATGACTCATCGATGACAACATTGTTTAAATCAGTAATATATATTTATATATTATGTATACTAAAACGATGTATGGATATTAAACTAAGGAATACTTGTTATAAAATAAATAATTTGGATAAAACAGAGAAGGCGCTACATGGTAATTGCTATTTAAGTACTACGGTCGGGAAGGAGTTGGGACACGCGCGCGCTTTACGCAGCGCTCAATGCCAGATGTTCAAGAGGACGAGACCCAAGACTGAACTCCCGCACACACAGAAATATCTTTAACAAACTTTCCAAGCGTTATTTCATTGTGTAAATGCATTTATAATGATCATAAAAATATGTAGATTATTTTAACATTAAGAAACCTTGCGTTTTTTTCTGCCATCTTGAAGAAAATAAAATAAATGTCAAATGGGCTGCTGCATTTTGCCAACGAAATGAAGCATGAACTATCACACCTGATAGAACAGACACACAAATATAAAAGATATAAATGTTTATTGAATATGCATTTTACAGTCTTGTTTAACTGGGAGAATTCGTTACAAAAGACAGGCTTAATTTGTTATTATGCACAGGCATCGTCATAAATGTGATCACACAAATCGCAACCAGTCCCTTTTCCCGGAGCAGTGCTCTGTCCGGGTCTGACTGACGCATCCCCTCCCTTTCCTCCTCCTCCTGAGTCCTGAGTCCTCACAAATAAAATATAAAATTTCGGGTTGTTTCGGGCTCGGGCCTGCAAATTGAGTTTATTGATCGGGCTCGGGCCGGGTCGGGCTTTAATACCCGTGGGCCTGGGTCGGGTTGGGCTGGATTTTTTAGGCCCGATCTTACCTCTGGAGTGGAGTAGGTACTAAAACTAGCTTGTTTTAGGAGGTTCCAGGCTAGTGGAAACACGCTGCGAATTGAGTAGGGCCGAGTAGAGTAGGGCCAAGGCGTGCTAGTGGAAAAGGGCCAATACAAACATTATCTTTGCATCATAAAGTTTTAAGGGTAAAAGAACAACTAAGACCATTTTAAGGAGAAAGTCTATTACAGTAGCTCAGTTAAATCTATATTATTATTATTATTACCTAGCTTTATAAAGGCTGCCACATACAAACTAATAACAAATGATCAACAAGCCAATATGGTCAGGATAACAAGGTGTAATTCACATATTTACCATTTTAATGCTAAATTATTCTTATTCTTATCATTATTATAAAACCAAATCCATCAGACCTGATTCATTTACAGACTATAAAGAAATTGGAGTACACAAACATATGCAAAGGCAGCTCACACATTGCTGTTTTACCTTTTAGTCATATGACAAAGTTACCATCAAAATATCCTTTGACCCTGAAAACCCACACCTAGCACTTGGAATAACGTTGATATCATTATATGTTTGCTAGTAATTGAGGAAAAAACGATCGTTCACTAACAGCCGATATCTGGACCACCACCAAAATCGAATCGTTTAAAGTTGGGCGACTCCCAACGTCTCCTGAAAATGTCAGCAAAATTTGTCCTGTAGTTTCTGTTTAATCTTACTAACAGAAAAACAAACAAACAAACGATGGCAAACACATAAACTCCTTGTAATTAAAGTAGGCTGATATTGTTACTTACATACTCTCCACTTAATACTCGTTATACCAGATAATACAATTTTATATTGATGTAACTTGCTTTATATTTCTATATTAATTCACGATAGCACTCTTTATAGAAGTTTGTCGCTGCTTATAGCATGAGAACAACCAACTTCACAGCCAAATATTGGAGGACTCTCATGAAACAAAAATGCCTGTTTCAAGGTGCAATCCCTTAAGTTTCAAAAGAGAGGCATTATAAGGACAAATGTATGGTATAGCCATCCATAAATGTATTGATTTCATGAATTTCATCGAAGTTGCCCGCCTCTCTCCCAACATGGCTGAAATGGATGGCAGTGCACTGAGTCGAGTTCTTAGGAGGATTTTCTATTGCTTAACCAAAGTTGTTCTTTCTTGCCACTGTAACTGTTTCAAGTAGTTCCAAATCGATGTACACATGGTGGATCATATTGTGCTGGAAATAGCGAGATTTGTAAACTGTCGTGAGATAACATTTGTGAGGAGTTTTGGTGCTTTTCAAATAAACATTGATTGATTGATTGATTGATTGATTGATTGATTGATTGATTGAGTGATTGAAAACAAGGAACAACACTCAAAAATCTATTAAAATGAAATACAGTTTTGCTCCTTTCCCTGGCTCTAGAGTTATCCCACATTTTTTCCGACTCATTAACAGTTTTCAAAAGTGAGATGACAAAAGCCTATACTTGCATCACAAATGGTCAAAAAGGTGAAACGATATGTGGTGAGCAACACAACAAAGTAATGATTAAAAAGAAAATATCCAGGAGTTAGAAAACAAATAAGAGGAAAAAGAGAAAATTGGAAACTATAGGGGAGAAGAAGAGGAGAGAAACAAGAAAAAAAGAGTGAAAAAGAACAGACAAAAAAATTCAAGCAGATAAAAAAAAGTGAGAGGAGGCACAAAGAAGGAAGATGGTGGCAAAAGCTAATATCAGCCAAATAACTGTGTGAGGCAATACCCTGTTGACAATGGAAGGAGAGGAGATAGAACAGAGGAACGGGGAGGATTGAAAATCAGGTTGTTTGTCCGGTAAAGGTCAGAAATCATTAGTGTCAGTGCAGCCTAGTGAGGCCTCAAATTTCTCTCTCTCTCGCTCTCTTTCTGCAGAATCTCCTCTTTTCTCTCTTAGCTGATTCCTCTTGTGCAGATAATGAAGACAAAAGAATCAGTAGGTGAATATATGAGTCTGGTTAAATTGATTTTTACAGTGGAGACTGTTCAGACACCTCAGATGATCCCTTCTTGCTGACCGCACCATTATCTTCAGTCTAGACAACATTTTGAATGACTCATCATGAAGCCTTCTTATGTTTCTAATTTGAGTAAATAAATGCACTTATATTTCTTATCTGCCTTCAAGAATGCCTAAAGCACAAAGATTTGTATACACCCCACTTTTCTGCTTGTCCCTAGCGTAACCCTTTTCCCACACAGCCTCCAGTTCAAACCCCCCCTTTCCCCCACCCTGCTAAACCCATCATCTTTATTCAATATGGCCCCTGGTAAGCATTTTAAGTCAGCTTAGTTTGTCAGAAAACTTCCATTTTCTGGAGTGTTGACTCCCTCTCTTTCCCTCTCTCTCTCTCTCTCTCTATCTCTCTCCTCATCCATCGGCCACCCCCACATTACACAACAGACACGCAAATACAAACACAGATTGCTTGCTCCATCCGTGACTACACAACCAATACCAGAATAAGGGCATTAATAATCAGCCATGTCAATTTGATTGGCAAATCAATCTCCATAAATTCAACAGCAATAGCAATACCTACATCTGTCTAACTACAGCACACTCTTGCACAGACACACATATAGAGGGTCCTCGCCATAGCAAACCCCATGGGGGCGTGGGATGGTGCCAATAATGGAAATGGAGGACACCGTTTTCTCCAATAAAATTATAAATCAAGTTCAAACACAGGTGGTGTGAACTAATGACCATGACTGTGATTTTTTGTGTGCATGCATTCTGTGTTTGTGTGTCTACATGTGTGTGAATGACCAGAAATGCGTTCCAGCTCTTGGATGGATACGGGATCTCAACAGTGATTTGTCTGCATGGATTAAATGTCAATTTTTGGAATGAATGTTACAGTATATGTAAACTCCTGAGAGGGAGAGAGAGAGAGAGAGAGAGAGAGAGAGAGAGAGAGAGAGAGAGAGAGAGAGAGAGAGAGAGAGAGAGAGAGAGAGAGAGAGAGAGAGAGAGTGCAAGAGAAGGCAGGACAGAAGGACAGGTTGGTGTGAGCATATGAGCAAACATGTCAGCGAGTACCCAGGGCTGCCTGGATGCAAAGTCCAATGAAGAATTCACACTGAATTAGGTATGTTCCTACAAAGAAAAAAAAGCAGGTTGAAAACAGCTTTCATAAGAATTTATCCAACTTTATGTTTACCAAAGATAACACATGAGCTGCTCAGTCCATTTTAAAACCAACTCTTGTGTTCTAGATGGTGGCTTTTTTTGACCAAAGAGCAGAGATATGACCCAGCTAAAAGGGAGGTTATGGTTATTTTCCAAGCTTCACTAGATTTGGTTTGATATTCTGATCCAAATCAAGAATCAGTGTGATTAGGTTTGAATTTGGCTTTGGTTTTGACTTAAAATTAGGCTAAACATGGAATGCTAGTGAGTTGATGATGGCAAATGGGTTGCATAGTGTGTCTAACGTTAGCATTCCTAGCACTACTAGCCTTCAGACTTTCTTGCAGGTTCTTATCCACCTGACTGAGTTAAGTACTGGTGCACAATGCTTCAGTGAATATGGAAGATTAGCATGCCTACAACCAACTCTACATCTTTTTTCAAGATCAAACTTCATCCAAAATACACCATGCTACAAGACACCACGCTAACTCATTGTGTATTCACACGTTCTTGTGTAATGACTGCAGTCGCCACTGACAGGAACTTCAGCTGCGTCAGTATGTTGTTCTATGACCAAATCACTGACCTGCTTTTAGGCCCTTGATAAAATGGAGTGTGAACATACACCGAAACAAATAATAATAATAATAATAATAATAATAATAATAATAAGAAGAAGAAGAAGAAGAAGAAGAAGAAGAAGAGAAAAAGCAATGATAATAATAACAGTAGTAGCAGTAATAATAGCATTAAGTATGTATATTAATATAACATCAAATCTTATTATAGTTATTATTATCATTATTATAGTTATCATCATCTTTTGTTGTAGTATCAGAAGTAGTAGCAGTAGTAGTTTAAAAGTGATAATAAATCATTTGAAGTAGCTGCATTATTTTCCTGAATATTAAATTGTAACTTTGGTGTCATGTATCCCGAGGCCTTGACAAGCTGAGAGCCGTTGTTCTGTAGACAAGTAGAAGGTGAAATTCAACAGGACAGATAATAAATCAAGTTCAAACACAGGTGGTGTGAACTAACAGGCTTAACATGATTTTTGTGTTTGCCTTTCACAGTGGTTAGAAGGACTGCATCCTTTGGTGAATGTGAATTCGTGTTTTCATTTTAGATTGTGCAATTATCCTCAAAACCAATAAAGGTATGATTCATAAAACTGGAAGTTATCACCTGGTAAGATCTTCATTTGGAAAACACTGGACGTCAAATATGAAAACTTGTGACGTTTTCGTATCTGAACAGCAACCTAATGAGAGATGAACATACAGAGACACTGCAGAGCTTCAGAGGGCTGCAGTCTGAAGAATGAGTCTATTTAATGAAAAGACTTAAAAATCTCGTTAAAATTGTTCCACACAAAATAGTCGTAAAAATAGGTTTGTGAATCTCACTTTATATTTATTTTTAATTAGTTTTATTTATGTTGTTCAGTCCTGATCTCAACTGGCAAATCCTTCAAGTAATTAGGCACTTGTCTACTTTTCCTCCAACTAGAAACTACTAGCCCCAACTTCAAGATGCACAGTTTCACAGAAGGCAGGTTTTTGTGCCTCTGCCAACCTCCTGCAGTGGCTTTCAAACTAATAACTGCAGCTCACACCTTCAGCACCAACAGCTTCCCTGTCCAGCTTCAGCCACACCAGCAGCAAATGGCACCAACTACAGCCACTCACCTCAAATATGGTTGCTGACAACCCCTGCGAGCTCTGCAAACAAACCTCAGCTGCTCCCATTGGCAGTTGTGACCAGAAGCCATCTTCCCTTCAGACCTACTATATGTAATACGAAAGACAGTTTATCCAATGCCTCCAATCAAAGCCTCGACTAGCACCCATCCACCCGCAGACACTGGCAGACATCTTCCTTGAGCATCTTCTCAGCATTAGTTTCCACTTCCATCTACACCTTAAAGGTCCCATACTGTGCTCTTTTTCTGCAGTTTAACATAGATCCTTGATGTCTTCATGAAAGGCTAGTAACATGCTTTGGTCCAAAAAGCCCATGAATAAAGCAAAGCTGCATTCCTTTCATGCTCACATAGCTGTTTTGTTCATAACGGCTGGTTTTGTGGGCGGAAACCCTAATATGTCAACGAGACACTGCTAATACCACCCAGCTCTTCCTAAGGGTGTGCTGAGGTGAGGACGGCATTGTGTAACCATGGGGCGACTGAGCTCTGAGAGAAAAATGGCAGTCAGACAACAAACTGTGGCGTCTGAGTCAGACCCCGACTGTGAAGAGGCACCAAAACAAAGTCGAAGGCCAAGGTTAAGCCAGCATGTTTCTCAGTGGTCTGAATATAAGGATAGGACATAAGTTTGTTACTTCAATGCTACTTTGTAGAAAAATTAAAGTAACTACCATTCTTCCACTCCAGACTATGGGCCTTTACGTCTTAGAGGAATGATGCAGATGTGTTTTGACATAAACGCTCCTATTACTGTTACACAAATAGTAAGGATTAAAAGTAAATCACTGCTTCCTCCATCCTTCATTTTTTACTCTTTATCTTTATAGTTCTTACAATTAACATATGGAACACTGAAAACACACAAATCAGTTAATGTAGATTTTTTTTATGGTGAAAATACTTGTACAAATAAAAACTCATACTGTACCGACTGGTACTGCAAACATTTTTTTTTAAATAAAGGAGGTAAAAAACAAATGGAAATAAAAGAAAAGAAAATTTTAAACAGAAATGGTAAAATCCTAATAACAGAAAGATAAGGAATAGCATATATACATAAAAACACCAATGAAAGTAACCTTTCAGTTCTGACAAAATTTGCACATCCTGTCCAGACATTGCAGATACCTGGCCTATAGAACCTTTGTGAGCTGGTTTTGGGGCTTTCTGGGCAGAAGAATCAGGGTGGTGCTGCCTGCCCAATGGTGCTGTGGATAAGAGTGGAGTCTTCAGAAGACCAGTATGTGGAGTCCAGAGCTCTCTGTAGTTGAACCTTGACACATAGCTGGCTCTCACACCCATCTTGTCAGGCCTGTCACACTGAGCAAAGAGGTTTTCTGGGTATTTCTGGTATTCCTGCAGCTCCTTCAGTTATGGAGTAGGGTCCTAGAAAACTTACTCAAAGACAAGGTCCAATGGTGCATCTGCATAGTCTGAAATGCAAGAAACAAAAATGTATGATTCACTAGCAAGGACCACACCACAAATGTATACGTTTGACAGTTTACTGAAGGTTTAGGAATATGAGGAATGACAGTGATGAACATGTGACATGAGATTTGTTGAGAGATGAGCCGTTAGGAAGGACGTCATAAGCCAGGCAGAGCGAGACTCAGTGTGGGGGTCCCGTCTCATCGTGGCCTGCCTCTCTAAAATCATATTACCTAACAGCAGGGTTGTTATTTGCCTATTTACCAATGTTTTTCAAATGTGTGGATTTTAAATAAGGGCTTGTGTAACTTTTGGAAATACAGCTCTGCTCTCACTAGCTTTGCTGTGCATACTCCCGTCTTAGATTTTGGGAAGCTGACTTTAAACAGCAGTTCACCATCAGAAGCTGTTGCCTGAGGTCGACAAGCATAGACACAAGGAAGAAAATGTTCAGCCATATTTTTTTATTCTTTTTTTGGAGCTAATTTTTTCTTTAACTCCCCCCCCCCAAAAAAAAATATATATATAAAATGTATATATATATATATATATATATATATATATATATATATATATATATATATACATATATATTTAATGGAACATCTAGTTTTTGTATCTAATGAGATACATTAAGAGCCTGAGCTACCAAGATCCAAAATAACAGCCTCCTGCCTTTTACATACTGATAGCCAGAGCTACCAAAAGTTTGTATGTATAAAAATAAAAAACAAAAAACAAGAGTACCCTTGTGGTCTGTGTGTGCGTAACTGCTCTTCACATGAGAGATTATTTATGATGAAGCTGTGCAGCTATGTGAATTCTATCATTTAGACAATGATTAAATGGAATCAGAAAAAGAAAATTTAAAATGACGAATAAGACCATGGCATGAGAGAAAAAGGATTGACCTTGTCCGTCAAAATGACAGATAGCAAAAAAAAGCTATGGTAATTTCTCAAATATAACGCACATTTTTTGCTCTTAAACAAGGTTTAATTTTTGGTGCGTATTGTAAATGAGCACAAGCAAAGTATGCAAAATATTTTGTCTCACCAACATCGCAGTAACAACACATCTGATACAAAAAGCCGAAATATTCTCTTTCTCTGCGTAACATTACTGCAAAACTTTTTTTTTTAAATTCTTATAAGACTGACTGTTAAACTGTTCCCATCCAGTATATTGAGTTTAAATTATTTTACCTTTATGTAATGATTGTGTACTTCTCCGTAGTACAGCTCGCATGTAAACACACAGGGTGCTGCCATCTTGTAAGCGAGAGGACCAAAATAGCTGCGCTTTGACTGGTCAAAGTCTAGGCCTGAGTATGCAAATAAAAGTAGTCTGTTACATAACAGTTTATCCACAGACTCAACAGCTTGCTGAATACCATGCATTTACATTGATGCAGCCTGCTAAATACAGGTTTTGTTGTCAAATTTTACATTTTGTGAGCTGGGAGGAAGGCAAAATAATCAAAAATGTGTTAAAAAGTCTAAAAAAAAAAGTGATTTTTGCAGTGAATTGATCCAACTCAAGCCTGGTTTATTGATAGCCTTAAAGCCAAGAGGATAAGCCATTGATTATACTTCACATAGTTCCAGAGGAAAAACACATGGACGAACAAACAGCAGATTGATGCCATGAGCTCAGTCTGCCCAATTCAATGTCTGTAATCAGGCAGATCCACCTCGCCAAGCTCCAAAATACAACGATTGTGAGCTGCCCAAAGCAGCCCAATCAGTATCCTCTAGATCAGGAAAAGGTGGGAAATACAAGTGAGACCACTGCAGAGAGTGACTGCATCATTAATTTAGATTAGCATAGATGCTAACACCTGCAGGAGTAATTTTATCAGCATTTGCTTATTTTTAGACAAGCAACACAGACACAACAAACTTCTATTTTAGCTCCACTTCCAACATGTTTTGACAAAGTTTGTTTAATGTAGTGGTTGATGTTTTATAGCACAGTGGTGCCTGCTCACTAAGATCTGATTGGCACATATTAAATGTGATTGTTGAAACCATTGTCCAATCACCTGCCAGATATGGTTTTGAAAGGTTCTGCCCTCCTCAAATGCTTTCTATTGGCTCTATTTCAGATGGACTAGTTAAACATATTGAAAGGTCCATCTGGTGTGCCAAGCTACCCACCATCAACCCCCCCACCCCCCAAAAAATACAAATAAAATAAAAATAAATAAAAAATAAATAAATAAAAATAAAAAAATCTGAGGCCATGTGCCCATCATAGTGATTCTGTTTGATGTGTGTGCAGGTCTTAACATTTTCAATTGATACAGCAAGTGTTGTTTTTGTTTGTACATGTGTTATGATTCTGAAACATTGTCTTCTGACTGTTTTGTTGTGGTTTGCTGAGCCAGTTCACCTTCAGGACCATGACTGTTGGAGCATCAGAGTATCAACACCCCAGGCATCAACAAAACCAAAAGGATTTATTCAACATTTGTGCTGCCGAAATGATCAAGTCATTAGATTTTTGTGTTTTAGGGGAAAAAAAATCACCTTCTCACTCAATTTCCAGTATAACCTTGACATTATTTTTTATATGAGCTTAAACCTAAATTTTTGTTGTAGGATGATGTTTTTTCTCCAGGACCAACAACCCCATCACTAAGTTTCTGCTGAAAAGTCCAAGAGGAGGACCTTGGTAACCCTTCACCCACCTCTACTGCTTCTCCTCGGCACCCTGCTGGAACTGCTGACCACCCAACTGTGATCTTTATGCCATTGGCTATCTTTCTATTGAGAGGATCTACCCAAAGTCTTCATTATGCTCCCCAGAATAAAGACCCCCACTGCTCATGTTCTTGTTGACAGACCGCTGAGGACCATTAACATTTAGTGGAAAATACCAAAGTCTCCATCAGTCTTTGGTAGATGACAGGATCCATCTACCACAGGATGACAGGAAACAAATGCATAATAACCAAATTTCTTCAGTTGTTAGCAAGTATGCTGAAAATGGTTTTGATTTTTGGGAAAAGTGACAGCCTGACTCACTCCATCATCCATTACAGTTAGCTAAAATTTCACTTTTGGATCCAAATACAGCCTCTGCTAAAAACTTACATCAAATGGAAGTCTTTGTAAGCCACTTTCCACTTTCAGCTGCAACTGGTGTCGGATCAGTACTGAGTACCACATCCGACATTAGCCAGCAAGCTCATACTTCACCTAAGCCTCTACCTATGTGCACTGATAAAAGGCAGCTGCCTCCATTTTTAATTTAAGCTTCATTCAGAAACACAGATGAAAGCCCATGACTCACTTGCTCCAAATGTTGCTACACCCAAAACCTTCGAGCTCAAACTTCCCCTGCATGAAATGAAAGACAAAAACCTAAAGTGCTTAAGTTGCTTTAAGACAGAAGAAAACTACAGCAGCTGCCACCACATGAAAAGTGCAACAGCAGGTCCCCCATAATACCCAAGCAAATACCAAAGTCTAATACTGTATCTTGCTTGCAACATTATCAGTAGCATGTAGAGGACATCCGGAGGACAAAGCATCATTACTTCATAAAATATAGCAGGATTTCCCACCATGCATCCTCTTTGAAAAAAAAAGACTAGATTGATCTTCACCTTTGTGGTATAAATAAAAACTCTCTCTGTATTCCTTATCTGCAGATCGCCTTGGTTAACACACAGCTCAAGACATCACCTTAAACTGCAGCAGCGAAGATGCACCGGCAGCCACGACAAAAGTAGCATCCAGCTGCAGCCTCTGAAAGCAAGCTTGTTTAACACTATACTTATATTCTGCAAGGAAAAAGAAAGGAAGCAATTCATCCAAGTTGTAAATAAAATGCACCTCCAGGGCTTTTAGTTATCGCTGTTGCTGGGAAACCTTAGCCTCACTGACCTTTTATTCATGCTTAATTGTTCTGGCCAATGCTTTCAAATGCAGATAGTTCTAAACAAACTAACCAAACAGCCCTCAACTCAAGCCTTAAAACGATATATTTAACTGAAGTGAACTCATAATTCTTCTGCAAAACAACATCCTTGAGAATGCCAGAAGCAACAGCCCCCACAAGTAAGCTAGCCCATTCTCCAGCCTTAGGCACAAAAGACAGGTCTTGTACAATATAAACATTCAAGTCCTTGATTGTTCAGCCCACTATCAGCAGACCTCACCTGTTCCCACTAGAATTTTGCAACAGCAAGGCTTAAATGTGCTAAAATCAACCACTTTGAGCAGCAGAGGTTTTTCTTCCAACTTCAAAAGCCAAAAGAGAGGCAGCAACTAGACTGCCTTGGTCAAAAACCTTCCCTATACTCAAGAGGACCTGTAATCTTTGCCTTCAGCATCGACCAGCCCCCAGCTTGAAATCCAGTGAGTTCATGATGTCTGAAAGCTACAGTGCAAAGGATCACTTCCAACTATAGACAGATACCTTCCTCTTTGTGTCACATAAGAAAGCAGCCAGCTACCATAAACTTAAGCCCTGGCAAGCAAAGTAAAGCCACCCCTCCTGCACTCTGTTGCTTACAGCTGTATTCCAATCCATCAATCAGAGCACTGGTGGCCACCCCAACATTAAACTCAGACCTTCAGAGAACGCTGCAAGCTTGTAAAAACACACCTCCCTTCGACCAACATCGAGTCAAAGGCATTGGGTTGCAAAAGCTCAGCGCATCTCCTGCTAGAGAGATGTCAATACATATTTTTGAAAGAAATGCCAGCTGACTTTTAATGTAGCCTCAGACATAAACAGCAGATTCATCCTTAAAGCAAACATAAAAGAAAGCTAGCATAAAGCATAAAGAGAGCATAAAGAAAGCTTCTTCCTGTCAGACCTCTACCTGTAAGTTGTGTCCAAAAGCCGTTTAGATTTTCTGCAGCTTGACATAACGAGCTGTGCAATAAAACAAAGATGTATATGAATTACCCGATCATATCATGTAAGTCAAAACAGTAATTTCAATAGTCATCTCTAGGACAACCTTTTTTTTTAGGTTCACTATGAATGGCTCTGTGGCACTTTCTCTCCTTGTGCACAGTGATATAAGTTATAATAATAATAATTTTATTTTATTTATATAGCAATTTTAAAAACATAGTTTACAAAGTGCTTTGAAAAGCATTCAGCACAAAATAATAAAACACAAACAAACAATGAGCACAATGAAGTAAAAACAAAAAGCACAGCTTAATCAAGACTAACAGAAAGACACAAAGGTATAAAGACACGAGGTGAAAAGACAGATTTCTTACTGAAGGCCCTTTTCATACTTTATAGGAACCCAGACAATACAAGAACCATGCAGCATAAAAAGAGACCATGAGGACCAAACATAAACACATAAGATCAGCAAGAATAGGAAACGCAATAAAAAAGGGGATGAAAGCAGAAATCAGGTCAGAAAATATAAAAAGGTAAATGAACAATGATGATAAAATTACAAAATAATAAAAATAAGTGGCGATGATAAAATACAGTAATAAACATGAGCAAGAGATGAGACAATTAAAAAGGTCTAAAAATTATCTATAAAAGAGTGTAAAAAGGTGAACCATTAATAAGATAAAATCATAATTAATAGCACATAACAGTAGTAATAAATTAACAAAAAGGAGTAAAAGAAGGTAAAGCAAAACAAACAGTAAAGCCAAAATAAGATAGAGATAAAAGACATTAAAAGATGGTAAAAGACAGTGGGATTTGATAGGTGAGGGAGCCCTAAAATATGGTGTTGCAGTGCAGCAGGAAAAATGTAAATGATTGCAAAAAACTGTATTGGCCATATTCTCAACATAAACAAATACAGGCTGGATTAAGAGGCAAAACACACTTAGCAATCTAGCATGGCTAACTAACAAAGAAACAGCAAACTAGCAGCCTTACACAGACACTCTGACAAAGACTTAAGTGGAAAGCAAACCTATACAGACACACAAGTGAGTGTAACAAGACAGGTGAAATACATGAGATCAAGTAAGGCAGGGAGAGCATGGAAAATCAAACTAACTACAGAAGCTACACAAGGAGACAATATCAGGCATGAAAACAGGTCAGGGTTGAAAAAGGTGAAGAGGCTATGACCCCTCCAATGCATTTTGAAAGAAAAATCAAGAATAACAAGACAGTATGAATGTATAAAAAAGTACCTATTGAATTATGGAATTATGGAGGAGACTATGTCCTTTTGCTGGAAATGTATAAAAGCTTTTATCATTAGTTAATTTGTGAATTGGAAGGAAACATTGATATTTTCACTTTTAAGATGTAACACAGTAATGTATTGGATCTCTACAGCTCTATCCGGAGAAACATTCACCATCTCTACAGTCATCATGACCCAATTCTCAAAAAGATCAACCACTTTATTTTTTTTAGAGAAAAAATATTGCAGTTTGAACCTTAGATTGAAAAAAAAAACATATTTTTTCTGCAAAGAGACTTCAGAAAAAATGCTATAAACATTAAATAATAATGAAACCCCTGGGAGATAATACATCCATAACTCTTACTCACTATTTTCCCATCACAGCATTTATATGTTGGTTGTTTTCGAGACATCTCTAGTCAAAAGTTCATCATAAGGATAACCCCATTTTCAATGCTAAACTGACAGGATGTGTCAAGATCCTGAGAGAACAGCTAACATGTGTTTAATACAGCACAGCAGAGTAAAATAAAATGTTAGGAAGTTTGTCTGTTGAGTGCCTTTGAAAACTAAAGACATTTTTACCATAATTTTACCTGACTTATACACCGTCCACTGAAAACAGCTCTGAGACCCCCTTTGAGTCTTAGCCACTGCACTGATAGGCTGCATTTGGAGCTGGATTCTTTCCAGATTGCTTCTATATCATGGAGAATAGTGATGTAGCACACCGCAGGATGAATTTATCATGAAGAAAACAGTGAGTAACAACAGGAGCTGGACAGCTTGGGAAAATTAGTTTAATAAAACAAAAGACTGACTCGTAATTTTTCTCAATTGATGTGTTCACTTAAACTGTGGGCATGAGCCAACATCACATTGTATAGACACACAATCCCTGTCCCGTGCACTGCGTCTCTACACTAACCAGCACATGGATTAGCCCTTTGCGCTAATATTTCTGTTCTCTCTGTAGAGCAACTGTTTCTTCTGAAGTCAAGGCCCCTTCAGGTGCACACACATGTTCGCAGTTCACTGATCATTTATGATATACCTCCATGTCATGTTAAAGAAGGCGGGGCCAGCAGAGGATGATGTTACACTGATATTTTAAACATTTCAGTGCTTATGAGAGAGTCACGCAGGCTGTGCATGAGAAAATTATCTGTTGTCTGCAGCTCTACTGCCAGTTTGAATTGAAAAATGTATTTATTTGACCAAGGCGAAGTTCAGCTCTGGGGTAGTGGAGCTCAGCTCCGAGGTGGCAGAGCTGAGCTCCGGAGGGCTCTGACCCACTATAACCCCTGCTTGTTCAAATTCAAGAAGTTATTCACTTCTCTGTTGACTGTGTGATAATTGTTTGTACATGAAAATTACTAGGAAGGACTGCTTAGCTTAATTTTCTGACCACGTTTGCATTTTTATTTATTTACACCATAAGATCAGCCCTCAGTCTCCCTCTGTTTGACCTTTCATCTGTTTAGTGCTGTTGTAGCATCTGATACAGACTGTGTAGGTAAACAGAAAGTGAGATGCCTGCTGTCAGGTTCTTGCTTGGATAAAGCGTATTTTTATGTGTCACATTTAAATCTATCTATCTATCTATCTATCTATCTATCTATCTATCTATCTATCTATCTATCTATCTATCTATCTATCTATCTATCTATCTATCTATCTATCTATCTATCTATCTATCTATCTATACATACATAAATATGTGTGTGTGTGTAATCTTCATCATGTAAGTGTTATGTAAGGTATATGTGTATAAATCACATGGAAGCATCAGTAAATAGTCATTAAGTTAAATTATTAATTAAAGCACTGAACAGAAAACTTATATTTTTGATGAAATGTTTAAATGTGTATATCTCTGGATTTCTAGTTAAGATGAACAACAATATTTAATACTGATCACAGGCTCATTCATATCACATGAGTTTTGTGCCATTGCAGCATATATGTTACAACTGTACAAAGAATAAATATTGAAAGCTTTAAAAATGAAACTGTTGATTATAGCTCAACGTTAAAAAACTCGAACCACCAACCACATTTGGAAGCTAAAATGTAAGGCTGCAACATGAACCCCCATTTGCCACAGTCTGGCACCAGATGTTAGCTCAACCTGCAGCCAATGGAAACAAAAGCTACACCATATGCCTGCATGCTTTACACTCAAGCTGCCTCAAATACCTTCAACTGAATCTCTGCAAGAACTTCAACCTCAGAACTTCATTCTTGCATTAATGTCTTCATTAACAATGCAGCCATCAGTTTTTATTTTAAATATCATCCACCATCTTAAAACTCTTAAGCTGTCAGCTTATGCACTATCTTGACATTGGTGATTTGAACAGGTCACTTTGGTATGACAGAATACATCCTCCTCTATGCTTTACTTAAGCCCCTACCAGAGCAACGTCATTTTCTTTTGAATTCTGCTCCAGCATTCACCTCCAAGTCAAGCCTCAGAATAAGGCATATGTGGCAGAATCAGTCCTCTACCACCCAACTTCAGCTGTTACCACAGCCTGCAGGCTTGCCAAAAACAGCCTCAGCTTCAACCTCTTCCCACACATCATGGTGATAAGCTTCTATCAGTGCCTTAATATAAAAATGAATCAGCAAACTTCAGCAATCACTGCTGCCTCCATCAAACCAGTGTTATGTAGCATTTATTTACTGCAATCAGCTTGCAACCCAATCTCAAACTTCTATTTAGAGCTGAAGCTACTCAACTCTCTGCCAACAACTTTTAACAGCTACCTTTCTAACTTCATCAACTCTGCTGTAGTTTGTAAAAGTTCCTACCTTCAGTTTTGAGTCACCTGCAACTGCATCTACTTGTATTTTCCTACAGCTACCAATCCAACAACAAAAAGAAAATGTCATTACTCAACAGCTACTCTTCAACTAAACTTCTGTAGCAAACTTCAGCCACTTCTCCTACATGAAACATTGCTATCAATAACAAAACTTCCTACTAGACAATATTTTTGCTATAAAGCATCAGCCTCTACTTCCACCTCTGCATTATAGAATGCTCGTTCAGACCTAAGATTCATGCAGAGCAAAAATAGGTTGCTCTGTAACTATCTATGGCAGGGGTTGGCAACCGAGGGCAGGCAGAGGGCTAACTTCTAGAAGCAGAAAGTGTGGATTTGTAAATAATCCCGTTATCTGCAGCAATTCAAAGTGATCATCATATTTTTCCCACCTGCCTTGAATGCATTTCACTGACCCACTCTACCCTGCCTGAGATCGGCAGATGCTTGTTTTCCTCACAGGGTGCAGGTGGCTGGGGAGACAAACAGCTTTGCAGCTTGAGAAGGTCCTGAAGATGACAGCGTCAATCGCTTAAAGTTCAACACAGCGGGTGACAGTTTGCAGTTACTGAACCCACAGCAGCACATTAGCAAGGAAAGAGTTCCTGCAGCACAGTTTTAGAGAAGTTTAGCGCTCTAAGGTCCGTGGTATTCATCGTCCATACTGACAGTCTTTGGACCTACATGTCCTGTGAGCAGACATTCACACATAAAGACTGCAGGTCCTTTCTGTTGTACAAAAGTTACAACAGTGACCACATTCAAGCTTCTTTACGTCTCAAAGTGACTGATCAGATCCCCAGATCAGGGAGCTGTCCAGAGAGGTAATTTCAGGAATTATATTGACATGTAGGCATTGGTTAAAATATGCAGCACACCAGAAAATGCAGTATTTATATATATATATATATATATGTATATATATATATATATATATATATATATATATATATATATATATATATATAGTGATTAATATGTATAAAGCAACCCTTAGGAATGACAAATATGTAGCTGTGCTTTTAATCAAACTAAGACAAAATAAACAAAATATCAGAATATTGTTACAAACTTTTATTGTGTTAATTGTATGTTTTTATAATCTGTGTTTATTTACTGCAACTTTAATGCAAACCCCTTTTGACAAAATTTTGATATATATTGTTGATATATTAACTCATTTGAAGACTTTGATAGAGATTGTGTCAATGCTGTATGGACCTTGATTTGTTTTAAACTTCCATCTATTTTTGATAGTTTGATATAAAATCACTATTGAATTAGCTTATAAAATTGTTGATAACAGTTTGGTGTGACTAATGTTTTTGTCGTCGTTCACACAGTTGAATATAAATAAGTGTGTTCAATATGGTACCTCTGCAGATAGAATAATGGAACTGATCCATGAGAGATTCAAACACAGTTGCCCTATGATGCTGAGGTGACACATTAGACAATAGGACAAATTGAAAGTGACATTTAAGGGCAAAAAGATCATGACCTCGTGTTTTTGAAAACGTATCATTAGTTATGCAGAATTGTTTATCAAAGATCGAGCGTAATTCACTTAAACTATGACAGCATCTGAAGCAAAGCAGACAACAAGAGAAAGCAGCAGTGTTTGGTGTACTAAAAACACAAAATGAAGAAACAACAGAAGAAAAACTTTGAGCCCTAGATGTCTAATGATGTAAACAATATGGTCTATCAACTCTCACGCCAAGATTAGCTGAACACAGAAGTCTCAAGATTACACTTTTTGTCACAACATGCAACACCGCTCTAATCATATCACCAGGCTCACAACAGTTTATCACAGGCTGTTTGACTGCAGCCATGTGGCAAAAACAGACTGCTGAACAGTTCAAACTGCAAGACAGCTGACCGTTATCTCTGACACGCCAAAATCCATCTTATCGTCCAACAGCCAGATGGCTGATCATTGAGGCGTTTATTAGGCATTGTGCCCCCTTTAAACCACACATCAAACAACAATGAATCAGGCACTGTTCCCCCTCAGTTCTAAGTGTAAGTGGAGAAGCCATTTCTACTGTCCTCACAGCTTTACCTCCACATCAGAATAGCTGAAAGATCAACATGAGCAAGCCAGACTCAACCAAGCTATGTCCTAGTATCACCTGTAAAAAAATATCCCAATGGACTTTCTGAAATAAGAATAACTGTTGCACCATCTCTCCCTTGTATGGAAATATGCAGAATGCCCTAAGGTAACACCAGAGGAGCAACATCACTCATCCTTTGAGAGAACCATGCATGTTACATTTCACAGAGGATACGTTGGCTACTCTCCAAAGCCAACCAATGCCAGATCTGTGTCACTCTGTCAGAGTCAGGCTGCCAATGAATTCCCAAAGAGACCCTCCTCCAGACATTATGTCAGATACAGAGCTGGGAAACCAAAATGGGCTCTAGATGTAAGTCTCTGCAGGAAGGAGTCATGACCCTGCACACAATATACGACAAAAATAACTAAAAAGACAGTATCACATCTAGCAGTGCAAAAGTCAATGAGAAAGTCTTAAAAGGCAAAAAACAATAGAATGGTGCCTCTTCAAATGGCACGCTGTTGAGCAGTGAGGAACGGCTCAGGCTCTTCCCTACCTGGAGTCCTGTGGGGTTGGTTTAGCAGAGGGAATTCAGGGGTGATAACAGGGATTTCAAGTACCTATGTTGGAATCATCTCATTGGAAATCAGATAAGCAAACACTGGAATCAGATACTACATAAGTAAAGAAGCATTTAGGCATTATGCATTGACTTCAGTGGTAAATGAGTAAATGAACAAAGAGTGTGTTGATAGATAGATAGATAGATAGATAGATAGATAGACGGACTTTAATAATGATGTGGATATTTATTCATCTAGTTCATTAAATTATCAAAATTCCATTTATGACCTGTTGAGCTTCACCTTAGTCCCTATATCATCTTTGCATGCCTGCATTCCCCCCTTGACTTGTAGAGCTCCAAGAATACGTTTTAAATGTTAACATGATTATGAAAGCTTTTATGATTCCTTAACAAGAACAACCAAGAAAAATAGCATTAGTACATTTCTGTGACAAGGTCATCTACTAGAGGTTGATGTTCTGTTGAAAGGTAATTTGTACACTGACCCTTTTATCCATCAGATTCTGTAATGGCACAGGTTGGCCTCAAACAGATGATTAAAGGAGCTGATTTTATGAAGCAGTGCTGTTCTCTGTCTTCGGTTATCTGACCTCGTCCTGATTATCTTCATTAACATCTCGCTGTACCATCCAAACAGAGCAACTTTTCTTGTTAAAACTTCACTTTGCTGAAGGTGCCTCAGTATGTTTTCCGAGGTAGTAAGTAGAGGGTAAGTGTACTCCATGCTATGCTCTATCTCAGTGAAAGTCCAACCTTTTCCTTACTATGATAGGATGGATCCAAACTACTGTATACACTAGCTTTTGTCTACATGGGCAAGCTTGATGCCTGTGGCACACTGGGGGAAGTTTCTGTTACTAAACCAACACTGCAGACCTCTTTGCACTTTGGAGAAATTTGTCTCCACAAAAAGTAAAGCGGCAGTTTACTCACTCCAGCAAATATACTTTTCCTTCTCCTTTTCTTTACAGTAAGACGTATGAACTTTTATGTACTGCAGCAAACTGAAAGAAGACTTACATGCAACCAAAGTCAAAACCCAGAAAGTTTCACTCAAGGAGTAGTGAGAACGAACTCCATAAAAATCAGAAAAAAGGTGCTCATACACTACACCACATTGGAGTGAATAATGTAAATTGATAATAACAATAATTATAATGACAGGAAGAACAAGACAATCCCCACCACAAGCATTGTACGGTTTATTCTCACATACATTTGAATCAATTATACAACTTTAGAAATCTTTTTTGGTTAAGATTTACCATTTTGTATTTTAAGAAATAACATACATATTTTTTACACATAATTATTCTGTTTATAATAATTTGTGCTTGTATTTTCAAAGACAGACTTGATGGTGCCACATGTCTCTAGGAGAGTTACTACCATGTCTCCATGAAGACAAAGTCAGGGAGGAACATCTGTTATCTTTATCTATTAACTTGGAAGCTTTTTCTTTTATCTCCCTCGTATTTTGCCGTTAGTGCATGCGTAATTGTGAGGCGCACTGGCACTGAATATCCAGAAAAACACTGGAACCTGGAAATTCATGGGACTCTTAGTTTTCCCACACAGAATTTCATATTAACCACGTTGTTCACTACAATAGACACTTTTCCTGCTGGAACTTTGAAGGCATCGCCAACTTCATAGGTCACAAGAAAGCGATGGTTCTTCCCAAAAGCGACTTATACACTTTTTTTTTTCCTCTCAACGCAAGACTTTCCTTTCCAGTCTTCATCAATGAAATGGGCAGTCACTCTCATATAGGGGACCATTCGAAGAGACGTACACATCTGTTATCTTTATCTATTAACTCGGAAACTTTCTCTTTTTACTCCCTGGTATTTTGCTGTGAGGGCGTGAGTAATTGTCTGGCGCGCTGCCATTGAATATCCAGGTTCCAATGTTTTTCTTGGCCTTCCACGACACCAATGGGCCTCATACCCTCAGAAATAAAATAGTCAATTCCTTCTGTGATGTAGTTTTTGCATTTGGGTGTTTATATGAGGCATAAAATCCACCGTGAGGGTGAGGGATCCCGCCGCTGCAGCGCGGGCAGAGCGCATGCAGTTATAAAATGAATACGCGATTATTAGACTAGAATATTGAAATGCTCTTATATAAAAATATTGAAATGAACGATGAATACATCAAAATGGTGTTCTGAGACATGATGGGGGTGCTCAGAAAATACCCCCATTTCACTTGATAAGTTTCTCCTGATGAAATGAAGTGCTGGTGAAAAAATAAATTGACATATTTGGTCGACCAATCAGAATTTTGGTCGACTGAGCACGCATCGACCGATTAGTCGACCAGTCGACTTGGACTTTACAGCCCTATATTACACACATTGAAATTATTTCTTAAAGGAACAATGTGTAGTCTTGTAAATAATTTATAAGCTAAAACAATGTCTACACTCATTTCAATGTCTTCGCTATTGCAAATTGCCTCTGCCAACAATCTGTCTTGTCCTCCTGAGTGAAGAATTTATCATCTTTAATTACGTAAGTCCTAAAGAGGCTTCCATGTCCTTCCGATCTATAAAAACTGTGAACAGCCAGGAAGGACATAAAGCACTACATAGTACTACTAGCTAAGCTTTTTGCTCGGAGTCATCATGACTAAACGGGGAAGGAGCACAGTGAGACGCGCTTGTCACATTTGAGAGCCTTACACAAATTATTTAATGCAGTTTGTTTGAAATAACGTACCTCTTCACTAGAAAGAAAAATCATAGTTTTGGATGTCCTGTTGACATAGCTTCTAGGCTCATACCATCTTCAGTGGTTGCAATGCACATTTGAAAAAAACAAGACGCTGGACAGCACTTTTTGTTTGAATGCAAAATATAATTACACCATAAGATGGGAGAACTACGAATCCCCGGAGGTGTCAGGGTGCAGAATATGTTATTAAGTCCAGGGAACGCCTTCTAAAGTGTGGGCATGCGTTATTAAAGCTTTACCTCACTATAATTAAGTGAGGGAACGGGATAAATAAAGCTTTACCTCACTATAATTAAGTGAGGGAACGGGATAAATAAAGCTTTACCTCACTATAATTAAGTGAGGGAACGGGATAAATAAAGCTTTACCTCACTATAATTAAGTGAGGGAACGGGATAAATAAAGCTTTACCTCACTATAATTAAGTGAGGCAACAGGATAAATAAAGCTTTACCTCACTATAATTAAGTGAGGAACGGGATAAATAAAGCTTTACCTCACTATAATTAAGTGAGGGAACGGGATAAATAAAGCTTTACCTCACTATAATTCAGTGAGGAAACAGGATAAATAAAGCGTTACCTCACTATAATTAAGTGAGGGAACGGGATAAATAAAGTGTTATCTCACTATATTATAGTGAGGGAACAGGATAAATAAAGTGTTCATGTGCTATAATAAAGTGAGGGAACGGATAAATGAGGCATTCCTCACTATAATAAAGTGAGGGAAGGGATAAATAAGGCATTCCTCGCTATAATAAAGTGAGGGAACGGAATAAATAAGGCATTCCTCGCTATAATAAAGTGAGGGAACGGGATAAAAAAGGCATTCCTTGCTATAATAAAGTGAGGGAACGGGATAAATAAGGCATTCCTCGCTATAATAAATTGAGGGAACAGGATAAATAAGGCATTCCTCGCTATAATAAATTGAGGGAACAGGATAAATAAGGCATTCCTCGCTATAATAAAGTGAGGGAACAGGATAAATAAGGCATTCCTTGCTATAATAAAGTGAGGGAACAGGATAAATAAGGCATTCCTTGCTATAATAAAGTGAGGGAACAGGATAAATAAGGCATTCCTCGCTATAATAAAGTGAGTGAAGGGATAAAAAAGGCATTCCTTGCTATAATTAAGTGAGGGAACTGGATAAATAATAATATAACATAATAATAATATAATTAAGTGAGGGAACTGGATAAATAAGGCATTCATTGCTATAATAAAGTAAGGGAAGGGATAAATAAGGCATTCCTTGCTATAATAAAGTGAGGGAACAAGATAAATAAGGCATTCCTCACTATAATAAAGTAAGGGAAGGGATAAATAAGGCATTCCTTGCATCTCTGCGCTGCAGGACTGAGAGATTCAGAAGATCATTCCTCCCTGCAGCCGTCAGAGTTTATAATTCTTTAATCCATGGAAGATGAGCCCACTATTGTTTTTGTACATAGAATTATCAATATTGTATATATAATTAGGATTGTTATTATTTTACTTTTGTTGTTTACTTTGTTATTAAATCTCTATTTTATTCTTTATTCTTGTTGCCAAACTACATGAATTTCCCTTCGTGGATTAATAAAGTATTTTATCTATCTATCTTATCTATCTATCTAATAAAGTGAGGGAACTGGATAAATAAGGTGTTCTTCGCTATAATAAAGTGAGGGAACAGGATAAATAAGGCATTCCTCGCTATAATAAAGTGAGGGAAGGGATAAATAAGGCATTCCTTGCTATAATAAAGTGAGGGAACTGGATAAATAAGGATTTCCTTTTGTTTTCAGAGTCCTCTCTCACTTTATCATAGCAAGTTCTCGCTTCATTTATCCTGTTCCCTCACTTAATTATTGCGAGGGAACACCTTATTTGTCCTGTTGCCTCACTTTATTATAGTGAGGTAACATTTTAATAACTAGTGTCCACACTATGTAAGGCGTTCCCTCGTCTTAAAATATTCTGCACCCTGACCCCCTGGGGCTCCCTAGAGAACTACACACTATAGCTTTAAATAGAATGCAGCTGACTCGATTATAAAAACGCTTTGATATATGTTGATTTATTCATCTGTAACAGCCACAAGCATCACCACATTTAAAGAAAGAGCAGAGATTTTGTATATTTTCAAAGTAAATGGTTGAAATTGTTCCTGCCATATGAGCTTTATATATCAATTGAGATTTCAAGGGAAATATCCCAGTTTTCTGGTGTTTCCACTTATTTTTGAATTTCTCAAGCTACATAATTCTTGCTGCAGTATGTTGTTTCTTTAGTGCACATATCAATGGACTCAACATTCTAAAAAGTCGCTACTTATTTTAGCATATAAAAGTAGCTATAACCAATGGTAACTTGTGTATTTTAATTTAATTAGAACCAGTTTTTAAGTCAAGGACAAAATGAGTGTACTTTTCTTAAAGAACCAATCACAGTCAGTCAAAGAGCTTTGCACATCACTTATTTGATGACTAAATAATGGTTTACACCAGAATTACGTTCAATAACACATTAAAGTTTCAATTATAGAGATTTTTCCATTCAGTTTAACACAGGATAACCCCAACAGGTTAAAATAACCAACAAAATCTGTGTTTTGTGGTTTAACTATGTCTAAAAACAGGATCTGTTCTGTTGATATTACAGCAATGACTCGATACCTGTTTTAACCTGATATGTCCACTCACAGCCTTGTAAGGACAAAGCAGTGCTCATGTCAGCACATCCCCAGGAAGAAATGGGTGGGACCAGAGGTAAGTCATCTTTAAAAAATAAAAAATAAAATGAAATAAACATCACAATGTCCTATCAGGGTAATAGATAAGGTTATGTGGGGCTATGTCAGGGTTTTCACAGCTATGTGGAAGACATATAATGAATGATACCTTAAATTACAAGTAAAAAAAAAACTAAAAAAATAAATAAACAAAGCTGAAGTCAATGCTACTAGCAACAGCACGTTCTAAGAGAGTACATGGAAATGTTATAAGAGTCATTTTAGAATACCATAGAGGTCTATTTTGACAACAGTTACACAAACTCATTGTCTGCAGGGAAAATAGAATCCTAATATCTGAGGCCAAGAAGTCATAGCTGTGGATAATTGGCCGCATGTTCAGCTACACAGCCAGAGCCTATTAGGCAGACAACGACAAATAACAATGTGGACAAACCAGACAATAAGAGAACAGCATCACAGGGATCTGTTTTTGGCATGCACTCAGTTTAAACGAGAGAGAAAGGGAGCATAAATAAATGAACACAGTAAACGTTGAATTGTCTGCTGTCTGCAGTTTCACTTTGACATCTCGAAAGAAATGCCTCCTGCACACTTTCTACACCACTCTTACCCGTACATATGGAGGTAAGAACTTGTAAGGAGAGAGACAGTGAACAGCTTGAGTTCTATAATAGACCACTCCTCCGTCTTGGCTTGTTTAGAGCCATCCTTTTTCTTCCACATGCCCTAACCCTTGATCCTGCCCATCACCTACTTCCTTTTTATGTCACACTGAGAGCTTGCCAGCTATCTTCTGTTATGGTGCAACAACCTCCAAATATCTTTTGTTTATATATATATATATCTGAAATCCCTGCCTTTCCTTGTATCTCTCTTATTCTCTGTTTTCTCCTTTACTTTACACTTTACTTCAACTCAATCTGTCTATCCAAAGTTTACCTTTCCTGACTCTACAAATCCATTCCTGGGTATGAAAAAATGAAAATAGAGAGCAAGGGCATATATCGCTATTTTGATCCACAACTTAACTTAAGCAAAAACAAAAACAAAACAAAACAAAAAAAGGATGTTCATGTTTTTAGCATTTGTCCTTACCTCACTTAAACCATCTTCCAACAAGCCTGAATTGCAGTCAGTGGGGCCAGCGTGACATTTGGAGATACAGATGAAGTGGTATTTAAATGGTGGGTTGAATGTTAACACACAGTCTCGTTTGAAATCAGCACAAATTGAGTCATTAAGCAAAAAAACATGATTCAGTACTGTCTGACATACAGAAATATTTAATGAATGCTTTAACATCCTGTATGACTTTGACCTTTACACCTCTGCAATAAAAAAAAGAAAACAACAGGTATTCAGAAACTGCAGCCTAACTCCCACTACTGTCAGACTAGTTTTTTTGATTTTTCCTACATTCATTAAATCTTTACTAACATATTGTACCAGTCTGTATTTCCATTCTTACTGACACATGTAACACATGTCATTGGCAATAACATTCACTGAGTCTGCAAGCTTGAAAGAACTACAGAGTGACTGAGAGTCAGTGATTTTTGGCAATGACAGAATGAAGGCACAAGAGACATTAAAATAAACACCTTTGGAGACTTTTATAAATATATCCTCTCTTGAAAATGTAAAGAAATCTTCAGGACTTCATGTGTAGAAAAAAAAAATTATGTACAAAACCCAAAACCAGTGAAGTTGGCCCATTGTGTAAATCATAAATAAAAACAGAATACAATAATTTGCAAATCCCTTTCGACTTATATTCAATTGAATACACAGCAAAGACAAGATACTTAACGTTCGAACTGGTAAACTTTATTTTTTGCAAATATTAGCTCATTTGGAATTTGATGCCTGCAACATGTTTCAAAAAAGCTGGCACAAGTGGCAAAAAAGACTGAGAAAGTTGAGGAATGCTCATCAAACACTTATTTTGAACATCCCACAGGTGAACAGGCTAATTGGGAACAGGTGGGTGCCATGATTGGGTATAAAAGCAGCTTCCCTGAAATGCTCAGTCATTCACAAACAAGGATGGGGCAAGGGTCACCACTTTGTCAACAAATGCGTAAGCAAATTGTCCAACAGTTTAAGAACAACATTTCTCAACCAGCTATTGCAAGGAATTTAGGGATATCATCATCTACGGTCTGTAATATCATCAAAGGTTCACAGGATCTGGAGAAATTACTGCATGTAAGCGGCAAGGCCAAAAACCAACATTGACTGCCCGTGACCTTCGATCCCTCAGGCGGAACTGCATCAAGTACCGGCATCACTGTGTAAAGGATATCATCACATGGGCTCAGGAACACTTCAGAAAACCACTGTCAGTAACTACAGTTCATCACTACATCTGTAAATGCAAGTTAAAACTCTACTATGCAAAGCCAAAGCCATCTATCAACAACACCCAGAAATGCCGCCGGCTTCGCTGGGCCCGAGCTCATCTAAGATGGACTGAAGCAAAGTGGAAAAGTGTTCTGTGGTCTGACGAGTCCACATTTCAAATTGTTTTTGGAAAATGTGGTCGGCGTGTCCTCCAGACCAAAGAGGAAAAGAACCAGCCGGACTGTTATAGGTGCAAAGTTCCAAAGCCAGCATCTGTGATGGTATGGGGGTGTATTAGTGCCCAAGGCATGGGTAACTTACACATCTGTGAAGGCACCATTAATGCTGAAAGGTACATACAGGTTTTGGAGCATCAAGCAGCGTGTTTTTCATGGACGCCCCTGCTTATTTCAGCAAGACAATGCCAAGCCACATTCTGCAAGTGTTACAACAGCGTGGCTTCGTAGTAAAAGAGTGCGAGTACTAGACTGGCCTGCCTGTAGTCCAGACCTGTCCCCCATTGAAAATGTGTGGTGCATTATGAAGCGTAAAATACAACAACGGAAACCCCGGACTGTTGAACAACTTAAGCTGTACATCAAGCAAGAATGGGAAAGAATTCCACCCAAAAAGCTTCAAAAATTGGTCTCCTCAGTTCCCAAACGTTTACTGAGTGTTGTTAAAAGGAAAGGCGATGTAACACAGTGGTAAAAATGCCCCTGGGCCAACTTTTTTGCAATGTGTTGCTGCCATTAAATTCTAAGTTGATGATTATTTGCAAAAGAAAATAAAGTTTCTCAGTTCGAACATTAAATATCTTGTCTTTGCAGTGTATCCAATTGAATATAAGTTGAAAAGGATTTGCAAATCATTGTATTCTGTTTTTATTTACGATTTACACAACGTGCCAACTTCACTGGTTTTGGGTTTGTATATACATATTCATGTTGTAAACAGAATATACGTCGCAACAACAGCTCAGCCTACTGAAAGTGTTTGGGAAGAGTAAAACCTTTCCAAGCACATCCTGTGGGGGATTCGACAAACATTTTGTCAATCTCAGTTATTACAGGACCATCCAGTATCTGTCTAACTGAGGTTCACTGTGGAAGCACAAACAAAATCTAAGTAAAAATGTCAATTTTCCATGGTTGAAATGTTAAAGTTTACAGGTTAAAAACATGTTCCTGGTGAGCTAGAGAACTTCATGGGGATTGGGGGATGGAGGTGTGTGCGTTTTTTTTCTTCTATACATATATATGGGACATTTTTTCTGTCCATTTTGGCACTACCACAGTGACAGTGCTTTTTGGGGAAGAACACATAAATCATGAGATAACTGGGGAGGAATTTTCTTTCTGTCACATTCGTTACAGGGCATCAGATCAGTTTGAACAGACAGAAGATTCCCCACAAGCATGAAAGACAGCAGTTATCATTTCAATACATGATTAATGTACATTTTTTTAGGAAATGGTTAGAAAAAGTTGACAGCCTCTTTTCCAAACACCAAAAACACAGGATGGTGCTAAAAAATTAACAAATTCAAATGGTAACTTTCTCTGCATCTGTACGCATTGTTTTTGTCCTTAGTTTACAGGACTGGGAGGTAACCAATCATATTTAATCAAGTAGTTTTAAATAACTAACATTTTATGTAAGATTTAAAATCTTAAATTTTACTTGACCATGCTGTTTTTTTTTTAAATTGTTTTTGGTTACATTTTTCTAGCATCTGGACACCAAGGTAAAACAAAATAAATCAGGTGAAAAAGTAAACCAGAGTTTTTCATCAACCACCTTTTAGTGCCATACCAGTGGGTGAAGATAAGCAAACTGGGTCACAGGATGAAAAGGTCTTTAGTGTTTGGATGCCCAATCCAGACAGTGAATACCGGTTGCTCTCTGCTGGAATAAATGTGATTTTCTGTTAAAAACTTGATTGAAAATCAAATGAAAGGTTCCCCACGTGTCAGATTAGGCAACCATAGGGGCATTAATTTGGGCTGTGACAGACTACATGTCTCATGGCTGAAGACAACAAAACAAACATATGGGCCGCACTTTTCTTTGTCTTCTCAAAATTTATGATGAATGATATACCGGCTTGTTGATAAATGTAGCAGCCACTCACCAAGGAGGAAACATTGCTTGGCCGTTTCTCTTATTTTGCAGTCTGAGCGAGTAGCATACCACGAAGACAGAAGTGTTGTTTTCAGAGCTTTAACTTTTTGACTCTCTCGTTGTTCTTTAGCCATTAACTTTGGTCTGTTTAAAGTCAGTGTTTGCTGTACATGCAGGGCTACCAGTGCTCTCATGGGTCATTGTCTCTGACATTTAGAAACGCATTCATTGACAGGACAAAAATCAAACATGGTTGACTTTCTGTG
This sequence comes from Scarus forsteni, assembly GCA_036419115.1. Classification (NCBI taxonomy): domain Eukaryota; kingdom Metazoa; phylum Chordata; class Actinopteri; order Labriformes; family Labridae; genus Scarus; species Scarus forsteni. The sequence goes on from JAZDUH010000471.1 coordinate 7,761,146, forward strand.
GTGGATTGTTTGTGACTCAGAGAGGTCTGTTGTTGGTCACTATGGCCAACTAAGCAACCAATTCTCTTGACTGATGGGTACCAAAACCCTATGACTGTGGAGCTATGACCTCAGGATCCTCATAAAGGATTTTTTTTAAAAATCAGTTTGCATGTGTCATTATGGTGGCCTTGACAATAAAATACTTAGGGACATGCTGTCATATTACTTTATTAAATGTACTGTTTTTGGTAATGGATTCAGTTTTTGATTGGAGGTAGAAGAAGGTAATTTATTTGATACAGATCCAGATGCATTTTTCCCCTCAAAGCCAGCTGCCTGTCAACTTTCAGCCAGATAACAGCCAACTACCAGCCACTGGAAGTCTCCCCCACCTCCTGTTCTCGCAAGAACAGACAACATAAACTTTTTTCCTGGATATTTAGAAGAGAAAACTTGACAACTTAAATTCACCCAACCATTACCTAAAATGTTCAGTATATGTCTGTCAGGTGGACAGGTCCCATCATGAACCAGCCATGGACCAGCTGTTACCCCATCAGGGAAAATGGACAAGTTTTATGAGGCTGCATCAGTAAGTTTTAAAATTACAAGTTATTTTTACTTGGTTATTTATTTGAGTGTTTTAAAATCAACAAATAGAGAATCCAGGCTTGGAAACTAGCTTTATCTTCTAAAAAGAAACTATACAGAGCAGATGGTGTTTCTTTTTTCTTTTGTTTTTTTGTCATTCTATAACTCTTATCCATATATTGGTTGGCAGTCTAAAACAGTCTCTAAAGTGTGCCAAGTTGGCTCTGGATATTCAAGCAGATCACACAGGTTTTAGTGGAATTAAAGCTGACTATATTGTTTGCCTTAAGCAGCATATTTCCATAACACACAAAAATCTGCTTTCCACTTTTTTAATCACTGCTCTTTAAATTGAAAGCTGAACATAAAGGTGTGAAACCACACATGGGCTAAAAAATAATTAGCTTCCTCTCTTTTGATGCAAAAATGTGACATTTAAAAGATGAATCACCATCAAATACATCATGTACATTATGTTATCAGACATTAAGGCATGTTCATTTCCAAATATGTACACTCATTGTTCACACGCAGATTTTGTGCATCTGTGCAGGTACTGTACACAGTTGTCTGAAGAGTAAACAAAAACAGCAGCGATAGTCCCTGTCACCTGTCCCAATCCCTCGGCTACTTTCCCTCCCTCTGTCTCTCTCCCTCTTTCTCTCTCACGCCAACATGTCAACTGCCTTGTCTGCCCGTCCATCATGGGAGGAGGCAGATGATTGGCCACCCAGGACTTCGCCTCATAACAACAGTCTCTGCATGGTAACTGTTACTGAGGGGAGAAAATTACCAAACCCACAAGATACATCCTGCTAAAAATAGCCGCCATCAAAACTCCCGCTGCTTGTTGCACCCTGGGTGTGTGTGTGTTTGGTAGCATGTGGGTGGGTGTGGGTATGTGTTTCTGTTTTGAGACAAACACAAATATAGAGCAAAGGAGAATGAGGCAATAGAAGACAACATTGATGATTGACTGACAGACTGACTGACATCCTAAATGGTTGACTGATTGTATGATTGATTTACTTACCACCTCCTGTCTTCACTAAATAAGCAGCATAAATCAGCTCTGGAGCTTCAGTTGAAGAACACTTTGAAAGGCTCTGCCAGGCCGTCGGGTATTTCTGGCTGTTCAAGAAAGATAAAGTTACTGACACATTACCTCAACCCAAACACAGGCTGGCAACTTCACATCAAAAATACATAGCCAAAACCCAAGATGGGAGTGCATGAATTGGGATGTGTGTGTGTGAGGGGAGCCAGTGAACCTAGTGGTCATACTGATGTGTCTAGGAGGAAAAACTCCTTTGATGTGCTCACATTTACAGATATGACCCAGGGGCCAATATTGTATTAGGTACCTGCAACCATATTGAGCTGGAAGGATTGCTCAACTACAGAAATGTTGTGTGTGCCTGCATATTTCTGTGCACATCCACTGGTGTATTTGTCTGTGTCCAAATTCTCCTGCCTGACTTTTAGCTTTGCTCTCTGCAGTTGCTTTCAGTGGCAGATACTGCAGATTGTATGAAAATACTTTCTGAATAGAAAAGGATCTGAAGTTTAGGCTGGTTTAATCTCCAGAATTTAGAATGAATCAGGGAAAAGTGAAGATGGGATGTGTTCAAATGCAGATCAGTAGACTCTGTGCATACCCTTAAACCTTTTTTTTTTATATCCAACCCTCAGGCTCGGGGAGTAACGGCGTTACGTAATCAGGATACAAAAAAAAAGGTAATTGTAATCCATTACAGTACAGAAAAAAAAAACGTGCAATCAGATTTCCGGTATATTTGATAAAAACAGGGATTACTTAGCAGGATTACATTTTAAAATCAAATGGGATATACTACGATGCAGCAGATGCATGCTTAGTGAGCAGGCATTTGCAACACTTAACGATGCAACACCACAACAAACACGTGAGGCAACCACCCGCATAGCAACGAGCCGTACAGTCAACTGTCTAAGCTATGGCCGCTGCAGGGGAAAAGAGTGCGTTCACTCGCTGGAAACTGCGCTATAATTTTGAATTTAAATCACAAAAAGGGAGCAACATAAAAGTGCAGTGCTAATTATGCCTCCCAGCTATCAAAACACTTTCAACATCCAAGGACTCTACGTCCAACCTGAAAAAACATCTACAGGTACGAAGACAAACTGCTAACGTCCTGTAAGTTAGCTTGCGAAGCTGTTAGTAACCAGTCTGCTACTCGTGCCACTACTGTACTGTATAACTACTAAATTCAGACTATTCAGACACTTGATTTCTTAAAAAAAACTGTTTTGTCAGTAAATGTGCTCAAGTTAAATGGCGTTTCCTGTACAAAAGGCAATTTAGTTTTGTATGTTTTTCTTCAAAAAATACACTGAGCAGATGACACATCTTTTATACTCTCTTGTCTTTCCTTCATGTTTGGTATTGAAGTAATCTAAAAGTAATCAGTTACATTACTTTAATATTGTGATACTTAGAGTAAGTTACTGATTACATTTTTGAACAGGTAACTTGTAATTGTAGTGGATTACATTTTTAAAGTAACCCTCCCAACCCTGCCAACCCTACAGGTCCTTCCAAACACTGGCTGGATGGCAAAAGGGACCTGCTACTCACTGGAAACCAGTGCTTAATAATTGCTCTTTTATTCAAACAAATTTGATTTTAATTTATCCCTTTGGGGGGGCATTTTGTGCCTTTAGGGAGGGAGAAGGGAGAATGACAGTAGATAGGCTTGTGGAATGAGTAAGAGAGCAGGGGATACTCTGCAAACAGGCTGGATTCAAACCCAGGCCAGCAGAAGTACGTGTATGGGACGTGCCTGGTCGCCAGGGGCGTACTTACCATTAGGCAAACACAGGCAATTGCCTGGGGCCCCAAGATGTCCAGGGCCCCTCAAACATCTCACAAAAAAGTATTATTAAAGTGTTCTTTGATTCAGAGAAGTTTTATTATTTTTATTATTTTTATTTTAGTCTTAATTCACATGCTGTAGTATGAAGTAGAGAAGATCAACATCCATATTTTACAATCATTTTGACAGTTGACCTCATGTATTTGATGTCATTGTCTTTATTTTCAATCATGATATCCAGTAAAATACTTTAATTCATAACTTTTCAAGCTATGTGACACATAGTATTAAATGCGCAGGATAATTTTGCATGTTCATGATAAACTTCTTATTTATTTTTGCCGATGTCCCATTAAGATTCAAATTCTTGGATGTGGAGGACATATAAACATTATTTTTCATTTTTAAGGTTTATTACAGTCTGGAGACAACCCTTGTTTGATATCTGTATTTTCCTTGTTTATTTTTTCTCTGCACCCATCCCATAAGTTGGGAAAATTTATGAAAATAATTAAAAAATGTATCAGCACAGTACAAGGAAGGGCCCCAATGACTGGGTTTGGCTTGGGCCCCCATTTGATTAGATCCGCACCTGCTGGTCGCTTACCACTCTGCCAAACAAGCACCCCACAAATTAGATTTTCATGATTCTACCAGGTGATGAAAATGTTTTAAAGAGTCCATATCATGCTTGTTTGATTTTTATATGCCCTTTAGTGTGTTTAAGATATCTCCCCCTTATGATAGAGTTCTTCCATGCACAGGACAAAATTTCCCCCCTTCAAAGCAAAATCATAATTGTATAGAACCTTGTTATGTGATTTCTTACCATTGTTTCATCATCAGTTTAAGCTTGTTAGCTTGTATTGGAGAGCCCAGTGCAGAGCACTGCAGATGAATGCAGGGTTGGTGACATCACTGTCCGCCTATGTACTGTATATGCTTAAAAACCCAATAAAATTAGCTCAAGTCTTTCATTTAATTTGTCTAAAACCATAACATATAACTGCTGTGATGTTTTCCTTTACTGTGAGCATCATACAGATGGGACTTTATCATCATTTGTTCCAGATGCACTATTTAGTGGTGTTGCAAAGATGAGAGGGTAGCACACAGAGCCAGAGGGAGAGTACATTGGTATGAGTGTGTGAATACCTGTGTCTATGCAGTGCTTGATCCCACTCCCCTAAAGCCATATTGCACTGTGAATCAACACAAATATCATGTTTTCAAGACTAATGACAGCAGACCCCATAATGACACTTTGAGTAAGACACTGGAGACTATAGTCTTCAGTGTCTTCTGTCTTGGCATCCTCACATTGTATGCAACATTCAACTGAGCACAGGTGCTGCAAATGAAAGTTCCTAAAGATTGCAAGTTAAAATCAGCTCACCCCCAAAGTGATGCTGTGATGCAGCATAAACCCTGTCTTTAAACGATTCAAAAATAATTGATTTATTATAGATAGATATAGATATATTTATTGTAATCAAGTATGACATAACTGTATTATCCTGTAGCCATTAATTATGAATCCCTGTACCAACTAAAATCAACATCATTACATTTTTTTTTGTTGTTGCATTTGTTTTTTATTCATTGTTTTTCAAGATATCATATGATGTAAGAATTAGCCTCTTAAGGCTGACATATTACTTTGCTGCAGAGAGGCTTATAGAAAACCAAAGAAGGTCAATTTTTCCAAATGCAAGGAAATTGTGATACTTTTACACTGCAGTCATTGCAAATTATTACATCATAAAACAAGAGATAAACAGGAACAAAATGCCATAGTGTCAAACAAGCACTGAAAACATTTACACTAGAAAGTGTGCATCTTTGGGTGGATTTTTTTTCTTTTTTTAGCCAGCAGTTAGATCAGTGAATGTCCTGTTGAAATGGTCTCATTTGGACTCCAAGGGAGCCTTGAAAACTTCATCAACGTGCCCTGCCAATAAAAATAGGCCTCTTTAAATGAAGTATGTCATACCAACAGTTCCCCACTCAACTGTCTCTGAGTGCACACACAGACAAACAAGCACAAACACATTTTGTCAGCACAATATCAATACATATTGGCATGCTGCTGTTGTGTCCTGCCATCTTTGCTATGTTCCCCGCTCTCTGAAAAACTGCAGCACATTCTGCCAGCTGGAAGCCTTAGTGATTATTTAACTGCTCTTGGCTTAGCTTGGCAGCCCGCGATGGGAGGATGAGGGAGGAGAGGAGACGAAAGAGGGAGGAGAAGAGAGGAATTAGCAAGGGATGAGGTGCTCCAGAGTAGGTGCATGTGTGTGTGTGTGTGTGTGTGTGTGTGTGTGTGTGTGAGTGTACATGTATGTGTGTGTGTTTGTATGTGGTTGTGCATATGTTTGCGGATGCTCTAAAAGCATTAATGTGAGAATATTCTCTAAGAGCATCCCTGAGCCGATTTTAGAGTGTCAGATCCGCTTCCTGGCCCTGTGCATGCAAGTGCTTCTTCAATTGGGAATGCTGTGACAGTGAATCCGGCTACATGGATCAGTCTTTTACATGCCAGATCTTCTTTTCTTTTTTTTCCCTTTCCTCTCCCTCACTTTCTATTCCTATGCTGTTGTACTGGAGAAAGGCTCGGTGAGGGAGTCATGAATGGAACCTCTAATGAGCTCAAAATAGCAAATACTATATCCTCCACATACCATATCCCATTGGTTATTTATTTTTAATTGATATTTAATTTTGGGGGTGCTGAATGTACAGTTCAGGCGGCATTCTTTCACCAGACACAGAGCTGGTACTCTACATTGTTTCGGAGCACATATACAACACAAGATGTTAAATGCAAATCAATTGTGGTTGAAAACCAGGGACAACTAGCCTGATGAATTTGTACCGTTATCTCTCTGCTCAAAAGTTCTCCAGTGCATTTATTTTTTAGTCTGCATCCTCTGAAAACAAAAGACAGTCAACAGAAATGATAGCAAAGCTATAGATGTGATCCCGGAAGAGCAAAGACAGAGGTGGTCAAAGCTGTGATTCAAATTTTACACAAAGTTATACTAACTGCACACTGTTCAGTGTCTGTGTGAACCCATTTTGCCCCATCAGCAACAATTGTTGCTGAAGTGTATCCCTGTCATTTTCTAATCACAACAAAAAATGTCAGCGGTAGTAATGCAACTTTTTGCATTTATGTGTTAGTAGACAACTTAGATAAAGATTTAAGTTTATAAAAGATAGTTTTCAATAAGTTCCTGTCTCATGACATCATCTGCTTCCTGCTCTTTCCGGTGGAAGACATGGAGGATGCAAATTGTCCTTGAAAGAGGTTATTTTCATAAAATTCTAAGGCTTTCCCCAAAAAACATATTGATGATAATTTAATCATTCAAGTCTCTTGAGTAACCCAAAAAATGCTACCTGGGATAAATATTTATTAGTTCATGGGCTTATTTCTGTGAGTGGCAACAAAAGTTGCCAGTGGGCACATAGCTTGTCACTAATTAAAGGAAAACACTGTCAGCAGGATTTCTCATAATTTGCTTATTTCAAATTGTGAAAGAGGTACACTGGTGCATTTAGGTCCTTTTAAAATACTCTTCCAAGTTACATAAATTCACAGGTATCCAAAACCTGTCTATTGAGTTTTGATACATTACCATGAATCGTTTTTTTGCTAGTTTGTAAGCAATCTTTCTCTGTTAGCTACCATTAGTATGGAAACCCGTTTCCGCAACTTAAAAAAAGGAATTCTGGGAACTACTACTACTACTACTACAAAAAAAAAAACAAAAACAAAAACAAAAAAAAACTATGTCATGTTAATTACGAGATGCCATTTGTGCATGTGCCCCACGTCAATGGACGATCCTTCAGCCTCACACCTTTTTCATAATTATGACTTTATCTCATATTTTGACTTTTTTATTTCATAATTCTGACTTCGTTTTCTCACAATTTTGACTTTTTTCTCATAATTATGACTTTTTTATCTCATTATTATGATTTAGTATTTTTTTTATGTTATAAGTTCCCCAAATTACTTTTTTATAAGGGTTTCCATACATTAGCTTGTGTTTCACTGAGGTAAAAAAAAAAATTGATGTGCAGTTGGAAAAAAAAAAGGGCATAAATGGGTTAAATAAAGATAGAAACTTGCAAAAATAGGCCTGTTTGTCTTTGCAGTTTGGTATCAACCATTATGTTGTCAGAGGCTAAACAGGCTTCAGTATCATTTTTAACAGTGGCCAAAACCTCCTAAATTGTATTTTGTCAGATGAAATGATTGAATTTTAAAAGTGACCTGAACTTTGGAACAAGTCAAAGATATTTCTTAACGGATGTTGAACACAACCAGTGAAACTGTATTACCTTGTGTCATTTGTGATGTGCCATTAAGAATCATCACAAATCTAGTTGCAGATTAATAAAATACACATCCGCTCACAATCAAAATTCTGCTGAATATTCCAGGTCTACGTAGCACTGATCTGAAGACTGTTGCTAAAGCTCCTACTTTGATATCCACAAGGTTATTATATCAAACTAAATTTGTTGTGTGCCCTTGAAATATTTGAAGCGTGGACCATAAAAATCCTTGAACCTTGAATCCTTGATTGCTGTTCAACAATACAGTCAGAGTCTGAAGCAGTGACCTTGACCACATCCTCTGCTGTTCAGGAAGCTTGTTCTTGTCAACTTAAGGTCACACATAGGTTTTGTCAGGTAAGGTTTATTCTTGTTGAGGTAGCAAGCAATGTTTGATAAAAGGGAGATGACTAATATTATCATGCTTTAATTGTGAAGTTTACAGCATGAAAACATGTACCCTATTGCCAAAAAAGCAAACCTTAACTTTCTCAGGTCACACAGGTATGTAAATAATCAACACTCCAAATGTGAAGAAACCCCAGTGACAATGGTAATAACTGTAATGACAACAAACCTCTCATTGGGGGAGAAAACATCTTGAACAGAAGTGGAGTGATAAAAACAGTGGTCTTTGGTGATGTAATTCAGTGTTTTTCCACAGAAATTCACAAAGATTGTGATGACAGACAGGTTGTTTGTTCATGCAGAACAAATTTTATGTTTCAAAATGTGTGAAATAATCACAACCTTCTATTGCTACTGGATACCCAAATTCCCTTGTTAATAAATCATCCATATATCTTTATATCTATCTATCTGCTTCATTAAGGCAGGATGTCTTTGAGTCAGTAGACTGAATGTTAAGACATTAGAGGGGTTATGTTTTATAAGTGTCCTGTGATTGACAAAGCTGCCTTAAAGGAAACTGATGTGGGCTAATTATTTTTCAGCACAGAAAATCCACTGGATTCAATAAGAAGTTGGATCAGTGGATGGACACAATATTGATATATTTGGTTGGTTTGGCTGTATAATGGCTCTGGCTTGTGATATTATACTTTGAAACCATCAGAAATGATCGATTGCCAGTACGTTATATCCCTTTCTAAAAGAGAAAAGTAAAAAAAAAAAATAAATCATGATATATTTCTTTACAAGTGACTTTATTCCTCAAAAATCTGGTCCTGGTTAAACAGAAGAAAATCATCCTCACAAAACAAAGGGAGTTTCTTTACAGAAATGCCAAACTTGGCAACCACTTGACCACTCTGTATTTTTCTTGTCTTCACCAATGTGGACATGAACATATTCTCAAAAAAGGTCAATATGGTTCCTTATTTTTCATGTCCCAGTCTATTTTGGTCAAAAGACAGCCAAAGGCATCTGCGGATTAAAATAAATCAGCCTTTTAGGTCCATATTCTTGGTACATGAGGCATGTCACTCGCACTGGCATTCTGAAAGCTCTGACTTGTTAGTATGCACACAGAAACGAAAACCAACACACTCTGCAGCCAGCAAACAGCCAACAAACAAACATTAATGCAGTTAATGAGAGGGAGCAGAGTTCAGGGCTACATGGATCTGAGGTTTGATAAGTAGTAGGTATGAGACGGATGGAAAAATACAGGCTTATGCTTTAAATGGCTTTAAACTGAATGTCACACATACCTTTAATGCACTGCTGCTATCTTTAGTGCCTATTTTTAACAGCTTAACCAATGTATACAGTATGGACTGTGCTATGTTGGGGCCTCCAGCTTTAGTGATGACAAATTCCATCAGTAACACCAGCAACCTGTCCAATCAAAGTCCTGAACTTGTATCTTCTTATGCTGTTAAACGTTTTAATTTCAGTCTGGGGGATATTCTCTCAGTTATGCAGCATGACAACAGAATCGACTTAACAGTGTGTCCAAATCTTTATGAATGCTAACTTGTACGTATCTGTACCTTACCCTAAGGAAAGTGTGTTATTTCTGTGTTCATTATTTTATTTTATTTTATTTCATACTATTACTACTCAGACAATTTTTAAACTGAACTTGTAAATTCTCAGTAGATAATAATTAATAATGCCAAAATATGCATTTTCATCAACAAGGTACTCAATACTTTAACTAGAGAGAATAGGAAGATAATTTGTTTAAGTCATAGTAAGGTTACAAGATTTAGGTTCATGAGCAAGAAATGCTTGTTTTAATATCTTCATCTTCACCGCATAACATATTGCCATTGCAGCTATTTGTTGACAATTTCATTTGGTGTAGTTTTAAGGCAACTGGTGTCTGAACTCATCAATCCATCTATCCATGTATTAACTAAAGGCCTAAAAGGGACCAAGCAGTCAGGAAAAGGATGGAAAAAGATTGTGTTCCTTTAATTAACTTGAAAAAGAATAAATCAAATATAAAATCCAACTCAATTTGGTAGAAAATAAGCAAAACCACTTAAAGTTGCCAACTTAGTGAATGATAACTTAAGCTACAACTTAACAAACATAATTGAACAGACCGAACAGTGATACACAATGACACTTCAGTTAGCGCTCTAGCATTTCATCATTTATTGTGCAACATTCCCATGTTCCCCCAACTCTCTGCCTGTTTTTATTTTTGGACTGTACATCATCTGTATTGTTGCTTGTGTTTTGATAGGCTCTGTCTGTTTTATTCCTATTATTGATCCCATGCATATACATGAAAATGTTCATTAATGCATCCTCATACTAAAATAAATAAATCATAAATAGACAAAAGACTAGTCCAACATAAACACATAATTGCAAATTAAGTCATGGTGGAGGAACTTTAATCATGTGACAGCTTGTTAACTAGATTATGTGCATCCAAATTAGAAAACAATTGCCATGAATGCAAAAAGTCATTTTACCTCTAACTGAAAACAAAATTGGGTTTTAAAACCCAAAGACAAAGAAATACCAACATGTGGTAGTGGCAATTTAGGTCACCACACTGCTTCTTATCTCTCTGGGTTGTGGCGGGCTGGAGCCCATCACAGCTGACACTGGGCAAGTGGCAGGGTACACTCTGAACCGGTACCAGCCAATCACAGGTGGGAAAGGACAGACAGATGACTGCTCAGGCCACACGGATACCCAAGTGCAAATTAGAGTCATCAGTCCCAGTCAACCTAATGTCTGGATATGTGAGAAGAAGCTGAAGAGAACCCATGCATGCACATAGGAGGACATACAGACTCCACACAAAAAGTGTCCTGACGGATACGGAATCAAACCAGTAACCTTCATGATGTGAGGCGTGTGCACTTAAATGCTGCCCTATCTGACATCAGCACTTTGAAAAGAAAAAAAGTATACTAATAATAATTATCATTGTTTTATTTTCTTTATTAGCTGTGCGACTGCAGACATACATTTGAAAAGAAAAATGTTGTTTCCAGCTCTGTGTTTACAGTCTTCAAAAATATCTATGAACCCTAATAACTCTTAACTTTGAACAGACCTTCTCTTGCTTTGAACAACTGACCCACTAAAACAGCACACTGGGTTTGTGACACCCTCAGCAGGGTCACTGCCAAGACTGACGCTGTTTAAACCTATAGAAAATCTCACTAATGCACATCAGGACACAGTTCAATACCAGTTACTCTGTACACATGTCAGTCAATATCAGCATAGCGCAGTTCATCATACTGACAGGACCTGCTGTGTAATGTCAGGCGAGCTTGTTACAACACAGTAAAGAAAGTCACTGTTTACCAAAGAGCTATGAAGTATACAGCTTTCTTTCCAAGGTATTATGATGATCAGTCTATGCATAAAAGTGCTGATTTTCAGGCATCTGAGATGAAATTGTCAACATGTACAGGCACAACAAAACTTTCAAACACAACCAGTGGGTACAGCAGTGCGTGACCTGCTTCAGTGAGGGTAACACTGTTGTCATCTGGCTTAGTGGAACACATATATGACATCAATCTTGTTTTTTTTGTCTTAAAGGTGTAGTCAGCGATGTGGGAGAAAACGAGTGCAGAGGTTGTTTATAAACGAATTTAGACCCGCCTCTCCCTTCATACCTCACCCCTTCCTCACCCCACCCCCGAAAGCTGATGGACATGCATCGTCATGGAAATGGCCGTAGTAACTGCGTAGCTGACCAATGTAGCTAAGGTAACCCCGACTCGTCAGACAATAGTAGCCACAACTCGACTGCCATAATTGATAACATCACAACAGTACATTTTGGCTGATTAGACAATAAGATGAATACCCGATGGCTGTTACTGTTATGTGAAGCACCACAAAGCTAATGTTGCTTACCTATCCAGCAGAAAGACGGCGACATCCACGTCCGTTTTCAGGTATTTCAATTCGCGGAGTTCGTCCACCGTCGGAAAGCAACACCAATGTTGACCCAGGTCTTCGCTCTTTCATGGTCTTTTTTTGACCTTTTTCTTTTGGGCTGTTTTTCAGCCATTGCTACTGCACATATTGTATCTCTCTCTTACGCTAACTGCACATGCTACGCAACCTACTACTCCCCCTCCCCCCTCTGTCTGATCTGGGCATGAGTATGATCGCCCCCTGGATGTGGGGGGATGTAGCCTACCATGTTTTGGTAACTCGGCCCGAGCCACAGTATTTACCTACTGAAATTTAAGCCCAAGGCTGTGAATTGAAACCGGACTTTTTTTTCAACATGCTGTCAGTGGGGACATCTTGTGGATGGAGAGGAGAAATACGGTGAATTTGACGAGTACTGCATTAGATTAGAAGATTAGAAGATCGCTGACTACACCTTTAACTGAAGTTTTATTTCCAAATTCAGTCAAAGATAGATTTAGGTGATTGTGGGAGACTCTGTCTTAACTGCATAGCACCTCCACCTCCGTGTGAAAAGTGCAGTGGTAAAAGAACCAACAGTGACATCAGTTCACAGATGGCAAAAAAAGAAGCGGTGAAAAATTCTTATTTCTGTTGGCCTAAATATGTTGTCGTCCTAGCATGCTGAAGGAGTAAGTCCCTGGACTCATATGATCTAGCATTTTTAGCCCTTCCAGGATGCTGTCTCTGGTCTATGGGACTTTTAAATCAGTTTCACAAATAACTGACTGATTGTGAAAGCCTATTTTTACAAAATAAAAAAGCATCTGGATTTCCATCAAATGAGGATTTTAAAGTATTACTGTGTCTTTGAATGGACTTCAGTCAAACATTTAAAACATTAAATGAAAATCTAACTCTAATAATGCATGTAAATATTCTAATTTATAAATAATCTTGCATAATACCAAAAGTCAGGAAATTTCTCACTTGTGAATTTTTTTTACCAATCCTTATGGTCAGAATGGTGACTAAAATAATGACAAAGGGGATACAAATCGTATTTTTCCTTTCTTTGGTTCCAGGCTCAGCCTACAGGAAATGGAGGGTTAAAAGATCCTGTATGTGAGAGTTGGAGCTGCTTCTGTTCGACTGACTGAGTCCATGAAGCCTGATACAAGCTCATTATCTTTTTGACTCACTGTCGGATATGCTCCCCAGCCAGTTCATCCTCTGGCTGTTGATCTTTGACAATAGAAGACTGAGAGTAGATCAGAGAAACTGTGATGTGCTGAGAAGTCCAAAAATCAAAACTTTAAAGGCTTGTACTGGACGGTGTCTGATAGTTGTACGTGCCGCTGTCCTCCACCCACTGCTGCTATTTGTTCCACTGACTAATGACGGATGAAACTACTGAATGCTGAACACCAACCAGCAACACTGATTCATGTCAATGAACAGTCAAGCCCCTGCTAAAACACTAACCAGAATACATTTTCAAAAGCATTATTTCAACAGCGTGATTGGCAGTGTCAAAAAGCACTTGGGGGAACAAGTTTTTGCACTTGTATTAATATCTAAACTCGTGCTGTCAGACGATTAAAAAAATTAATCTCATTAATTACCGGATTTATAATTAATTAATCTAATTAATCGCATTTTAACCTCATATCTGCTTAAAGTACCCAAATAAAGAATTTGAATTCTAGGATATTATTAAATTGTAGTGCATGACTAATCAAATGAATACACTAAGAAGTGAAGATTTGTAAATCCACATTTTTATTGGTAACTAAATAAAACCAAAGTCAAGGCAACTTGTCCAGAAAATTCTAAGCTCAATCAGGCAACTCAAATTAAACTTTGTGTGTTTCATAAATCAAATTCAAAATAAGAAAAAGGTTGAGGACATCAAGCAAAACAATTAGGCCTGATGCATTATTAAAGAATGTAGTACAAATATAGATAAATAAATTCAAAAATAAAATAAGACTAAGTCTTAAATATGCCACTCCTGTTGTCACCTGGGCTTTGTTTGGTTTGACTAGAGACGCATGTGTGAGGTGACGTGCCACTGCCATGTACGGGTCCTCCAGCTGGACAATATCAAAATGTTTGTGTGCTATGATTAATCTTGTGATTAATTTTTATAACGCATTAATTTGCGGTGTAATTAATTAATCTAATTAATGGACTAAAGTCACAGCCCTAATCTAAACACTAAATTGATGTTTGATTCAATATATGTGTAACATTACCCATTGTGTGTTATTTGTATGAAACTTCTGTGCTGCTATCTTGACCAGGGCTCCTTCACAAAAGGGAGTGGTCATTTTTAATGGAAAGAACCCTTTGAACAAATAAATAAATTAATTATTTGTTTGATAAAATACAAAAAGTTGTAGGTCCCCGAGGTATTATCTCATCTTGGAACACTTATTAGCACGGCATGGGAATCTTAAGTGACTGGAAACAGACAATGCAAAAAGTCATCCATGCATTCACTATCAACAATATTAAAGTTAATGCCTGTAATTAATCTCATATCTGTGCATTAAAACATTTGCAAACAGCCATTAGCTCAAAAAGGAATCAGCTTTTCCCTCTCTCTGCATACCTTTTAATGTGTTTTCCCCACTTAAATGCATTTATACTTCCTATTTTTAATTGATTTGTGTTAATAGCTTTAGCCAGAGGAAAAAAAAAAAATAGACACTTTGGTGCAATGAAAATAAAAGCCGTTTATAGCATTGGCGACCAGGCACCAGGCATGTGTTCATATGTGTGTGTGTGGGTGTGGTTGCCTGCTTGTGCGTTGCTCACGAAAGCCTTTTTGTGACATTTCTTTGTTCTTTTCAAAGCCTTTTTTTCCCCTCTTTTGGATTGTAGCGACTTTGTTTTGGCCAGTCCTTGCAGTGACCCGTCATAGCTGATTTTAGGGTATAAGTGGTTCGGATTGGTGGCCTCAAAGGAATGAGCCGCTCTATTCTGTGCCCTGCATAACAGAGAAGAGAAGTTAAAAAAATAACTGTTTTTTATTTTCCTTCTATGGGTGTGTATGCCTGTGTTTGAAGATATAAAACAGTAAATGGCAGATTTAAACCACAGTGGGAATGTCTGTAAATACAGTCTTGCTGAATCAGGACCTCTGAGTAAAGATGTTGTTGTCTGGGACTTGGTGTGTACGTGTGTGAGAGTGTGTGTGAGTGTGTGAGTGTTGGCACTTGTGCACGTGTGTATATTTGTGTCAGGACAGCCTCAGAGGAGCTCTGTCTTTGAACCCAGGCTGCACTTTTGACACGCATGCATGCACTTGTGTCTGTGCATGCACATTTCGGGGGTTACACAAAGCAGACAGTATTCCTGTGACACATATAAATATTTGCATGAGTGCCTCAATGGTACGTTAAGCAAGCTATGTAAAGAAAAAGTACTTTGCTGAATCAACAATGTACAAAAAGTCACACTTTACTTTGCCGTCATGCCTTTATTCTCCATTTGTAAAAAAAGAAAAACCATGCAGTTTGAAAACCAACCACAATTTAATTTTCCTGCCGACTTAAATAAATGATATACAGTCGTTACAATTGCAATATTTAACAGTATAATAACTTCCTTTCTATGGCCATTTGCTGCTAGAATAATTTTTCATCATGCAACTAAGAAGATCTTGTATATACATATTCCATACAAATGACTGCATTATAGAATATGCACATACTGTTATCATACTATCCATTATTGGACTTTATGACCCCAAGGGCTATTAAAAACGAAATTGGTCTCAGCTGCAAAAAGGGACAAGCAGTTAACTCCACCATGAAGTCAGTTCCTGTGGATGAACAAGGAGGCAGATAAAAGTTATGCACTCATACAAGAAAAGAGGGCTAAATATGCCAACACTTCATTTAAATCTAGGCTTGGATTTGATTTCTTTCCTCACGGTCCATTATTTTTTCTTCCTTGCTTCCAGATTTTTAATGAGTGTCTTCATTCTGCATGTTTCTGTCTGAAGCTGCGCTCCAAGCGACAGATATCTTTACACTCCAGTACACACTGTAGAGCCAACGCCCTCTGTCCTCATTCTCTCCCGGCTCCTCACTTTCTCAGACAGCTTCTGAGTCCATGTCCGTCCAATTTGCAAGCTACTCTAAGTGATATGTCCCCGCCTCTTGCCAACGTTCAATCTTTTCCTTCTAAGCTAGGCTGTCTGTTCCTCTCTTCTGACACCCACTCCACTTTCTCTTAAGTCTCTCTCCTGACTTAACTTTTCATCTTAATTTTAGCCCTCTGCATGTCTACTTCTTGTCCTTTGTGGCTGCACACTGAACGCTATTTCCATCATGTGCGCTTGCAATTTTGTAAAACACTTTTCTTTTAGACTTTTCTCCTTTTTTCATATTTCTTTGCCCTTGCCTTGAACTTAGCATTGCAAGAAATATTTTAAAAAAGCAATCAGGCAAAAACATGAAAAAAGGTTTCTCTATTTCTCTATCCAGGGAAGATCACACATCTTTTTGGTAGGATTTCAAAATATGGAATCGTACAAATAATAATTACTGTATTTTTTTAACCTTTGTGTGTTTATTATATTTTTCTCAAAAAGATTTGCAGTAAAGAAAAGAAAGCATACATTTCTGAAATGTGTCAGATACTCAAAGAGAACCAGACTTTTAGTGAGGAAACTGGATTCAAGGATGTCTCACAAATTTTATAAACAAATGTGGCATGAAATAAAGAGTATGTCTGTTTGAGTTTGATGTCTTTAAGTTACAAGACTTGGCTTATCTTCGATTCAGTCTTTAGGGAAAAATCATTCAGTATGTTTACAATAGAAACCATATTTGTAGGGGTTTGAGACTTTTAGAGAATGCAATAATATATATAAAATATACATGCATTTAAAGTAACAATATTTAAAGTTTTAACCTTTAACTTGTAAAATAACTGTTTCAAAGTCAGTCTAATAGTGTGGGGGTGAGTCTTAAAACAGAGTGAATAGTCTTCATCCCTTTCTCTCCAGGCAACCCTGCTTTTTCACTGGTTCTTTTCACTGGTGCTCTCGTCATCTTTACACTCATGAGATCTTTACACTGAACATGAGTTCAGCTTTATGAAAACAAATACTAGCAGACAATGGCATGTTGCCTGTGCTTTGCCCAGTTTTATGACAGCTAGGGCTATGAAACGAAAGAGGACTGTGCTGGAAAAGAAAGAGGAGGAGAAACCGAGCAAGATGCTGGACCAGAGCAAAGATTGGACAGCCTTTAGCATTGGCTTGAGTAGGCCTGTCATGATAACAAATTTTGCTGGACGATAATTGTCCAAAAAATTATTGCAGATAATGCCGATACGATTTAAATTGCGATTCTACGATATTGCCGATTTTTGCAATCTTTAGTTAGCTTTTTTGAAACCAGTGAAAAAGATGAACAATGATGATGCCTACAGACTATATCAGGAAAAATACACATCACATGTGAGTCTGTATATTGGACTTATTCAGCAATATATATTAACCAGCTGTTTATGCTCCCTCTCTTCAAAAGCCTGGATTGCATATAAAAAGTGGCTTATTATCCCTTCAGGCAACAGAGTTTTTTCAAGAAATATATTCAATTTTGCTATCAAGATTTAAAAAGGCTATAGTTTCAAAGTGGTTAGTTTTCCCAGCCATCGTCATCACTGTAATTTACGGGCCGAGCATGAACGCCTCTGCTGCCTGCACTGTTTACCCCCGGCTTCTCCCTCGTCTGACCAGAGCTCTGCGGTCTCATTCTCCGCTAACACCGTCACTTTTCGCGGTGTTTTGAGCTTCCCTGCATCCCAGACCATGTACCCTCTTCGGTAGTCGCCGGGGCCATGGAGAGGAAAAGCTCTCGGTATGTACTGCTCCGGAACTGTAATGGCGCACGGAGCCGCTCCCGCTGCTTACACACGCTGCCAGTTTGGTTCTCACTGGATGACTGACCATCATCCTCAGAGAGTAAATATTCCTCAGATTCAGAGTCAGCCAGTACTTGACGAAGTACTCTCGGCATCGTGAGTACTCTTACTCAGTCTCTATCACTCTGTGTCTCTCTCTCTGCTCCGCCCTGCAGCCACACTCACGTCCCTCGGTCCGGTGTGTGTGTTTTAAAATAAATATACGCCAAAACTTTGAATAGAAACCTGTCACCTGTCCACTATCTGCCGGTGAAGTAGTAACACTATTCAGCACTATTTTAACAGCTATGGCCTGTTTTATCCAGCAATGTCGCTTGCCTCAATTTGGCGACTTTAGCGCCTATAATGTGTGTGTGTGCGTGTGTGAGTAGGGGGGGGGGTATCGATTTTTGAATAAAAATATCGATTTTAAAATCGGCAGACAAAAAATCGCGATACTTAGGTGTATCGATTTTTTCTCCCACTCCTACCTTACACCCAAATTCCACTGTGTGCAGCCCCGTAGGGGGAGGGCTGATTCCCGGAGAGCCACAGGCTCTCATGAGAATAGCGATGTCACACGCTCATAAAAGGTGTTATAAACTGAGAAAAGAAATAAACAACACCTTGCTTCCCTTCTCTAAGGTCCCTTTGCTGGTCCCAACCACACAGCTTCGCGATTTATTTAACTTCTATCCACATATATCCATGTAGAAAAGATGTATGGTGTCATGTATACATGTTATATATTTCTGTACCTCTACGATTCACTTTTCTTCGTCCATGGTGTCATGTTGCCTCTGGGACCCTCTGACCAACCGCTGACCTGATGCTCGTGCCCCCGGTTTTGGCGTAATGACAAACAATTGAGGAAAATTACATGCAAGAGTCCATGCATTGTGTTTTATTTCGAAATTTCTGGTTACTCCACATGAGTAAGCACCAGAAAGCACCAGATTTCCTGTCTGGTGCTTTCTTAACGACAGTGAATTTACGAGGTTTGGAAGCGGCCACGCAGAAAATAGACCTGAAGCGTATCTCTTGCACCTGGCGCGTGCCGGCGCTTCAGCAACGCGGGGCTGACGTGCCGCAGCGCGTGCATGGACTACAATGGGAGCGAAGTGCTCTGCAGTGTGTAGCGCAGCGTAGCGTGGCGCTTTCGCGTCCAGTGGAATTTGGGGGTAAGGCTACGCTTACACAGACACTCTCTGACTTCAGATGCCAAGATTTTTTCTTTGCGTATTCAAAGTCGAACTGAGTTCAGATGGAGACGCTAGACACAAATGAAACCGCTGTAGTATGCATGCCGGTTCAGTAGATGGTGGTGAGTTTCACTTGTAGACAACAAATCAGTTCAGACATCAAATCTGTCTGGTTTCAAAAGTTTGCAGATTTAAGAACCATGTAAACACAAGGCCAAAACGCAATAAAAACTTTTAGGATTTGACCACTATAGGCCTCGTGGCCCCTAAATCAGAGAGGGACTCTTTGCAGTTTTATTTTGCACATTAGGGACTCTAAAGTGTTTACACATGAGAATATTCTTCAATAATGTCTGATATCCTGAACACTTGCTCTGAATAAAACTCTTACATCACCTAGGTTTTTCTATCTTTGGCAAAAAGTTACAGTAAGTAGTTTAGTTTGCACAATAGCAAACACTAAAAATTATACACATGAAAATATTACTTTTCAATTGTGTAAGTAAATGACCGGAATATTTCAACTAGATGTAGGCGATTATCCATACTTATATTAATAACTTACCACTGATTACCCTAGTACCAAGTTTTTCTATTTGCTTTACAATGTGTTTATCCTATTTTTTAATGACTTTTGATATTCAATGTCCTGAGGAAATTCAATTTGCCCCTAGCTGACAAATCCTTTTTAATTGAATTGAGATGGTTTGCAGTTTTATTCTTCACAATAACAGACACATAAACCTTTAAGTATGTGAAAATAACTTTAATGATAAAAATAAAATGAGTTACCCAACACCAAATCTGTGAGTATACATCATTACAGAAACAAATTAAAAAGTCCCCTTTGGTCAGATGGATCACTCTCTGACCAAAACGCTGCTGCTCCTTCAAAGCTCACATACTCTCCTAATTCCTCTCCTCTGACCTTACATTACACAGTTAAACAGACGTTACAGGTTTCTCTCGAGATGATGGTCTTTAGCTGCTGTCGTATGCACTCTACTCTGCCATTATTGGCACCTCCTTTGTGTCACATTTAGCTGCTTTACTGAGAACATAAAGTCACCCTACTGGGATCATGTCTCAGAGGTTTCTTGACTTAGCTTAGAAAGTTTGTAACACATACAGTTTTCTCTACCAGCTTGTAATAAATGTGTCCCTCCAGAGTAGCCTTTTGGTACAGCCTGCCAGCTATGGTCAAAGATACAGAATACACATGCTAACGCTAAGTTAACAACTTACATCTGCTGTTTCAATGGTGATTCGAAAATAAGCATGATAATACTGTACCTTATCAGTCCACATGGTTTAGACATCGTGTTGACTAATTTCCCTCCCTCCCCATGTCAACAAATGCATGTTGGTGCACTGTTTAACAACAGTGCTTTTTACTCAATGTCTATAGAGGCCACGAGAGAGCAGAGAGCGAAAATCTTACATACTGATGCTTTAAATGTTCCTCTCATGTCTCCAGCACATCTTTGAATCTTTGTGACTACAGGCTGTGGTGCATAGCCTTTTGTGGTGCAAGATTCAAGCTATTACGAGGGGAAAAGGGACTCACTTTCATTAATTCCTTGTGGTAGCACTCATATAAGCAGTCACCACTTTTGCGATAAGGACGTCTACAGAACCCAAAGGGTTGTGGCAACTGAAAAAATAGGGACTGTTCCTTTAAGTTTTTGATGGAGTGAATGGGAAAATATCTACAGCTGGTGATCAGTGTAAAACAGGGCCAGTGAGCATTCCTGGTGATGGACCTCCAGGGGTTGATAATGCCTTAGCTGACGAAGCAAAAAAAAAAAGGAAAAAAAGAAACTTCTGTGGATGTTCCATTGCTCCCTGCTGAGCCTTTGACAACTACACCTGCCTGGAAGCCAGTGAAGACACAGACTCCCAGGAAATCATGAAGACTTTTCTGATGAAAATCTGGCATTGAAGCAGAAGTCTTTTTATTTGTTGTTGAATTGCCAGTTTTTGGAAGGTTAGGTGTACCTCCTAGACTTTCTCCTCCAGCTCCATTTTTCTCAGTCACATCATCAGATATACCTTAGAAAAAGAATAACAATTTAGACCAAATTCAGATTCAATAAAAATGTTTCTATCAAATTATCTTCTTCCTCTGCCAAGAGGGATTATGTTTTCTCCAGAGTCTGTTTGTTTATTTATTTTTTTTGTCTGTTAGCAAGGTTATGCGAAAAACAACTAAATGGATTAACATGAAAATTTTTACCTGAAGTTTGGTTTGGTCCAAGGAAGAAGCCATTAAATTTTGGTGCTGATCCGATCCACATTGACATCACAGGAAAAACATTTACGTTTATGATGAAGTCAAATTACTAAACACTCGGGGTGCTGGTTTGGTGGAGTTGTTCGCAACCAGGCACCCCATGTACATGCTTCTGCCGGTCCAGGTTCGAATCCCACCTGTGACCAGTTTGCAGAGTGTCATCCCCTACTCTCTCACCCCCCTTCACAAGCCTATCCACTGTCTCTCTCCTATCAATAAAGGCACAAAATGCAGGAAAAATACATTAAAAAAATGTATTACATTTGTCCCACCCACAGCCCCATCCGATTGGTTACATGCTCTGGTTTCCATTAACAGTGAAAGCTGGGGCATACAAAGTTCTGCTCACAGACACAGAGGAGGAAACGTTTTGCTGATAGAAAAAGCCCCGTACCCCAGTCCTTTACATCTCACAGCTACTAGTAACACTGCCATGAGCCCAAAAGATTACTGGTAATGTCAATAGTCTATAGTCCATCATGGCAGGAGTCACATAGAGCAAACGTGCCGCACACCAAAGGGCTGTGGCTTTGCACCAACTTTCAGGCTGGCGACATCGCCCATCAGAACTCACATTAAGGGATTACACCTGATTGTCTATAGCATGTTTTTATCAACTTGTTATCTTTAAACAACAAAACAACAGTTCAAAATGATTGGTATCAGTATCAGCAAATGCATAGTTGGAAAGGGAAAACATTTTTGGATTCATGTCAATTTGAAATGTTTGGTCACCCATTGCTTGTGAGTTTGTTTTTAAATGAGGTATTCTAGTATCAGCTAAGACATTCACGCCCTTTCACACATTTCTGGACAACTGCAGCAGCATTGCAAGCAACTTGGGGTTAAGTGTCTTGCCCAAGGACACAATTCCCAAACCTGCAGCCTCCAGATTACCAAAAGAGTGCACTGATTTAAAAGAATATTCACAACGTGCTGTGTTGATGAACAGAACAGACATAAGAACAAAGCAAAAAGAAAAGGAAAAATTTGAATCAAAATTATTTATAACCGAAAGAACTCATGTGATTGCACCTTAGCAACAGAGGTTTCTCAAACATTAGGAGAACCCCTGCAATAAAACATAAAACGAGACATCAGGCAATACAGGGACCCAGCAGCATAGAATGAGACCATAATAATAATATTAATAAATACACAAGGTAAAATCAAATAAAATGGCATTAAATAACAAAATCAACAAAACTAAAATGATAAATACATAAAAGGGGGTAGATGCTAAAATAGTAAGAAAGCAGGCTAAAATAGTTTGAACACATGAAATGAAAATGAATAACATCATGGGCCCTAATTTCATGGCACAGCGCAGGGGGCGCAGAGCCGGCACACCCCGCGCAGTGTTGATTTCTTCCGGCGCACTGCCGTGCGCTGACAATTTGGTAGACCGTCTGCATAGAGATGGGCGTGATGCTGCACCAGGGGGAGGTGATGGCATACCAGGGGGAGGTGTTGACAGATTCATGTTGGCGCAGTGACAATTTCGTGCCAAAAAACTCTGCGGGAGGTGCGCTGAAAGCTCGCCAGTTCCAACCTGGTCTATTCTCGGCGCAGGCGAAGCACACCCTCCTCAGCTGTAATTTGGATGTAAACGTGCAATCAGATGCTGCGCCTAGGATGCAGCACATTTAAAGGCAAGGAGAGACGGTCATTTGATTGGTGAAGACAACACTCGGCTGTGGTAAACCCACTCACGCCTTTTTTCCTCCCTCTCTGGCACTTGCGCAGAGGGGCAGGGACAGAGGCGTGGAGGCAGGGACAGAGGCGTGGATGTGCCTCTCTGCGCCCTTCTGCGCCTTGAGTGCGCCTCTCTTGGCACTGCAGGAAACTTGCAAAGTGCGCACCCTGTCCACGTGGCAAAGGCCAATGCAGGGCAGGTGCGCCTGTGACTGCGCCTGGTCTACGAAATTTGAGCCCTATGTAATAACAAAAATAAATGTAAAGATTGTTAATACTAAAATATCTAAATGCAGAGAACATGATTTCTGAGCATGACGAAAAGTAAACAATAAAGAAGAAGACAAAAATAGATTGACTCTCAGACAAGAGCTTATTAACAGTTTGATGACTTGTTTGTAAAGGGTCCACTATTTGAGAGGGGAAAAACATCATTTTGAAAATTAGGAAAAAAAAAAAGAAAAAAGAAACACAAAGCACATAATGCATGAGCATGGTATGCAAGTCTGGTAATAAGCTGTGTTAACTGCAGCAAACAGATGAACTTCAAAAATGTATATATTTGTCTACTTTTTTTTTTTTTTTTTACAATACTCCTCTGTTGGTTTAAAAAAAGATAAAGGAGAAAACATCTAAATACAATGTTATGGTTTTCTTAAAGGCTGCATCTCTGACATGCTTTTGCTTTAAAAGAAATAGACTTATGTTTACAAGGGTCACCTCCTTCTACATGTGATTTATCAGTTGCATAATTTAATTTTTATGATTTTTTTACATTTCATTTTATCTTCTTTTGTTGTTATTAGTGACATTTTTGTTTTGTTATTGCAAGGTATTTTATTCTGTTCCTCCTTTGTGCCCCCCCTCCGTTCTGCTGCCCTTATTCCATCTCTCTTCTTGATTATTAGTCAGAGTCTTCTGGGCCTCGGGGTCAGTTTGGTCTGCCTGAGCTCCCATTCTTTATTTCCTGCTCTCTTGCACCCCACCACATGTCATTCCTTGTTTTTAATCTCATTCTGCTTCCTCCATTTCCTTCACTTCCCCTCGTTCTCGTAAGACCTTCATGTCTTCTTCATTTTCCATAATTAGGCATAGTTCTGGGGTCACTGTGCTACCCTGGCTACCAGGGTATTCTCTCAGGATATTCTCTCTTTGTCACATCGTCTTTCTCTTTTCCTTTCTTGCTGAACTCCATCACCTACCTCCTTTTCCCACCCACAATCCTAATTTGTTTCTTCACTCAATTTGTGCCCCTGTGGCCCCCCTCCCCTGGAGCTACACACCATACGTGCACATACCTCTCTCTGTTGTGTCGATTAGTCAGTGATGAAGGCCTGGAGTCTCTGGCTGATGGACACATTTGTCTGCTCAGCAATATGCTGCTTCACCAGAGGGAGCACACATACACTCACAAATTAGTGCATTCACACACAAGTATGCAAGCACACACATGCTTAAAAGACACACACACACAATCTGTCAATCTGCACCTATGCTGAGGAGGAACCCACCATAACTAATGCCTGAGGTAACCTACTTTTGATGGATTCATCTGAGTTGTGATTCATACAGTTACACACGGATACAGGAGCACACATTCACTCACAGTGTTGTACAGTGAAGCTGGCAATAGAACACACACAGACTCTTATCTGAAATATTGTATCAAACTGCCATCTCCAGAAAAAAAAAAAGAAAAAAAATCTCAGACTGTCTGACAACAGAGATGAAGCACAGATAAAACACAAAGCAACATCACAGCGGTTAATGTTCTGACCTAAAACACTGAGGCCTCCTACTACAAAAATAAATAAATAAATACAGGGAAGGGGAGTTCCAGATGAAGCACATGAAGGGGGGGGATTATTTTTGTTGTGGAAAAGTGTATGCTTTAGGCTGATGGATATTGTATTTGCAGAAAATAATAAAGCAAATTGCTTTAGTATTTCCAACGACATGTTCAATAAGCATTGTTCTACTGTAAAAGCATTTTGAAACACAGAGGTGTTATTAAATACAGTGAGCAAAAACATTCAGTCAAAGTTAATAACATTTGTTTCAATCACATTTTCATCTTAAAACACAATTTGTAAGCAGAGAAAATAAATAAAATGCATAAGAATGAATTTACAAGTATGCATCTTTACAGGTAATGTAGGGGTGATAAATATATATATTTTTTCTTTATAGCAGCTCAGTACATACCTTTGATATAAAATCTTAAAGGGAACATACTGTGCAAAAATCACTTTTTGAAGGCTCTGGAGACATTTTTGGATATTTGACCTGTCTCTCATCCCATAACATGTGGGAGTAGACAATAAAACCTGCATTTAGCAGGTTGCTTAATGTAAACTTATGGTATTTGGCGAGCTTTTGGGTCTGTGGATATACAGTTTCTTAACAAGCACTTTATTTGCATAAGCCTGTCTCTACCTGAGTATCCCTATCCCCTGCCTAAAGATATTTCTGTGCGAGGTGCTGCCGTATTGTTTGCATTCTTAGCGAGAGATCAGCTTACTCTGTGTCTAGACCAAAAATCTATCACTACTTGGTTGTTGGCTGTAAACAGCTACTGATTTTTACAGCTTACCAGCTTCGGAGGACCAAAAGGCCCGGTGGATTAATTTCATTTTCGAAGGGAATGATCTGCTACAGTCCGTTAAAACCTGTACGTGTGTGCCAGTCACTTCACGTCCGACTGCTATTTCAACTGAGGTCAGTTCAAGGCAGGATTGGCAACTAGACTGTTCCTGAATTTGGGTTCAGTACCAACAATCCATCCTGATGATGGAAATCCGAGTATTTTTATACCATGTAGTATTTATTTTGCTCAATGCTATGAGCTAACACAAACAGCAGGGTGAAGTGAACCAGAGGCACACCATGTTTGTTGATGTTAACGTTACTTGTTGAAAGTCTGAAGGATAACTTCAATATATGAGCATAACAGTTGACTGAAAATAATCAGTCCTTTACCCGCCCTATTGCTGCTCTATTTCTGTTTCTAACATTAGCAAGGAATGTAAGCTAAGTTGTGACACAAACCACAAACAACTGGCATGAATCTGGCTGAAGCAGCAGTGCACTGCAAGTCCATCGTTAAATCTCCATATGAACACTGCTCCTCTCTGGCTTATTAACATATTGGGGTGACCGCCCTCAAACCAGTCATTCTGAACAAAGAGGCTTTGTGAGCGTGGAAAAAATGAGGCTGTGCTTCATTCATAGGGATTTTGGACCAAAGCATGTTAGTTATGTGTCATGAAGACATCAAGGATCCATGTTAAACTGAAGAAAAGGAGCAAAATTCTTCAAATGTGGTTCAGTGCATATATGTGGCATATATGGCATATATACTGTATGACTTCAAGTTGGGGGCCTGTCGATGAGGCTAATGATAGCAGGAGTCCCTTGTCCAATGAAGAATCACAGAGCAGTGACAGAAGCAGACAGCAATGGAGTAAATCAGGAATCATAAGAGGATTTTTAAATTCCACAAAAAGTTTAAAGTAAAAGCTCTTTGTGCTTTAACGGAACAAATGATAGAAAAGATTGACTCTGGTCTGCAAATTTGAAAATTCCCTGTGACAGAGATTTGAGTGCCCCATCAGTGCCATTTCAGACTGACTGCCTGTTTAATTTAGAAATGGTTATGCAATCTGCTTTGCGTGATATGAGAGACTTTCACCAGTGCTTCTAGAAGACACCAACAAAACTTGCAACAGTATGAAAACAAACAAGAATACTCAGAGAGTACAAGCCCCTGCCAATGTATTTCCCACAATGTGTGAAATCTCCTGGATCTGCATCCTGATTCAGATCATCCCTAATTCTAAAGGCTCTGCCCTTGTGACATGAACAATATTACCCAGAAAATTTCATCAGAATCCTAAATAACTTTTCAATTTGTCAGCAATAGCTGAGATTTTTTCACCATGCTCTATCCTGCAATCTGAACAAATCCTTCAAAAAGGTCCTGCATCTGCATTAATTTTCAGATTAAAATGCAAGAAACTTATGACGTAAGATTTTATGAGGTGAATAATGCAGAATGGCTTGTTTTTTTTTTCTCAGAGCTGTTTGTTTTTTATTGATTTTCTCTTTGTCTTCTGTATTTCTTGAGTAAACTGAAATAAGACATTTAAGGGCGCAAATGTAATTTTTTTTCTTCATTTTGAGAGCAGGTAGGTGCTAGGTCCTTTCAGATTGAGCTACTGCCATCCTTTGGAAAATGAAAAAGACATAAATTATGCAGTTTCCTGTATGAGTTTAAATAAGGGAGAAAATTGAGGGAAAATTTTAGCATTGCTCAACCAACTAAATTACTCTGTGTGGAAAATTTGGATTTCCTGTATGGGACTTCAAAATTTGGATGTGCTCAACCACAAGCACAATATGGCAGAACAAACATGACTTCACTAGAGGTGGACAAACTTTCTTTTAGAGATACATATTTTTCATCATACATAAAACAACATCCCAATCAGCAAAAGTTCTGTTGAAGGAGGACTGTCTTTAATCCGTTATGCTACAGATTGTGTTAACTTAAGCCTTGCTCAAACTACAGGATTTTAAAACTCTTATATGATTCTGAAATCGGGTTGTTTCACACACATGAGGAGAATCTTGACAGATTATCTTCTCTTAAATCTTAAGCACACACACACTACAAGATTTTAAAATTGTGACCAGTGTACACTACAGGATTTCATCAAAATTATCGGATCAGAGTGACGCTCAACGTAATTCTACATCATCTCACCAAGGAGCGTATGTAAACAAAAACACAAAAGATGGAGACTAGTGCAGTACTGCTGTCAAACAAATTATTATTCCTTCTCTGTTAACTAGTAAATTGCGTTTGTATAACTGATGTATACAAGCAATTTCACATGAGAACAGGTGCTGTTGTCCTGGATATCAGCGCGGGGTGATTACCTGCAGCACTCTGCCAGTGTTTCATGATGTTATCAATGTGATGACATTACCAAGAGGGAAAAAAACAGCCATGCAGCTCCTCTGCTGGTCATTAGAGGTTTGCTGGTGTAACAGTGTAAAAAAAAGTGAACATGCAATTATTGTTAAATCCCTGTTAAACTAGGACTGTAGCCATATTTTTACCATTTTGTAGTTTATTTTGAAAATTGTTTAATCCTTTGCACTTTAGCTATCCCTCAGTATCAACGCATCTTGTGCTGTGGGTAACTTGCTTCCCTGTTTCACTCGGACATAAATTCTGCTTTAAATGTAAATACTGACCTCATAAACCATAAAACCCACGGGGGTCTTATTTACATGGATGTCTAACAGAATGCTGGAAGAAACAGCATCTTTCTTGCCTCATAAGTGACTTTTGAGAGCTAGTATCATTATCTTGCATCTTCTAACATGTAACTTTACTTTTTAGTCTGAGCGGGAACAGACATCTTAGCGACTTGCTGTTAATTCTTCACAACTATGGTTGTGTGTGCTGTCCCACGTTTTATAGGTATGCCTAGTTTATCTGTTTAAACTGTAATTAGACTGTACTGTATATACTGTTTTAAATGATGGTGATGTGGTTCCTGATGCGTTTTTGCTGTGGCATGTTTTCACCACAAAACAGTGATGTTGATTTAAGTTTGGTTGTACAGTGTTAAAAGGAGCTTAGCCTGTGAGCACAATATTTTAAGGTCTAAAAACTAGTAATGTGATTCTAGATACTGTGGAAACATTGCTACTTTAACAATTATATATGTTTTTGAGTGCATCCCATTGTTACAAAATGTGAATAAAATAGCCAAATTATTTAATTTTTTGTAAGATATATTTTTGCTACCTATTTTTGAATAATTTACCTCTAACTGAAAATATACCACTATATGACCTCTGTCTCGGTAGCAAATGATCTTATGCTATGGTCTGAGGGGGAACAGTTCTCTGAGCGACTTGCTGTTAAGTCTTCGCAACTGTAGTTGTGTGTTTTCTGTTCCATATTTCAGAATAAACCAGACAAAGTGCTTCATTCATACTGTCTCCTGTCCACTATATCAAAGCAGCAACAGAGCGAGATAGACAAGGTCACACTAGCAATGGGAAAGGGGTCACGTGCCAGTTGTTGGCAGGTTTACCCACATCTGCCCGCTAATTTTTAGTGGGCAAGCAATATTAGCTGCCTTGACATACACAGCTTGTTAATTGTTGCCATTTAACTCATATTATTACACCAATGAATGCTCCACAAGTAAGTGGAACCTACAACACAGTCCTGCAGTTCTGCTTCTATATCTCATTCATGTGTTGTGCTGCTTAAACACATTTGATGAATAAGTCTCACTCAAGCCAGCTCCAGCTCCCAACCAACTGCTCTGAGACCATGGAGTTTGACTGTCTCCTGCTTCTGCTCTGAATCTCCATAGACTTGCCCTTAACAAAGAGATTCAACAGAAGCATAATTTATCGAGGTTTACCTTTTTTGTGACATGTTCTACAGATGTGGTTCTACATGTGTGATGGAGCAAGGTAAATCTGGCTCTCTGTTTTTCTTTCTCTGGGGTAATTTGGCTGAGATATGTCCCAGTTCAGAGTTCAGCTAACCCTCTTAACACTTTGGTTGGGGGGATAAGTGGAAGATGTGTTGTGGTCAGTAAGCACAACTCACAGAGAGCAGTCTTCATTGAATTCTTTGTTTAAAGTGAAAGAAAACACAGGCTGTCAAAAGTGCGGTGGGTCACTTTCTGTCTTTTTAGTTTCTGGTCAGTACAAGGGTGTAAGTGCTTCATAGAGCTCACAGTTCTGTCTGCAGCTTGGCTTTTGGGTCATGGTCCTGAAAAGCTCTCCAGTTCAACACAAAATAGATGTAAAAAGTTATTTTTTTAATCCAAGTTTTCTTGATGTTTTCACTAAAGCCTACCAAAAAACCAGTAGTCTGCACATATTTACAAGGATCTACTGCATTCACAGTAACAAATTAAAATGATCAGGTTTAACATATTTAATGTAATACATAGTATTTTCATCTACTGTCTGAAGTCAAAATAACTGAATTTGAACAAAGATTCGCAACATCAATGTTTGATTAAATTGATCAAACAAGTGTTTTCCTTTAAGTATAAATAGTAGACATAGCTGCTTACATATTGGACTCATCACATTTGTCTATCTTTTTAAAAGATGAAAGTTTATGTCTGAGTTAAAATGTGGAGGTGTGTCAAACTTTACCATATAGAACTACCCGTGAAATTTAGGCCCTATTCCTTTTGGTATTAGGAGTAATGAAAAAGGGAACAAAAGTGATAAAAAAAAGAAATATCTAACACAAGCTTTTATGAATAATACCAGATGAAGTATAAAATAAGTGTGCCTTTCTGAAATGATGTATATATGCATGTGGTGATTTCTGATTTGATTTTCTCCATAGCTATCAGTAAACAGCAGCTTCAGCAGTTGTCTTAGGTCAATCACAGCTGTTGATTGTGGATTACAGACCGCAGACATTTTTATGTAAACATGGGAAACCAACGCTCTTAAAGTACACACCTCCAGCCAGCGTCCTCTCTGAATATCTTTGCTGAGCTTACAAACTGTTTCTTAGCTCCTGTGATGTTTTTAACCTCTATGTTCACACATCCAAACACATTGTTAAAATGAAGCTGTTGTGGTGATGAGAGGAATAATGGTTCAAGTTGGGTAACAAAGCCTCACCACGCTACCTCATTGGCATGCAACTTCACTTCATTGTGTGTTTTGTTGTGTTTGCTTATTCTTCTGTGGTTGTTTTAGCAGATACCAGGAAGTTCCTGTGATACACACTATCTTTTTTGAGTTGTAGAGGCAGAGACATCTATGATGTACACAGCTGAATATATGATTACCTTTATCTTTATGCTCCAACAAATCTGATGTGCACCTGCCTGCATTATAACCTTATGATCAGACTTAGACAGTTGAAGGCCCAGCTTGACCTCTCTGTCTAGTGTAGTTATGTTGAAATGCTGAGTCAGCATTTCAACATACTGTTCTCCCTAAACTCCATTTTGTTCTTTTTCTTCTTCTTCTTCTTATTCCTGAGATTTTGCCACCTTTCACAGCGTTCAAATTTGCACAGATTTTCACAGAAAAAAATTGACATATGCAGCATGTTCATGAGAAGTGTGCTTGTATTTTTCACAGGTTTAACAGTTATACTTTTTACAGTAAAAAATAATTTCTGCATGTATTTTTACATTGAAATCAATGGGACATGTCTGCAGGTCTGCTGAAAACTTCAGCAACTTTGAAGCTCCACAGAGCTTTAAAAAGCATGCTTTAAAAGCTGCACTGACTTCTCAACTATTTTTACATATCCTCAGCTTTTTGCTGGCTTCAACAATTTTTTAAATATGAATTTTTGAGCAACACCGAGTTTTGTGGTTTGCTCTGGACTTAGAGCATGTCACGTGACTCATTAGACCGTAGCCCTCCTTCACACACACAAAAACTTCAGCTGAATTATCTTGTCATAACTTCGTCAAACCGTCCTCCACAGACATGATTTATGCATCAAAACGTAGACAATCTTCTCCCCTTACATGTGAAATCGGCTTCAAAGTCTAATCTGATATCAAATTGTCTCAGTGAGCTTCAGCTTTTGCGGTGTGCCGCAAAAGCTTCCATCTGCGGTTATGCAATTTTTCAGCTCCGGGATGCGGAGTGCTTCACTTTGAGGCCCCTTTTTAACTCGCCACTGTGTCAACATTTTTGACAGTACAGACGTGAAATTACAACCATAGCTTCAGCAAGTTCTTGGGATACTCACAGTGCAATCCCTTTTCTGATATCTACCACGGTTTTGGCACAGCAAGCGTTCGTTTACCCGGAAGTATACCGAGCGTTATGAGCCTGCTGTATGACACTATACATGCGCACAATACAACTAGAAGAAATACTGTGCTTTCGATAACTCAGCATATTTGGCCTCGTAGCCGACTGGTCAGAATAGCGGACTATGGACTAAGAGCTTGCGGGTTTGAATCCAGGCAGACCCTGTATTATCTTATTCTCCATCTGATACAGATTCTTCATTGTAATAGCATATTCGTGCTTTTCTTTGCACTCTCAACCCCATTTCACATAAATAACACTGACTGGCCACTATATTAGGTACATCTACAAATATCACCACATTTAAACATGTTACAAAACAGTCATTTTCTGCTTTCTTTCACAACTGCAGTTTTTCGTGCACTTTTCACAATCTGCTACAGTTTCTGAGATGTGACTGTTGAAGCAGCATCTACTTTTGCACATTTCTTTGAAGTTAGAGTGTGGTCACATGACCTGCACACCTGACCTCCAGTAACTATAATGTTCTGCAAACATTTTTATTGCACATTTCACACATTTTCAGCCATGATTTACTGCTTACAACTATTCATGCCACATTTTCAACTTTCTTTGCATTACTTTTAGCAATTTCATTTCACAGTTCCAGCAGTCAGGCTCAGCATTTGAACGCATTTCCTTCATGGAAATGCAAATTCTGTAGTTTTGGTTGAGATCTCCTATCTATCTATCTATCTATCTATCTATCTATCTATCTATCTATCTATCTAACTATCTATCTATCTATCTATCTATCTATCAATCTATCTATCTATCTATCTATCCATATATCTATATCTATATCTATATCTATATCTATATAAATATATATATGTATATATATATATATATATATATATATATATATATATATATATATATATATATATATATATATATATATATATATATATATATATATATATATATATATATATATATATGTATATATATATATATATATATATATATATATATAAAAAAAAAACATAATACTGCATTTTTTAAGTGAATGACCAGAGCACAAACCTGCATGTAGTGTAACATTCAGGAGTTTCAAACCTGCAGTAAAACACAGGTGTCTGATTCAAGTCTGAGTTCAGAGTATGACATGAAGAGCAAAGAGAGCTCACTGTTTTAAGGGAGAAGAAACATACTGTTCTTCAAAGATGTGCTGTATCTTTGATCTGAATTGAATATTGGAGTAAACTCTAAGAGAAGGGTTATAGTCCCAACAAACATGAGGTCCTTAGTAGATACTATTGAAGGGTTAAAAGCAAATTTTCTGAGGATAATTCATTTCAGTTTTTACAAAGTAATGTCACTTCTTTTGCATGTTTCAACTCTAATGGATTGGCACTTATCACAAGCCCCTAACCTCATATCTAAACTTCCCATAACATTTAAGCAGGCTAAAAATGCCTTCTCGTCAGTTTGCTCCCATTAGCTTCTGTACAAAGTCAGCACCCTTCAGGTCAACCAATTAGAGCCAGCTTCTTTAAAAACACAAGCCAAGAGGTTAGCACTGCTTGAACACTGCTTACCATGGCATCTTCTTTGATGGCTTACTGGCCCAGTAAGAATTTAAGTTTTGGTATTACATAAAAAAAAAAAAGTCTTGATGGAGTAGGTGGGAAGATTTTTCAGAATCCCCCCTTAGCCTTTGATGGAGAAGTGTATCCTTCTGTGGATTTCTGGCCAGAAGTATCAGTTCTGTCCACAGGGCTCCAGGGTCCTGACAATAGAAGGTCTGACTGTTACACATAAAGTAATTATAACTGGGTGTGCAATGAGAAGATTGAAGCTGCATGACCTGAAGACTGTGGCTATAAAGTGAATGACTGGATAAAAGCTTGATATGGCAATGAATCAATGCGTGAGGCAGGGGGAATGATGAGCCGGAATAAAATAGAAAGCAGACTAATGGTTATTGTACAATATGGGATTGAAATTTGATAGAACTTTGGCAAACACGGGCTTTTAAAACAATCAATAGGATTTTAGTTGAATGTTGTTACAATAAGGATACAGCCAGCCTTAGTAAAGGTATTATAGGTAAATGCTAGAGGCGCCAGCCGTCCACTGCCCGTACTCCAAATTAGTATAGAGGAATAACTGATGACATCAGATAGAAAAAGAGGGTTGTGTCCCCATTTTGGACAAAAATCTCATTAATACTGTTAAATTTAGGATGTTATAATCTTAAATGTTACTAAAACATTGGATGTATGATAGTTATGGCCTTGTTTCTTGATTGAGCTCAAAAACATCTGATGTACATTTCGGTTAATTTAATTTTATTTCACTTAATCAGAGTAACTCAGTAATCTGACACTCTGGATAGACCATTTCATATATCCATGAGATACATTTGATGACCATCTTGGTAACTCTCCTCATAGACTGTGTGTGGGAGGGGCAGATTCCTCCAAAAAGGAACTAAAGAGATATTCTGTCAGTCACATCCAATGCGAGCCAGATTAGATCAACACAAATGATCGTCCCAACCCCATTAAAAAGGCAAGAAATTCCATTAATTGGCCCTTGCAAGGCACACCTGAGAAGTGAAAACCATTTCAGGTGACTACCTCTTGAAGCTCATAAAGAGAATGACAAAAGTCATCATTGATCAGAGCAAAGGGTGGATACTTTAAAGAAACTAGAATATGAGACATGTTTTCATTTATTTCATACTTTTCTGTTTAGTACACAATTCCACATGTGTTCATTCATAGTTTTGATACCTTCAGTGAGAATCTACAATGTAGATAGTGATTAAATAAAGAAAACACATCGAATGAGAAGGTGTGTCCAAACTTTTGCCTGTACTGTATAAAGTGAATGGTGTTTCCAAGGAGCCAATATGAAGACTCAGTATTACAACTAGTTAAGAGAAGAGCTTTTCATTAATCTTTCAGTGTCAGTCTGTGCCATTTGAATTCAGAGATGCTGTCCAGTTCAAATAAAACTACGACAACTTCAGCACCCTCCTGACTAATCTCTTCTCAGCCAGCCAATTTTTACTCTCATGATGTTTTCCCTTGCACTCTGCACAGTGCACTGAAATGGATGCTGATTGGTCTATTGTAGGATGGTTCTGTTTGGTGGCAGATATCAAATCCAACAAATTCAGTGTTTCTGAAAGGTTGTCAATACAAACAGCATCAGCTGAAGTCATAAATATGGCACCAGTTTGGTTTGAACCACCACTGCACTGGGAGCTGTACTTGTACTAAAGTGTTATATGTTTAAAAGAAATTCACTTTTTCTTGAGTGTTGAGTGTGTACCTGTATGTGTAAGAATATCTCCAGAACCGTATACAATAAGAGAGTAAGAAGTCACATCATGAATTGTTACATATACCACAAAAAAAATTGCGAATGTTATTTCAGTTGATTACGTCTTCCCTTCAGTAATGCCAGTTGGTTTGGCATTTGACATTGTTAGAAACCCTGACTTTGTACCTTACAAAAAGTTTCGTTGCCATGGCACTGTAAACAGCAGCTGCCTGTCCAGTTTGCTCTCCATATTTTTAGCTTTTTTTTTGTTTTTTTCCTTACTTTTTTAACAATTTTCAAAAGTTTTCCTTTTTTGATCTTTTTCTGACCTTCCTGCACTTCTTCTTAAGACTCTTTTTTCTTATATATCCTATGGATATCTTTTTCAACCATCATTGCTGCCAGGAGGCATTTCTGAGGATACCAGCAGAGTGTTCTTTTTTGAAAGATGCCACCAACTGCCAGCTTCATTATCATCAGCTACCAAGAGCCAGTTTCATCAGATATTCAAGGACCAAGGACACATCCAGGTTTGAAAAACTGATCAGGAGGGCTGGCACTGTGGTTGGCATGTAGCTGGACTCTTTGGTGACAGTGGCAGAGAAAACTGCTGGACATTCTGGATGAAGCCCACCACCCTCTACACATGGCCATCAACAACCAGATGAGCCTGTTCAGTGCAAGACTGCTCCTCCTCAAGTGCAGGACCAACAGACTGAGAAACTCCTTTGTCCTTCAGGCCATCAGACTGTATAACTCCTCAATTGGGGGGATTAGCAGTAACAGGAAGACAGAGGATGGGAAGGAGCAGCAGCAGTAGCCTACAAATATTATCTTTTATTTATAATGTAATGCAACTGGAATCATAATTTCTCTGAGGGAGTTTTCCTAAAGGGATTAATTAAATACAATCTAATCTAAATAATCTAATCTAAAAAGGTTTAACATGAGAGGTTCATGAATTCATGAAATAAGCAGCATCACTTAACTCTTGGGCAAAAAAAATGTGCCAACATCCCCTGCAACTGGGAGCTGGTTTCCTAGTATGCAGCATGGCAGGATTATTTGGTGTTAGCTCTTACCATTTCTGAACACAGATCTGATTTTGTGAGACCGGTAACAGCAAAGACAGATTGCAAAGCAAGAATCAGAGGAAGATATTACCCCAGAAAGATCACTTTCCTACCCTTTCTTCACTAAATGACTGTTGGCTTCCAGGGGAAGAGGGGATTTTAGGACATTCTTCTTTGGCACTACCCACAGGTTGAGCTGTGTTGCTCGTTCTATGAATGCACAATCTTTACCTTATGGTAAAGTTGACTAATCCGGCTTACAACAATATTAGATAATTCTCCTTGGTATAATTGACAAAAATAATATTTCCAATCTTTTTTGAGGAGTATGGTGTGATAGTAAAAGTCTGATGATAGTCCAAGCTAAACATCAGCTGTTTAATATCTTAACAGTAGTTTGCAGATATTTCCACCCATAGGATAAGCCAGCGATTTAGCTTTGGGCATTTTCAATGAAATTTAAGACAGTGGTTTAAATCATTATTCCAAGGTCTAATCCACAGACTAATGGTGCGTTCACACCGGACACTACTTGTACTATCTCGACGATCACTCTCCATTCAAAGTCAATGTACAGCCGCGATTGGGCGGGGCTAACCCTCCCGGGATGCGACAGCCACGTACAAGACGATCACTTCACTTGTCGCGCGATGTCAAAGTTAAAAAAGTTGATCTATTCAGGCGATGTCATGTGTGGCTGTGCAGCATCAGCCAATCAGTGGTGTGTGTACGTGTGACGGTACCCGAGACAGATGAGTTCCGTCTAGGCGGAAATAATGTCAGTGAGGACATTAGTTCCGCCTAGACCGACAGCAGTAAACTGAAAGATAATGCTGCTGTAGTGTTTTTGTCTGATTAGTGAGTGAAAAGGATACAGCTGGAATAATGTCCGCTTATACATCCTATTATATGATATATGATATGATTGCGGTGAAACTCGAGCGGACGTGACGTCACCGAGCGACGGCCGACGGCAACAGTGAGGTATTTATGGATGCGCGACGCTACGTCAGTGGGCAACGCGATTTTGGTAGCTGGGTCGCTTGCGGTGTGAATGCAGCATCAGACTCCACAAGCACCATGATCTCTGTGTGAGCATAGAAATTCTGCTGATAGACTACATTGATACCATATTTATGTTGAGGATATAGTGAGAGAAATTTGAAAGTGTGGGGTTTTGGTTTTCATAGAACAGTGCACAAATGGCAGCATTTCTTTGCTTTGGATCATAAAACTGACATTGCACATGCACACGTAACTGCAATGCTAAAACTTAATATCTTTCAGATATAATACAAAATCAAGCCTCCAATTAAATTAGGGAAAGATTCAAGAGGGCCACTGCTGCAAGACTTGATACTTAAGACCTGTGATAATATTACACATGTTGGATGTTGTTGTCACTAATAGACAGGAGGAGATTGGCTGAAAACAGCTGCAGTTGAGTTTCATAACCAATCTCACTCAGTGACCAAGATCTTCGGAGTGGACCTCAGTTCAAGTGAAGATATATAACAATTACATGGAATGTAGAAAGTTGACTGTGACTGAAAAGCTTTAAAAGTTTTGGATTTAAAGTCACTGGACACCCACAGGGGTTTGAGTTAAAAAAAAGAGTCACTTCTTTTTCAAAACTGTGTGTATGGAAATGTTTGTTCATCCAACAGTTTAACAGCCTATTGCCATTTGTTGAACTTTCTATACTAAAACGACTTTTTGATGTCACCGTCAAGGGGCTTCAAAACTTTTTACCTTAAGCTATTTTCAGTCTCTTCTGGTTTACTGAACAAAGGTGATTCAAAAACCTGTGATGGAGTCAAGAATAACTGTACCAATCTACTATTATTTTTTGTCTGGTACAGTGATCACACAGTCTACATCACTGAAATGAGGGCATGCCCTTAATAATTCTTTGATTTTACATAAAGGCAGAATAAAGGAATGAATGTCTGGATAGATGGTCATTGGTGCCAAGGTTTATGTAAGACAAAGTGCAAATAGTAAAGAGTACATGTTACATATGAATGTATATGAAAGTAAACAACATTCCCTTTTGATTAGTGGGATAAAAACAACATAGAGAAAGTAAAAAACATTAAGTTGTCAACATTGTGCAATAATAAAACCAACATAATATTTCTACCACTGAGCTGCTAGCATCTATGCTAATATCAGTCTAAGCATCACATCCTGGTGCCTTCTCGGTTGTCTCTCCCACCTCTTTCTGCTCTTAATGACTATGATTGGGCCGTACCACGTTGGGCAGCTCACAGATCCATTAGCATGGCGAGGTTAACCATAAATATAAACAAAAACAAAATATCATGTAATTGGAAATAAGCTGCGCAGACCAATGTTTACCCCAATAATAACATATCTTCCTGTTTATTTGAAGTAAACATTAAATCAACCTCATCATAGCTATAATTTGTGATAGCTTACAAAGTTGCTAAATTAAGTGAATTTTGTCAAGCTTTGTGGTTATTCACTTTTGCATTTAACATTAGTTGTTTAAATTTGATTTCAATGTGTCCTTTTACAAATGTTAGCAGCAGTTAAATTTTTAAGGCTTAATAAAAAAGCTTTTTCATTAATCATTTGAATAGTGAATTCAAATGCTAAAAATTAATTTATGTTATGACTTCAAAGAGCTTCGCCTCTACCCTTAATACAAACTGTTCTGACATTAGACCTTTGCTTGTTTAGACAGAATCTTTGCATTATTCCAGGACTATTTGACTTTATTCACAACACTGACACTTAATCTTAAACATTTTGAGTTTTTCTGAAACACACATACACACACACACATAAGCATCCTCTTCTCTCATTATTTGTTTCCCTCTCAGCCCTTATCCTCTTCTCTACAATATGCACTGCTGTTGGTCTCATCATTTTCCACTGAGTTTTCTGTTTTTGACTATAAAGCTATCTTGAAGAGGTCCCAAGCCAGTAAAAGTCTGGAAACAAGTCATTTGAGACACATTATTATACTCTCCCATACCTACTATCATCTACAGTTTTTTTCAAAGAAGCTGCTGCAGCAGCCACTGCAGTAGGCCTACTGTCGACTGATAGCAGCAAGATAGGAAGCTTTTTGATGGCCACCACTGTGCGCTGTTTCCCAATATCTCCTGGGAGTCTACATTCATGGTGAAGTTGACTTGTTAAAATAATACACAAGAAACAGGGATTCTTCAGCCATTTTCTATTGACAAGCTTCTATAGCATTTTTTATGTTAGGTAGATGGCAAAGAGATGATTTGGAATAGTAAAATAAAAGAAAAAGAAGAGAAGTAAAAAATCAAACGCCCTGGCTATGTGTGATGAACGTCTGCTGTGGTTGAATGTCTCCTCCAGTCTGTCCCAAGAGGAGAGGGGGATGAGAGGAGCAGAGGAGGAAGAGGAGGTTT
Organism: Scarus forsteni; assembly: GCA_036419115.1. Taxonomy (NCBI): domain Eukaryota; kingdom Metazoa; phylum Chordata; class Actinopteri; order Labriformes; family Labridae; genus Scarus; species Scarus forsteni. The sequence goes on from JAZDUH010000471.1 coordinate 7,800,956, forward strand.
GTCTGAATCAACATGTTTTTTAAGAGGGATGTGAGAAACTGGGACAGTGGTGGCATCACTGATGTCCCTGGGCTCAGTGTGCAACAAACACAGGACACACACATACTAACAGAAATGCTAGTGTGAACAAACACACATTTACACACGGAGACATTCCTGCACCCTTGGGGAGCCCTGCTTTCAAAGTGCTTTCAAATGGTGCTGTGCCAAATCTCCATACATTATAGTCAGGATTTATATAAAAAGCCTGTATTTGCATAAATGTAGTCACACAGGGCACAAACAGAGAGAATATTCAAGTGGCCTTCCTTGTTAGTCTTTGGCGCTAACGCATACACCTAGATGTACAAATACAAAAACAAACGCTGAGCATTCATTTTACACTTGAAGCACATTTGAGTGTAAAACTCATACGCTGCAATTTTCTCCCTCAAAAACAAATGGGAGGCAATACTTGGTTTGGCATTGGATTGCTGTGAGATAAATACGATTGATAGGTGCCTGATTGCATTAGATATGCAAATCCCACCCAGCCAGAGCCAATCCCACCATATCTGTAGGCGCTTGAGGTCTTAAAGCTACTAACCAGAAACTATGTGCATAAATCTCTGCTCAACATAAAGAAGGCTTGCATTCATTATGGGCAATCTGCATCATATGTTTATGAAATGGTCCATTTGCCTGTTATTTTAGATTTAAATATGTATGAATGCCTGGGGCAGAGAGATTTTAATCAGAAATTGGAGATTTAAAGAGTTACATTTGGAAACTGCTGAAAATAAAAGTGATCAAGGAAAAGCCTGTTGCAGAGTTTGTCTGGAGATGTTAAAGGATGGAGAGCTGGATTAGTCATGTCATTAGATAAACACATTATACCATAACTGGGGAAAAAGCCACTTGTGTTCAGAGTATTTATAGTGCAGGGCTATTCAGCTGATGCAAACAAAGGATTCATTTTCAAGTCACATTTGGAGAGCTGTAAAATATAAACTATGTCCTTGTATTTTGGGATTAGATAGATAGATAGATAGATAGATAGATAGATAGATAGATAGATAGATAGATAGATAGATAGATAGATAGATAGATAGATAGATAGATAGATAGATAGATAGACTCAACAAAAATATAAACGCAACACTTTTGTTTTTGCTCCCATTTTTCATGAGATGGACTCCAAGATCTAAAATTCATTCCAGATAAACAATATTACCATTTCTTTCAAATGTTGTTCACAAATCTGTCTAAATGTTTGATAGTGAGCACTTCTGCATTGCTGAGATAATCCACCCCACCTCACAGGTGTGCCACATCAAGATGCTCATCTGACACCATGATTAGTGCTCAGGTGTACCTTAGACTGTCCACAATAAAAGGCCACCCTGAAATGTGCAGTTTTGTCTCACAGCAAAATGCCACAGATGTTGCAAGCATTGAGGGAGCGTGCAATTGGCATGCTGACAGCAGGAATGTCAACCAGATCTGTTGCTCGTGCATTGAATGTTCATTTCTCCACCATAAGCCGTCTCCAAAGGCGTTTCAGAGAATATGGCAGTACATCCAACCGGCCTCACAACAACATTCCACAGGCCACAATTGACAATCTGATAAACTCTATGCGAAGATGTGTTGCACTGCATGAGGCAAATGGTGGTCACACCAGATACTGACTGGTTCTGAGTCCCCAGACCCCCAATAAAGCAAAAAAACCTGCACATTTCAGGGTGGCCTTTTATTGTGGGCAGTCTAAGGTACACCTGTGCACTAATCATGGTGTCTGATGAGCATCTTGATGTGGCACACCTGTGAGGTGGGATGGATTATCTCAGCAATGCAGAAGTGCTCACTATCAAACATTTAGACAATGGTATGGTAATATTGTTTATCTGGAATGAATTTTAGATCTTGGAGTCGATAGATAGATAGATAGATAGATAGATAGATAGATAGATAGATAGATAGATAGATAGATAGATAGATAGATAGATAGATAGATAGATAAAAAAAAACTAGTATATCACTTACAGCATGTAAAACATACCTTAATTCAAGGAGCTGAATCATCCAAAAGATGAAAACCAAACGCATGATAACTTGTAAATCCTCCTGCCTGTCCTAAATGCTTTTTAAACACATTTCATTTTTTGTTTTGTAATACTTCTTCACCAAAGTTATTTCTAGGAAGAACAGTATTGCAGCCTGTCAGTGCACAGCCCTCACAATGACTAGTTTGAGTTGAAGTCCAGGGTCAGGTCAGGTCAGACATTTCTATGTGAAGTTGACATAGTCAACAACACAAAGAAAATCAGGTTTCAGTTCTCACAAGCAGTCCCATTTTTGAAACCCTGGGCTCAAATGTGATGTTGTTAATTTGACAGCATCATTGTTGGGCATTATCATAACAACTTCATCAGGTGTAAAAAATGAAAGATACTTGTGCACTAAGCTTAGAGGCTTTGCCACATGCAAAAAAATAAGGCAAATCCTCTCCCTTTTTCCACTTAGTTGTACCTCAGGAGAGTCAAGCCCACAAGGGCCCATAAAATGCTTGAGTCTAATAGTATAGTCTTTAGTATGTTTAACATGTCTCATCTGCATGATAGAGCACCTCTTCTTCACAGATTTTGGACCTCTCTTCACGCTATTGCTTCATTACCCAACCCCCTGAAAAGACCTACCACAGTAACATCCTACTGTTATTTTGTCATTAGTTTAAGGCCAAGTCCAGTACAGAGCAACAGCGGTCAAATTGAAATAAAGAAGTACTACACTGGAGAACTATCAACCTTAGAACGTTAAAGAATCAGAGGCTCTAACAGATTGTCTTCGACACAAAGAGAATACAGGTGTATCTAATCTCTTAGATATGCACCTAAACAAATCTAAAAACTTAAATGCAAAATATGGACTCTTTAGATATCACTAAACAAAACTATGTGAATACAAAAGGGCCTATCCAGTTAACACCACGGATAACTGGTTAAAGGAGAATTTGGTTCCACATTCAGTATGATTCAACGTATGTCATGAATTATGTACAAGTCAAATCAGTGGGGAGAAGAAAATGGTATTGGTCTCTCTCTGTTTCACTGTGTACACCGTGCAGGCCTACATCCCCACATACAATCATATCATCAGCTCGACACCAGTCAGGCTTGAAATGGAGCCTGTTTTCCTCGCTCTCCTCTATTCTTCAGATGAGTTGCATAGGTCTGTGTATAGTCAGTGTGAAATGACTTGAGGAAAAGTGGTTTGTGCGGGCGGCTATGCCTGAACCAAAGAGAGAAGAAAAAAAGAATGGTTTGCCTCTGGCAGACAGAAGAAAGGAATTACATGAGCAACTGCATTCAGTAAACTCTGCACGTGGTCATGTCTGGTTTTGATTTGAGCATGTGAGAAGTAACATGTTTAACATCTGTATCACTTTCTCATGTTATATGTATCAACCTAAATGTGCAGTGGAAGTCCTGCACAGGCAGCACAACCTGATCAACAGCAGAATAATCAAGTTGTTTTTTTGTTTTGTTTTTTTAGCAAAGTTGCTCAATTTACCCGGCATTAAAGTCATTAAAAGTCATTAAATCATGCTCATGTGTGAGGGTTAAAATAAGTAAGAAAAAAAGTTAGAAAAACATCTGTTTAAGTTCACTGTTGGCAATGTAGGAGAGTGGGATGTCTTAATAAATTGGGAGACAATGTAAAACACACTGGACAGCAAATAAAAATCAATATATAAAATAAGCAGCATATGATCTCTTTCAAACTTAAAAAAAAATCCCAAAGCTAAGGCACAGAGACTGTTGTAGAGTTACTGTGACAAAAAGGAGGTATAAATATGTAAAGCTGTAACCCGGGTTGAGAGTCATTGCTGCATCTTTTTTTTTTTTTTGAGACAAAAAAGTTTTAAACTACATTTTTGACGGCAGTGATGAATTTAAAATGAGAGGATCACTATAGTTTGTGGTGTATATCCTAAACATACTGGTTGTCTTATGGCTTTAGTTATGTTTTTTAATGCCAAGACTTTTAGGCCAGGCATGTATGTTTTTTCACAGCTGGCCCTGTCCCTCTCCAAAAGTCTTTTTGGGTAAACGTTACAGAGGATATGAGGATATGCTGATATACTTTATACTTGTACTCTTTAAAGATTTACAAATTTAGCGCAGACTGAACGACATTCACTGATGATACAAAGGTGGATGGGATTTGTTGCTGAGATGGCAAAGTCACGTAAGCTACAGGTAGAGGAGGCAATATACAACCCATAACCAGTGAAGTTGGCACGTTGTGTAAATCGTAAATAAAAACAGAATACAATGATTTGCAAATCCCTTTCAACCTATACTCAATTAAATACACAGCAAAGACAAGATACTTAACGTTCGAACTGGTAAACTGTTATTTTTTGCAAATATTAGCTCATTTGGATTTGACGCCTGCAACATGTTTCCAAAAAGCTGGCACAAGTGGCAAAAAAGACTGAGAAAGTTGAGGAATGCTCATCAAACACTTATTTGGAACATCCCACAGGTGGACAGGCTAATTGGGAACAGGTGGGTGCCATGATTGGGTATAAAAGCAGCTTCCCTGAAATGCTCAGTCATTCACAAACAAGGATGGGGCGAGGGTCACCACTTTGTGAACAAATGCGTGAGCAAATTGTCAAACAGTTTAAGAACAACATTTCTCAACGAGCTATTGCAAGGAATTTAGGGATTTCATCATCTACGGTCCGTAATATCATCAAAGGTTCAGAGAATCTGGAGAAATTACTGCACGTAAGCGGCAAGGCCGAAAACCAACATTGACTGCCTGTGACCTTCGATCCCTCAGGCGGTACTGCATCAAAAACCGGTATCACTGTGTAAAGGATATCACCACATGGGCTCAGGAACACTTCAGAAAACCACTGTCAGTAACTACAGTTCATCACTACATCTGTAAGTGCAAGTTAAAACTCTACTATGCAAAGCCAAAGTCATTTATCAACAACACCCAGAAACGCCACCGACTTCGCTGGGCCAGAGCTCATCTAAGATGGACTGAAGCAAAGTGGAAAAGTGTTCTGTGGTCTGACGAGTCCACATTTCAGATTGTTTTTGGAAACTGTGGTCGTCGTGTCCTCTGGACAAAAGAGGAAAAGAACCATCCGGACTGCTACAGGTGCAAAGTTCAAAAGCCAGCATCTGTGATGGTATGGGGGTGTATTAGTGCCCAAGGCATGGGTAACTTACACATCTGTGAAGGCACCATTAATGCTGAAAGGTACATACAGGTTTTGGAGCAACATATGTTGCCATCCAAGCAACGTCTTTTTCATAGACGCCCCTGCTTATTTCAGCAAGACAATGCCAAGCCACATTCTGCACGTGTTACAACAGCGTGGCTTCGTAGGAAAAGAGTGCAGGTACTAGACTGGCCTGCCTGTAGTCCAGACCTGTCCCCCATTGAAAATGTGTGGTGCATTATGAAGCGTAAAATACAACAATGGAGACCCCGGACTGTTGAACAACTTAAACTGTACATCAAGCAAAAATGGGACAGAATACCACCTGAAAAGCTTCAAAAATTGGTCTCCTCAGTTCCCAAATGTTTACTGAGTGTTTTTAAAGGAAAGGTGATGTAACACAGTGGTAAAAATGCCCCTGTGCCAACTTTTTTGCAATGTGTTGCTGCCATTAAATTCTAAGTTGATGTTTATTTGCAAAAGGAAATAAAGTTTCTCTGTTCGAACATTAAATATCTAGTCTTTGCCGTGTATTCAATTGAATATAAGTTGAAAAGGATTTGAAAATCATTGTATTTTGTTTTTATTTAAGATTTACACAACATGCCAACTTCACTGGTTTTGGGTTTTATAATAATAGGCACATTATGTCGACATCATGGTGTAAATGAAAGGGTTGATCTGATGTGATGTTCCCACTGAAGCTGTTGAGCTGATAAAAACCCAAGTTGCTTGCAGGGTCAGTCGACCCAGGTCGAAATGCCCATTAGACCCTTTCAAATTGCCAACAGGAGTCGATTTTTACCACGTTAGAACTGTTTTTTCGGCCAGCCTGAAATAGGTAACACAGAGGTCATTGTCTTCTGCTGTAAACTGTGTGGAAGGGGTGCAGTAGAGGTTTGTCAGAACTCAACATTTGCCCAAACAATCCTCAAGTGTGTGGTGTCAGAAAAATGTTTTATGGCTAAAACTAGATCAGAGCCTTCCCATCCCTATTGTAGATAATAGCTACAGACTGACCTGCCTCCTGTAGAGTACTGTACAAGCAAGACCAAATGAAAGCAGGCAGCCTGGGAAGCTATATCAAAATGTTGCTTGCCTTTACAGTACCAACGTATCATAGAAAATATCTCATTAAAGCAAAAACATCAGAAATGTATCTATATACAAGAGTTCTCTTTCCAAAATAGTCAGATGGTCTAATAATAAACTCTACCCTGGCACTGAAACTGCTGATTTTCTCCTGTTTCTTTTAACATCTCTGTCAAGTGACAAATTCTGTAAGATCATGTTCTGAACAAGGTCTGTTGTTAAATTGTGGCAACAAATGGCAGGTGTGTGCGTTTATATGCTGTGGTGTATTGAAGATACCACAAGCCTGTCAAATGCTTTAGAGAACACCAGGGGAAATTTAGCACCTTGGTGAGTGACTGCTTATCATTAAGGTAACATATCATTTAGTGTAACATTTGAAAAGACAAATAAAATAACAAAACTTTAAATACAGCCTGTTTGCTGTCTTGAATGTCAGTCCTTTTTTCAATGTAATAACGTTAACATTAATCATAAGAAGTCGACGTCCATAATGTTGCCTGTGATGCTTGTTGAAGTTGCCTAATCTGACACAGAGTGTGTCTTAACCTTCTGAAAAAAGAAGCCAATTATTAAAACGAAAAGGTTTAAATTGTCTTTATGTCGGTTGCTGCTCATGCTTATACACTTTGTTATATCTTTAACGTTTCTGAGTGTTTTGCCTGCCTTGCTCTCATTCAGAGCTCAGCCGATTTGGCACACTCACTTTAAAAGTGTGTGCCACACCTTGTACTTGTGTGTCACAGTGTTTGTGTGGCTGAGTTGGTCAGTGAGGTGGTGTGAGGGTTTGCCCTGGAGGTCTAAAGGGGATACAGGTGGCAAATTCTGCCATCTGCCCAGCCACCATATTAGGATAGTATCTCACCACCTGCTTGGTCAAATTTTAGAACCAAAACACACACAGACGCACACAAACACACACAATCCACCCACAGACAGAGGCCTTGAGGGCAGGGATGAAAAATCTTTCTCATCAGTTTTACACTGAGACCTGAAGACCCAGACCTGGAGACCATGACCGTACATCGACCATACAACTCAGAGCTACATGTACTCTCCTGCCTACACACATACATATAAACAGACATAAACACCATGTGTTCCTTTATGCCCTTTTTTTGTGTTGTCTGCTTCTGTGTAAACCAGTTCTGCCTATTGTATGTTCTTAATGTTCTGAGCTGTATATTAATGCTGTGTAGAAAATTACATTTACAAAAAATCCTTTTTCTCCTAAGAATCTCATTCTGGCCTCTGCAAGACTGATAATAGATGCCATGAAATCCTGAAATGTGGGTACATGCTTGTGGGTGTATGTAGTGACCCACCGCAGTGTAACCGTATTAACCAGATCAGAAGTACAATGAGTAAATAGGTCAACCAGAAATCTTTTATTGCCAATTTAGAGACTGATGAAAGGGCGTGGGCAGGCATAGATCATTACAAACCTTATTAAATGGGCCAGCGTTGGTCCCAGAGGCTGGGCAATGATGTCGTAAAAATGTTATCGATGTGGTCGTAACATGAGCCACAGTGCTCATTATGCATGTGATGATAAGTAGCAGAGATGCTGACACATTAAGGTGTTTTTTTTTTTCGTTTTGTTTTTTATGTTCACCTCCATTATCAAACAGCGTACTTTGTCTCTAATGATTCCCTGCGGCTTTTGGAGTTTAACACATTCCTGTTTGAATGTAGATAGTCATGTTTATGTAGAAATGTTCTATTTTTGCTGTAATACTGTATTTGTTTGTATTTGTTTGTCCTAAATACTGCAAAATAATTTACACCTGTGGATGTTTAGGCCTGTGAAAAATTGATACACTTAAAATGCTATTCAGTCAAAGAGTGTTTATTTAAAACTATGTTTGCGTGCTGATTTTTTCTTTGGCTGTCTGTAAAGTAAATGACTGACAACCCATGCTAAAAATGTGGACTCAAATCAATATGGAGTATATCATACCAGAATGCCAATGAAGCAAAATTTCATCATTTTAAAACCAGACAGCTTAAAGCTGGGGTTGGCGATCTGATTTAGATACACTTTTTGAAATACTGGTTAAAATGGTCTTTATGGCCCGATGGTAATCAACTCATAATGTGTTCTTAAAACAGAGCGAAAAATATCCGCTATCTACAGCAGGAGTAAAACAGGGAAAACCCCAACCAATAATCTTGCCGGGATACCTTCTTTTACACCAATCAAATCCCGTCGCCATTCTGCGTGCCTGCTGCGCGTGCATTTTCCAGGCGTGCACCGACAGTGCGTGTAGCATGTAGCATGTAGCGTGTAGGGAACAGACTCCGCTGGAGAATGCTTACCTTTCAAGTTTTGTCTTTGAAAATAAGGGAAGTCCGCTGTGAGCAGTCCCACAACACCAACCAAGCTCCAGTATCCCTCACATTTAAGACAGATGCAGAAGAAATCTAAAATAAACTCTGTTTTTCTAAGTTTGTTCCGCTGTTGGCTCTAATCTTGCGAGAACTGCCGTCCATGCTACTGCAGGTGGCAGGTCTCGCGAGACTTCTTCTTCTTCGGTGGTTGGCATCCATCATTTTGGAGCATTACCGCCCCCTTCAGGCTAGAGACAGACAGCTAGTTCTCCAAAATCGCCAACCCCAGCTTTAAATAACCTTTTGTTTAATTACTGAATGCCTGTTAGAAGCCTCTTCTGAAGTCGATTCACAAGAAAGCCCGCGAACAGTTTGCTGAAGACATGTCAACAAAGCACATGGATTACTGGTACCATGTCCTATGGTCTGATGAGACCAAGATCTAGGGGCTGTTTACATGGCGCCGAAAACGGTCGAATCCCGTAAGTTTTCATTGCGTTTTGGCTTTGCGTCTACATGGAAACTCATTGAAAACAGAAACTTTTGAAAACGGGCTCCAGGGTGGAAAGTTTCCAAAACGCTCTCCATGCAGCCCCGTGTAAACCCACATTGGAGCGTTCCAGGGTGAAACGCCGGCGTCACCGGATGCGCAGTACTTTTTCAGATGAAGGCTGTGTGCGCATACCAGGAACAACAACAGCTACGGCCGTCCGCTGAGTAATGTGTGAGTGTCTTACCGTGCTCGGTTTGTTATCCAGACAAAACTATCCAGACTGATTTGTTGTCCAGGAAAGAAACTCCTGCGTCCCTGTGCGTCTATTCACCATTGTTGTTTGTGAAAAGTTTTTCTTCTTCGTTCTTGTATTGTAGCAGCGCTGCCTCTCTGCATACCTACACTGCCATCTACTGAACCGGCATGCATACTACAGCGGATTAACTCGTCTCTGAGCATCATCGTCAGAACGCAGAAGAATTCTAAAACGCAAGGACAAATCTTTGCGTCTTTAACGGCGTGTTCACACCGAAAGCGTCGCAAATTTTTCGCGCGTTGATATTACATACAAAGTCAATGTAAAGACTCGAATTGACGCTGCATCGGGGTGAGCATAGAGCGGCGTCAAGCGTTCGAGCGTTGAGCGGTGAGTGTTTCGAGCAAAAAAATGCTCGCTGCTCACTGCTCGACGCTCGAGTTGAAATAATTGAACTTTTCGAGCGAGCGAGTGTCTTGACGCGCCGGGACAGCCTATCAGCGTGGAGATCGTCACTGACGCAGGGCATTCTGGGATTCGGAGTCTTTCTAGTTTGACAAACTGTTAACCAAACTGCTAAACTGGAGACGGATGGAAAGGCGCTCCGCAGCTGGAATAGAGTGCCTGTAGTTGGTATCCAGGTGGGAGATCCTGGCACTAACCTTGGCTAGCAGGACTTCAAACTGGGCAAGCCTGAAGTACCGCTGGAACCAGCCAGATGCAGCTCCTGCAAGAGATGGTGGAACTCACCAAGCTCACGCCGCCTCCGTAGGGTAGCATGCATCCAGTACAGACGTCGGCGCCTAGCCCGCAGCTGACTTCTCCACAGCAGGTACAGAGCAGCGATGGTGGTAATCGGAACCATATTTGACGATGAATTGATATGATGAAATGATAATGGCGGACGATGCCGCGGCAGGCGGACGATGCCGCGGCAAGCGGCGAGCGGTAAGCGTTTGTTTGCATATTTGTACCAGCTTTAAAACTCGAGCGTCTAGCGCGGTGCGATTTCACTTGACGCGCAAATACTCTCGCGTTCAACGCTTTCGGTGTGAACACACCATAAGTCAGGAGTATCCATGTAAACGTAGCCTAATTTGCTTGGTTTAGATGGTCTCAACCATGTGTGGTGGTGACCAGGTGAGGAGTACAAAGATGAGTGTGCCTACAGTCAAGCATGGTGATGGGAATGTCATGGTCTGGGGCAGCAGGTGTTGGAGAGTTACATTTCATTGAGGGAAACATGAACTCCAACATGTACTGTGAAATACTGCAGCAGAGCATGATCCCCTCTCTCTCGAAACTGGGTTGCAGGGCAGTGTTCCAGCATGATAATGACCCCAAACACACCTCTAAGACGAGCACTGCTTTACTAAAGAGGCTGAAGGTAAAGGTGATGGACTGGCCAAGCATGTCTCCAGACCTAAACCCAACAACATCTTTGGGGCATCCTCAAGCAGAAGGTGGAGGTGCAAAATGTCTCGAATATCCGCCAGCTCTGCGATGTCGTCATGGAAATATGGAAGAGCATTCCAGTGGCAACCTGTGAAGCTCTGGTAAACTCCATGCCCAGGAGAGTAAAGGCAGTTCTAATAACGGTGGCCACAAAATATTGACAGAAACTTTCACTCAGGGGTGTTCTCACTTTTGTTGCCAGGGGTTTAGCTATTAATGGCTATATTTTGACTTATTTTGAGGGGAAAATACATTTACACTGTTATATAAGCTGCACACAGACTACTTTTCATTGTGTCAAAGTGTCATTTTGTCAGTATTGTCCCATGTCAAGATATACTTAAATATCTGCAGAAATGTGAGGAGTGTACTCACTTTTGTGATACACGATATATATATGTATCTATATATATGTGTATCCATAAAATTAAGAGCTTTTTGCTCTGTTGTAAAGTGTCTTGAGATAACACTTGTTATGAGTTGGCGCTATACAAATAAAGATTGATTGTTTGATTGATTGATGTTAACAGGATTGTCCAAGTTCGTGATGCAATTCCCTGATATGGTAGTCTAGTAGTCTCTGCTGGATAGGGGAAAATTAGTTTCAGGGTGCAGCACACAACACCAAAAATATTCGGTGTAAGTCAGCATTCACAACATAATAGCAGACGACACAACAGAGCTCTACACT